>OX387958.1:9271694-10509484 GCA_947578425.1 Eugnorisma glareosa
TGAATAGTTCGTTATATCTGCGCGGTGAACGAAGCCGTGTATAAAAGTCTCGGGTTATTACGAGTCGGCCGCGATCCTTCTGCGTCATTGTGGGCGAGCGTGTTATAAAATGGACCGCTTCTATTGACAAATGACGTCGCTCGTTACAATACTGTATCGTTTTCCAGGCCCATACCATTTTATATTTCCTTCCACGTTGTGATGTCGTATGATCGTAAACTAGTATAGTTTCCTTCCTATTGAACGTAAGGATTGAATATTCCCCTTTGATGTGTACACAGTATTTGCGTCAATAAATAAGACTGTTACATCGACGTTCGTTTACTAGTCTTTCTTTATGGCGATGTTTTTGGTGCTATTTAGGTACTTTTCCTGAACTATCTATGGCCGGGAAAAATGTTTATGTGTAATATAGATATCATTGTTGACGAGGAGATGAAAATAAATAGAATAGGCAAAACGAGCGGTATGAACTACAATGCAGCATGGTTCTTTTGGCTCTTGAATGATATTGTCAGGTGGGGCGCTGTTTGCCAACTTTTGTAGAAATTGTATTCAAAAAACAAGATGGCCGCGTTACTTTCTATTATGGGCACGCTCAAAATGAACAATGCTGTAATAGACATATATACTGGTGTATAGATACTACAGCGGAAGAGGATACTTTCTTATTCATGTACTATTTTTCAATAGCCTCTCGTTAGTAGCCGCCGAAAGTTTAAAAGGCACCATTACTCCATGTATTTTGGTCAGTTTGGCCTTTGGGACTCTATTTTTCTTAGCTAATAAATCGTAAAATCTTTACATGGTATAAAACAAAGTCGCTGCCGCTATTTGTACGCTTAGATCTTTTTCTTTAAATTACGCAACGGATTTGAATGCAGTTTTCAGCAATAGATGGAGTGATTCAAGAGGAAGGTTTATATGTCTCTAAAGTTTTAATCCTTACCCACTCAAAAAATGCAGGTAAAAGACTAAATAACGAATTATTTTGCCTGAGATATAGTTTGGCTTTACTTAGTGAGGATTAAGCTCTTTCTTAGAAATAAATTTAAAATGGCTAATTTCTCATTATCATCAGGATCTCATCATATTGAAATTACGGTGCGGCGCCTGCATGCGGTTTCGATAATCTGTTTGTTAGACTTCATCATACGGAAATCATCAAATGACTCGTCCCGCTGTGGGCGGAGCAGGAGGGAGTATCAGACTTTTACTGACTAAAACCCATACATGTTCCTTCATCGCCCTTGGTGTTCCAGGGCCACGGTATCTCTTTAGAACAGTCCCGGAGCCCAACCATTCTTCTGCTCTTATCCCAATTTATTAGTGGTCGGCGCAGCATGTCTTCTTCATCCATACTTCTCTATTACTCGTCATCTCATTAGTCACCTCCTTTCTAGCCATATCATCCTTTACACAGTCCATCCATCGTTTCTTTGGTCTTCCTCTACTCTTATAGCTATCTACATTCATACTCGGCATTTTCCTCAATACATTTTCCTCATTCCTCCGCATCACATGTCGGTACCACGATAACCAATTAGCACACAACTTTTCAGTCACCTCTTTGTTAGACTTCACGACCCCAAAAAATTCTATAGATGTTCGACATGACCGTAGGCTTTCCAATGTACAATCGATCAAAATACACAGCCATTGTTAAGTAATACCCAAATAATATGGCGGTGTGTCCAAAGTGTGTAAACTCCTGCACTTCTGAGAACCTAAATAATGTCAATGATGCCTCGATTGGCGTACCTAGTTACCTACCCGTATACTAGTATATAATGTTGTATTTTTGCTATAGATTCGAAAAGAAGAACAATAAAATGATCCCACATTATCTACATCGTACATGTATATACTCTATATTATTCATAACATACTTTATATCGAAACATAAATCCTCACTTTCAATACTTTTATATCCCATACATAAGAAGGAATTTATTACGTTTCGATAAATAAGTATGGTATAAACCCTCTTTGTTGGAAGGGTCATAAATCACCCAAATGAACCCGAGCCTCCATTGACAAAAGTAGCATCATAAATAAATAAATACATTCTTACACGGTTCCCGCCACTCGAACTGAACTCCTTCAAGTGATGTTCCCTTTGTGCAAATAATGGTAAATAGGCATTTATACAAACATATTTCGCATTTGTCAAAGGTGTCCTTTTATGGTGATTTGTAACATATTTTCGGTTTTGTGGGACGGCTTTCCTTTCTAAGAAAATAATAAATACTAGTGAAGCAAGTACTTATATATTATATACGTATATAACTCACGCCTTTTTCCATGGGGGTAGATCCTTACTTACTCCTTTTGCCTCGTCCTCGTTCATACATCTGTACATACACGCACACACCTGACCTTTCTGGAGAACCTCACCAATAAGTTCATGTACGTCCTTATATGGTCCTCTCTCGGCGTTGCCACTCACATCTGCCTTGTAAATGTAAATATCTTTTGTTAGTCGCCTTTCACTCATTCTCTCCACATGACCAAACCATCTAGCATATTATAATTATAGTCTAGGTCGGCCCGAGTGGAGACGTCGTGTGCATTAGCAGGTAGCCTGCCTTTGAAGTGAGACGATGGTCGAAGTTAGATGATGGCGTGATTACCTTAAAGCTAGGCCACCTACAGCTATACCCTACAATGTCGTCAATGGTGTTCTGACATGCCCGCCTTGTGCTCGGAGTTTTTCGGCAAAAATTGGACTATCTAGCCACTTGAGAGCACATGAAATAGCAGCACACCGAAGCTCCCGACAACCACCTTAGAAAACCATAGAATGCAGTCGCTGTGGCCGAAATCTTCTAGATGGCATCATCATCATTTATTTATTGTCTTCGCATTCATTTGGTTTTGGCTTCAAGGAAAGCGTTACTCTAGAGAGCAACTCCTGTTTACAGTGCTCAAAAGTGAGGGCCATCTGAAGGTTATAAAGTGAGTAATATCATACAATAGTTACGTACAAGAGGATCGCTATCGAATTCACTTCAAAGGACAGAGCGAAAGGAACAAATCGATTGGAAATAATCTTCATTTTCAGGAAGGAATCGTGACTAGTAGACGTGTCATGTTATCTACGAAGCTGGCGTTGAAATGATTCTTATTGATTTGATTTCCTGTTAAAGATTAGATCAATCAAAGTCTTTGAACATAGTTGATAAATCCCATCAACCTCGAAGTCTTGTAAGAAATGACTGTGCTTGATCATTACCAATCTCCTTATAGATTTTTACTCTACGTAGTTGGAATGGAAAGTTATGCTACAGGAAATAAGGTGTCCATTTCCTTACATCGAAAGTCAGTTACCATTACACCTGCAAGCCCATCAATGCACGAAGAAGGTGCTAGATGGGTCAGAGCAAGCCTAAATCATTCACCACAAGTTAAAAATAAAATCTTGAGTAATAATAAGGACCACTTTAAAATTGGTTCTAAAGTAAAGACATTTGTATACCTTGAGTGTTAGGAAATGGTTGGAAAAGAGTATTATTTGCGAGTTGAGAGTTTACCGACGTTTCGCAAACCGCCAAGTAAATGTTTGCCAGGCAGACTTCAGCAATACAAACAAAACGCGTCGGGGCATTTTCATAGATGCAACGTGCAAATATTTTACATTGAAACATCTAAAAAGCTCGTCAATATTCGTGTACTTTCACGTTTTATTCAATCTACGCCCAACCGGCACCTTTTTTTTTATTATTATTATTTAAAGAAATTATAGTACAGAGGTGTTCCTTAATTCTAAACTCGCCAAACTTTTACGTTTGATGGCGAGAGGCGCTCTTTTGCATCACAATTTACCACCTTCCTTACATAGCTAATACTTATATCTAACCTGGCCTGAATAACTACTTTAAAAAACTAAGCACGATGCAGTTAATAAATAAATATAAATATAAATAAATATCGCTGGACATTACACACAGCGCCATCTAGGTGCCACACTAAGCAACGAAGCTTGTGTCATGGACACCAGATAGTTGATACTATTACATAGATACTTTTTGTTTGTAAATACATACTTAATATACATATAAACATCCATGACTCGGAAACAAATGTCCATGCTCATCACACAAACACTTGCTCCTACCGGGATTCGAACCCGGGACCCTAAGAACGTAAGGCAGCCTCACTACCGCTGCGCCATTCGGGAGTTAATCTCTTTAAATGCCTGTTTAGCACGATTTTGCGATTAACAATAAAACCAAAGACGAACATAGCAATAGAAAAAACAGAGAGTAACGAAATAAATAAACTAAAGTCATCTAACGAAACGATAAATCAATTACACCTCATTGAATCAAACACGACGTTTTATGGATTCGTAGTTAATAAACATTTCCTTGTCCTCGGTGCTTATATAAGATTTTCATTGGGCTTTTCCAATATTTACGGATGTAGACTTGGCCATCACGAATCTCTTCGGAAATGATGTGCGGAATCGGCAAGTAAAGGGCATTAAATCTGTCTGGAGCGTTCGATTTGCATTGGGAAAATTGCATTTTCGAATCGTCGGCGACAAGGAGGCGGCGCCTGAATGTTTGCAAATGTGTTGCAAAAGCTTTGCTTAGAGTTCTGCCCCTAGCGTTGCCTCTGGCAATACGACGCCGTGCCAAGCAAATGACGTAAACCGGAGACACTTGTAGACTTTGTGGCAAATCACATTGTAGTTTTGTACTGATTATTTAATTGACTCGTGTTTGTTGTGCCAATACAGATGTACGCACCGGACGCGAATAAAGTTCGAAACTGAACTATCTGAACACGACCATCTGCTCGGTAAAAGTTAAAATGGTACATACTCTACTATTAGATTTTAAAATGGACTGGATTTCAAAACGTTCACATATCCATCACAGCCCCTAAATAATGACACCATTTAGATCCAGCCTGTCCCCTTGCTGTCCTCAGGGGGTGCCCTTAACGTCTAGTCGCTTAGTTTGTATGTTTTTTTTGCCTTGACTGGAGGCCTTACACTCAAAGCATCCATAGGATAGTCCGGTTAAGCAGACGATAACCTCCTAGTTGGAACTGCGAGATGCCACTTACAAAAAAAAAAACTCTACAACCCATGTAGAACTGGTTAATACGATATCCTTGGTAAGACTGGGGCGGACTTTAGGGCCAGTATATATATGATGCTCTGTGCTTTAGGGGCACTGACTACAAACGTCAAATATCTACAAATGACAGCCGGAACCAACGGAACATCGGCTATCAAGATTACGTTACGCCCGCTAACACGCACGATGGGGAGACGAAGAAAGGGCAAGATTAATGTTTTCTGACGAACCTAGATTTATGCTGTATGCACATAATGGACGGCCAGGGGAACGTTTTATTCCAGCTTGTTTTGAGGAAAAAGTGCTGTCGGCGGTGGATCTGATATGGTTGGGGCTGGAATCTCTTCAGAGTTGCATGGATTAAGTGCTGGCAGAAAGTGGCACGCGAACTAGTGTAAGATTATTATGTGGAAGAAATTCTTACTGAGCAAGTCGGCATTGTAAGCCCATATTTAAACCAAAAAGTAACCACCATCTATAACAACCTTTAATAAAAAATAAAAAGGCAGCATCAAGGAGGTTTACACACATTACTCAATTTTTCTGAAATAAATGACAGCAAATTCAATATGAAATAAAAAACATAGAAAAGAACTCATTTTAAAATTGACAGTGAAACAATATTAATTTAATTTACAAGTTTTTGGGCTTCAACGTAAATTTTAGTAAGATTTTATAAAAAATAAAATTGAGAGTAAGAAAAAAGAAAACCCACTTAAAAAGGAAAGAGAATATTAGTATTACTAAAAATATTACAAAAACATGGAACCTTGCTATCCAGTCGATTGTGGGCAATATACTGTCTCCCCAATGTTGGTGCCCGCTCAGTGTATGAGAAAATATTGTGAACACGAACCGTCATGTTATCAACCGGTTTGTTCGAAACCTGTGTACTACCGGCCGCGGACTCCTCCAAATTACGACTGTTGCAAAGCTCCTGTACAAAAAGTCTGCTGTACCCCACCTCCTTCCCGACGCAGCAAAAGTCCACCACAATCGAACTGTCCTGAGCCTTGTTGCTATTACCAACCACCACCTTGCAAAACAAAATATATAATGCCTTGCTACAGATACGAAGACGGACGAATAGTAAGCTCAATTCATGAATGTTCAATCAGTATACCTAATCTTGTTGAATTAGAATGGATACTTTTCGCGATAAATAGTCGTAGATTCAATTTCGCTTTGTTTGTTTACTTCGTGTAGAATTGTTATTTTTTTAGATAAAGTACTAAGTATTAGTTTTAAAGTTACATGAATAGAATATTTTTTTACTTGAGCTGAAACCCACATAAGAACAGCAAGCTTGTATACCTCCCAAGATATAAGCAGAGGTGCAACTAGGACTGCGCATTTGACAAATCTTATATTTTATCGACAAAAAACTATTCGATAAAGTATTTATTTATCAATTGTTTGAATCAAAATTCGGACATAGAGCCATAAAATGGCGTGTATTCGGAACATACCTATTCGAATTATTCAGTGGATCTGCCACTTTGTCGAACCGGGCGTGTCTTTGTGATTATTTTGGTTGTCCTATTGTTTTGTTGTTAGTTTCAGGAACGGTATGTTCCAACACGTTATGGTAGACTTCCAAAGTCAGCATACAGTCGAAACGGAATGCAGGATCAATTGCATGGGTACCGCGGAGCTATCCGGTACTTATGCGCTGGTGAAGCACCGAACGGCGCGTGCTGTGTCTACACCTTAGTTGAGCCTATGGCTAGGATATACCCGAGAGTCACACAAGAAATGCTTCCTGTTAGAAGGAGGAAGGAAAAGAAAAATTAGGCTCACTTAGCGTAGATGTACCTATTTAGTAAGCACAAACTTGATAAAAGAAAAATAAGAAAAAGAACGCACCTGGCAGGTAAATCCTCTGCCATCATCTGCGTTAAAACGAAACGGAATTCAAGATCACAAATACAATGAGTGCGGCAGTGTGTCGTACATACGCAAGTGTTGGACAGATGCGGTGTGGAGCTACTATCCTTTTACCGTCCGTATCAAACCGGCGAAGAAATGTGCCGTACTTAAAAAGAAACAATGACCTCTTCTGTGGTGCGTAATGTAATGAGTAGCGTTTGCTATGGCATTATAATAGCAATGAAAAGTCACGCATTAGTTCCCATGACTGTAGATAGCATAGATAGAACATGATTTAGGGTTATAAACTCTCAAAATCAAAACAACAATAGCATGTACAAATTCAATTTAAAAATTTGAAATTGTACCTGTTACTGTTGTTTTCTTTCTCCATATTCTTGTTTAAATTGCGAAAATACCGGGAAATTCGCAATGCCTGATTAGGGCGCAACTAAACTGCGACTGTCTGGTCCGTTGCAGGTTAGAAAGTTCCCCGTGAGCGCGTTCAAGCGCAATGGAATGCAAGATGTTGAGCACTCCATACAAGGCACTGCGAATTTCCTTGTAAGGCATCCCCGAGACGTGGCCGTTGAATGTGAAGTCCGTGTGAACCCAGCCAAAGTATCTGACCCAGCCAAAGTACCTCCTTATTGCCCAAAAAGCCCACTCGGCTGTTGTGGCCAAAGGAAGAGGCCTATCACAGTAAAACTTGAAGATATATTGGATGACTCTAACTAAATAACTGTGAATTTTTAAATCGTGAGAAAAAATGATGTTTAATAAGAACAGAAATTAAATATGACCACCCCATGTAAGCGGCTTTTCTTGTATTACCCCTTCAAGTTTACGTTGTATGGGATTTCCAATCCCAGAAACCACGGTGTTGGTTGTCGATGTTGTAGTTGTTGTTTGTTGTTGGGATTTGGACATCCTCTTGCAATTTGAAAAACTATTTCTTTTTATCTTTTCCCTTTTACTTTTTTTAAGTACGATTTTGAAATAGTCAAATAGAATTGTGGATTGTTTCAGGCAAATCAACCAACGCTGCTGATGCGCCGCGCGTGTGAGGTGGCTTGCGGGACACGCAAGCGGAAACCTTTCGTGGTTTCATCATATGCGGCAGACCCCCACAACGAAATACGACGGTACCATTCCGAAGATGACCGGGTATATTCCTATTCAAACAGCTAATCCTTAGGTACCACTTCAGTATTTGCAAATTAGGTATTAATCTTAGACTAAGCGACCATGCGATAATTTTTATGCAAATTTAATTCTTGGGAAGAATAAAGACTTTAGTCTTATAATAATTCATCCTCAACAAATAACTTCCTTCGTTTGATTCCAATTGAACTCGGCGACATTTTATGAAAAATTAATATTCAGTAGAAAGATAGAAATCCGCCACCTGAATTGATTCCCACGCAATATCCTTTTAGAAGCCGGAGCCAAAGCAAAAAGCCGAATAAACGCCGTCGGTGACGCCGAGGAGAAATTCAATTTCATTACAAACCCAGTCAGTGCTAGAAAAATGAATCCAACGTAGACCACAACCGGAAAATGAGATTAGAATTCTTTTAATAAAAATCTATAAATTCAGAACAAATTAATTCATCGCAAGCGAAATAATTTCATCTCAAAAAGCAAGTCGTGTGTTCGGTTTAAACATCTGTACATATCTTGGAAACACGTTAAGGTAGTGGGACGAGTCCGTAATCTAAATTAAATCGTTGTAATAAACATGGTGCTTAAAATTAAAATATTAAGGTATCTTATAAAAGGTATGAATTCTATGTCAGTTATTTAAAAAAATCCAGTTTCATTCAAAAGTGCAGTACTTATAAGATTAAAATGATGGAAACCATACACGATATTATTAAGTATCATGTAAAGGTACCACCGAGAAAACATACTTGTATCTATGGCCAAAGTAACATTCACAAAGTGGTAAAGCATCTTTGTTCTCAGTCCTACCAAATTACTGAATCTGTGTAAACTTCAAAATGTGTGTCGAAGAATCGGATTATCCGTAGAGTTAGAATTTTAATTAAATTGCTCCACTATTTACGAGCAATTTACGTGAGATTAGATGTTATTCGGAGTGCGCCTGTTTGGTGTGTTTTTGACATCGATCGTGCCGTCTCGCGGACCACAATGTTTATTCGGTGAACGCGACGTGGGTTCAGATGGGGATTTATTTTCGACTGGGGCTCAAGATACGACTCTTCGTGATTGGACCCTGTAATCCGAAGGCTCGCAGAATTAGGCCGGCTCTGTACACGAAACACCCGCTGACGCTCCTCTCTAGTTAAACATTTTATTGTTTGACATACTTGACAGTTTAATTAGAGTTTAATCTCTTAACGTGATGGTTCACTAATCCGCTGCGGTCCGCAAACTTGAGCGCGATCTCACAATTGAATATTCAACGAATTGTGCACCATCACCTGGACCATTTGGCATCCTTTATCGTGAAAGAAAGTTAACAGATCTCTAACTGGATTTAAACTTTTAACACTCCTCGTCTAAGCCCAGTAATTAACAGAAAGCGTAGTTATTATCCGAAACACGGAAACTTTCTGGACAGGAATTTGGACTTACGATTCGTGCTTTTTTACCTGCGAAGTTAATTAATTTACGGGATTCCAGTTCAGAAACTTATCTGCTTATGCAAATAAGAGGATTGCCTTCCGTCGTAGAGATTTTTAAATTTAATTTGAATTTTATTTGTTGATTCTGGATGAATTCTTGTTTTTCCAGCCTTTCTCTCCATTTAGGGAATTAGTTTTAATATTATTTTATTAAGTTTATTTTTGTTTCTACACAGGGGAATTGTTGCTTCCACTTTGAGAGAAAAAAGCCTCCGAAGTGTGAACCGTGTTGGGCTCCCGGACTATGTTGTCAGCCTTGCGCTCCCTACCAGGCTTGCGCTCCATGTGAGGTGCAGTCATGTCCCGAGTGTCAGTACGTAGACTGTGTGTACGCGCATCCGTAGGCCGCCAGGCTGCTGTCGCGCTTAGCCCAAATGAAACGTATTGTCTCGTGAAATATTTGTGAAAGTCCGTAATTTGTTTGATCGTTCATACAAGCCCAAACAATTTGGCGGCTATATTTTTGTAAGTAAAGTGTATTCTAAAATGCTAGTGTTTCATTTTTAAATATTAAGACGTATATCACAGTTAAATCATAGTAATGCTAGGTTATTTAAATTGTAACTGTGGCTATTTTATTCCAACCTGGATTCTTATTTGGTGGGTACTTGTTGAACTAGATTTTTAGTTAAGACGATTTTCATGAACTATTTTTTTAGGCCCACACTCGAACACAATCAAAAAGATCGTTTCCTCAGTCCTGATGCATATTTTGTGCTAAATAAAGGTCGGACCACAGTTTAGATAGATCGGAAAAACAACAATTTACTGGTGGCTGCATTGGAAATAGAGGACCGTATTACCATTGTTTAAAGTTAAAAATTGTTATTGCAATACGGTCCTCTTTTCTCAATGCAGCCAATAAAATGTGCGAGGTTTTTCCGTTCGGTCCAAACTGACCCTTAAGCTGGTTTTCTTCTCACGTCGATAGGTCATCTCGAGTTGTTTTATATAATGTCACACGGATCGCCAAGCCAATGTCAATCTCGCAACAACTTAGGGACTAGGGACCTCGTGCACTACGCGGCCACGATCATGACCGGCCGCCACTTGGAACAAAACTATGTGCATGTGGCTTTGTTAAAACGCTTTGATACTGTGCTTAGGATTTAGTGAACATTCCCAAAGAATTGTGTAAGTTAGAATCAGATTTTGTGAAAGTCAAATAAGCGAGTTATGGACTGTAAAGTTGGGCCCTCATTCCTCTATGTGAATGAGGGCCCAACTGTATCTGAACCTATGGACACTACAGAAAAAGTCTTTATGCCAAAATCTAAGCTAATGGCAAACAAAATTTGTGAAAACAAGATATTACGAGTATCGCAAAACACTATCCTACTTCGTACATCTTCGTTCAAAATGGGCCCTCTATTCTCAAAGACGTAAAAAGTTTATTATTTTATTTTATTTTATTTATTGGGGAAAACAAACAGTGACACATTACATTAATATAAAAAAAAAACAATAAAACAAGTATGAGCAAATGTGTTACCAACAACATTTTCCACAGAATACATACAAAAAATACAACCTTTACAAACCCTGCAAGTTTAGACCTACAAACTACAATAATTTATAAAATATTGGTGTTATTTGTTTTTTTTATTTTTATTACATATAATTTAGTTTATAAGAGCTGCCTTTGGGGTGTTTGATTTTAGCAAAGACAGAGAAAAAAAAGAAAAAAATAAGGCATGTGAGTAATTATACCTACCCAATGCAAAGTGTTTTCAAAATGACGTTTTTAAATTTACCAGCAGAGAGAGCAAACATGTCAACATCTTGGAAAAGTTTGTTATAGTTGCTGGTAAGTCGACGCAGAGGTGCCCGCAAACCTGCGTTATTATGACACGAGCTAACGGCAAACAACGGCCGAGCACGCACCCCGCGGCATACTGTCGTTCTAGGAACGATGTAACTAATTTTATTACGAATATCAGTACAGTCATATACATTACTACACAAATCAAACAAGAATAACGTCTCCAAGAGAGTGCGTCTAGATTTCAGATCAAGTAATTTAAACTTTTTAAGTGAATTATTATAAGATATACATGTATAGAAGCAACGGTAGTGCATGGCTTTTAAAATTTTCTTTGGACCTTTTCAATACCATCTGAGTATTTATTGTAAAAGGGATTCCACACCGGCACCGCATATTCAAGCTGTGATCTGATCAGAGACTTATATAGATATAAATAGGTAGATGGGCGTTTAAAGTCCTTCGCGGACCTCATCACGAAACCATACATTCGATAGGCATTATTGACAACTTTATTAATGTGGGCATCAAGGTGAAGTTTATCGTCAAGAAGAATCCCGAGATCACGGACAAGCGGTACCCTTGCTAATGAAGTATCATGTAAAGAATAAGTGTACTTTAGAACGTTCTTATTTTTTGTGAAACTGATACAACAACACTTAGATATACTCAGCTGCAGTTTATTATACCTGCAATATTCATCAAAACGATCCAAATCTTCCTGCAGTAATCTGCTGTCTAGAAAATTTTTGATTGGCCTGTAAATCTTGAGGTCATCAGCATAAAGCAAGACTTTAGAGTTTTTAAAACAAGACGTGATGTCGTTTATAAATAATATAAATAGTAGAGGTCCCAAAAATAATAAATAATATTACGCAAATAAAATGAAACCATTTACTTACAGCTACTGTTTGAAATCCTATATAATAATAAAAAAATTGTTAAAATTTGTGTAAGCACAAACAGGTGAGCATTTCTTGTTGTTTGAAAGTTATGGCCTTGATAAAAAAAAATGTTTTCGTTATATTACGATTAACCTAGGAAAGATAAGACAAATAACAAATTGTGTCTTTTTGTGAAAAAAATTGTGCAACAAATTCTGTACTAGAAAGAAAATAAAAAACCCTTTAATGTAAAAGTTGCTCAAAAAGCGGCTATACTGAAGTGGTACTGGCCATGTCTACCGCATGCCCAATGAGCTGTGGGCCGAAATAACCACTTTCTGGAGCCCTGAAACAGCCACAAGGCTTCGCGCAGACCTCGTAGAAGACGAGACGAGCTGGATAAAACCAACGACCAGTGGCCCACACTAGCCCTGGATCGAAACAACTGGAAGTCATGGGAGGCCTTTGCCCAGCAGTGGGATGACGCAAGCTAACAGCAGCCCAGGCAGGCATCGGCCCTTGCGGACCCCTTCCTTTTGCTGACATCTCTTTGAAGCGCGCACGGAACACCAACGCGCCGTCGACACGGCCTGTCGTCATAAGACGGACGAACGGCGAGCTAGTCCATAGCTCACCGTCCACAGGCCCGCGCCTACGGTGGCCGGGGGCCACCATGTGGTCCCCGACGCCCGGTGCGTCTCCCACGGCGACTGGGATGTGAAGTTCTCTCCCTCTCACGTTCCGCCACCTCTTCGCTAGCATGACGAAGGAGGCACGATGAAGGAGGTGACGGCGTCCCATTCCGTCTCGCAAGTAAACATACCTCACAAGCTATTTTATTCTTTACATATGCACAATATGTTACAAAAGAGTTTTTAACCATGATAATAACCGTGTTTATTAATAATATATTTTCACGATCCGTACAAAATCCGAGCAGATGTACTCCTTAAGCAGTTTATAAAAAATCAGAACTCGAATCAAATAATGACGTCATTATTGTTGACTGCCAAAACAATGTACCGGTATTTTGAAACAGTCTGGTTCTACGAGTAACGTAGCAGTCAACTACGAATGACATTTTGTCATTGCATTTGATTTAAACGGTACTGATGAGTATTACCTGCAGGATATACCGCACAATCAAAGGTGTACGAGCTTATTGGAGCAATTGAATTTGTTCCTCCACCTTTTGCTGATAGTATTGGTCATTACAAGTGTCATGTATAACGAATATCACTCACTGGTGCTCTTCATAATATAAAGAAATGTCTTCCCAGGAAAGTGCGATACATAATTTATAATTCTTTAGTTAAACCACACATTGACTACCTAATAGAAATCTGGGGGACCGCAGCTAAATCTAATCTAAATACACTACAAACAGCACAAAACAGATTAATTAAAATTCTACTCAACTACAAATTTAGAACGCCAACTAAAAAAATATATGAGGACACAAAAATAATGAACATCTTCCAAACTTATAAATACTAAACGTGTATACTTATACGAAAAATACTACAAAAAGATATTCACACAACACTAAATTTCACTAAAAAACAACACAAAATTACCTTACGTAATCCTAGCTACTTAGTGTCGCGACCACCGAGAACAGTTAATTTCGGTAAAAGAAATATTGAATATGAAGGCGTCAACATGTATAATAAAATTCCGATGGAAATAAGAGGAACGAAAGGTATGTTTAATTTTAAAAAAACTATTAAAACAACACGTCACCACATAATTAATAAAACAAAAACAAAAACAAGTACATTGCCATACATGCCATATCTAGTAATGTCGCTTTTTGTATCTTTGTATAATTCACATAGTTTCGCAAACTTAATTATTATTGTACCCGCTTATTTTTTCGTTTTTTAGATTGTGTGTCGTATGATTTTTGTACCTAATTAGTTTGAACCGTTTATTTCTGTGCGCTTACCTACACTTAATTTTATACTTAAACATGTTTTCTCAGTTAAGTAAATAATGTATAATTATTCTTTATGAGAAAAAATAAAGTTCTTAAACCATATGTATTAATTAATAGTAATTCCAAATCAGCTGCTATGACGTGACGACAGTAAGCGAAAAATCGAAAAATGTACTAAAACCAAATATAAAAAAAATGTACAATAAATTGTATATGAAATTACATAGAAAATTAAAATTACAAAGGGAGAAAAAAAAAACTAGAACACGTTTAAATATTACAACAATACATAAACATAATACAACATGTTATTTTATAGGAAATTCGTTATTTATAGATCTTCAACAGAATAAAGACACTTATTCAATCTATCAATTTATTTATCTTTCATACGTTAATCGCAATATCGAAAACAAAAAAAAAAATGGAGGAATTTTGATCAAGGCCATAACTTTCAAACAACAAGAAATGCTGACCTGCTCATGCTTGCTTGTTCATGCTTTCACAAATTTTCACAATTTATTTAGTAGCATATATAGGATTTCAAACAGTAGCTTAAGTAAATGGTTTAATTTTATTTGCGTAATAAACTTTTACGTAAAATAATTATGGTATCATAATTATTTTAAAACTTAAATTAATTTTGCCTGTTTTGATTTGAATAAGAAGAATCAACCACAAATCATCGAATTACTGAAAATGCAAGTGACAAATGTAATATTTGTACGCAATAAGCTTCACAGGTACGACTGTATCCACAGGCAAGAAATAAGCAACTTTAGTTTTTTTTGTTAATTATGACATCAAAATAGCCCAGCGCTATCGGTCTAATGCCTCAAAATCGACTGGAAGCACACCTGCTGAAACCGGTAAGACTTCAGTACGAATCGTTCTATCCGCTTTGCATAAAGGTGCTCCCTCACCTGGAGCTAGTTAGCTTTAATGTAACATTTCAGATTCGGTTTTGAGCATTACATTACAGTACTGCCTCCCTTACTTGACGAGAATTCGCCTGTAATGTAATATTTCAGATTCAATTTTGAGCATTATTTTACAATACCTCCCTGACTGATGAGCATTCGCTTGTAATGTAACATTCTGAACATTTAGTTCCACAATGTCAGACGAAGCGGTCGATGTGCTCAGCGCAACATTAATTCGACATTGAAATTTATGAATTGAAATTGAATTGGGGTTTGGAGGAGGGGGGGAGTTGTAGAGGCGCCCCCCCACTTCCCCCTCTTGCCGGACGTACTTAGTGTTTTTTAAAAATAAATTTTTATAAATCTCATTTTGAGGTTATGTTTTCGTAATGTTTCTGACAATAAAAACCTCTTTATGGGGGGAGATAGTTGGGGAAGGTAAACCCAAGCCACTCAACGTGGCGCAGTCGAGGGAAGCCCTGTCGACGGAGCCCCGCGAGGCGGGGCTCCTACTTCTGGGTGGTTTATAAAAAAAAATAACCACGAAGGGGTCTCTCATAGCAATTCAAGGTAGCACACGGATTGTTTTATTTTACGGAATGTTTAATTCAATTTGTTTGAATACTAAGCCAAGATTTGAGATTACCTTTCAAAATGTATTGATAAGCTTTATGTAGTGCAAAGATAAAACGGTTTCACTGCACCGCAAGCGCGGGAGAAGATAAATATTTGTGAAATTAGTTCCGATTATCCTCACACGCCAAAATATCCTCTGCACAACTATAGAAGACAAGTGTGTCAATGATATATATGCAATAAGGGCTATCGTTTTTCAACTCACAGGATGGCGCCACTGTCGAGTAAAGTCCTGTCAATAATTCTATTTTATGCTTTAAAGTAAAAATAACTTAATAAAAAGTTTATTTTATTACGTATAACAACAAAGTGTAAACTACCTATTTACAATATTCTCCCTAAAATAAGCAAGCATGAAACATTAAAAAATCATTTTTAAGTTGCTACTTAAAATCTGCAAGTCATAGTTAATCAGGAACGGCTCAATCTAGACCACAATCGTGAATATTAGTAAAATAATATAATAATAATACGTGATAAAAAAGCAAGCAACGCGCGAACACTATGACATTTGACATTTCGGTGACCCCGCGCTACACTAGCGCCTCTAGCGGCGAATTCATATGCGATAGCCCCCATTACCTACTTACATGATGGTAGACGCTTGCCCAGATGCTTCTACCATCATGTTTTAACACCCCATAATAGTCAGACAGCATCGAGTAGATAGCTACAAAACAAATTATAATTTATTACCCACATGAAACGAAACCTCTGAGTTACAACCGACACAACATTCCACTAGTTAATTGATTGTTTAGTCTTATTACTTTCAATAACTTTTTAGTTGTATTCGGTGTATTTACCGTAACAAATGAACGAAATCCGTACCAGACCTAGAGAAGAACGATCAATTTAGCGTTATTACTTTGATTCTCGCCTATCAGAGCGTAATAAGGCGTAACAGACATAATATTTTGTTGCAGACAACACGTCGGCGAAATTCCGTCACGCAATCAAACGGAAAGAGGAAGATCTCGAAGATTTCTAATAAAACCGCAATAAACAACAGTGAAACAAAAAAGTTTTTAAAAAAAAGTTTGCGCAAAAATGCGATTAATGTGTTGTGTGAATAGTGTGCTTGTGTTTGTGTGTGATTGTGTGGGTGTTTGAGGGGGTGCAAATGCGAAGGCGGCGCGGGAGGGGGGCGGGGCGAGGGGTGCGGTGACTCGTGCACCATGCGACCGCCGCTGCCGCTGCTGCTGCTCGCCGCGTGCGCCGTTTGCACCGCGCAGATTGCATGGACGCCGATTTTCCTCGACGGCAGCAGTAAGTATTATTATAAGACTCTGAATATTTTTTTCTTTGGAAAAAGGAAACTATCAGAATTAATACTTCAAACTTTGCATCTAGGCTAGGGTAATTAGACTTAAGTCCTGAAAAATAAAAACAGCCACGTTTTTTTTCTTGAATCATTTACCTAAACTTCGCTCTACATGGAATAATAATACGTCGTTACGGCTAATGGCCTGATTGCTAAGAGCTTCGACGAACATCTCTCGAGGCTCTTGCTAGGCGGCTGGATCATGATCAAGTGCCTGATTCAGATGGCACGCATCTAAGGCGACCACTGGCAAGTTCCTCTCTCTGGAGACCTAACCACTGGTAGCCTGGACCTGACATCGGTGGATATTTTTTTTTAATCGTTTTCGTTAGGAATATGTAAAAACTATGTGAGATAAATAAGTAAAAGAAATAATATTTTAAAATTGTTTCCGCTTCTGGTACTATTTTTTAAAGGTTTTTATGATTTTTTAAGTAAAAATGTAAAAGATGTTTGTAAAGATAAATTAAACATTTTCCAGAATCGCATAGATGAAGATAAAAACGCGTTTTAGTGAATGACAATTCAGTCAAAATATTTAACAAAAATTGTTACAGTATGTTAAAAAATTACAGAAGTTATAATTATCTGAAAAAACATTATTTATTAAACTGAATAAAAATACCTACTTGGTTAGAAGAAACAACGCAAAACCATTATTTTCTACTTTAATAGGGGTTAGAATAATTCTCGGTTTCTGTTCCTAGGTCAAGTAGACCTGTGGACACAGTCCTCGTCGGGCTGCGCGTGCCCAGGCGGCGACGGAGATGACTGTGCGTGCTGCGTGCGCGACGGCGCCTGTCCCTGCGGGGACTTCGCGCCTGCGCGCTGCGCGCAATGCGGGATGGAGCAGTACTGTGCCAATAGTAAGTAGAGCTGATTATTTTGGGTTATTTTAGCGCAGGCCACACCGCTAGCTGGCGGGCGAGCGAGCGACGCGAACGACACCCTTTTCATACTTTTTTCGTATCTTTCGATAGTTCGCGGTGTGAACGAAAGTATGAAAAGAGGTGAAGCGTCGTTCGCGTCGTTCGCCCGCCCGCCAGCTGGTGGTGTGGCCTGCGCTTAAATTTCTGGGCAGTGTAATCGTTGGTCTAGTGGTCGCAAGTGCGACTACTGACTGAGCATGAGGTTTAGAGTTCAATTCCTAGGTCAGGTAAAGTGATATTGGGTTATTCCATCAGTAATTTCTCAGTAGCAGCCTACGTTGTCGGGATTAGCCCGTTGTTTTCGGAACAATTGGTGGTAATAGCCGGCCTCTAGGCCCCTATTTCATGAGACTTAAAAAATACCTGGCGAAATATGGGTGTACCTACTATTAGTTCACTTCTGCCTAGCCTTTCGGGGTTTGCAGACGTGGTTTTATTAATTCTCCTAATTGAAAAGAAAAAATGGAGTAATCAATAGATGGTAGATTTCCCGTTAAATCGTGACCAGGGGGAATAAAAAGGCTGCTTTATCAGAATTATAATACACACATCAAAAGTGTCTAGGGATCAACATATATTTTTGCAATAACTTTTCTCCTGATTGATATTAATTAAAATTTTCTTTAAGGATTCATCAAATAAAGTGTTTTCGTTTGTCACAGTAACGATAAACCAAGTCACCCTTGCATTAATAAAGAAATTTGCCATTTTCCTAATAAAGGGATTTTTGACATTTGAACCACTAACACAAAAGTTCGAAAAAAAGACTGAAATAACAGTTTTCTTTAAAATTTTATTGGGTAACTTAAACAATTATTAATCTGTGTTTCTACCGCGAACACTAACAACACAAGAACATCGGTTTGGCATACTCAAAATGAGTTCATCCAAATCACGCTGTGGAATGGCCGCCCATGTTCGTTGCAACAACAAAAAAAGGTCTTCTTGCGACTGGATACCCTCCATATTCGGCAGAGCTCTTCTCTGTAGCATATCCCATGCATGCTCAATCGGATTCAAGTCTGGCGACTGAGCAGGCCAGGGCAGGACATTGATGTTAGCTGCGGCGAGAGTCTGTCTTACAACTCTTGCGGTGTGCGGTCGTGCATTATCATGCATTAACTGAAATAAGGGACCGATTTGCACTTGTAGAGGAACGATGACGTCTGATACAATCGTCTCAGCATAAATTTGAGCGTTGAGGTTGCCTCTGATCCAAATCAACTCAGTTCTTCCGCCGATCCAAATACCCGCCCATACCATGATGGTTCCACCACTATAAGGATGGACTTCCTGGCAGGATTTTAATCGCTGTTGGCGTCCAGGGGTTCTCCAGTGTCGTATACGTCTTGTATCCGGTCTCATACCAAAACGAGACTCATCAGAAAAGCACACGAAACGCCATTGTTCTTCTGCCCAATTTCTGTGTTCAAGAGCCCATTGATATCGTATCCTACGATTGTGCATTGCTATAGGTGGTACCCGTAGCGGTCTTCGGGAATGAAGGTTCACTTCATGCAAGCGGTTTCTGACTGTTTGGTCGCTAATTAAGTTCCCTGAAGAGTGATGAAGCCTCACGGCTAACATCATGGCGGTTATTGTTGGAGCTCTTCGAGTTAAGATTTGAATGTATCGGTCTTGTCTCCGTGTGGTGCAGCGATACCGTCCTCCATGGCGCTCAGCCACGGTACCAGTGCTTCGGTAACGTGTCCAAAGTCGACTGATAACACTCTGACTTGTATTCAGAGCTAAAGCCACAGTACGTTGCCGGGAACCAGCTTCTATCATTCCCACGGCTCTGAGCATTTCTTCCCTGCTTAAATGACGTCGCCGCTCCATAATAACGTTGGTTTTAATCAGTAGTAGGGAAACAGTAGCACTAATAATGTCTTCAATGCGTTGTATGTTTTTATAGGGAAAATATTGACAGCTGATTTTCATCTTTTACTCGAATTTGATTCACAGTTCCTGATTCAAATTATGAAATGCACCAAAAAGGATCCATATAAATTTATAAAATCATAAATTTATTACAAAGCCACATCTCAATCTCAAGAAATCCACATAAAAATGCTTGATCCCTAGACACTTTTGATGTGTGTACTAATCACGTTAAAAATTTAAAACTCTTAAATAAAGACCATTTTAAGAATTTTAAATTTTTGACGTGATTCATATTATGATTCTGATAAAGCTTCTATTTTAGGCCCCCAGTTCTCATTTCAAAGACTTCATACTTGGGACAATCTTACAGTAATAATAAGAAGTTTATACCTTCAGCCTCCTCTTATCATACCACTATCGACTTACTTTACTTTTTATTTTTTTATTCTTATATTTTACAAGAGGTTTTTATCCCCACAGGCAAGTCAGTCTTAATATCTACTTACTTAGCACCAGCATTTCTGTTTATTTCTTCAAGACTACAGACATAAAAGTTAGTCATTTATTTCAATAGATAACTTACTCCTTTTAACACTTCTTCTGCACGACCGCAACAGATGTTAATTAAAGTTCAGCTAATTGGCGTTGTATATGAGAGTCTTAATGGGTTCCATGTTGTATCCACCACCGTTAGCTTTTATTTTTCTTCCAGTTTTATTCCGCACAAAATTACTGCTCTCCACAGACAAGATGTATCTTTGTTACAAGAAATTCAATTATTATCTATGCGGCTGGCAGAGCGCCAAGCTATCATTGATATGTTTCCTTTTCCGGTGGAAAATTAATATTTTTAATTTTATGGTACAATACACACGACACAATAACAAAACTTGGACAATAAATAGGAATGATGAAGATTTTGGTGATAACATAAACTTATTTCAGTTGTAACTTATGAATATTAAATATTATAAAAACATATATTTTAGAATGAATAATTAAATATCTAAGGAGTGTGTCCTGAAAGAAGACGCACACTTACATGTTGCACAATTTCAATGTGTTGGTGTGTATGTACTTGAATACATCTTGCGACGAACATTCAAAAACTTAATATTGATATACTATTACTATTTACTACTATTATATTATATACTTTATATATATATTTAATATACTATACTATATATACTATTACTATACTATACTACTATTCAATGTCCGCGAAAAAAGAAAAAACTTCTCTAAATCTACTCAAATAATTATAGAATCCTATCATTATTTGTTGACGTGTTACAGTTAACTACAAATTCGCAAACAAAACACATTTCACCACGAAGCACTACATTTAGTTCAATAACCCATTACAATATTCATAACAACCCATGGATCGGAACAGGCTGCAATTATAATCCATTTGTTTAGCAAAGTGCTCTATTGTCGAATCTATCAATATAACGGTCGTTGTTATTACAGAGTAGCTTTAGTATCGCTTTATCTGACCTATGGTCTCATTTGAACATATTGTCCATAAACACGATTTTAACGGTACTATCACTAATGGATCTGATGAAATCATGTGGCTTCTAATCGACGTAAAATTGATCAAACCCTTGTCAATCATTGTATGAATAAGACGTCGTCATCAGGTTTATGAGCCGAACTGTCCGGCTGCTCCCTTATCTTAGTTTTCACAGCTTATCTTTGAATGTTTATCATTACCTACTAGGTTTCTATTTTTATCGTTGATTGGGTCGCGTCTAACTCCTCTGATTGGGGAAATATCAATCGCGAATCATGAGTGAGAATTTTTTACGCGAATAGAGTATTTCTTTTTGCCCGATCCCGAAAACTTTCATTACCTTAATCAATGTTTTTTTTTATTTTCTTAATTTTATACATACTTACTATTAGCTTCTTCTTACAGCCATGTAAGAAGAAGCTAATAGCTTCACATTGGCCGATGTAGTCGTGGCCCTAGGCCAGCCTAGGTGTAGTTAAAATAAACATAACATAACATCACGCCTGCAATGTCCAAAGAGTTAAGCAGAGGTGAACCTAATAGTACATCGAAATTGCGACAGTTATGTTTAAGCCCTATGAAATAGGCGGCGAACCTTTGCCATTAACCACACGAATTCAAACTCCTTGGCAGCTACTGAGCAATTCCTTATCACACTTTGCCCGTCCTGGGAATCGAACCCAAGACCTCATGCTCAGCATTCAAGCTACCATTGGACCAACTATGCAGTAAACGAATATGTAGGCAATTAGTGTATTATTTATTAAACTCCTCTTTACTCCTGAATATTGTTCTAAAATCCCAGTTTCTTGCAGTGTGCAACATCACAATTGATTCCCGCATCCTCAAGAGCAAGTCCGGAAAGACGTTTGGTCAGATCAAGTCACCGTCCATCGAGGGTCCTGGTGCGTGTTCCTACTTCTTGCAGCCGGACGCGGGCCAGCGGGTCGAGATACAGCTGTACCGGCTCGTCTCCGTCGGGAAATTCAATGGCACCAGGTAATAATGGTTAAATAATATTTATATGAGATCACTGTTTTAAGCTTTTATATTTATTTATATAATTAAACATCATGTACAAGAGTGGTACATTATACATATGCGGACTTAATGCCACAAGGCATATTGTCTCTTAAGGGATATCTTCCGTGATTGTTCATTAGTTTCAATCGAGAGTAGGGTTTCAAATAGTCAAATACGTGGAATCCAGTTTTAAGCATGCTCAAAAGGAACAGCCGGCATCATCAACTTAATGGAAAATCTTTATTCGGAACACGATTTCAGAAAACACATTTTGATACCAAGTCAATTTCTACTTTCAGTCGCAACAAATATTATTATCGTTCGTGAATACAAATAGCACTGTTATCTGAAATCCAATATTAATATTCTCTCCTAATTCCATTTAAAATATTAGCCTATAATTCCTCTTGCGGCTGAATGACATATTTAGCTTAATTGAAAAGCAATGAATTCCACCCGATATTACCTATGCAATCGGAACCTCAGTCTCGATTAAACTATCCTGATTTACTGATCTATATGATATGAACACACGAGTTATATGTTTTGGACGTAAATAGTTTTACGAATGAAATGAAATTCGGTTACTACCCATTAAGTATTTTAATTACAAGGCTGTTATACCTGTAAAACAATTAGTTGCAGCTGCTTTAGCTATGGTCACGCAATTGCTATTAGGTAAATTGTCATCATTATATTTTCTTAATAGGTATAAATGGGTGCTAAAAAGGCAATTTAATCTATAAGTGCCATTAATATTATCACCACACATAAAGGTATAAACGGCGGACATCGTTTATTTTGTTAAAACGCATAATTGAGACGGAGTTGGTAGCGACTCCAAAATATTTTCAAATCTTTAGAAAGTGCTGCTTTTCAGCATTTTCTTAGAAGTTAGGTAAGGTAGGGATAACTTCAGTGGCAGACCGACAGATGGGCGAGTCAAAATCCTCGTCACATGCAGAATACTAAAAAGCAATCCATAAAATCAGATCCGTCGATCAGAATCATAGTTTCGCTGAACATGGATGAGAGTTATATATGAACCGGGACGTGATTGGTGGAAAAGAATCGGGTGTGACGGGTCCGAGGTTTCCCCACACTACTATGATCAATGTCCCGTCAAATTGAATATTTCCAGAAGATCATCTTGGGATAGACATCGTCCATGTTAATATAATCGTTCAATATATGTGTGTTACAAAGTTGCAATATGCTTCGATAAAAATGTAAATCTGGTTTTTCTGGAAGTAAGGAGTTTATTATTACAAGACCTTATAGTATCGCAGTTTGTACCTATCTCTCTGACGACCTTATACCTATTTGTGTTATACTCACGCTCTACGCTGTCCGATGATTGGATGTCGATCATACATGAGCACATAACCGACATTGTAATCACTCGACTCTGACTAGACAAAGGTTGTGACCTAATACTAAAGCTTCATTATCAGCGTCGCAACCCTATTATATCCGTATTGTCGTGATAACCGGAACCTCAGAAATGTATGCGGTATTTGATTAATGTGCTGGCTACCTTGGTGAATAAGGGGGTATTTGCTGAATCCCGATAATGCAGTAGCATAAAGTAGAATATTGTAAAGTCTCTTGTATTTGTGAGCACATAAAGTGATCTGGCATACATTTTTATGCGAATTAAGCATATTCTTATAGCATTGTTGGCAGCAGTCGCTTGCCTACAGTGCGAGTGCTGCATTCGCTGTCGGATCCAAGACAAATATGTCTGGATTATGTTGTGCACAATAATTCGTATGTATCCGTTGGCGGTAATACATATTTTTGTTCATTTCGTTCCAACACTAAATTACAATTTGCGATCATCTCTACACAATTTATTGTTACTTGTTGTTCATTATATGCATATCTGCCTACCATTTTTCCAACCATCTTGGGGTTGCCTTCCAGTCTACCTGGATGCAGCCGAATACCAGTAATTTATTTGGAGTCAATGCCCATCTAACCTCCACAACCCCGTTTCGGGATTAGCCTTTGGTAAACTTGGTTGTCACTCTTTCGTGTTTCTGACCACTCAAAACGTCGGTCGAATATCGACCAATTGTTACTTGGATACTCGGTTGATGGCACTTAATAGGCCCGCCACCACATTGGCGAGATGTGGGAGGGTGTACTCTACGGTAGTCGGCATCGGGCATTAGTTGTCCGGCATTTTACTGAGCTGGGCCTATTTGGCATGAGACGCACAATCATTTTCTTTTTTGTGTTGATGTTTGTTTTTTGTTTACTATTTTCTTTTCTCTTTGTACACTTGATTTACCTACACAATGTTTGTTCCCCAGTTGCGTGGGAGGTTGGCTGCAGTTGGGAAGCGCGAGCGCAGTGCCGGCCAACGGAGCGGCCGAGACGCGGCTGTGTGGGGCCAACGAGCGGTACACCCCGCCGGTAGTGCTTTTCGCGGACCATGGGGCGTCTACTTTAGAATTTAGGTGAGTTTTGAATAAATCCAAGAATCACTTAGGACTACGCATATTAGCATGGCAAAAGTGTGCGACGCGTGATCTCCCTTCAAGTATTTTTTTAAATTCTGCCGAAACGAGTCGAGTCGGAGTGGAGTTGGCATCGAATCCGTGTAATGTGTACACATGTACAGTTCTTTACTTTTCCCGTCATTGCGATCATTTTTTTGTAGTGGACCATATCTGGGAACCTTCTGGTTACAATAGCCCTAGACATATATTCTATTCGCGCTTGGAAGGTTTGCCTGATGCATACATAATATTATGTTAAAAACATAAGTTTTATTTTCATTTTAAATCGGTTGACTAAAATTTTGATGTTTGTGCTAACTAAGCATTAATTATATTCAGTTAAGTTATTAATTTATTGTATTATATTCTTGTCTTTATCCGACCGCACATGATGTCATTTTATTCTATACTTCTCTATTCGTCGTCATCTCGTAAGTCTCCCCGCTTTCAAGCCGTGTCACCTTGCATCCAATCCATCCACCCATTTTTTGGTCTTCCCCTCGTAAAACATACCTCTCAAAATTTTCTGCGTATTTCGTAAAAGTATTGATATAGAAGAAATGTTGCACATATCGTGCAAAGTCATTAAATGTGTGTCATGCAATGGGATGTGACCAACAATCCTTTCACGCTTTGAACCTTCAGATACAAAAGTAAACTGCTATGGCAACACAAACACAACTCTCCTACGGCAAGTCAACGCATTAACTATTAGTACTGTTCATTCATGAAAAGGTTAACAAAAAGAAAAACAATATAAAACTTCAAAATTTCAACTATCCTAAATGGCAAATTAAATGGTCACTACCGTCCTAAAATCGTTGCTGTTGATTCAGCGAGTTGAGCAAAGTTTGAACAGGCTGCTCTTCAAATTCTATTTTTAAACAATTTCATTCTTAATTAGTATACTTAGGTCTTCGATAAGCCTAAAAGCTGCGCAAGCACTTATTATAATCACGACCAACCCGTAACATTCCACCTAATCTTGTATATACGAAGGTATATTTAGCGGACCGCTGTAGGTACATAACGGTATCAGAATAAACTCATTATTTGCGGCAAACCGTCGCGTTACCGATATCAGACTGCGGACGACATTATCGTCCCACTTCTATGTACATATGTATAGTTAATATCCAAACCGTACGTGTGTAGATTCATCGATCATTAAACGTAACTCGTTAAGCAATCCGGTGTACTCGCGCGGTGGTAATGAATCCAACCAAAATGAACAATAATTAATTACATTTTCATCCGTTAATGGGACCGGCAGACACTCAAATGAGCATTATTTCCGCATAGTGAAGCGATGCGGCCGCGTGGAGCATTTCAGAATTTATCTCCATTTGCAGTTCGGTTCGGAAACGCGAATTCCGGTACTGAGCGGGAGTCGGATTCGGAACAAAAGGTCGTCACAGCGGAACCGGTAATGCCCGATTCGGAATTGTGGCCGGTTGTCAGGGAGTGCTGCAAATGCTCTTGTCAGCTGACGACGTTGAATTCCTTGATTTTACGAACTTACGTACTGGTGGGCGTCGCGCACTGAGCGCTGAATGTGTGGTGGATGATTTGATGTTAGTTCATATAATGCGCCGTTATTGGTCTTATTAGTTCAATCGCAAATCTGTAAATAATCGCATTGTTGCAAACTGACTGGTGATATACAGCATGTATCAGAAAGACATGGTCATATTTAAAGGCTTCGCCGTGCCATACTTTTGTGTCGAGAAGACAGTGAAGTTTTGTATGGAAGAGCTGATTATATTTTAGCAATTACGATGTCGATCCCAAGGAGGAAAATGTACAGTTTGATGGTTTGTTTCCAAGTGTTTCTGATAAGCTTGATACTGGGTATAACAATATGTTTGCGTTAGCCAGTGACTCGAAATAGTACCTAAATCCAATTGCTCCAACAAACATAGACGTAGATCAAGTTGTACAGTTTATTAATTTATAGTCCGAATAAGTTTCATTTTTATGTTTACGTACCCTACTCAAATATCAATTATTCATAAGCGCCTTTAACACACCTTTTGTTACCAGGATAACAGAAAAGACTGTGAGGTCACAGTTCCTCGCGTTCTTCAGTTTCACGTCGCTAAGTAATACCCAAGGCGTTGGGTTTCACCCGAGGGGCGGCTCGCGGATACCCCACACAGGTAAATATAACATAGAAACATGAAATATACAAGTATTGAGTTATTTTTTTTATAAACAGCAACAAAGGAAAATACAAAGTGATTAATTATTTTTTCGATTAATTCTTATTCGAAAGATCATTATTCCTATTTCAATTTCAATTTAATACCTAATTCAGAAACTTTACACCTAACATTTACGCAAAAACTCGACTCTCAAAGGATGCTTTATCTTTCAAAAGGTGCCTTCCCCGGTTTTATTTATAATTTGCTTTTAGAAAACAAGGTTTTACATGAAAACATTATGAATGTACCGAAAATTGCTCTTTAAGAAAAAATATGGCGGCTGCTTACTAAATAATTCTCCTTCAGAATGTGGTCGTCAGTTTTTGTTCCAGTATTTGGCCTCTTTTGTCTTACAGTTGAGTTATTGCTAATTAGGCAGGTTGAATAAAGGCGGAAAAATGATTGGCTATTCTTTATCTAGCCTGACACTCCCTAAAGGAGGGATCATCGGTTGGAGAGCTCACTAACAAGATGACCATTTCCTTCGTCCACATTGTGGGGATATAATAATACCTTCCGGTTTTACGTCCTTGGACCGTTGTATCTACACTCTACGGGGTTTCCACTATACACGTTACGATTATTTTGCGGGGAGGATACTACTACCACGTATGTATAATATGTGTTTATTTGGATGAAACATCTACCTAATAAGGTCGCCAGTATTCTTATGTTTTTCTCATGCTGTAACAAGAATTATATAGGAATAAAATACGACGTTTTTCCTGAATATCACGTGGTATATTAGCAATGATAACTTTAATATCATGCAGTTATGTGCAAACGTGTCTTTACTGTTGAATGAGCATGCGATGATAAATTGCTAGAATTTTGTCTTTTACACTGCAGTGTACCCACTCATTAGAGGTATTCGTTAACTCGTATACATTTCCTTTCCTAGTCTAATGAACACGTTTTCAACGGTAATGAACTTTCTATTCAAAGAATCGAGTCTGTATTTCTGAAGATATACCCATTAACATGGACATCATATAGGACAATACGAGTATTTATGTCTTTCTTCGACTGAATACAGTAAATAAGGTCTGATGTCCCTACGTTCGGTTCATGTCATAAACATGGCGTCTACTTTAGGAAAGCTGTCTTGTCAAGATATTTTCGGAAGTAGCGCATGTGTAGCCGGTGTTGGAGACCCTCGTCAGAAGTTGCCTTATAATTATTGCCTCTACATACCCATACCTTTATGGTATATATCATTTACTTATACGTTGAAATACGCACCTTATTATGTAGCTTTCCCGAATTTGTTTGGGATCTACCGTTTCCTCTGAGTGTAAAGGAAAATGCGAAAAACTAGAGTACAATATCTCTCCAATAATATTATGTTCAATGATATAAATACAATTTGAATTATTCATTCAGTTTAAGCCTAGATTTCGTGATAAAAAATTGATACATAACATAACTCACGCTTGTAATCCCCGATGGGTTAGGCAGTGGTGTACCTAATAGCTCCACATTTCGCCACTTATGTTTAAGTCCCACGCAATAGGTGGCGAGGGGCCTATTGCTAAAGTTAATACATAAAATAAAATTGGTGCTGGCGTCTTACAATTTTTAGATGCCGTTAAAGAAGAAGGTTTAGTTATGATTGTCTATGGTTTTATGGTTGACCTCTGTAGATAAATCAGTAAATGAAAATAGTAATAGCCATTATTGCATTATCATCTGCATAGCCTTTTTCGAACTGGCTTTTTCTAGCCTTTTAATCGAATGTATCTGAATATCAATATTTTACATGTTACATTTTTTTTGTTTATAAGGCGTCACTTAAAAAATGTGACATAAAATAAAAAACAAAAATGATAGCCTTTCTAGCCTCCACAACCCAGTTTCTTTGTAATACGATATCCCTTGGTCAGACAGGTTGTCAGAGTTTCGGTCTTTAGCCGTAACGACTGTCAAAGATCTACCAAGACGGGCCAACGGCTTAGCGTGCTTTACTAGAAATGAAGGGAACTCGATATGTAAAACACTCCACGGACTGACCTCGGCAAGCTGCTTAACCTGATAGTTCGACCCTTCGGCTATTATTATTTACGTGTATTAGTTAAGCTATAACTAGCAAAAATCCATACAAAGTGACGACTACGTAGTAGTTCAGCATATTCAGTATATGACCGTGATAGAACGGAATCCCACTTATTTTTGAAACGCAATCATGCAAATGCATGATTGCGTTCCGAATAGTGCGTGTCAATAATAATGTGTGTAATAATATCATTTTCCCATATTTGCGGAATAACTCGTGTGCTCTGTTACATATTTTTGAAATGTTTAACGTAATTGAAATGACTTTGACTACGTTGAATTCAGAGGTCGCTTTGTTTACCAATTAACACTTGACCAAATAAAACTACACCTTGGCCAACATTTTCATGAAAAAGTCGGATGCCCCGATAGTGTCCCAGTTAAAAGAATCACCCTGTATAAAGGGTGTAACAAGACCCTTAACGAAACCGAAAGGTACTTGTTCTCCCCGTCATTGCGATATTTTTTTGTTCTAGACCATACCTGGGAACCTTCTAGTTACGGAGATATTGGGGGCCAAAGTATCAACTTCTTCACAAGTTTTTTTAAATACATGTTTTTAACGTAAGATTTTTACTGTTAACACCTCAACGACCCCGTACTATTCAATCAATCCATTAGCGTTACATTGAGTATAGGTACTACCGTAAAACGTGATTTCTCACCCCAAAAAAAGTCGTTTCCCAGCAATAATTTTTTCGTAAAGTTACTTAGTTTGATGTACATAATGCTTGATTGACGACTTTTAAATCTTTATCTGATGCAGTTTTGCGTCATCTTTGAATTCTGCAGCGTATATTAGAATACTAACGTTTTCTTCTAGCAATAGCATATGGATAATTTGGTGACCAGAGACTTATCAGCACGTTCCTCCCACAGACTGCGATTGGTTATACCAAGACGTATCGTGCCGGGGCCCTGGGGCCTGTGTGCTGGCCAGCCCTGGGTACCCGGGTCTGTACCCGCCTCATCGCCGCTGCCGATACCTTTTCGCCACCAACTCCGTGCACACCAGGGTCAAGATCATATTCACTTCAATTTTGCTTCCTAGAAAGTGAGTATTTTAATAACATTTTAATATTGGTTAAAATTTTGTCTTAAAGATAAATTTACGACAGTGTTGTTTTTTGTGGATTGCTTTCAGCTTATATTTATACAATACTTTTCCTGTGTTCAAATATTAGCGTTAAAACAAAAAACCTCCTCTACATGAATCAACGTTCTACATTATGTAAATCAGAATCTCATAGGAAGTTGGCTCCAACGCAAATCTATATGTAACCGAGTTTTATTCACCTAAACCGACGAAATAGTGTTTGTTCCATCGCTTAATAAAAGCCATCACGTCGTGTCTCCTCGGTCAACATACTTAGTCTAAGTGGCGGTTACGTAAGTGACCAAGCCGCAATGAACCCCGAGGTCAACTCAACAATGTTCAGGAAACTTCACCAAGAACTCCTTACCTTGTAACTGAAATACCAATCATGCGGCGTTTCCGTTCCACGCAACGAATGAACTCAAACTTTTTCCAGAAGTACTTATTTAAATTTATGAGGTATAACAAATGTGGATGGTTCACAAAGAAGGCGCCATATTGAGGTTCCCCTGAAAAGGGTTTGGGACGGATACCGCCTTGCCTAAATTGAAAAGAGCTGTTGATAAGTCAGGGATACCCATGTGGGTAGATGGATTATATATTCTATCAAATTATATATTAGGTGTATTATATGTTTCATAATGATATGTACGTTAACATGATTGGGACTTTTGAGAGGAATTTACCAACTCGATACTTTACACAGTTGAAACCCTTTTGTTGCCATGCAAATTGTATCCACTATTGTATTCGATCTTTATTATAAAAGTTTGATGAATTCGACTTGTATTGACGTTTTTACAAGAACAAAGTTTATATTATGTATGTACACACTTTGGTACATTTCTGCTAAAATTTTCCACATATAAAACGTAACAAGATGAGACCCTGTAGTGAGTTTAAAAATTAAATCTTGGCAACAAAAAATATAAAAAATTAATGTCTTTTAAGTCGACATTAACTTTAATGGTCATGTCAGTCAGAAGTCTCATTTGCGTAATCTTATTCAGTTAGTGACTGACGAACGGAAACGACGTTTTTCCTGTAACTTGTTTACAAGCTATTTAAGAGAAATCAAGTGTCATTTACATCAGGAGAAGGTTTTGCGGTAAGTTCAAGCTTGGCAGTGATAAATAAGAAAGTAGACTTTTCAGAATAAGAGCCAACGAATGAATATATCTAGGTACATGACTATTGTGTCAAAAAAAAGCTTATATAGGTCACAAAACTTTAACGTAGATACCAAACCTAATCTTAGTATTAGTACTCGTAATAAATGAGATGGAAGAACTTTTAACCCAGTAATCCATACGAACAAGCCTTTTAATGCAAGGAATAATCCTGTCTAGGTTACAACTCCCGAATCCGTGCAGGATGGGAGCTACAGGTGATAAAGTTTGTATGAAAAATCAAAATGCGTGATCTGATTAACTTGTAAATTTGGTTAGAATACCAATCTAAGAAAATAATAATATCGCCATAATAGGTTTTAAATCAAGGTCACACTCTATGATTAGAGGAAAATGATCAGACCACAGGTATAGGTTTGATGAAAAAATATATTTTTTAGTTTCAGTTCCATGTATGGGGAGCCCCCCTTAATCTTATATTTTTGTATAAAAACCTTATAGCGGTTCACAGAATACATCTACCTACTAAGTTTCAACTGTGTAGTCCTAATAAATAAATCGGAGTAAAGTGGCTGTGACATACACGGACTGACAGACAGACAGACAGAGTTGGCGAACCTATAAGGGTTACGTTTTTTGCCATTCGGCTACGGAACCCTAAAAACGCGTCAAAGAGGTGTAAACAGAAGTTTAGAGTTGAAGTTTGTATGGAAAAATCTTCCTGTGAAATCTGATCTTGTTCGTATCGGTTACTGAGTTTTTGGTCCAAAGTGGACCTCCTCCTTTCTAATTAGGTCTACAAAGCCTCCAACATGTCGGCATCAGCGACTTGCGTACGCGTTCAGTGGCCCGGCGACACTCAAGGAGTGTAAAAAAGTTGAACATCTTGTGTTTTGTTTATGTTGGCAAACATGCCAACACAATTTTTTTCGACTTCAAGCGCCGAACCCGGGGGCATGTTTGGGGGTCATGGGTCGACGGCTTTAAGGTGTAGACTTCTCAAGAGGAAATGCGAGAGACTTTTGAAAATTAGGTATTTGAAGAAACTATCGTTGTCGCTCTGCGAGCGCGATTTCGACATTGGTGCGATAAGGACAACTGTAGATCCGACTCAATAACCGAAGTAAAAAGCCATAATTCGAGGTTTGACTCTCAAATATTTCCTACTCCAATATTCGACCAATATAAAAGATATTTCCTAAAATGTATAAGAAGGATTTATACTGTATCCCTATATTTTTTTTTTCATTAATAATTCTCAAATTTGTACACTTGGCCTCTGTTGACAGCGCTCTAAATAAGCAATTTTGAGCATTTTATAAGGGTTCTAGTGCTTTTAAAGATTACGTAACATCAAAAAAGAAAATATAGGGACCTAGAAGAGGTTGATATTTATTTTACTATGAAAAATATTGCTCTAAAGTCATAAACCAGAAAGAAAACAGGCGAGAGCGTTTGTATTAAGAAAAGGCCACCTGTATTTTCTCATAAGGATACTCAATCACAGCATCTGTGCAAGAAAACTTCCTCAAAAAGAAAGCTCAAAACACATGGATGCTAGCTTGATTAACTTTACCTAACTATAAAAATATAGTGTGCCTAGATTTCAGAATGTAAAATGTCTATAACCTTTCCTGCCCCTAGAGCAGGGTTGTCAAAGTTAATTCCTAATTGGCAACACAAGTGACTGACGTTAATTATGCCGCCATATGAATAAACTTTGATTTTCAAAAGTGAAAACAGGTCATATCTCAGCTCAGATATTATGTGGGTATTCAGTACATCGTTTCGTATCGCATTCCTTCCACCCTATATGTACGACTATTTGGAACTGCGAATGTCCGAAACTGGTGAATCTTCAGATTCACAGGTGAATGGTCCACGTTCATCGGTGAACCACCAATTCCGAAGTCCGAAACTACCTCATTTTATATGAAGTTCAGAAATCGTCATGACAAGAATACATTAGGTACGATTATTAACTAGCGAATTTGTTGAATATTAAGATTCATTACGTTCCAGATATTCATACTAACATTACATACCAAAACGGGTAGGTGCTCTTTCAACTAATAGTACCTTAACTTAATATGTCACGAAGGCAACTGTTATTGTAGATAATTGTTGACGTAACATGGGTCGCGCTCAGATGAGCGACGACAAAGACTTGACCTCTTAGTACACACATTCTTGTCTTAATAGAGAATCTGTACCGTCTTGTAGTGTTTAATATGGCGGATAAGATGAAGTAAACTCTGTTGAAATCCTTGTTACTGAGTATAAATTAAGTTAATTTCAGTATGACAAATCATCATCTGCCTCGCTTTTTCCTAACTATATTGTGACGGCTTCCAGCCAAACTGGATGGAGTTGAATAGCGATATTTTACATGTAGTGACTGTCTGTGCCCTATACGTCCCAGATACTAGGCAATACGATTTATGATTAAAATTCCTTGATTAGACTGATTGTCAGACATTCGGGTTTCTTAACACTCGTAACAAAGAATCCAGAATTACTATTAAACATACTACCTACTAATAAAAATATCGTAATTTTGTTTAAAGCTGTCAATGGTTACACACTTACCGAGAGTCACAGCGATAATACGAACATAAAAGGCGAAACCTATTGTTAATAAATATTATGGCTAAACATTTTGTTTTATTTATCTAGCTATTCGGCAGTTTATTCATTTTCCAATAACTTCGGGTAGGTATGAAAAATTGGTTACAACAACTGACAAGACACTCTGTGTTATAGTCGGATTTAAATTAAGTCTTGCAGTGAAACTGTTTGGTGGTGGAGTATTGATTGGCTGCTGGTTGTTCTCTTTAAAACTGAAATCAGCAAAAGAAAATACGTACATAATTATTCAGAAATATCATAAAAGTTTTAGTGTTGGTCTTTTTCTTTTTGTATTGACTGTACATCTACATTAAACTTTCGCTAGCAACAATGTGTGTACACTTAAAACTTTAAGGAAAATATTTTCTACTGTAATATCATGTTGTTACGACCATATTACTAACAGACTTTCTTCAAAACGGAGGAGGTTCTCAATTCGGTTGTATTTTTTTTTAAATGTTTGTTACCTCTTATCTCCGTCATTTGTAAACCGAATTCAAAAAATCTTTTTTCATGTGAAAGGATATACTTCCCGATTGATCCCATAGAAATTTGATCAAAATCAGTTGAGTAATTTGGTGGTTTTCCTCACTTTAATTGTCACATCACGCGACGTCGCGTGAAGGTGGTTTGATGTACACGCGACGTCGCCCATAAAATAGTGGCCGCAACGTATTGGGTTAGTATTTGGTTTATACCATTAGGGTAGACATTCATCGAATTTTTATATTGGCCATCTAGGTAAGTTCAGTATTAAGACTTGGCAATGAACGTCTTAATACTTATTTCTCTCTCTTCTCATTCTTGAGCTATGTTGATGACATGGTGATCTCTTAATAACTTCTAATAGAAGTCGGTGGCAAAAAAGTCAATGAAACAAACAAAGACACCGACTTCCGAAAGTTAAGTTATTTGAGACATTTGTAGTGTTTTTTTGGTTTGGTTTTTTTTTTCACAGAAAGTTTTTTTCAATGTTGCAATTGTTATAACCCGAGAAATTGCTTTTGAATAAAGGTAACTGCAACATATTTATTGGTGCTCATGATGGTACTGTTTGTCCCATTAGGTGACCACTCTGGCCCCGTTTATTGCGGCGTCAAAAGCGTTGTTCAGGGACAAGGGTGCAAGTGTAAGGACATTTGGAACACCCCTAAAGATGGGACTAAGACTGATCAGGAGCAACACACTTGCAATGTGTGTTGGATGAATCGGTAATACATCACATCAAATTATGTTGGCAATTGCTAGGTACGCAATCGATTCAGTGCTCTCCAAATAGGCCACTTGTGGTGTTATCTTCAATGAGAAATAAAAAATAACATTATTTATAAACTTATACTGTCACTCACGGTATATTTTCCGTGATTATCCATTATTCTGAGCTCCTGATACTTGGACGCTGTTGCAAGCGCCATGATCACGGGATGTCATCCCATAAGTGACATTATAAGTTTAGTTATAAACCGTGAAAGATTAAAACAGTGTCATTATTTATAAGTTTCAAAAAAGTAAAATTTTTAATTTCCTCACCTGCGATGTTTTCGCTCCACCACCTTTTAGACCGTGTGTGTACATTTTTAACCAACTTCAAAAAAAGGAGGAGGTTCTCAATTCAGTTGTATTTTTGTACGTCTTGGACATCACAGACATCGGTGAAGGAAAACATCGTGAGAAAACCTGGACTTATATAGGTCTGAAATCGCCAACCCGTCTTGAGCAAGCGTGGTGATCAATGCTCGTGCCTTCTCTGTTGAGAAGTGGCCTTTGCCCAGCAGTGGGACAGTAATAGGCTGGTATTATTATTATATTATTATACAGGGTCAATTTTTATTCAGTGCGCAAACTTTGACAAATTAAACTTAAATGAGTTTTATTAAATACCTATTTTTTATTTTGATAAGTCAAAAAAACAAAAAAATAAAGTTATCGTTAACGAAAAATGTTTACTTTGAAAAGGATTTTATGGCCACCAACTCGCGGGCGGCGGCACTCCACGCTCGTTTGTCATGCACAGGCATCATTTACGTGGGTTACAATGTACTGATCGTCAATTTTATCTGGTTCCAACTAGACTTTTTTAAGATTTGGCCGTGATCTGAAGTTATTTGTAGAGTAATTCCAATTTTTCATTCATACTTTCGATGGCTTAGGACCATCAAAAAGCAGAAAATAAAGCATACTGACCGTGATCATGCAGCCTTTGAGTGGCTGCTAAAATGGTCCTTTCATTAGGGGCTGCGGGGTTACGGATACGTTGGGCTCGCATTCGAGGTATGCTCTCCGTTGCATACATTCTGCGAGCTGCTCGTAAACTTTCACCACTTAATAAATACAGCTGCACCATTTCATAAAATTCGCGGTTACTTAAGTCCGACATCGTGACCTGTAGGTACGATTACGACACACGTGTGGCGCAGGAGCTGTGCGGGAAAGGTTGGACGCGACGTTACGACAGCGCATGCGATGAGTGACTGTTGGGTCGCGGGCGTCGGCCCCGCCTCTGCCGCTCGGGAAGGGAATTCACCACCGCTGCACAACATCGCCGCGTGCGCCGCATGGCGCGCGCCCATTGATATTATTACGAATACGTATTGTCCATATTTTGCTGATTTATAGTCAGGTAAAAAAATATAAAAAAGTTTTGAACAAATAATGGAAATGTGTTCTATTACTGATACTGAACCACCAAATTTTTTTTGCGCACTATTTAAAAAATATTCCAGTATAGTCAATAGTCAATGAGTTTCGGTGATCGGGTTTCGGTTAACAGGCTAACTGGAACAAATTAAATTGTAGAAATGAATGTTCAATAAGACTTGCTAATTCTGACTTAAAGCTGAGACTAACAACTGTGACCTCGTTCGACTGTTGCTGCTCAGTTGCTATTGTAACCCAGTCGCTTGTAGCAGTATGTATTGAAGCTTCGTATAATTATGGCAGCGTTTCACCAACATTACTTGGTAATTTAAAAGCACCTCGGTAATTTTAGAAGCAAGTTGGCATTTGAAAAAAGTATGTCGAAACTATCAGTGTCATCGTCATTTGCCTAGTATTTCCCAACTATATTGAAGTCACCTTCTAGTCTAACTATATGCAGCTCAATACTAGCATTTTACATGGAGCTATCACTAATCTGATGTCCACAACCCACTAATACTATACCCCTTGGTAAGACTAAGTATCAGATATTCAGGCTACTGTCTGTCCATAAAAGATTTAAAAATTACAGCCGTGACCAACAGCTTAACGTGCTTCCCGAGGCACGGAGGTAGCCCGGGGTGTTATAGATATACGGCCGTTTTCTATAACTTACTTACGTATAACGGTTAGTTAATATGCCTTAGTCTAGTAGCTATCGGAGTTTCTATAAACAAAGTTAGCAATGAATTGACAGAAATATCGTATCCACGTCACTTATCTGTCTCTCGGAGGGTTGACAGTTGATGTTTCTTTAACTGTTTATCTGAGATAGCAACGTTCCGTTAACTGTTAGTAAGTTATTGAAAACGGCCGATAGATGGTTACTCATCCAAGGATCGTTCTCGACAAGCTCTGCTTAACCTCGAAGATCGACCCATGCGGGTACTAATATCTAAACACGAACCCTTCAAAAAACAAAAAGAAAGACAATACAGTTTCTAGAAACTAAGGAGACTTACGATGAAACGAGTTACGAAGTATGGCAGTTAAATTGTAAGTAATAGCAGAGGTAATTCAGGGCCACTTATCAGCTAGCCACTTACTCGATCAATAGTTATTTCTGCTAACCAAACCTACGACATTACATAAAGTGGACGTGTTTTCTCCTTACGGGCCGACCACAAGCTCTTATCATTTCAGTTAAATACATCAAACTAATCGACCATTTTATATGTGGTATATATTACTATCCTGTAAAATAGGGTGTTCCATACATTTTAACCGTGTAGATTGTAGGAGACAGGAGACAGCAGATTTTTTGCAAGCTTTTATTTACATTACCGATGAAAATTTCTATGTGGGGTACAAAGATTCACTGAACACAACCGTGAACCGTTTGTGTGTTGATGAGGCCCACTGTGTTTGGATAGATATATCCGATATAAGCTGAAAACAGATTTAAAATTACGGTACTATGCAAAATTTTTACAATTAAATCGAAAAATGGGGAAAGTTTTGGTGTAGTTGATTCGGTCAAAATGTACCAACCCACTATTTGGCAGAACTATGCAAACAAGCAAACAAGTTAATAATATATATATTAGTATTGAGCCTGATAATACGGTCTACTTTCCATCATAATCCGCAGTTTTATTGATCCTTTCTACCATTACGTTTTATCTTGGGTACACAAGACTGATGAAGCGTTTGTGTGCGGTTACGTCAAAAGCTGCAGATATCCAGTGTTCTTCCGGAAGTATTTTTATCAGCCCGTATGAAATCCACTCGTTTTGAAAGCGGGGAACAATCGTTTTCAGTAAATATAAAAGGATCGCCATCCGTATCTCCCTTCCAGCCGTGTGGGTTTGTGCTACGATTTGCACTAAAAGTGTTTGTGTGTATGTGCATGTGTGTGTTTGTGCACGCGTGTGTTTATATGTTGAGCGGATGTTGAATTATTGGTCGGTTTAAATGTATTATGTAATTAATTAATAGTGTATAGGGTTCCGTACCTCAATCGACAAAACGGAACCCTTATACCGAACAGACTGACAGACTGTTCTGAGGAATGCGTGGCGGTATCAAGCTGAATTTAATACCAAATACTCAAATCTGCTACCTTTTGGAGCAATGAAAAAATCAAACTTGTAAGTCAACGCGATCAAAAGATATGACTGTTTATGTCGCATATTATGCGATTTTTCAAGGTACTTCCCTTTGACCTAAAATCATGAATTTTGGCAGAAAGCAAGGCCTTACAGGACAAATAAAGGAAAAATTCCAAAAAATTAAAAAAGTTGAAAATTAAAGGCCCGTTTTCTCCAACACTAAGTGGCACCTATCTCAAAGCCTATTTCCTGTTTTCACCAACACTAAGTGGTACCTATCTCAATGCCTATTTCCTGTTTTCACCAACACTGAGTGTCATCTAACTAAATGCCTTATGCCCGTTTTCACCAACACTAAGTGTCACCTATCTAAATGCCTTATGCCCGTTTTCACCAACACTAAGTGACACCCAACTGAATGCCTAGTTCCTGTATCACAAACACTAAGTGGCACCTAGTTCAATGCCTAGTTCCTGATTTCACCAATACTGAGTGTTACCTAACTGAATGCCTAGTTCCTGTATCACAAACACTAAGTGGCACCTATCTCAATGCCTAGTTCCTGATTTCACCAATACTGAGTGTTACCTAACTAAATGCCTAAAGCCCGTTTTCACCAACACTAAGTGGCGCCTATCTCAATGCCTAATTCCTATTTCACCAACACTAAGTGGCGCTTATCTCAATGCCTAATTCCTATTTCACCAACACTAAGTGGCGCTTATCTCAATGCCTATTTTCTGTTTTCACCAAAACTAAGTGACACCCAACTGAACGCCTAATGCCCGTTTTCACCAACACTGAGCGTCACCTAACTAAATGCCTAATGCCTGTTTTCACCAAAACTAAGTGGCGCCTACCTCAATGCCTATTTTCTGTTTTCACCAACACTAAGTGACACCTATATCAGTGCCTATTTCCCGTTTTCACCAACACTAAGTGGCACCTATCTCAATGCCTAGTTCCTGTTTTCACCAACACTAAGTGGCGCCTATCTCAATGCCTAATTCCGGTTTCACCAACACTGAGTGTCACCTATCTTAATGCCTAGTTCCTGTTTTCACCAACACTGAGTATCTCCTAACTAAATGCCTAATGGCCGTTTTCACCAACACAAAGTGGCACCCAACTGAATGCCTAGTTCCTGTTTCACCAAACTAAGTGGCACCTATCTCTATGCCTAGTTCCTGTTTTCACCAACACTGAGTACCTTCTAACTAAATGTCTAATGGCCGTTTTCACCAACACTAAGTGACACCTATCTCAATGCTTATTTCGTGTTTTCACCAATACAAAGTGACACCCAACTAAATACCTAATGCCCATTTTCATCAATACTTAGTGGCGCCTACCTCAATGCCTATTTTCTGTTTTCACCAACACTAAGTGGCACCTATCTCAATGCCTAATTCCTATTTCACCAACACTAAGTGGCGCTTATCTCAATGCCTAATTCCTATTTCACCACCACTAAGTGGCGCTTATCTCAATGCCTATTTTCTGTTTTCACCAAAACTAAGTGACACCCAACTGAACGCCTAATGCCCGTTTTCACCAACACTAAGCGTCACCTAACTAAATGCCTAATGCCTGTTTTCACCAAAACTAAGTGGCGCCTACCTCAATGCCTATTTTCTGTTTTCACCAACACTAAGTGTTCGGGGTTGGGGTGAGATTAAGATAAACTAAGATTAAAGATTATAAAGATAACTATATTTCAGTAATACGAATGGGATAACAATTAAAACTAATGAGATGAGATTGAGTCGCGCCCGATATGCTGTCCGAGACGTACTGACGGTTTTACTTAGCTAATACATAAAATATTCAAGGCATAGTGCGCGGTGTCGCAATTACGCTGACATGTTTATTATTGTTCGGTGATTGACCCGAACATGCTCCCGAGGGAGAAAAGAGATGAGAGGAGGTTAGTAAGGAGATTTAGTTAAATGGGTAATAAAAATTAATATTAACAAGGTGAAAACAATGTTCAACTAATACTAAAATAGTTATGAAGGGTTAGTTATGTTAAAAAATGGGGTGAAAGTAACATTACAAATTAAACAGAATCGCTACAATGTAAATCAGGAAGAGAAAACACGCGAAAGATCGGTGAAGAACCTCTATCTTCCTTTTTTTGTAAGCACTCACTAGATAGCGCTAGTCGCTTAGGATCACTTTTCACTGATTTACTACTAGATTGCCCATTTTCCCTAATTTCACTACACTTAATCACAACACTTTCTGTAACGGTGTGTGGAGGTGGCAACGCAGTTGCCGCCGATGCTGTCGTCGACCGCTCTGCTGTAGAAGTAGCACGATTTCCTTTACGATGCCTTTGCCACCAAAGTTTAAAACAGTAAGCTGCCACCAGTAGCAAGATTCCCGATATGATGAGATATATAGCAGTATACTGGTGGATGTCGTGGTAGGAGATATTGGTGCTTAAAGGTTCACTCTGCTTCATGATCTCAAGACTTCTCTTAATAGCTTCAAATTGCCTGAGGTTCTCCGAGTTATTGGGATTAAGCTCATATGAGATTTCCAATTTGGTCCAGTTGGTCCAATACTCCGAACAAACTATTTGCAACGTAGCCTACTCCGTCTAGCAAGCCGCGTCGCCGACGTTTCTTATTAGTCATATACGAGTCATTTATCATGATAATATTATCGTAATGTTTCATTTCTTCGAACTCGTGCTCGAGTTGTAACATGACGCCGTCGCAAGGTGTTTGTGTTCTAATCGTAGAGCACAAGGTTTCAAGATACTTAGTATACTTTAATAATGCCGCCGTTCCTTCTTGATATGGATTTGTGTCATAATAGACTATTAAATGCCAATCATCTCTAATTAAATGCATATTGGATATTTTGTCGAAGTAGACACTATTGTTTGTCAGCAGGGTGGAGTTGTAGGATGCTTGAGCGGTATTTATTAGTGCCAGCAAAAATAATGTCAAAGATAAAACCATAACAGAGAATGAGATGGGGCGTTTTTTCTTCGCCACTGGCAATTTATTGTTAACCTTTGGGGTACTTGGATCTTGACCATTTTTATTTGTTGGCAGTAGGGACAGTTTTACAATTGGGCGTTTTAAGAGCCCGTTTTTGGTTTTAAGTGTGACGACCCTTACGTGTCCGTCACTTCCAGGATGCAGCGCTACAACGCGACCTAGGCTCCATTTTCCTGGTGGAAGATTGTCGTCCTTTATAATAACGATGTCGTTAAGATTGAGGTCTTTTTGATGCTGTCGCCATTTGGACCTCGTAGAAAGCTGCGAGAGGTAGTCAGTCTTCCACTTATCCCATATATCTTGATAGATTTTTTGCGTCAAGTGCCACCGTGTTCGGAGATCATGCTCTGTTTCAAAAATCGTAAGGTTGGGGCCGCTTGCTAAAAAGTGAGCCGGGGTCAAAAAGTCCAGATCCTCAGGATCTTCTGTCAGAGGGCATAGTGGTCTGGAGTTCAAACAAGCCTCGAGTTGAGATAGTAGGGTAATATATTCCTCGTAGGTTAATTTTTGTTCTCCCACGACACGTTTCAAATGATGTTTAAGGCTCTTAACTGCAGCTTCCCAGAGTCCGCCAGCAGATGGCCATGATGGGGCGTTAAAGTGCCACTCAATATTCATTTCAGAGACTGTCGAGGTTACTTCTTGGTCAGACAAGATGTAGGAGATTTCGGCAAGCTCTTGTTTTAAAATTTTGTTGGCTCCTATGAAGTTAGTTCCCTGATCACTATAGATGTGCCCAGGAACTCCCCTTCTAGCCGACATTCGTCGAAGCGCTGCAATAAATGCTGACGTTGTGAGATCTGAGACGATTTCTAAATGTATGGCATTAGTTACCATACAAACAAAAACTGCGACATATCCTTTACAGGTTTTAATGCCACGACCTTTGTTTGCCTTAATGAGGATGTGTCCGGTGTAATCTATTCCAGTATGGTAAAAAGGTCGGTTAGGAATCAATCGTGCTGGAGGTAAGTCACCCATGATTTGATATTGTGGTATGGGATTATTTCTTTTACATTTGACACACATTCTTAATCGTTTCTTAGTGACTCTGTTTCCTCCAAGAATCCAGTATTTGTGTCTTATAAATCCAGTAGTCATTTTTACTCCACCGTGAAATACAAGTTCGTGAGATTCATCTATAATAAGGTCTGCCAATTTCGACTGATTCGGGATTATGATGGGATGCTTCATTTCGGGATCAAGGTTCGAATGCTTAAGCCTGCCACCGACACGGAGCATTTGATTAGTGTCTAGTATAGGATTGAGATTAAGAATCTGGCTTTTCTTATTTAGTGGTTCATTATTTTTCAACTGCGATATTTCTTCGTCGAAATATTCGTTTTGGACGTGCTTAATTAACATTTCTCTTGCTGTCTTTATATTTTGCAGAGTTAGAAAACATGTGCGTTTTTTCTTGTAAACAACAATGTCGATGAACTTGTTGATGTAGGCTAACACTCGAGTTACTTTCCGTAGAGTGCTATATTTTGCTAATAGTTGATTAATTATTAAATGTTCGGGATTAACAATGGCCGTATTTACTTCCTTCCTTTTTCTGAGTTCTTCGGTAGTAATACTCGTATAAATCGGCATCTTATGATATTCTTTAGGCTTATATTGTGGTAACCAGTCAGGCCCTTGCCACCACAGCGAGTAATTGGCTAATTGAGCAGCAGGTAAACTGCGGCTTGCGCAATCTGCGGGGTTTTCTTTGGATTTTACGTAACTCCATTTATCTTTCGGGATTATTTCAGTGATAATCCTCACTCGATTGGCAACAAAGGGTTTCCATTTCTCCGGTTCTCCACATAACCAACCTAGAACAGCCATTGAATCAATCCAACCATAAACATGCACCTTGTAGCTAGATAAAGATAGGATGATTTTTCGCATAAGTTTTGATAACAAGAGAGCGCCGCAAAGTTCCAAACGCGGGATTGATTGTGGTTTTTTCAGCGGTATTACTTTTGATTTCCCTGCAATAAGGGTGACGAGGGTTTCATTTTCTCTCTGTATTTTGCAATACACGACGCAAGCGTATGCTTTTGTACTAGCGTCGCAAAAGCCATGGAGTTCGACGATATCTTTTTCTTGGGTTTGAATCCAACGTGGTATTTTGAATCTAGATATATGAGATAGATCGGCTTTAGTAGTTTTCCACTCTAACGCGATTTCTTGTGGGACAGGGTGGTCCCAACCCAGGTCCGATTTCCATAATTCTTGGAACAAGATCTTAAGTTTTATCGTGACTGGTGCTAGCCAGCCCAAGGGGTCAAAAATTTTAGATATTTGAGATAAGAACTGTCTTTTTGTAAGGATGTCTTGAGAATCAAATTCTATAGGATGGAAGATAAATTGATCATTTTTTGGTTCCCACCGAAGACCTAAAGTTTTGGTTGACTCCGGTTGCTTAAAGTCAAAGCCTTCCTTTTGAGGTGCATCAGAATTATCTAGTATTTCCGGTAAGTTTGACCGCCATTTTCTGAGATTAAACCCACCAGATTTGAGAAGGTTGATCATCTCTGCTTTGAGCTGTTTAGCTGCTCTAGATGAATGTGCACCATGCATGAGATCATCCATGTAAAACGAGTGTTCTAAGATGTCGGGAGCGCAACTTTGTGGATAGTTTGGCCTTTCATCGATGGCCAGTTGCTTCAGTGTCATCATGGCCAAAAAAGGTGCGGCTTTTGTGCCATAGGTAACTGTTGCTAACTGGTACTCTTTTAAAGGTTGAGATTGATGGTTCCGCCAGATAATTTTCTGATATTTCTGATCATCGGGATGTAGCCAGATTTTGCGAAACATTTTTTCTATATCTGCTGTGAAAGCGTATCTAAATTGTCTCCATTTTAAGATAAGGCTCTGAAGGTCTTGTTGTAAATTGGGTCCTCGGCACATAAGATCATTGAGGCTGGCTCCACTCGAGGTTTTTGCCGAGGCATTAAAGACAACTCGCAATTTAGTAGTTGATGACTCAGATCGTTGGACGCCATGGTGCGATAAGTAGCAGTCCGGCTGTACGTGTGGCGCAACGGGTGTCATATGTCCGAGCTCTAGGTATTCAGAAATAAACGTTTTATAGTCACGTGCCAATGCTGGTTGCTTACTTAATTTCCTCTCTATTTGGAAAAATTGAGCAATCGATTTTGTTTTCGACTCGCCTATGTTTTCTTCATAATTTTCTTTGAATGGTATTTTAACGACGTAGCTTCCGTCTTCCCGTCTAGAGGTCGAAGATTGGTAAAATTCTATGCATTTTTGATCTTCTTCTGATTTCGCTGGAGATTCATGTATGTCCTCCATTTCCCAGAATTGTTGAATCTCTTCAATATTATTTAGGATCACATTGCAATGGTACGTTTTGTAGTTGCCACTTAAGATCCATCCCAACTGGGTTTGTTGGGCAATGGGCAACATACCTTCTGACCGACAGATACCGTCCATAAGGATAGTGGAATAGATATCTGCCCCAAATAAGATATCAATAGGCCTACTTTTATAGAATTCGGGATCTGCTAGAGTTATTTGGTTAAGAGCAGGCCAGTTTGGCTTAGGTAACGTACAACTGGGCAAGTTATTTATGAGTCTATTCATAATATACGCGTCCGTTTCAAAGGTGAAATCGCTAAGCAACGATGAACATTTGATAGTAATCATGCCCTTACAGTTGTTTTCCTTGTTTCCTATTCCAGAGATATATCCGTTACATTTCCGTCGCGGTAGTTTTAACAACTGAGCTGCGCTTTCCCTAATAATGGATGTCTGTGATCCTTGATCTAAAAGAACTCTCATTTTTTGGTAAGATCCATCCGCTGCTTGCACGCTAATTATAGCTGTGGCAAGCAATATTTCTGAGGGTTCTTTAAAGAGCGATGCTACTGTGTTACTTTCTTGCTGCTGAGATGGCGATTTCATAATCGTGGCTGCATTTGACTCAGGTCGACGTGACGTAAAAGATTCATGCAAAATGGTATTATGTTCTTTATTGCATTCTTTGCATCTTATTTCGGAAAGGCATTTTTTGCCTTCGTGATAATGCAAACAGTTAATGCAAAGTTTCAAATTAGCAACAGCATTTTTACGTTCATTAGGTTGCAATTCCAATAATTTTTGACATGCATGAATTCGATGATCGTTGGAGTTGCAAATAGGACATTGCTTGCGATGGTTAATTTTGTGTTTGGACTTTGACGATTGCGAAACTTGGTTTGTTGAGTAATTCGTTTTAGGATTGTTATAATTTCGATAATTGTAACCCTTTGAAAATGATGGTTTGTTATTGATATTTGATTGAGATGGGGATGATTTCTGCGGGGAATTTTCAATCTTCTTACGTGAAGTTTCCAGCATCATAAACTTTGTTTCCAAAAAATTTAGGAAATCTTCTAAGACGGGTAACTCTCGCGGGGATTTTATGGCTTGCAGATAATCCTCGTATGTATCTGAGTCCAGTTTTTGAGACAATATACATACCAGGAAAGGGTCCCAGGAAGATACATCGACTCCTAGATTCTTGATAGCATTCACGCTCTCGTAAGTAGTGTCGTGAATGCGTTTTATATGATTTGATGATTGTTGCTGGTTTGCAGGAATATTCATGAGATTGTTAAGATAAGAGGTGAAGATCAGTCGTTTATTATTATAACGATGTTTTAGGATATTCCAGCATACAGGATAATTGTTGGAGCTTATTTGGAGGTGTTGGATCAATTTTTCAGGCTCACCTTTGATCTTACTCTTTAGAAACTGCATCTTTTGTGCATTTGACAAAGAGGGGTTGTTGTGCACTGCTTCGGTAAAAAGATCTTTGAAAGAAATCCACTTATTGTAGTTTCCCTCAAAGGTGACTATCTCCATTTTAGGAGTAGATTTTTCAATATGCGCCACGGACCACATTTTCTTATTGATGTCTTTCTTGATTTTGTTATAATATTTCTCATAATGAGTAAATTGCTCTTCGTACTCGGGGTTTGATCCGCCATACTCGTTGTCCAGCTCCCAATGAAGCGAGTCAATAGCCGCCCAACGAGATTGTATAGTCTTCAGGATATCTTCAAACTCCCACTTTTCCGTGATGAGATCAAGGTCGATATTGGAAGATGTTCTCAAGAAAGCCTTAAAGTTGGTAGCTTGCTTTTTGAAGAGGCCTTCGGCTTTACGCTCTTCAAGAGCAGGGGTTTTAGAAGCAGCGTGAGATGCGAGGTTCGAGGTTTGAGATTCCGCAGTAGGTTGGAACGTAGGAGGTTTTAATACAGGGGTTTGCGGTCTGTTTGCGAGAGGGTTATAGCTTTGAATAGTAGTTTTAATGTTGTTATATTTTTCTTTCAATTGGTCGTATTGATTAGTACTGAAATATGTATGAGATTGATCACCAAATGATATCAACGTCATATGATTATTATGGAACTCTGTAAAGTATTGTTCCAAGGTAGCTAATCGACGATGTAAGTAGTCTGAGTTCTTGCGCTCTGCACCATCCTTCTTGAAATTGGTGAAGAGCCTATCTACGGCTTCGATTAGTTGTTGTTGGGTTGCTAGAATGTCATCCATACTCGACATTATAAAGGTAAAAAAGAGACCTTACTTGCACTGCAGGCTTCTTTGGGGATCAAATGTCCTTGCGATGGCTGCAAGAACAAACCTGGAGTAACAGCGCGAGGAGATGACGCGATGCTTTCGTAGAAGGTTTCGTAGAAACCAGGTTCAATCAGGATCAGCAGGATGGCTGTTTACCAGGGTCTGGTAATAAGTTCCAAGCGAGACACCCACACAGTTCAGGTAGTAAACACACGCGTGGAGGTCCCGCTCCGATCCGGCTCGAAGGACCAATGTTCGGGGTTGGGGTGAGATTAAGATAAACTAAGATTAAAGATTATAAAGATAACTATATTTCAGTAATACGAATGGGATAACAATTAAAACTAATGAGATGAGATTGAGTCGCGCCCGATATGCTGTCCGAGACGTACTGACGGTTTTACTTAGCTAATACATAAAATATTCAAGGCATAGTGCGCGGTGTCGCAATTACGCTGACATGTTTATTATTGTTCGGTGATTGACCCGAACACTAAGTGACACCTATATCAGTGCCTATTTCCCGTTTTCACCAACACTAAGTGGCACCTATCTCAATGCACAATGCTGGTTTCACCAACACCAAGTGGTACCTATCTCAATGCCTAATGCCGGTTTCACCAACACTAAGTGGAACCTATCTCAATGCGTAGTTCCTGTTTTCACCAACACTAAGTGACATCTATCTCAATGCCTAATGCCCGTTTTCACCAACACTAAGGGGTACCTATCTCAATGCTCAGTTCCTGTTTTCACCAAAATAGTGTCACCTAACTAAATGCCTAATGCTCGTTTTCACCAACACTAAGTGGCGCCTATCTCAATGCCTAATGCTGGTTTCACCAACACTAAGTGGCACCTATCTCAATGCCTAGTTCCTGTTTTCACCAACACACAGTGACACCCAACTGAATGCCTAACGCCTGTTTTCACCAACACTAAGTGGCGCCTATCTCAATGCCTAATGCTGGTTTCACCATCACTAAGTGGCACCTATCTCAATGCCTAGTTCCTGTTTTCACCAACACTCAGTGACACCCAACTGAATGCGTAATGCCCGTTATCACCAAAACTAAGTGACATCTATTTCAATGCCGGTACCTATCACCTATCTCAATGCCAAATGCCGGTTTCACAAACACTAAGTGGCACCTGTCTCAATGCTTATTTCGTGTTTTCACCAATACAAAGTGACACCCAACTGAATGCCTAGTTCCTGTTTTCACCAACACTAAGTGGCACCTATCTCAAAGCCTTATTCCTGTTTTCACCAACACTGACCGTCACCTAACTAAATGCCTAATGCCCGTTTTCACCAACACTAAGTGGCACCTATCTCAATGCCTATTCTCTGTTTTCCTTCTTTCCTGTTTTTCTAAGTGACACCATTGACGTACTCTCCACAGTATTGTAGTTCTATTTATTAAAGTTGATATGAAATTTAAATTGGCTTCTGCACTTACTTACGGCATTCAAACGAAGATAAGGAGATTACCTTTATTTTGTTAACAATAAAAATCGTGCACGTTTTTTTAAACAGAAACAGTAAATGAATTCGATAGTTGTTTTACTTTATTAATTTTAGTTGTACTTAAGTAAGGTTCCGACATTCGGAACAAACGCTCCGAAAAAAAAATTGACGTTAGGAAGTCTCCACTTTCGTTTCTGTTCCTTGACCTTTGGGCACATTAGCTCTACAATAGGTAGAGCTAATGTGGTGGTGGTAGTGTGGTGGTGTGGTGTGGTGTCGTGTCGTGTGGTGTGGTGTGTGTTGTCACTGGTATTAACAGCAGCGTGGGTCAATCTTCGTGGCTAAGCAGTCCTTGCCGAGGTCGATTCATCCATCACATAACGAGATCCCTCCGCTCCCTCGTTGGTCTCGGTCCTCATCTTTGACAGTCGTTACGAGGAGTCAGAAGTCTAAAAGTTTGACTACCAGTCTTACCAAGGGGTATTGGATTAGTTGAGATCCGTGTACAATACTAGAATTCAGTTGCAACCGGTTAGAAGCCGTACTTATGATAGTTAGGAAAAGGCTATGCAGATTATAATATTTAATTGAAGATAGACTTTTTTTGTTTTTTGTTTTTAAATCACTTTAAGTTCAATGACGTAGGTGCACTTGTGCTTAAAGTATCTACTTATGCCAAAATATGAATCTTCAAAGAATAGTTTTTGAGTAGATCATACTTACTTACATTTGTATTTATTATATAACAAAAACATATTGTCTAATAGCATCCATTAGACAAGTTAATTCTGTTGTGAAATCTTAAGTAAAATCTAATTTATTTTGCTTTTACTTGAAAGTAATTTATAATATCTTTTAGAGACTGTTAGAACGCCAATTACGAAGATAAAAGCCCTGTTTTATTCAGTAACAATATCATTACTATATAAATTGGCTGTGGTTTACTGAAGCATAATTCAATTTGCGAAAATGTTCGTGGTACAACACTAAGATTTATTTAACAATAATTATTTCAATTAACGAGTGATTTAGTAAAGTTACTAATGTTAATGGCGGTATAAAATACTTCAGCTCTTAACGGCGACACATACATAATTATGTAAATATTATAGCTTTATTCAGGGGACCGCTACTTGTATTAAAACGGCATTAAATTACGAGTTTCAGACAAAACATAAACTTGATTAGCATGCGTAGCGTACTCGGCTTAGGGCTAATTGCTATATCCTGGCTCCGTGTAATGCGATCTCAACCGTCTTTAATCTCGCCCACTTGACTCCCTCCGCAATAACACTTCGCACGCTTACATAACGGTATGTTTGTCATTACTTACTTTAACACACAATTATTTGCAAAGCCTTTACCCTTATTAAAATACTCCCTGCCAGTTATTTCCTGTGTTATTGAAATATATTTGCGACTCAAATAAATCGGGATTCTGCCAGGCGATGGGAAATTCTAAATATTTTTACATTGCCGAAATTTCTCGCTGTAGGGGCCTATATTTAGAAATTCTTGATTGAAATATTTTTTAGACTTCAATTTATATTATACAACTGATATTTGCGATATCGGGGTTTATTGCTTGAGTTCAAAAGGATTTTAAACGTCGGGGTTAGATTACATTGAAGTGGATTTTTATATTTTCAGAATATTCTCTCAATGTTAATATGGGAGACTATTATTAGACAAAAAATAAGGTACAATTTAGTTGGAAAAACAACCGTGGCTTACGTCTGCAACATTTTCCTTCAATAATAATGTGCAGTTGTGCACACATTGATACATTTTCGTTCCACTAACACTACTAGTACAATAAATCCCACAGGAGTGCCAGAGAGAAATAAAAGTGCTATCTTTGTGCAATACGTTTTCCGACATACTAATAGGTAGTATGTTCACAGTTCACACGAAGCGAGGCACTTTAGCTACCAGATTTAACGCAAACACACTTGCTATAAAGTTTACAAAGAAACGCTGCGCTTTATGATCCCTTTCAAAACGAATTTGTTATGATACTGGAATGGCAAGTTGCACAGATATTTAAACATGGAAATGTAAAGTGGGTTGAAGGTATTTTCATTCTTTATTCATAGTTATTACACATCTTTTATATTTTTAAATAATTCTTTATTAAAACATTTTAAAATTTTGGTCCGCGCTTGCCTGGAGCAGGGTCTAAGCAACGGGTGGTTAGGTCTAGAGAGAGTAACCTCCTCACCATGCGGACCGTATCAAGGAGTACTGCCTTCTGATCAGGCTCTTGATCCTACCGCCTAGCGAGAGCCTCGCGAGATATTCGTTGAGGCTCTTGGCCATCAGGCAATGGCCGTAACGACTATCGGCGCAATGATAGCCGAGCTCACATTCCACATGAGATATTTTCATTATGTGTTATATCAGATAAGTTCATTTGGTTAAAGATAGGATACAATCAAAGAACGTCATTCATTCCCAAGTTGCTGTAAGGAAAAAAATAAAAACAAAAATTAATAAAAAAAAAAAAAAAAATAACATCGCATGGAATGTTAAAGGAAATAATAAAATGTACGTAAGAAGATGTTTTCTGTGCTGAAAACTCCCCTATCGATACAAATCTTCTTGGATTTTATGAAAGTGATTTTATGGCGTATAAATGGGCAAGAGATCTCCATCTTCCATCTAAAACGGAAATAATTTAATATTTCTTGATCCTCATCGTAATGTAAACGTTTATTTGAAAATACTGTGGAGGTTTTTCGGATTAATACATATTATCTCAAATACCAGATGTATTCACGATATAAGGAATAGAATAGGAAATGGTACAAAAACATAATAGGTAGAGTAAATAATGAGTAGTCGCGGAAATATGATTTCTAGTTCGTTTGCAAAATGTCAGATAGAAAACCTTTTTCCTTTTTGTGTTTTCCTGCCGTATCTCAAGGATATCGTGTTGCTAAGAGCAGAGCATTAGTTATGACCTATGGAGTAAATGGTACTCATTACCCCAAAATCGGTACTATCTGGAGACAAGATATTTAGTTGTTTTGTTTACGGCCGTTTTCAATAACTTACTAACAGTTACCGGAATGTTACTATCTCAGATAAACAGTTAAAGAAACATCAACTGTCAACCCTCCGAGAGACAGATAAGTGATGTGGATACAATATTTCTGTCAATTCATCGCTAACTTTGTTTATAGAAACACCGATAGCTACTAGAGTAAGATAGAGTAGGTAGAGTGAGTTTGTAATATTAAGTAACCGCTAAACGTAAGTAAGTTATAGAAAACGGCAGTTAGACAGCCAAACCAATAGGTAAAATTTGAATAGAGAAATGCATTTATCAAGATCTTCTAAGTAATTATTAGTTTAGCGTCTGCGTGGATAACAGTCGTTAAGCGACAACATTTTTTTTATTTAGCCTATACTGTCCCACTGCTGGGCAAAAGCCTTCTCCAATACCTTCCACGAACTCTTTTCTCGCACCACTTCGGACCAGCCATCACGGTGTGCATCTAGGGAGTCTCCCCGGTTTCTGCGCCTGCCTTGGCAGCGCTGTCTATCTCTTGGCACCCATTGTGTAGAGCCTTTTAGCCCAGCGGTCATCGTGCATGCGGCCGACGTAACCCGCCCAATTTCGTCATAGCAGCCTTCTTGCCAACGTCCACTACGCCTGTTTGGAACGCAGCGTGGTATTACTAACTCTGACTCTGACTTGTCTTTATCCGGGATAAAAAGTATGTATGTATAATATGAGTTAATCCAGATTATTATCTATCTATGTGGCAAATTTCATCAAAACCCGTTCAGCCGTTTTTGCGTGATTGGGGTAATACATTCAAAATTTCACATTAATTTTAGGGTTCCGTAGCCGAATGGCAAAAAACGGAACCCTTATAGATTCGCCAAGTCTGTCTGTCTGTCTGTCAGTCCGTGTATATCACAGCCACTTTACTCCGAAACTTTTAGGACTACACAGTTGAAACTTAGTAGGTAGATGTATTCTGTAAACCGCTAGGTTTCTATACAATTAAAAAAAAAAAAAAAGATTAAGGGGGGTAGGGCACGCCACAATAGTGGCGATGAGTCCCCTCTTTGAGGAGTGGCTAGAGAGGCGCCGCGGCGCCCTCACCTTCCGCCTGACGCAGGTCCTCACCGGACATGGTTGTTTCGGGAGGTTCCTGCACCTAATAAGCCGGGAGGAAACGCCCGGGTGTTACCACTGCGAGGATCGACCGGAGGACACGGTGGAGCACATAAAAAAATAGCACACGCTGTATTTTCCTCCTTTATGAGCCAAATAAAACGACTCAAAATAATGTAATGATACATCTAGCAATCATGAGTTCAGTGAAAAGATGTTATCATTTCATTTCAAAACATTTGTAGAACCAAGTCTTTCGCGCAAGTTACGTTCGTTCATTTCTTACTCGAGAACGTTGCGCTATTTTCCTTGTAAAACTGCATTTACTTGAACGAGTGTAATTTCTTTTTTATCAGCACATCAGTCAATTCTATGTCCCGTTACTTCTTACGTTCAATTTTGTTTCTTGTATCAAACTAAATTTTCCTAAATAAAACCTGAAAATTACTAAAAGTAAATCTTCGTCAGTAGACAAACAAATATCTAAGCTTAGCGTATCCCAACAAATCTAAACAAATACCACAAAAACAACAATTTTCATAGCAAAGATTGTTTCAATTTACGTTAGCAACACACTGGAGTTCCGGAGGCACAGTAGTTTACCTATGTACCTATGAGACGTATTCACACAAGCTGAGGGACTTACGTCTGTTTGTTTTTTTGGAACTGTAGTCTTTGAAGATCATTTTTATGTTAAGTTAGGTTGTATCTTACATGTTTCAGCGATGTCAGTAAGACAATCAAAGATTTATCTTCGATTGTATCTTACTACGCATTTACAAAGGGACGTTATGGTGTTATAATATTATAAACAGGTAAAATTCGTTTGTAAGTTTGTATGTAGGGGATAATCTCCGGATCTACTGAACCGATTTTGAAAATTCTTATAGGAAGCTACATTATCCCTCTAGTGCCATAGGCTTTAATTACAACGTCCCGTGGGATAATTTCCGACCAAAACGCGAGCGAAGCCGCGGGCAACAGCTAGTGAAGGGGTATTGGTGGAAAATAAAGAACATTAGCCACCGGCTACTTCTTATAACGAATTTTAAGCGACGTTATTAATGGTTTCAAACATACAGGGTGCAACAGGACCCGTCACGAAGCCGTCAACCAAGCATTATGTACATCAAACTAAGTAACTTTACGCAAAAATTATTGCTGGGAAACGACTTTTTTTTTGGGGTGAAAAATCACGTTTTACGGTAGGACTGAATGTAACGCTCTCAAAACATTGTGCTGATGGATGGATTGAATAGTATGGAGGTCGTGGAGGCCTTTAAAGTAAAAATCTCACATTAAAATCATGAATTAAAAAAAACTTGTGAATAAGTTGGAACTTTGACCCCCAATATCTCCGTAAGTCGGAGGTTCCCAGATATGGTCTAGAACAAAATAAAAATCGCATTGATGGGGACAACAAGTGCATTTCGGCTTCGTAAAGGGTCTTGTTACACCCTTTATAAGTTAAAAAAGGTACCTACATGACGTAAAAACGAAAACAAAATAACCTTGGTTTATTTAAAGTAGAAATGGACTTATACGTTGCCAACTATTTGTATATCAACAAAATCCGGTATTACCAAAACCTCGTTCCCTACGCAGAAATAAGTCGAAAATCCGTAAACACAATCTTCGAAACAGAGCCCGTATAATCCATTCATAAGCTATACAGTAAAACAATATCGTTTCCGCAGTCACTGTACCACGGATTATCTGACGTTACGGGCGGGTAGCTCACCCTCTGCCTCGCTGCTCGGCACCCTATGCTCTGAGCGCACGGCTACGCTCGAACATCCTGGACCGAATCTCCTGTTGGAATTCAAGTAAGTAAGCTTTGTATAACACTTTCAATATGCGAACATATAGTTCATTTTAAGTTGGAATGCAGTTTATGTCTTTAATCGTTAGGTAAAAACTTGATATATGTTAGTCTTTCATATACAGTCGTTTATACGGTGTGTATCAGCAAAGTGGATATTCAGGGTGTAAATGGCCCCATTACAAGGCCGTCAACCAAACATTCTGTACATCAAACTAAATAACTCTACACAGTTTTTTTTTTTTAGGGTGAAACATCACGTTTTACGGTAAGACTCAATGTAACGCACTCAAAACATTGTGCTGATGAATGCATTGAATAGTACGGGAGTCGTGGAGGTTTTTAAAATAAAGTTATAACATTACAACCGTGTTATAGAAAAAAAACTTATGAAAAAGTTGGTACTTTGACCCCCAGTATCTCCGTAATTAGAAGGTTCCCAGGTATGGTCTAGAACAAAAAAATTATCGCAATGACGGGGAGATCAAGTGCCTTTGTTCCCGTCATTGCGATACGTGTTTTTAATGTAAGATTTTTACTTTAAACACCTCCACGACCCCATTCAATCGATGCATCAACACAAGGTTTTGTATGCGTTACATTGATACCTACCGTGAAACGTGATTTTTCACCCCAAAAAGAAAAATCGTTTCCCAGCAATAATTTTTGCGTAAAGTTACTTATTTTGATGTACATAATGCTTGTTTGACGGCTTCGTTTAGGGTCTTGTTACACCCTGTATACCATGCCTTTATATAGCACCTTTCAGATACATGTATTATTGCGATGGGAAATTAGATTTCAACATCTACGTTTTCAATCACTGCGCAAATCATATTTTCATCAACATACAACCTGTCACTGACCTGCAAATTGCAAAAAAAAACATAAGAAAATTTGATATCCGCGGGGTATCCTGGCGCTTTCGCCTTATCTAAACCCTCAAAACACACCTTCATAATCATAATGGTAATCTATATTCTTTTCTCAAAAGACCATTTTGTATGTCATTCTTTAATTCCTATCTTGGGCTCAAAGATAATTTATCAAAATGTGTTTATTTATAACTCAACACGAGAGCTAGCCCTAATTCGTTTCTCTTTACATTATATGTTAGAGGCTCGACAGCCAAAATTAAATTAAACCGTACATAAGTCCCTCCACACACGACATTGAGTTATTGAAAGGCACTGAGACTCATAAATCTAAGAACCATTTGCTAAGCTTGTTTTACACTGAATTGATTACAATGGTCGTGAGCACGTGTACAAATGTAGACTCAGCATTAAGTAGAGTAATCGCATTGTGTCACAAAAGGTGAACAAGTCATTATGATATAGGGTTAGTTTTCAAAGACCAGCGCAATTTTCAGAGATGATTCAGAATCGATAATAGATGCAATTTTATATATTTTTTTAAATTTAATTTGTGGACATCATAACAACATAATTCAGTTCAACAACAACTAATGTTTTTATTAAATTGAAAATGTTATTAAAATAACAATTAATTTCTTTTAATTATTTTTTTTGTATTTTAATTACAGAGATTTTTTTCTCTGGTCATTGAAAACCAACCTTTATATCGTGTATCAAAAAAGTGCTGTCATATTTAAATTTGTAGAACAACTTACTGTATAGCACCATGAAATCGTAATCGTGCAAAATTTATCAGCTGTCCCATACAAAATTATGACGACCTAAATGTATAGAGCAGCTGATTATTTTTTCGCGATTACGAGTTTTATCCCATGGAAAAGTTATTGATTTTGTCTGACCACAGCCTTAAATATGACCACTTTCTACCTTTCTGATATACATTTATACTGATATTATAAAGAGGTAAAATTTGTAAGTTTGTATGTAGGGCCGGTAATCTCTGGATCTACTGATCTACTGTTGATCTCTTTATGTTGAAGAAATAAACATTTTTATTTTATTTTTATTTTTTGCTGAACCAATTTTGAAAATTCTTTCACTAAAAGAAAGCTACATTATCCCCGAGTGCCATAGGCTATATTTACAACGTGCCCGTGGGATAATTTCCGACCAAAACGCGAGCGAAGCCGCGGGCAACAGCTAGTGCTGTATAAAATTTAACGCCAAAGAGTATTCTGTTCAAAACAGCACAATTATTTTTTTGTACACATACAAACCGTTTCTAACATGACGCTACCTGTGTTCAGTTCCGGGCCATTAGTACCGCCGTACGACTACAACGGATTTATAGCCAAGCTCGAGTTTATTGAGGGGATCGACAGCAGTGGCTCGCCGCCCACCGTGGTTCCTGCCTCACCGCCCCTGGCTGCACTCACTCATCATATCCAACATGGTAAATACGACCTTATATTCATAGTAGTAGTAATAGTTATGTAGTAACAAAATCTAAAAAATAGTACGCTTAGACGGTTTGGTCATGTTGAGAAAATGAGTATACAAATTGACTAACAAAAAGGGCATATACTGCCGTTATGGGTGATTAGGGCATGCACCCGGTTCTACAAATACCTTTAAAGAACCGACCGGGTATATCCAGTTCTACGCGGTTTTTTCAAAGTATTGGAAAACCAGGAGCATTATTGGTGATGTTCTTCATAAAGGTCAGGTGTATTGTTTATAGTTACATAGCATTCTTACTGAAACTTCATTTTGTGTTGCAACTGTCTCACATAAAATTCTTTGTCATGTTGCCAGCAACATGTTTGCTGCTATACAAAAACATGCTCTTGTAACAATGTTTGGCATGACCTAATCATAATTGGGATAATTGTAACCTATTGACACTAACGACTTTTAAAAAACCACATTAATTAACATAGGTTTCTCTTTAAACTTCGTATTTATCTTTCTCTTCTTCTCATGTGGTAATATTGGTCTTAAGATTGGACTAAACAATTACGTGTTTAATAGTACTTTGCATTAAAATAGAAGAAATGGTAAATTACTATGAAAACTATATTCCACTCCTTTTGTAAGTCCATAAATTCTTACTGAAAAATTAACCATGAAACTCAGCTGGAACAGTGAATTTAAAAACTGCATTTATGATCCATTATTAAAGCCACAATAAGCTTTTTCCATTTGTTGATCCCAACAATAATAATTGTGCTGGCTAGTGAAATTCTCTTCATCATTTTCTATTTTATACCTGTTCTCGTAATACTCTGTATTTCGGTCTCTGTAATAAATTATACTGTCGTAGAAATGTAATACTATCCGTTGTCTTTCAAAACAAGGCAAAAACTAAACTAGACATTGTGATTCTTTACTTCTACGAAACATCTAAAAACATGTTATGTTTTTTTTTCTTAGCGGATAGGATACCAGTAGATAGCAGCGGGATGACAAATGAAGTATCCGGGGGAAGCGGGGCGCGGGTGGGCTGCGGCGCCACTGTCCGGGGCTACGGGCCGGGCGGCGCCCGCTCCGGCCACTTCGACTCTCGGGCCGGCCCGTGGCGCTCCCAGTGTGTCATACACCTACTCGGGGTGCCCACCGACGTCGTCCAAGTATCACTATTTAATTATAATTTAAGGTAAGTGCTCGACAAATTAAGGAGTTCGCTCCTCCTTTATGTCCCTTATAACAGTTAGAGCGAGTTCTAATGCTTATGGTGTTGGCCCTCTATCAGTTTAATAGAGCGAAGGGAATTTGGCTGAATTTATATTACTACCCATATATTTGGTAAATATATTAAGATATTCCCTGCTTGAGACAGCATTGTACTCATTGAGCGATCGTCAATATTTCGGAATTTCAAATAAGCGCATTCACACGTGCCTTAATTGAAACCTTTCTGAACTACAGAGAGCATCAGAACGTAGTAATGATTTGTAGACTCGTTAAAATCTAACACTAAAGCTTATTTATTTCAGTATTCGTATTATCCGCGGTTTACCGAGATGGAATTTATTCTAGCAACAGCTTAATTTTCAGCATCAATTTACTTCACTGTATAAAATGCACGAAGTGATCACTTATAAGCATACTATGAATCATATTGGTAGATATGTGTATATCTCCAAGTCATCTGAATGTCGAGGTATTTTGAATCCCAATTCTGTTGTTACTGTCTGATAGGGCCGCCTACTCCCCGGGGTGCAATTGATTGATAGACCCACCCTAAGAAATCATAAATTTATGATTCGGGATTTTAATTTCGGATGTTCAACAAATGTTTTTGTAGAGGGTTTTCCTTATTCATATTTCTTACGTAAACGCATCCAATTTGGCTTTCTTTGTCCCCTTGTTTGTTTGACGAGCCTCACTAATTCACCTGCTTCCTCGTATTTTTCCTATAGCTTTTTGATCACGAAAATTAAACCATGTTTACCCAAACCAGGTTACAAAGCTGTCGATCTCATATTGAGATCTTAGAAGGTCTCCACGAATTTGGTGGAAGAGGGGAAAGAGACAGGTCCGAACGCGGAGACAGAGCTCTCCTCAGGGTATGTGGACCAGCTGTGAGGGAGGCAAGGGATCCCGCCGGCCGGTTCCTAATACGTCAGGCAGTGACGTCCAAAGGTGCTAACTTGACGATTCTATTCCGAAGAGCGACTCAACAGACTCCGGACGAAGAAGAATTTGTTGACGGAGCCTTCGCATTTCACGACGGTGAGTAAACAACACTAGATATGACTAGAAATATTAGAAGGAAAACATGAAAGCAAAAATATTTTCGCTTCCACAACAAGACATAAACAATGATATTTGATGACTTATGGAAAGTGAAAAAGAAAAGGCCCAGACGACATAATATTCAGAGGCTAAATCCTACTGGTGCTTACTAAGGGTAATGTGAATGTTTATGTGAAGTGTCTTCTATATGTATGTGCGACATACACAATGACTGGTGAGAGGAAAAATACATGACGTATGGAAAATATATTGCCACGTTATTTTCGCGTGCTGGAATAAAAATAACATAATTGTGAGCAATTTGATGCGTGGTATCAAAACATCATCTGCTTTTATTCTGAAATGTGCCTCTTGATTGTAAATTGTCGATAAATAGTTCATATTTCATATTGTCAATAATAACCAGAAATCCAATCAGGTAGAGCATATTTCCTTTAACTTAATAGTAAGTTACATGTGGATACTATATCTCTCTAAAATTTTGGAGTAGTTCGTAAAAAAAAGATAAATTTAAGAGAGGTATTATCCACAAGTTACTTACTTTTTTAATTATCCTATACCACTTGCGATATCTGAAAAGTTAATGAACCTTTTTCATACAGAACAACACGAAGGGACGGCATCTCCGGATGCCACGTGTGCAGCCACGCATTACGGGCTCTCGTCGCCAGCACACGGAGGAGTTTCAGCACCCTCACACCATCACATCTTCTGGAACATCGAGGAACGACTGCTCTGCACGCATCGGTTCATACCCGCCTCGAACCAGAGCGTCACTATTGAAGTAAGTGGGCTGTTTATTTTTGGAATTACATTTTGTTTTTCAATCTAGGAGGCTGCTTAACCAGGCTATAATAATACTGTGGGTGCCTTGAGAGTTCAAATAACTTATGAACTAAACGACTACATGCTAAGGGTACCCCCTGTCTTTAGGGCTGCACTCCAGCTTGTTGGTGGAGGCTTGTACCCCAGCCTCGGCTTAGGAGATCACTAAGGGAGGATAGCAAAGGACAGGCTGGATCAGCTCTGTAAGTAGGTTGGCCCTACACCAAACCGCCTTGTGCGTTGACCGCGCATCCAAATAGATAGTAAAGATTTTAAGAGGAAATGCGGGTGGTCTTTTCTCCATACAAACGCTCTCGCCAGTTTTCTTTCTGGTTTATGACTATAAAGCTATGATTTTTTACAGTTAAATAAATATCAACTTTTTCTGTGTCCCTATGTTCCTTTTTGATAATACATAATCTGTATCAGCACTAGAACCTTTACAAAATGCTCAAAATTGTACAAATTTGACAACTCATAATGAAAAAAGAAAAACATACGGACACAGTATATATATCCTTCTTATTCAGTTTATGAAATATCTTTTAAATTGGTCTAATATTGGAGGAGGAAATAGTCGAGAGCCAAACCTCGAATTATGACTTTTTACTTGTCGGATCTGTAGTTGTCTTTATCGCACCAATGTGGAAATCGCGTTCGTTGAGCGACAGCGATAGTTTCTTCAAATACCTACCGCATTTCCTCTTAAGTAAGTATTAGTATCGTAAATAGAAAGCGTACAGTGTCCGCTCATTTATACTTCTTCTTTTTAGCGTTTTGATGGACCCTATGAGACCTGCACACCTCTATTGTTGGCTTCATTTAAATCCTCGAAGGTGCAGGGGAAAACGTTAAAAATGCAGACTTGGTGTCGTTTCCTTTGTGGTAGAATATTTTATCCCATTATAATTTGTGTTCTTTAAAAATGTTTTCCACATGACAAAATCCGACCACAAATGCCAGACAGAAAGGAAAACATGCAACATAAATATTGTAGAAATATTATAAAATATTGGTTGAAAGTTTATTCCACAACATTCTGTGTATATAAATGTTTTCTTTCTTTATTGCTGCAGATTTTTACTGTGCTAGGCAGTTGATTTTGTATTTTTCTGTGGCTGAAGTGTAATTTTTCGTTTTTTTTCTGATAAAATTGCTGCTGTCGTTTAACATTTATCATAGCTTTCTGATGCAATAAATACCAAACCCACTAACGCATGTGTATTTTGTAGTCCTTCTTAATTTACTAACTAATATAATAAATATAAATATAAATATCGCTGGACATTACACACAGCGCCATCTAGGTGCCACACTAAGCAAAGAGGCTTGTGTCGTGGACACCAGATAGTTGACTACATACTACTTTAGACTACATACTACATAGATACTTTTTGTTTGTAAATACATACTTATTATACATATAAACATCCATGACTCGGAAACAAATGTCCATGCTCATCACACAAACATTTGTTCCTACCGGGATTCGAACCCGGGACCCTAAGAACGTAAGGCAGACTCACTACCGTTGCGCCATTCGGGTCATTCGGGTCGCCAACTGAACGATATATCTAATTACTAAACGGTCTTTTTGAATAGTAGGTACCTAGACAAGTTGGACTTACTTATTTAAGAATCGTCACTCGGGTGCTAATTTAACACAACATACATAGATACCATCACGCCTTAATCGACTTTCCTCGAAGGGCTAGGCAGTACATTCGCTAGTTATGTTTAACTCCCTTGTTAACCGCATGTGTGTGTTTAACTCACCCCGAGCCTATTGTGATCAACGGGCACAAATCCGACCTCCGACCTCCGGGCTACTACTGAGAAATTCCTAATGGAAAACCCAATAACACTCAGCCCGATCTGGAAATCGAACTAAGGACCTCGTGCTCATGCTGTAATTTAATGTATTTTTTTCTAATTAGAATATATTTGGTACTTAGTTACCGAGATTTGTATAAGTCTGTTTATAATAATGGATATATTTCCCTTCTTCCCTCTAGATCCAGCGTCTGGAGCGCATGTGGAGCGCGGAGCCGACGGGCACAGTAGGCGTGGGGGGCGCGGGAGGGTGTCGCACCGCATGCGGGGACGCGGGCTGCGAGTGCCGCTCCAACACGCCACTCTATTTCCATGACCATGTCGCCCTGGTAGCTGGCGACGGCACGCACCTGTCCTGTCTCTGTGGCGACTTTCAGGTGAGATTGGTTCAGACTAAAATATCTGCTTTGATTTCCCAAGTAAATATTATTTCAATCTAGCGACCCCTCCCGTCTTTGCACGGGTGCAATGAACTTATAAAGAAAATAAAACGTACCGTTAGGAAAAAAAACAAAACTTTCTGTTATCCCAACCTTGTCCTAACAATAACGAACACTACAAAAAAAAACAGTCAAATCGGTTGGGCCGTCCTCAGGTTATGCTGCGTCATACGTGTGTGTGGCAACTGATTTATATTTATGTAGATAGATGAAAAACAAAGTACTCATAATACTTAATAATTAATACAGTCTGGCCAACCCTTATCTTCTCACTCGTAAGAAGAGCTATTGATGAAAGGAGTCACGGTTCAACCATAAGTATTCCAATTTTCCAGGTGAAGAACACTAAAAGTCCCAGAAATACTCAACTCAATACCTGTTCTACTTGGCATACAAAATGAGGTGATTTAAAACAAAAACCTATAACTTTATGACGAAGCGCCTCATATTTGCAATTCAAAAAATAACAGTACCTACTCGACGTGACAGTCATTGGAATTGACGTTCATTACAGCTATCTGAACGAATGAAATATTCGGAAACCATCGACAAGAAAATTGACGTTAATTGCTTGAAATATTAAGGGAAACATTGAGGGTAATCGAAAGGAAAAATCAGGGGACCGACACATAATACAGTGTAATACCGTTACTGAAGTACTGAACAAATTACTACATTCGTTTGGCGAATTATACTTTGAGCATTTCAATTTCAAGTTGAATAAACACTGGTTCTTTAGCAAACCGGAACCGAAATGCATGATCTAATTATTGCGAGCTCTGAATATACGACAACAAATAAATTAATCGTGTTACTGGGGCCTTATGCTAACACGGGCTAGGACGAGCAACCCTCTTGCCGCGACGGCGTGCCCGCGCCCGGCTGCGGTGCCCGCCGCATAATTAAGTAAGAGGGTTACTATTAAGTATGTAACAGCAATAAAGCGTAGAACGACCACCCGAGCGTATAGGGACTCCTACATAAGAGCAAATATGCCGCTTAATAATTTAGTTGCCATGTTTAGTGCTCTTTCAGGGTCAGATTAACTTACTTTCCTTTGAGATTACGACTGAGCTTTAGTTCAAACTTCTGTAGTTACTCTCCCGAATTTATTTACAAACCTAATATAATAAGAGACGTCATAATTTTCATTGAATTAAAATCAATATAACATAACAAAATCGAAGCGATCCAATACTGTATCTCGTAAAATATTTATTCAGAACAAATCGTTTCAATAATACTCGAATGAAAATAATTTAGATGATATCGCACATTGTTATTCAACAGAGGAAGGTGGTTTGCTTCCGGTATATTTATGTTCGATTTATATTGGTGTGTTTACATTTGATGGGAGCGCGTAACGAAACGAAGAGATATGATCCGCTGCTTTGTTATCTTATATCGCGAAATGCGTGCTTAATTTAATTATTAACAGAGCTTTACCCCTGTCGTGGCTTGATGCCATCCGCGCCAAATTGTTACGAGCTGACATTGTTCCAAAATGGACTCTGGGCCGTATCTAAATCGGGTGGCGGGCGGCGTAGCGGACCATGTCCCGGTACTCATAAAACATTGGCTAACTGGCGGCATGTCATCCGTCCGCCCCTGTTATTAGTGGGCAGCCGACGACGTGGCTCGGGGCGACAGCTCAGAGACTCGCCCCTGAAAATTCAATTACTTAGTAGCGGCCTACGTATGGCTATTGCGTAGCGTTAGCGTAGACCGCTGCACGCTGAATTTGTCAATACGCTGTACACGTACGGACTGTTATGATGACGGTGCGTATCCGATCGGAACCCTGTTTTTATGTTCTTGCCACGAATGTAAAGAAAATATTTACTTTTTTACTGGCTACGAGTGAATATCATAACTTTACCAAAATAAAAGTCTGGAGATAAGATTTATCTCTATTGTTATAAATTGTATTTTTCTTTTCCTCATTTCAGCTGTGGCGGTTACTGTAAATTTTAATTTACGTAATTGTTGTTTGTCACAGGCGGCGTGGTTGCCGGTCGTGGTGCGGAGTTGGACGAGTGTTCGGTTGGAGTATTCGGTGGCGCATTACACATATGCGAGCCGCGGTTTTGATTACGCGGCCGCATACAGTTTCAACGATGACGCCATGTGCGGTCAGCGCACCTACACCACTCACTCCGGTAAGCATAGCCACTGTAGCGCCATGACGTCACTCGCGCTTTCTTGTAAACACGCCGGCTGTTATGAACATTATGCGAAAATGATCCCGGGATAATTCGATAAAGATATCTCAATGAAAGGGGCAAGTAATCGGCAATTTATCTCCGATTTACTCCATAGACCCCAATCACATAAAGCGAAAAACAAACAGTTCTATTTGACATTCGAGGCGCGTCTCCGACGTTTGGAAAAACGCGTCGGATATTGTTCTCGGTGGCGCGGCGGGGCGCGTCCGAGAAAATTACGTGCCACGACCCAGTTTCACGCCGCCAGCGGTAACACTGAATCGAAAAAACCTTGAACAAGATCGTAAAGTTCCAATTACAACGTCGCTATAGCGGCGACTTGTGCTGCCTTAACGTCGCATTACTGCCCACGGAGGTGGATGTCTCGCTGTCGCCTTTTAAATTTATTATTTTCTTCTCAAGGACTTCATTTTGTTTTCCCTCTGTAGGTGAAATATCGTCGAGGAACGTGTCGGTTACGGGCAGTCTGAACGAGTTTTTCTATCAACAATGCACTTGGGTATTAGACTCCAACGTTGAGCGGCAGTTGTTCATTGACATCACGTCTGAGCAGGTATGCCACGATAAAAAGCTGTTGAGTTTTATTTTTATTTTACTCATCTTCTCGACTTCAATTTATTCTTGTGGATTTTCTAGTGGTAGAAACTCAATTCATTTTCTAAAGGTATTTTATTTACAGAGCAGAAAAGGTTACATATTTTGGTAAAGGATGGCTGTACTGCACTTATCTGAACTTGTATCACCGCCAAAGTAATATATCTGTGGCCACGAAATATCATTTAATAGCAGTGATGTTATTGTATCATAATCATCATGAAACAATGTCAAACATTTGTTCTGAAAATCAGAACCCTCTGTAATTTTGGGCGACTGTTTGCTGTTGTGGCTGCGGCTATGCGAGGTATTTCATAAAAATGTTGTGGTAGGACAAGTCGTGCGGCTCGTGGAACATCACGCTGCACGAGTGGTCGGGCCCCGGCGGGGGCGGAGGCGCGGCGGGCGGCTCGGACCCGGGGCTGGCGGCGGCCGCTGGCGACCTGCTGTACACGTTCTGTGCGCGGCACAAGAACCACACCTACACGCTGCCCTGGCGGCTCAACACCGTCGTCATTAGGTATGTATTAATTCTACACGTATGACGTCACACAGGCCCCAACGTTGACGAGATCAATTGTCCGACTAATCAAAACAGTGCACCTAAATTGTGTATTCACACCGTAAAATCTCTATGATGCATGCTGGTGAGGAACAAAATGTTATTGCTGCCAAACCGAAACTTGCACAATGGGGGCTATCGCGTATGAAGTCGCCGCTAGAAGCGCTAGTGTAGCGCGGGGGCACCGAAATGTCAGATATCATAGATTGTTCGCGCATTGCGTGCTGTTTTAACTCGTTTTTTTTTACAAATATTCACGATTTGTGGTCTAGATAGAGCCATTCCTGATTAATTATGACTTGAAGATTTTAAGTAGCAACTTAGAATCTTAATTTTCAGTACTTGGAGTTAAAATGATTTTTAAATATTTCATGCTTGCTAGTTTTAAGGAGAATATTGTAAATATGTTAACCTGAAGTTGTTAGACTATGTGGTTAGACGTAATAAAATAAACTTTTAAGAAATAATTAGTACTTTAAATTATGAAATATAATGATTGACAGGACCTTAATCGACAGTGGCGCCATCTGTTGAGTTAAAAAACGATAGCCCGCATTGTAACAAATCGATGCAGATTACTGAAATTACTCGATTCATATTCTAGTTGCGTGTACAACCTGCGTAGCTACGCTAGTTCGCTTAGAAGTCAAAAGAAATCTTCCGCTGAGCTTTTAGCGCGATCTAAACAATTTCGAAAAGAAAGAAAAACGCCACGATAAATTATTTATGAATGGCCCTCGGCTTTAATACACCAACCGACGTGCCAAATACGTAAGAGCGCATGCTTTTATTTAGCTACTTTCTCGGTACAAAGATCTTTTTTCTTTGTGCATATTAGAGGAAGCCGTAAGAGGGTACGTGGCGTGTTTCCGAAATGACATTTTCACTCGTAAATCCTGGATAACGATGTGTGAAAACATACCTTTGTCGATGAATCGAGAGGTCGACGCAAAACGTTCTTTTTGGTGGACGCAGGTGGATTGTAAATAAAGTTTTAAAGCGCCCTCTGCCGCCTTTCGTGTTACCCGGTTTGGTTTTCGACCACATGTTTTTCCAGAACAACGCGTGCACTTCGGGTTTTTGATAATGGCCAATAGGAAAAGCGTGCCACTGCAATCTAAAACTTTTCGTACATCCTATACGCTACGCTGGTGGCAAAAAAAAATACGTTTTGCGCTAAACTTTACTCACAATGTGTTTGGAATATTGAAGGCCAATTTTATATGTAGTTTTACAAAGTTTTGTGAGTCAATAAGTTTAATTTGTCGAAATAACACAAACTGTATATTTCTAAGCCTTGATAATTAAGAAATGTAGTCAAAGATCCGAATACCAACGATGTGAAAGATGACACTGTTCCTTTACGCCATAGGTTAGTAGCACTATCCCGGCAGCAGCCGCTGTACAGCATCCGCTGGAGGTCGCAGGTGGTGCGTGCCAACACCCGGCTGGGCCCGCCCACACCCGCGCCTGCCGCCTCCGCCGCCGCTGCCACCATCAGCGTCACCAGGGTCCTTTTGTGCTTCGTGATGTGCTTATCAGTGCTAACACTTTGAAAATAGACAGTAAAATTAACGTGTGTGCAGCTGTGTGTAAAGACTTGAAATTCATGCCAGTACCAGTGCATTTTGGAACCTTACAGATTCGAGTTAAATGTCACTTTCGATAAAATTACGTGAAAAGTACTAAGTGCTTATTTGCCATCGTCACTCAAGTGGAAACTTTTGTCGAGAACTAAAATCGAAACTTCGAAATTGACTCTTTAGTGAAAACTAGTTTAAAGATACGGAGTGCTTGATATTTAGTTTCGTAAATTGAAGTGATTCGGAGATCGAATTGTATGTACGTTGTGTACCTACCTATAGAACGGTACTGTGTACATGCTGTCTTTAAATGTCTACGAAAATACAGTAGCTACCCCAAGTCCTTTTGAATGTTTTAAATGAGTAACTGAACTTAAAAAAAAAAATTAATGGAATAAATATAGATGAAAATTTGAAAACGTGTGACAAAAATGCGGAATATTATTATGTGAGAAAATTATCTGTTGGTTTTGTATGAGTAGGTGCTAGTTTTTAATGAACGTTGAATAAAATACTAAAGAAAATGTATGATTGACCCTTTTAAAGGTGCCATAAAAAATCTAAATTAAATTGAGTATTTCACAGGATTGGAAAAATATAATTAATAATCTCATTTCTCAAGTGCGTAATACTGAAATTAATTATAAACTAAAGATATAAAGCTATTCTAACATCTATATTAATTAACAAAGATTAAAACTCAGTCCCTAAACGAGTATAGTTTCAATTTTGCTGATTTATCTTCGGATATAAATCTAACTGCAGGGAGTAGCGCTCTGCTACATGAAAACAAGCACATGAATCAAACGCTATGTCGAAAATATTCTAACGACTAACCGAACCGTAGTGCTGAGATCAGTTATTTATTAATTTAGCACTTTTAGGCTTGTATGAATACATCGGTTTCAGCTTAAACTGTAGGTACACGAAAAATGAACCCGAGATTTCAATTCCAACTGAAATTTTAATCAAATTGATCTTTTGTAAGAGACACAGTCGACACGAAAAGCCGAGGTTATTTTTGAAAAGTTATAAATGTTAATAAATTTAAAAAGAGAATGTCATTGTTTTTTTTTTTAAATTAAGTAATTGTTTTTTAAGAATAATTAATTACTTTATTATATTTTTTCTGCAAAGGTTTTAATGGAATATTTTACAACATTTAACGATCACCTTTACTTTGATATTGACTGTTCTTATTCAGGATGACTTCGTGATATTTTGAGCGAATAACATATTAATATACAGGCCTAAAAGTAGTTCTCATATCGATACGTATATTCTCGACTTGTTTTATAGGTATCTATACAACGTGTAACATAATAAACGCAAAACCTCTTAAGGGGTCATTGTACTCATCATTATGAACAATTTTCACTATGGGACTAACCCCGAAATCGCGAAAAAATAATCAGCTGTTCATTTTGTCGAGTTATGCGCACAGAAATGTAGGGGCAGTCGATTTTTTATTTTCGCGATTTCAGTGTTGGTCCCATAGTGAAAGTTGTTCATAATGATGAATACAATGACCCCGTAAGAGGATTTGCGTTTACTCTGTTACATGTTGTATATTTGTAAATCCGAAACCTTTGCTTCGGATATGTTTTTTGTATATTTTTATGTGTCGCTTCTTTTAGCGGAGACGAGTAATGAATACTGCTCCGATCTGATGTCAAATGATTTCGATTTATAAAAGTGTGCATGGTCGTAAGAGGTCGGCCTTTAATCACGCGAGGTTCGAACACGATGCCTCCCCCCCTCCATCGTTATAACTCGTGACAACCACGTTACGTTTTCGTGGAACGGTAAAATTGAATTTAATGTGTTTTTTAAACTGTCTGATCTTTTCACTAATAAAAAATACACGTGATATTGCGATCGGTAGCCTAAAAACTCACGACGCATCTCCAAAGAGGGAGGGAGGGGCAGAAAAGTGGCTTAAGAAACTTCACGTTATTAAAGGAGGGCCCCTCCTTAAATCACGTAACCTAACGGGAAAGTATCGGGAGCGAAGCTGTAACGATACTGATAAACCTATCTATAGCGATGTAAATCACGTCCGAATAACTACTAACAAACTATGTAAATATTGGCTATACAAGCTAAAACAAATCCCCTAGAATAGCATAGATTAACACTTCCAAAGACTTTTTGGATAAGTAGAAAACATAATGTCGCTTCATTGTGCTCATACAATTTTTCAACGCTGTTCTGTAATTCTTTTTTATTTATTTTACTGTTCTAATGTAGCATTAATGTGAGTATAAATGGCTATTAAGTAACTGTCTTACTGTCAATTATAAATATCTAGAAAGTAATCTGAAATTGTTTTATCTAAATTCTTCGCTATTTACTGCGGATCTGCAACATTAATACGGTATGCTTCTATTGTAAATCTTATTTTTAAGTCACAGTGTAAAATTTAATCAGAATACTAAACTCATATTTCGACAATTTATGTCCAAACGGGGATTCACCGAACATTAAAAAGGAAATCACCTGGAATAATAAAAATAACTCTGTAAAGCAATTGAATCGTTGAACATCAATTAGTATAAAATTATAAATGCACAAAAAATATTTGAATTTCTATCAAACGCAATTCAGGCAACGAAAAATAAAATTTAATAGTTCGGCTATGGATTTCGAGCACTTCACAGGAATTGAATTTGAAAAATAAAAACGGTTAGTACATCCCTACCATACACAAATCTCACGGATGGATTTTAGGAGTTTGTTGAAATAGAAAATAATACAATTGAAGCTGAATAGAAAATGTTTTTGCACGATGTGTTATTTATTTTAGATGGTAATAGTGTTGTGACGCAGTAGATATGGAATACGGAGAACTATTTCACGCCCTGAATATTGGAGCGACAAACTCTGACATTCACGTTACGATATTTGTTACTACGAATGTCACAGTTCATTTTGATTTGAGTAATTTTGCGAATTGGGAATCACCTTTGTTCTTTTTATTAGTAGCCTTGTTTATTCCACTACTGAGCAAGACCTCCCCATATCCTTCCAGGTACTATTCCTTTGCGCCACCTCGAACCAGCCCTCGTGATGCGCGTCTAGATCATCTCGTCAGATCAGGACGCGCATCAGGAAGGCCGGACTCGGCGGCGCCGTCCATCCTCCCTCAGGCACCCAAAACCTTTGCACAGCGGTCATCATGCATGCGGCTCACGTGACCGGCCCAATCCCAATCCAATTGTTCTTAAAATAACTATTTTTTAAATTGAAGAAATCCCGTTCCGCACGCTGTAAACGCAGTCACGCTTCTTCAATATCCATCATACTCCGATATTCATTGAAATATACTGTATTCCATATCGAATGCTGAGATTCTTATCTTCGCAAGCTACGCTTTACCATATATTTATAAGTTCACGTTGATCCATAGCGAATTTGTGTAATATTTAAATTATCAATTCTGTAACTAGATAATAATTTAGCTTAGATGTAAATAGTTCGGACAAAGTCGGCATTATCCCTAGTGACTTCGTAAAACTTACTTCGTGATAACCCAAACTTTGTCCTCTCTAGATTAACCGAAAAAAAAGCTAACTTTAATAGGTAGGTAGATGATTCTACGTATAAAATTAATGAATAATGTTTGTTACACTGAAATAGATAAAATGAAAGCAATTTTTGTGTATTATTTTACTCTTTTGAAAGCTTACCTATATCTTTATAGAAACGGAAGTCTCAGATTCTAAAGAGGAAAATGAAGTAGGTAAGTCAAGCTACTCCACAGTCACGCGTCTCTTTAAATATATCTGTATTATGTACAGATATATTTGAAGCGACGCGTCTGTTTTATACGAAATCTTATAAATTAAGTCAATAAACCAAACACAAAAATATCAAACAACACAGAAAACTTCTAAATAGTATTTTCAATCTACATAACATGAGGTTTCCTATCTAATAAAGGGCAAACCACTTTTCCTGGAAATTGCTGCGATTGATGTATTAATTAAAAATCGAAGGAACAGCGATGCTTTATATTTAGTTATCGTTATACGTAACAGTTTACGGAGCGCTGTGCCAAGAACTGATTACACGCCGTCTTTTACGTTTGATCCGACCCACTAGACTTAACAAATTTATAGGAGCAAACATTGAAGGCTTTATCAGTTCGATCGAGCTTCAGTTTTAAACTTTCCATTTGAAATGTTCGCCTCTGCCTTTCCTTAAACTTCTGTTGCCTTTGAGGTTTCTAAGACGGAAACTTCTTTTTAGATAGGTTCCGAGCCAGTACTTTTATTTTTCTCTTTACTTGCTATTACGGTGCTCGTGTTTGGTGTGCGCGAACATTTTATAGTGCAAGAGTTTACGTGAGCACAATGTTTTGTTAGTAAGCCGGAAATATTATTCGTATTTTTATTTTACTTGAAAAATATGTTGCGATTGTTAGGAACTTACAAGTTCTACGTGAGATGGTGGTACATTTTTGATTGAAGATAATGTTCTGTTCCTATTAGATTCGTATGATATTTAACAGAATAATAACGTGTACGGTATTTACTCGCCTGATTCCGCACGAATGACCCAAGAACTAACACGCATAGTTTCACCGTGTAAGCTACGTCAACAGAATTAATTCACCAAACTGTGTATGACCGAACACGGTTTATTTTAATAATAGAAGCGTAAAAGGTCTGCTGCATGAAGATTATTCGCAAGTTCCGAAGATGTGTTCTTAAACTAAAGTAAGTTTAATATGAAGTGAGTTATGAAGTTGAAGAAAAGATGGATTCGCAGTCGGTTGCTAACTTAGGAGCTTTTGATTTGCTAGCACTGCACCAATCGTAAAGTTGTGTACCATGAAAAAGGCTGTTGGCAAAGTCTTCCGTTAGATGAAGTTCCTCGCATCCAGCTTCTTTGTGCTTCACTCAAAGGAAACGCAATTTAAACTACATGCGGGCACGCCGAGCACACCAGATATTCAACCCTTAATTTCAAATCTTTTGGAGCACAATTTGCAAGGTTTATTTAAAGGTGTCGGACGAGGAATATCATAGACGCTTCAGACTTGCTATAATAACAATTAAACAAATTGGAATTAAGTTGAAGTTGCTGTGAACTGTGTGCAGTTCGTTAAAACTATATAATTGGGACTGGGTGAGCTTAAATACGAGGAGCACTAATGGCGAGCGCTGTAAAGGATTAGTAGACGTGTTGTATTTTCCACGTCACTGGTATCCTCCGGGAGTCCAGTGTGTCCAGTGTAACCTGAGTTATTTCGAAAATCTTGGCTGCGTTTGTTTCTAACCTAACAGCAATGCGAATATGGCAAGCTTGAATAAAAATACAAGTACATAGTAGAATAAGTATCTCATTAAAATCAAGATGGCTTTAACTTGGCTGATAAAAGGAACTAATTAGCACGTTTTATTTTAGAACTTGAATCGGAATACTGGGTACTGAAAGTCACTGGTATTAATTTTATTTACTGTGAGACGATCGGTACGAAAAATTCGTTACGAAACAGAATTATACTGAATGAAAGAAAATATGTGTTATTTTTCATTCAATAAATTGTCCTTTCTAAACGGAGGGTTAAAAATAAACCCAGTTTAAATTAAACATCAATCTAAAGTAACTCAATTACTGAAACGATCAGAATCCATAAAACTTTTAACAAACATTCGCGCTAATTAGTTTATTTTGGTTATCAAATTACATTTTGTCATCTAAACAACAGTTAGGGTTGCAGTAAAAGTTGCTGGCGGCTCCTTTGTAAACAATAACAATGACGTCTATTGTCTCCGCCGCCTCGGCATGTCCACGGGCGTTCATTGCTGCCATAATTAAGTTTTTAACAAAGATAAATTAACAGCGAGATACGTTTTAGCTCAGAGATTTGCAAGAATATTATCGCTATAGCATGGTGTTTAACCGAAAATTTTACGTTATATTAATTGCTGTAAATTGTCAAAAATTCTATGTAGGCCAAACACGGTACAGAAGGCTGAAATACAGAAATGCCTAAATTCTTTTCAAGGCTAGCTAGCTATGGTATGATTTTCCTATGAAAAACCTGCCTAATATCATAATTTATATTAAATTAGCTTCAGTTATCACGTAGATGTCACAGAATATTTATTTTACAATAATATGGGTCTCGTTCAGGCATCTTCAAAGGCTTATCTCCGTAATAGAAGCTAGGCCCTGGTAGATTAATCTGTCATACAACGGATACTCATTTTGAGGACTCAAAGCCTTCAAACGACCTCGACGCGTTTGCTCGTCATAAGTAAGATTGGGATGGTATTTACGGTTTCATTTTAACCTTATTAAAGCCGTCATCTTTTTTATAACAAGGTTAAATTAAATTAAATTGATTCATTCATCATTAGATATCCGTCACGTTTGTTAAGTTTCACGAATTAATTTAACCTTCTAGATTATTTCCGGGTATCGCAGTTTATTGACGACCCGAATGGCGCAGCGGTTGCGAGGCTGCCTTATGTTCATAGGGTCCCGGGTTAGAATCCCGGTAGGAGCAAATGTTTGTGTGATGAGCATGGACATTTGTTTCCGAATCATGGATGTTTATATGTATAATAGTATGTATTTACAAACAAAAAAGTATCTATGTAGTAGTATCAACTATCTGGTGCCCACGACACAAGCCTCGGTGCTTAGTGTGACACCTAGATGGCGCTGTGTGTAATGTCCAGCGATATTTATTATTTATTATTATATTCCCTTTATTTATTTTCTTTACACATTATATACATTTTTAAATATTTTTAGTATCAAAGATTATATTATAAAAACATTTAAAAATATAGAAAATAGTAGCCCACCGGTATCAGGAACAGGGTCCAAGCTACCGGCGGTCAGGGCTCCAGAGAGAGGAACCTCCTAACAATACGAGCCGTGTCCAGGAGCCTCCTCTTGGCTTAATTGCCAAGAGCCTCGATGAATACCTAAGTATTCATCGAGGCTCTTGGCAATTAAGCCATGGGCTGATACGACTATCGGCACAATGATCGCTGAGTCCACATCCCACATGTCGACAACCTCGCGAGCCAAGTCAAGATACTTGATTTGCTTATCTTTCTCGGCTTTCACGAGGTTCCCATCATGCGGGACCGTTATGTCAACAATCATTGCGCGCCGTTCTGATCGATCCACCACCACTATATCAGGCTTATTGGCTAGAATAGTCCTGTCAGTGATGATGGATCGATCCCAGTACAATGTGATACTGCCTTTTTCGAGAACTGGGTCGGGCACATACCTATAGCACGGCACTTCCGATTCCACAAGGCTGTATTTAAGAGCGAGTTGCTGATGGATAATCCTGGTTACAAGGTTGTGTCTATGCAAGTACTCTCCGTTAGCTAGACGAGAACACCCGGAGATAATGTGACGGATTGATTCGCCTGGACGGTGGCATGCCCGACATATGTCAACCGTTTATTATATTATTTATTATTATTTATTGCAGTTCATAAGATCAAAAAGAAACATCATCTGACCAGCTTTTTCCCATCTACGTTTAGGTCGACTTCAAAATATGACCAGCTGAATACCAGTACTCATAAAAAAATAATTATTAATTAATACTAGTAGATGAGCTTGTAGGTAAATAATAATAGCCGCTCGGGTCAATCTTTCAGGTTAAGCCGCGCTTGCCTAGGTTGGTCCGTGGATGGGTGACCACCCATTACATACCAAGTTTCCTTTGTGCCTCGGAAAGCACGTTAAGACGTTGGTCCTGGCTGTCATTTGTTTATCTTTGGCAGTCCTTGCAGGTAATCAGTGGCCCGAAAGTCTGACAACCAGTCTTATCAAGGGGTATCGTATTACCCAGTACTAACTGGGTTGTGGAGCTCAGATAGGCAGTCGATCCTTGTAAAATATTGGTATTCAGCTGCATTCGGTTAGACTGAAAGCCGACCCCAATTTAGTTGGGAAAAGCTAGGCTAGGCTTACCGTTACGCGGGGTCGGCTTTCTTAATCTTTCGGCGCCATTCAATTCGCTAGTAAGCGAATACAAGTACAAAAATCAATAAATAAAAATGTTGCGTTATTAACAATTTTCCGGCCATTAAAATCGGAACAGATGACATCACAATGAACCGAAACGATGACATTATTAGCTCAGTAAGTAATCCGTATAATTTGTGTCTACTTAAATATTCCTTAATGTGAGTTCGGAGAGACGAAGTTAAATTAGACTAATTGCTGTACTTTTCATGGCTTGATATTTCTTAATTGACCTTCCGTGACGACGCAGAAGTTCCACATTTGTTAATTGGAGTTAGAATTAGAGTCCGTCTCCTTCTTGAACTGCTAATGAAGCAAAGAAGCTCTCAAGTGTGTCGCTAAGTTAATTTCACTGATTAATTATTTCTTTGTATACATCTGTCAGTGAACAAAATTAAGTACTGAGTTTTACGTGATCCTTTTATTTATTAACAGTCTTGTCTCCAAAGTCTTTAAGTCAATACAGGGAATTAGGAGTCTGAATAAGCACACTCTGTTTCGTCAATTTGTTTTGATTTTCTACACGTGAAGTAAAATAAATACGACGCTGGGCTGACAAAGTAAATAAAGTTAATAGGGAATATGCATGTAATTTTTTTTCACTTAAATCAATAAAATGCAGTTCTATCAACCCAAGAACATAATTATAAGTTAATTTCAACTACTGCTTGTCGCATAAAAAAATATTAAACTCCTACAATTTTCTACGACAGTTCAAACGTCCAAGACTGTCGCGGCCATTCAAGTCATAGCATTTGATATCACTTCCCTCTATCTGCCTTGTTTAAATCTATTTTTTTGCCCTTAATAGAATAGTTTTACCATATTGTAAGTGCTATAATAAAGCAAAAATTGCAATAACAATATTATAGTATTTTAGTTAAACTTTAAGTACTTTTCAACTAAATGTGTTTCTTTGACACATAGCATTTGACGTCACTACCGCACACGATGCGTTTTGTGTTTGCGTTCCGTTTCACCAAAAACACGCTACATAAAATATTAAATTGTAAAAACAGTGTTGTATTAAAGAATTAAACAAGTGTACCACAATGTTTTTATGGGCCAACACAAGGCATTTTTAAGAAATAAAAAAAGTTTAGTGTTTCTTGCATATACCCTATAGGTTCAAGGCACACTATGTACAGAAGTCTCGGTCAGTTGCTGGGCAAAGTATTCAGTACGAGTACCCCCCCATACACAAATTTTTCATCGGTTACCTATTTAAAACAAAATCTGCTGTTCCATACATTTTGACTTTATAGGTATTGCACTTGTACGAAACAGCTGATGTTTTGTGCCCTTTCCACCCCGTATAAAATTCCGGTGTGCATGTTCGTAATATGTTTCACCTCCTAAATGACTTGGCCAATTTTAACTATTGTTGCGTCGGTTGCCTTACGAAAACATTTTAGATTGCGTGCGAGTCTCGAATATTCTGTTTAGAAGATGTTCCACTCTAGAACTATCTAGAAGATTCGAGAAACTTGTGGAAGTTTCTCGAAAGACAATGTTATACTATGGAGCTTTCTAGAAGATTCGAGAAAGCTGTGGAACTTTCTCGAAGGATGATGTTTCACTATGGATTGTGAAGAACGTTCGAGAAGGTTGTTAATCTTTCTCGAAGGATCGGTCGTCATATAAATAGCCGTCGTGTTTGCGGGAGAGTCAGTCTGATTTTGGCTAAACAACGAAGCGAATCGAAGTGAACTAGAAGTGCTATATCTAAGTGAATAGTGATCAGTAGTGTATTTGTGATTAAGTTTTAAGTGTTTTGAAATTAATTAAGTTAATTCGTGTTTAATCGGTAGTATTTAATTTATCCCATACCCAGCTCGTATCACTATTTTTATGTTTCTACTTATTGAGTCACCTGAAGAATGAAAGAAGAAGACATGCAGCGGCGACCCCAAATAAATTGGGATAAAGAGCAGGCGAATGTTGATGATGAATGATGACTTATTGAGTCACCTGGGTGGTACTTGGCAATGTTGGACCCGGTAAATGGCACTGTTTTCGATATCCAGATTTATTTTTGCAGGACAACGTCTGCCTCTCTGTACACTAGTCGTTAAATAAAAAAAACTGGAATTATCTATCACACTGGTTTCATGACCCCTGGTTTCATGAGTCCTATTTTTAGTTTTATGTGAAAGCAGTGTACTGCATTCTAAAAAGGTCGTGACATTTCGCATACCAAAACACAGATGGTAGACATAACCCACAAAACTGTCAAAATAAAATGGAACTCGTCGAACCACGTCGGCTGCACTCCGAATTTTCTATTTACAAAAATAACAACGGGGTTCCCTAAAACTGGGGGACAGTTGTAAGTAATGGAATAACAAATCCCGTTTTAGTCCCCTGGAGTCATCAAGTTGCGTGGGAACCGACAGAGCTGACATTGTCGTGCTCCCTGAAGTTGGGTAACACTACAGTCAACCCACGTATGTACTAACAAACCCCCACCTTCGGGATTGTCTGTTGTTGCGGTCATAAGTTGAACAACACAGGTTTCAAAGTGAATATAGTTACAGTTGTATTAAGTTAAGCTAATTTAATATTTCATAATTATTTTAAACGAATAGATTACACAAATTTGAAGTGAGCTGAACGTTAAAAATTGGTTCAGATATTTGCAGGACCATTTAAGGTACCTACTATATATATATATACAACCTGTTTTTTTATATCCCATAACTCTAGGGTTATATTCTGTAGGTAAAAATAATACTAAAACTCCTAGAATAGGTGGTCCAAAAATGCATCGTTTCGGAGATATCATCAATCATAATTAAATTAGGTCAAAAATTGTCACCAGTATGACGAATCTTTACTTTTGCGAGGTTGCCAAACTTCGCAGTAGTGTAGTAAAATAAATAGTAAAATAAAATATGTAGGTAAGTAATTCATTTTTATTCAAACCAATCATTCATATTTAAAGCTAAGAAAATGCGACGTTGTCATATTTCACGTAAGGGTGTTTTACATTAATAATCGTGACTTTGCCGAATTATTTTGTACGAAAAATGAAAAAAAAAAAAAACGAAGGATTGGAACATAACTCATATGCCAGTTGATTCTTTGATATGGCCTCAATCATACCCTAGAGTTATGGGATATCAAAAAAAACACGTTGTATATTATTTTAAACAGAAAATTAAACAGGAAAAATGTTCCTGCTCCGTTTGGTGTTGTCTACGCGCTACGAAATCGCCGCTACGTGGCCACCGTAGCACTATCGTAGCACGTCTGTATTTCTTCGTAGCAACTTGTAAAGGCGGAGTTTTACGCTTCGTTTGGGTTTGTTTTTTGTTCAATAATAAGTTTATTAGTACATAACATAAACAACAACACAGTGCATAGCTTAAGGAAACAATGGGTTGTACTACCAATTTTAAAGTTATTGTTAGGTTTCCGGGCTCCTAAACTAGCAGACCTGTAGATTACAGTACATTTGAAGGCTGGGCCCCTACCTACTGCCAAAAGAAACCTGATCCATCTTAGTAATACCTCATACATAATAAAGAAAGATTAAAAGGTAATATCGTCGACATGCATTAATAATTTCGCTCAATTGTTATCATGTTTACTTCACGTCTTATTGTACGTTCCTAAACACACAGTTAATTTCCGATAGACCCATTCGAACTGCACACATCAATTTCACCGAGTAAACAAAAATGTACGTGCTCTGTTACATACTGTGTTTATTTTTCGTACATTGTATGCGTGTATCAGTCGCCATTGTTTTTTTGAGGTCATTCAATCCCATTGGATTTTGATATTTTTTAAAGCACGTCACACTTTTTTGTCAGGCGTCACACGACCCGATAATGAATATTTGTATGCCATGCGGTTCTAGTTTTGGGAATATCAAACCGCAGAAACTTTAGGTTCGATGATTGCGTCTTCTTTCAGTTTAACCTTTTACAGGCACTTTTGAATTGTCAAGGAGTCTGTCAGCTAGTTATAATGCTGAAAGGTATTTTGCTGAACTGGACCTATTTGGCGCGGCATTGAGGCACATACTGACAGTGTCACATTTAAATATATATGTTGCAGATTCAATTGGATTAGCGTCCTCGTGCTTGATATTGGTGTCCGCCATGTTGATATTTTATCAATCAGTGCGCACGACCGGCGCAGGCGCTGTCTCGGGAGCAAGTGAAGCTCGTAAAATAGACGAACGCACTACTGACAGATACAACTGACACTGACAGCTACAACATTGACAAGTCCGAAATCGTCTATCATGTTTACGCGGTGTTGCTATTTGAATAAATTAAATAACCGCTAAAATAAGTGACATCGTATGTTCTCGTGCATTATTATCTCTAACATATATATATTACTGTGTGCACTTGTGGCATGTGCCAAATAAATGTATTTTATTTCTCTTTCTTATAAAGTTGAAGTTAGTTGTCAGTTTCAAAACACAACTTTTCCCATTGGATTATACATCGTTATCACGAAAAAATATTAGCTGTAAATTTTGTCTGGGACATCTGATAATGATTTCGCGATTATTATGTTGACCCATGCAGAAAGTTGTTCAGTTCAATGGTCTATACCACACCCTTAAATCTGTCCACATCTTTCTGGTACACGTTGCATAAAAAGTGTGAACAGAGCCTTCACGAAACCTTCAACCAAACATTCTGTACACCAAACGCAAGTAACTAGTAGTCTACGCAAAAATAGTTTCTGGGTATCAAATTTTTTTTTGGGATGCAAAATCACGTTTGACAGTAAAAATCACTGTAACCCACTCAACACATTATGCTGATGAATGCATTGCATAATAAATGGGTCATGGAGGCATTTAAAGTTAAGTTATAAACTTAAAAAATATTTTTTAAAAAGTTGGAACTTTAATCTCCAATATCTCCGTAATTTGAAGGTTCCAAGGTATGGCCCAAATTAAAAAAAAATATCGCTATGATGAGGAGACCAAGTGCCTTTCGGCTTCTTGAAGGGTCTTTTTACACCCATTTTGTAAGAAAAATGTAATAAAGCAATAAAAACAATACACACGCAACACCATCAGTAAGACATTTGGTGGAGCATATCATATTTCTCGTTCATATCAAATACAAAATAGCATAATAAAAGGCCATGGTGCTAAACTGCTCACATTTACAAAATGACTTGTTTCCTTCTAAATTATACAAAACAATGCATTGCAATGCATGCATTGTCAATGCATTTAAGAGATGGATGAACAAAAGCTCGCCGTTCAAAAGAGAGACCTTTGAGTGTGCCATTAAAATCATCAGTTGTGTTAAACAATAAAATGATCCAGAAACACCTATGTAAAAATCTGTTACATACCATAATCGTTCTACCGACACCACTCCTGGAATGTCAGAAAAACATCTATGTTATTTTAACCATCAGCGCAACAAAGAAAAACTTATGTTTTAGCTTTCACGTATTTTGTTTCGTTTACTTTACGTTAGCGTTTATTTATAAAAAGTTGAAATAAAATGCGGTGCGAAACACGGTTAGTTTACTTTGGTGTCGAAGCAATTTCAGCGTGCAATGGACCGAGAGAACCCTTGGGCGACGCACCTGCCCACAATCATTACATTTATATCTATGTTTATATAAAACGTTGACACTACACCCACTCACATAATGATAAAAATAACATTTTGCATATATATATACGAGTATATACCGGAAAAATGCGCGATATTTGTTGAATTTCAATATTGTTATAAAATAAAATGAAGGGTATAACTGACGGCGAGATATGAAGATATTATGATATAATAATATCTCAAGCATCTGTATATTAAATTTTAAAGAGCACTCCAACGCATGTATAACTTGGATTGAGTTTTGAAGTTCAGACGGTTCTAAATAACAATGGGCCCTCATCCCAGTTTTAATCAAGATTCTAGCTCATTACTTAAGTAGGTACAATCTACATATTATTATAATTAATATTAGAAGAGATAATTACTATTTCTCATATGTAAAATTAGTTAGTCTTTCTAGAAATTGCTTTTCAGTCTCTTTTAATCATGATCACACCTAGATATTTGATTTCCGTTTAATCTTCTGTTATTATAAATAATACCAGCCTATTACTGTCCCACAGCTGGGAAAGGCCTCTTCTCAACAGAGAAGGCACGAGCATTGATCACCACGCTTGCTCAAGGCGGGTTGGCTATTTCAGACTTTTTTGTAAGTCCAGGTTTCCTCACGATGTTTCCTTCACCGATGTTTGTGATGTCCAAGATAAACTTAGAAAATACATATGAATAGAAAAAGCCACATTGGTACTTGCCCGGATTTGAACCCACAACGTCATGCATGAGAGGCGAGGCCTTAACCTCTGGGCCATCAAGACAGCTCTTCTGTTATTACCAGGGCTAAAATGCTTTGAAAGCAACAAATGAGGTTTGTAAACAAAGTTAATTAAGCTATTTCAACATGTCTATCCCGATAAACTTATATAATTAATTAAGCTAAATAAGCTTCCACATTAGTCATTAATATTAGAAAGCACCTATCCGCCTAAATCAATTTGCCGGGACGCGATTCAATCAGTAGGTATGCGGAACGGTAACTGGCCTGGCTAGGGTTAATTATGGAAATCCAACATGGCGGGTGTTAAGACTGACCTGATTGAAATCTGTGAAATGAAAGGTTGAATTTACTTGCTACCCGTTAACATTACCGCCGTGTTATGAGAAAAGTAACGTAACTCAAGCCTTTAATCCCCGAAGAGTTAGGCAGAGGTGTACAGATAGACCACCCACATTTCGCTAATGATGTTGTAGTCCCATTTAATAGGGGGTTAGCCTATTGCCAGCAACCGGGCACAAATCCAGGCTCCGCGGCCGCTACTGAGAAATTCCTGATGGAAAAAACCAATCACAATTTCCCCAAAAAAGAATTAACTGGTGGATTTTTTTGCTGCGTCTAATAGATTAGCTAAACAAAAGGGTTAGCGGAAACCATTATCAACTGGAATTATGAAGTGGAAAACTCTGGTGTTATTGTATCACCAACACCACCGAAAGGACGCGTACAATGCGTACCTACATAGCTGTTCAGGCGAACATTGCGCACGTGTGATTTGCCTGTACCTGTCAAATAGAAACAGAGCAACACTGCTTGGTGGCTGAAGAAAGGACCTACATTATGTTTGTATTAATGTATTTTACGCAGACTCAACGCTCTGTAAAGCATTGAAATGTGAGCTTTATATCGTGTTCTTTACGGCAGAATTTTTAAATTATATACTTACATCATTATACTCGTATATAGGGTCTATCTATTCATACACGAAATCTCTTAAGGGGTCATTGTACTCATCATTATGAACAACTTTTATTACGGGACCAACCTCGAAATCGCGAAAAAAAAACAGCTGTTCCCTACAATATGATCGCATTAACTCGTCAAAATGTACTGAACAGCTGATTTTCTTTTTCGCGATTTCGGGGATGGTCCCATAGTGAAAGTTGTTCATAATGATGAGTACAATGACCCCTTAAAAGATTTCGTGTATGAATAGATACACCTTATATACTTACATCTATACGTCACGACAGAAGTGTACGACGCCTTTACTGAGTCGAGTGGAATTAGAGTCAACGTTGAGTCTGTGTAATCTGCGGAGACCTTAACCCGTTTACAAAAGATTCAAAGTGCACTTTGAGAAGCGTATGCATTAAACATAATTTATTTTAATAACTACAGAACTATAGATTATATTAAATCCGGAATACTCAACATCCACTCAACATCAAGCCGGTATTCCACCAATAACAATTACTATTAACCGATAATTAACTGAATACTAGTTAAAATAATTATTCAAACAAAAAATAAAGTACGATGAGTAGTTTAATTGGAAATCAGATTTTAGCCCGCATTGAATGATTAACATGCCCCGGTTCAGAGGTTTCATTAATATTATCTCATTTGTAATTATCTGTAAATGCATTTTTCCATAGATAATTTTATTAATACTCGCTGTTTTATTTTTTTATGCATGCTCGTTTTATTTTGTGTGCGCAACAAAGAATAAGAATGCTCGTCGTTGTTATTTATCAGATGTAATTAAATGAAGCGTTAAATCACCATAATAAGGTCAGGCGTTAAAATATGCAGTGTTTTTTTGTATAGATCAGTAGATTGTTGACATATTATTATCATCGATGCTGTGCCAGCTAGTATTACTGCAAAGATATTGAGAAAGGCCATGGTAGCCCGTGAAATAAAAAAAAAACTTAGGTTTTTTATGCCATTTGCAGGTCAGTGTCAGGCTGTATGTTGAACAAATATGATCCGCGACCATAACACGTATACCTATACAGGGTGTAACAAGACCCTTAACGAAGCCGTCAACCAAGCTTTATGTACATCAAACTAAGTAACTTTACGCAAAAATTATTGCTGCAAAAATCACATTTTACGGTAGGACTCAATGTAACGGACTCAAAACATTGTGTTGATGGATGGATTGAATAGTACGGGGGCCGTGGAGGTGTTTAAAGAAAAAAACCTTACATTAAAAACATTTATTTTAAAAAAAACATATGAAAAAGTTGGAACTTTGACCCCCAATATACCCCGAAACTAGAAGGTTCCCAGGTACGGTCTAGAACAAAAAACAATGATCGCAATGACGAGGAGAACAAGTGCCTTTCGGCTTCGTTAAGGGTCTTGTTACAACCTTTATGTATTTACAGAATTATGCTCATCAATATAACCTTCTAGTTCTAAGTGAGTGGGTCCGAGTGCCCACCTAGTATTTCGGGAAATCGCAAAGCGGTTGGTCGACTCTTCACGTGACCAGAGGGCGGGCCTATTTTTTGGCCAAAGAATCAGCATTGCCATACAACGTGGCAATGCTGCCAGCCTTCTGGGCACTTTTCCTGTTGACAGCGATGTGGACGAATTTTTTGACGCCCTGTAACCCTTTTGATACTTGTACATATTTTTATTACTATTATAGATTATAGATTTGTAGTTTGTAAATAATGTAAATATCTTGATTGAAATAAACATTAAACCTTCTAAGTTAGTTTAATCCGATTGTATGACTATTTCAAGAAAACGTCATTCAATGGGATTAAATGAACTTAGAACTTAACATAAATTATCTGTGTATCGATTTCAGAATTCCAGCCTGTAAGTGAGTGTTCCTATCATTAAGTTTTCAGTAGAATATTATGCACAACTAATTATGGGCAGTAACGGAAACCTTTTTTAAAGCATATCAACAACTGTCTAAAAACAGCAACAACATAAATTAAAGTTGAATGTGAGCATGGGAAAGCTGGTGTTTGGTTACTCACCGAACGAGTCTCTATTTTACAAATGAATGTTCGTTAAAATAATAACTTAAAAATAATAAAATAAATTTAATATTAATTCTTAAGTTAGATACTTTAGGTTATTTTAATTTATAAATGTATATTAATATTTAGCTAATAAATTTTATTCAGTTTATTAAAATATGTAATTTTATTAATTATCTCATATTAATTGAAATTGGAAATGTCTAACAGCCGGGCATTCAGTTATATCACGCCTACGAATTATTTATCTCCCTTTTTCCACATGAAAACCCATTCAATAACAAAAATTTCCCGATAAATGATAACAGACAGGCTCACTCAAAACTTTGTCTAGATAATGTTTATAAATTGACGCAGTATCAGAATCTATCATACTTACAACATCAAAATATACTTAAACATTTTCAGACTCCGAAAAACAAGTCGAAATGTTTGTATAAACGCAAGTTCGTGAAAGTGATGGGTGGCTCACCGGGGAATAAAGAATTTACTTGTATTCAACCCAGGAGCAATTCCAATCTTGTGTTCCTGGGAGCACAATTAATTCCCTCAACTTAGATATACCGATTTATCATTTGCCTTTTTGTAAAAACTTTTCGAAGCCTGAGGTCTTTAATACTTGGGTCGTTTTTAGCCCTAGTTTTTATATTGCTTCGTCTCATTTTGATGGCACGTTGAAGCTTCAGTTTTATTACTAACTTTAAACGTAAATGTTATAAAGGTTTGCTGGGGATGTTTATGATTATACGTACATAATAGATAACAGCAGATAGATTTATAATAGTAACCATTTATTATATAACTGGTATAAAAATACTACTTCTGTGTTTGAATCCGAATATGTTAACAATTTCGAGGGTTTTAATTTTTTTGTGCACGGACCCCTAAACTCATTTTGTTTCTAAAATAAAAACTTAGTTACTTACTCCTTATAAAATCAGCTATCTGCCAGTAAAAGCAAAACAAAAAACAAACATAAAGACAGACAAACATTACAAAATATATAAGTACCGTATATTTTTATGTGTTTAACAGACACTTAATTTTACTTATTTGTACAAATTATTTTATTAAATTTTCAACTAAGTTGCGACACGAAAACCACCTACCCGATTTAATATATCTGTACAATTAATATTATGCCGATTTCATTCTAAATCAGATTCCAAATAATTATTTTTACACTTCGAAGCAAGAACAATAATCTACAGATATTATTACCACCTAGAAATTCCAAAATGTTTTAAATATAATCAGATGGTGAATTTACGAAACAAGAACGTTTTGAAAGGACAAAGGGCAGCTATTTGGGACTGTTAATATCGTTCTATTTGATGGAAGTCATGAGGAAATAATTAGAGGAAAATAGTTACTGGGACTTTCATTGACATGGGTCTGTGTGGAAAAATGTGAAGCTATTGGAATAATACGAGTATATATTATATAATTGTACCATTTGACCTACTTAGCATAATCAGCCAATAATGTTCCCACTGCTGGGTCACGAGGCCTCCTCTCTATGAGAGCGTATGAGCTATAATCCACCACGCGGGCCCTGTGCGGGTTGGTAGATGTCACTTCTTCGAATTTTTGCTTCTAGGACGTGCCGGTTTCCTCACGATGTTTTCCTTCACCGTTTTTGAGAGCAGTGGTGATGAAATAAATTACACAAAGTAATGAGCCTGCCTGGGTCCGAACCCACGACTTACTGGTCTCACGACTTACTGGACTGGTCGTAAGTCGGGGCCCCCACCACTGGACCACCGCTGCTCTCGCTGACCTACTTATATTTATTTAATGACTAGCTGTCCCCCGGTTTTTCTTTTCGCTCGGCGTCTTAGCGTGATGTTAAGCAGCCTATAACCCTCCTCAAGGTTCATGTGATTAGTGCGTTCTCACAAACAAAAGAAACTCTTCGACGTTATTGTAATTGATGTAAAAATACCCTTAACGAAGCCGAAAGGCATTTGTTTTGCTCGTCATTGCGATCATGCGATCATTTCTTTGTTCTAGACCATACCTGGGTGAGGTGGACTGTATTGTTTCACAGCACCTAGACTGAATATTTCCGTAGTGGACTGTATATTAAAACATTTACTTGATAATCACTAGTTTTATTTCACTATTAAGTTACATTGTAGAGAGCTTGTAATCGACTGTGCTCTGGCATCGCCTGGTTCGGTCTTTTATACACGAACGCGAAAGCGCACGGGGCGGCGGTGCCCAACATTATTCCCGCCAAATGATCAATAACATGGCGCCGACCAACGGAGGGGTACTGGACAGGTTTCGACCTGTCGGGACTTGAACAGAACATGAATGCCGGTCCGTTGGTCGACCAATCAGAGTGTTTGTTACATTTCAACATGTCAGAACCTGTTGGTTCAAGGGTTTCTGGCTTCTATGTGCCTAATCATTATTATTTATTGATTATACATAAATCTTAACCTACTGGGGACCCGGGGATCGGCGTCTTTATTATTATCGTTTATTATATCTAAGTCTTATTCTACTTAGGACTCGGAGATCGGTGTCTTTATTACTATCTATACATAAGTTTTATGTTGGTCGTGATCCTGAGATCGGCGTCCGCAACAGTCCTCCCCCCGGCGCAGCCTGCGTAGCCTCTTCCTTTTTCATAAGGACGACGAGCTTGCTCACCGGACGTCGGAAGATGCCGGTTCTGGTCCGCACCTCGACGACTCGAATGCTGCCGTCGGTTCCTGGATGCGTTCTCTCGACGACTCCCATCGGCCAGGTGTTCCGGGGCAGCGTGTGGTCGACCACGAGGACTACATCTCCAGCCCGCAGGGGCCGGGCGTCGTTTCTTGGTTCGCCGCGTGGTACCAGCGTTGGCAGGTATTCCCGGAGCCAGCGCCGCCAGAAGTGGTCGGCAAGCGCTTGGCTAGCTCGCCATGCTCGTCGGTCGGCTTCCTCGCAGGGTCCCGTTGCTGGTAGGCCGTTTGATGACCCTAGCAGGAAGTGGTTGGGGGTCAAAGCCTCGGGGTCGTCGGGATCCACGCTGACGTGGGTCAATGGTCGTGCGTTGATGGAGAACTCAGCCTCGGTGAGGAGTGTGCTGAGTACTTCCTCTGCTGGTGCCTTCTCCCGCAGGGTGACTTTGAGGGCCGTTTTGACTGAGCGGACCATCCTCTCCCACGCGCCGCCTTGATTGGGCGCGCCCGGAGGTATAAAGCGCCACTCCATCCGATGCTGTAGTCCCTCGTCGCTCAGCGCGGGCAGCCACTCGGTGTAGGCGTTGCGTAACTCTTGGTCAGCCCCGCGGAAGTTAGTTCCGTTGTCGGAGTACATTAGCCGCGGCCATCCTCGGCGGGCGGCCATTCTTCTTAGTGCCATGATGGCGGAGTCGGTTGAAAGGGACGCTACCAACTCGATGTGCACGGCGCGGGAGGTCAGGCAGGTGAACAGCGCTCCCCATCTTTTTTCTCGGCGACGGCCCACCTTGACCATCATTGGTCCGAAATAATCCACACCGCAATTAGTGAACGGGCGGTGGAAAGGGTCTAGGCGGGCGTGCGGCAGGTCTCCTGTGGCCGGCGTCTTGGGCGTTCCCTTCAGTCTCTTGCAGAAAGCGCAGTTTCTCTCTATCGTGCGCACGGTGGGTCGTAGGTGTATGATCCAGTAGCGCTGCCGTAGGTCGTTCGTCACGCGTTCTCTGTTGGCGTGTCCCGCAGCGCAGTGTTCCCGCAGCACGATGAGTTTGGTCAGCGGGTGGCGGCCGTCCATTATGATGGGCCGCTTTGTCTCTGTGGGTGCCGAAGATGCCTCGATTCGTCCTCGCACCCTCAGGAGTCCATCTTCTATAATCGGATCTAGGCGGTACAGCCGGCTCGTCTTAGTTAATGCTCGAGCCGACTTGATCCTTTTCATTTCTTCGTCGAAGCTTTCTTCTTGCGCATGCCGGATTAGTTCCATCTCGGCGCGCTGAATGTGCCGATGTTCCATGTTAGTTGCCTTACGTCGGCAAATGTCAATGAAGGCGAGTGCCCGTGCAGTGGTTCTCACCAGGACTTCGTATTTTGAGAAGCGGGCAGGGTCGGGTAGCCAGCTGTCTCGTCTCGGTTCTTCCCTGGTATGCAGGACCTCGTCGACCTCGTCTTCTACTGTTGTCATCGTGGGCCATTGCGCTTCAGGTTGGTACAGAAAGGCAGGCCCCTGGAACCATCGATCCGTTGTGCTCAGAGGAGTGTCGCTGAGCCTTGTTGCGTCGTCTGCCACGTTGTGTTCTGTGGGCAGCCATCGCCAGTCTTCCTTCTTTGTGAGTTCCGCGATCTCACCCAGTCTGTGCGCGACGAAAGGTGTGTAGCGTCGCATGTCGTGGTGTATCCAGTGTACCACGGTGGATGAGTCGGTCCAGTAGGTCGTTCGACCAATCTTTATGCGGTGTTCTCGTCTGATTGTGTCGGCGAGTCTTGCACCGATGACCGCTGCTTGAAGTTCGAGCCGAGGTATGGTCTGCGCCTGTCTTGGGGCCACCTTGGCTTTGGCGGCCACCAATACCACGGTGATACTCCCGTCGCTGCTTGTGATCCTCCAGTAGGCCACGGTCGCGTAGGCCTGTTCGCTGGCGTCACATAGCACGTGGAGGTTGATGCTCTCGTACTTCTTCTTCGTGTAGCAGCGTGGCAGTCGGAGCTTGGCAATCTCGGCGAGGTGTGCCAACCACGATGCGAAGAGTTCGTTTTCTTCCGTCGGTATCTGTTCGTCCCACGTTGTCTGGAGGCGCCACAAGCTCTGCAGGATGATTTTAGAGCGGATGGTGTAATGGCTCAGCAACCCGAGAGGGTCGTAGATGGACATTACGGCGCTGAGGGCTTCGCGTTTGGTTGGTGCGCGAGCTCGATCTCGTACCTCTGTTGGCACTCGGTTCATGGATGTATTGAACCCGAGTTCATCTCGTTCCGCGTTCCAGAACAGGCCGAGGATCTTGCTTTCCGGTTGCTCTCCCCCCAGTTGTGTAGGTGTAGTGGCGTACAGCTCAGGGGGTATGTCGCGCAGCACTGTTTTATCGCTGGCGTTCCATCCCCGCAATGTGAAGCCGGCGTTGGCGTGTACTGTTCTCGTCTCTTCCACCGTCTTCCATGCTTCCGTTGGGTCGTCGTAGCTTGCCACCAGGTCGTCCATGTAATGGCTCTCCTTGATTGCCTCCAGCGCCCGCGGGTACTCCTGCCCGTGAATGTCTGCGTTGTGATTGCGAACATAATGGGCCATGTACGGGGAGCACGCGGCGCCGAAGAGCATACTTATCATCTTGAATTTGAGTGGAGGCGTCTCTCTCTCGTCGCCTCGCCACAGGAACTGCTGCGCTGGTTGGTCTTCCGTTCTTATTTGTATTCTTAAGAACATCTCTTGAATGTCCGCTGTTACTGCCACTGCCCTTTCACGGAATCGGAATAGGATCCCCGGTAATGACAGCAGCAGGTCTGGTCCCTCCAACAGTTCATCGTTCAGGCATGTTCCGTGGCTTCTCGCGGCTGCGTCAAACACTAGCCTGCACTTGCCGGGCTTGTTCGGGTTCTGCACGGCAAAGTGTGGCAGGAACCAGCACACCGGGCTCGCACGTTCTGAGCCGTCGCACGGTGTGGCGTAGCCTTTCTTCAACAGGTTGTCGATCTGGCTGGAGTACTCTTTGGCAAATTTCGGATCGGCGTCCATCCTTTTCTCTATTGTTGTGAGGCGACGGAGTGCTTGGCTGTAACTGGGTGGCATGACGGTGTCGTCTGTTCGCCACGGCAGCCCTACTTCGTACCCTGCTTCGGTCTTCTTTGTGGTCGCCTCGACTATCTTGATGGCACGCTGATCTGCCTCTCGTACTCGTGGCTTCCCTTCTATGCAGAGAGCCTCTATCTTGAAGTGAGCGTCGACCAAGTGGTGGAGCTCCTGATTGCTCACGTTCGACTCTCGGTCGGGCTCGTATATATGCAGCACCCTACCCTTTTGAATGAGGGCGCTGCGTGGTGCGGTTCCGTGCACCACCCATCCCAGCTTCGTTCTCGATGCGGCCGGCTCGTTCGGGTTGCCGGTCCTGAGTTCCCTGGAGACGATGCACTCCCAGTGGTCTGTCCCCACTAAGAGCCCGGGGCGTGCGCGTTCGTAACACACCTCGTTTCTGGGAAGGTCTCTCAGGTGCTCGTGTTGAAGAAGGGTTTCGGAGATGGCCTGCTGATGCAGCTGCAGGTCTTTTATGGTCCTGGCTCTGACCTTGTACCTTTCGGTTTCGTTGACGCCTCTGACGTCTATTGTGACGAGCTGGCTCTCGGTTTCCTCTTGTGACATGTTGACGCCGTTCAAGTGCAGCGGTTGTGATGGCCCTTCTGCCCCGATGCTGGTTGCTAACTCTTTGTCGATGAGAGTTACTGTTGCTCCTTCGTCTAGGAGTGCGTAGGTCTGCACCTCCCCTTGTGGTCCTGACACGATGATCGGACACATCTTCAGCAGTACTGTTCTTTGACTCATAGCTGGTTGCGGCGTGACTGATAGAACGGCCTCCTGCTTCGGCGTCTCTGCCTTCGGCGCTTCTGCTGCTTTGGCCGCCTCTGGTCGTGGCGGCGCCTGGTGCAGGGACGCGTGATGTGGTCGGCGGCATTGGTCCACGCCGCAGGGTCTTGACTTGCATCCGATGCGCCGGTGCTGTCTTTGGGCGCACTTGAAGCAGATTCTCTTTTGTTTGAGAAACTCCCATCGTTGTTGAATCGTTAGTGCCTTGTACTTGGGGCACTGAGGCAGGGCGTGTGCTTGTTCACACCCAGGGCATGGTATCTTCTCGTCATCAGCTGCGGCGACAGTGTTGTAAACTGTTGCTTTCTTCTTTAGGGTTACGGCTGGTCGTGTCTCCTTCTTTTGGCTTGCGGTGGTGCACGTGGATGGGGCATAAGTGTAGCGTAGTGCCCTGTCCGCCTCCCTCATTAGGAATCGGGAGATTACGACGATTTCTGGGTCGGCCGTCCCTTCGTTATCATAGGCGTAGTCACACCAGCGGGAGCGGAGATGTGGACTCAGCTTGTCCAGCACTTCTCTCGTCAGCAGGGGATTGAATAGGTAACCCCTTCGGTCGATGCTCTTCAGTACGCAGATAATGTTCTGTAGTTTTACAGCAAAACTGTTGAGGTCGGCTGCTGATGCTCCAGGTCTAGGAAGCTTCTTCAGATCCTCGAGCGCCCGATCGATGATAATTTCGGGTCGCCCGAAGCACTGCTCCAAGGTCTTCATTATTATGTCAGGGTCTGTGGCCGTGTGTAGTAGTGCGGCCACAGCATCCCGAGCTTCTCCCTTCAGGCAGCTCCTCAGTCTGTGAATGTTCTCTGCTGCTGGAATCTGGTACATGTTGGTTGAGTCTCGAACGGCTGCCTTGAAGGGCAACCACTCGCTGGCGGCTCCAGTGAACGTCGGCAGGTCCGTATATCGCGGACGGGGTCTGGCCATCTTCTCGAGGGTCGTGGCTAGTTGCTCGATGCTATTTCTCGTTCTGGTTGGAGTTGGCGATCGTGCTCTGGGCGCCTCGAACCTTATTTGTCTTGGTTCCTCCCTGGCGTCCTTGGTTGCTTCCTCCCCCCGTGAGTCGAGCGGGTTTGTTCGTAGCCACTCGTCTACCTTTAGATGAGGTTCTTCTGTTATGGGCTCATCATTGATGCTTTCTTCGTCGTTGATGGCGGACACCTCTGCGGCTAGTCTCTTCTTAACTAGGTCCGCTTCCACGTCCATCTGTTTTCTTTGTAGAACCGCCAGTCTCTCTGCGGCGTTTAGTTCCGCTTGTCGTAGTCGCGTCGTGATGCTTGTGGTCGATCGGTGTGACCTCAGCGACCTTGCTGGTGACCTTGCTCGTTGTTGCGTGGTCACCGTTGTTCTGACCCCGGAGGGCCCAGCTGTGCTCGTTTCCGCCAGCCTTGAGAAGGGTGAGGCCGGCGGATCTAAAGATACTCGTCGAAGTCGCTCTTTTTCAATGTTTTCTTGCTCTCGGCGGCGTGCGGCTTCTTGTGTGCGTCGCTGCTCTTCTAATTCGACTAAGTCTGATTGGCTTCTTGTTACGACCATTTTGAAAATGTGCCTAGGGTTGGCACACTTCCTGTTCGGGTCGGCGCGCAGACGGTCGTTTACAGGCACTGTCTACCTAGTCTAGGTTAGTTCGGTTCGTCACAGACCCAGATAGGTAGGCACAGGCACTCGTTGATTCTGCCTCGATGTTCTTGACTTAGTTGACTCTGGCGCCTTGCCTATATAGGTAGGCGCAGGCACACGTTGATTCTGCCTGACTGGCAGGTACAGGTACTCGCAGATTCTGCCTGGCTAGTAGGCACAGGCACGCACTTATAATTTTTAGCTTATATACTTTTGAACTGTTATATACTTTGTTTATATACTTTTGCACTGTTATATACTTTGTCACTGTTATATACTTTGCGCTTATATACTTTGCGCTTATATACTTAGGCACTGTTATATACTTTGTTTATATACTTTTGCACTGTTATATACTTTGTCACTGTTATATACTTGGGCACTGTTACTTACGTAATGTTCATTGTCCAACACAACAGCGTTTATGCCTGGTAACTTGATACACTCACGCGTTAGTTCTCCTAGGTTACAGGCACAGGTACGCACTTGTACGATCTGTCTATCGGTCTATAGACACAGGTACATACTTGTAAGTTCCGTCTGAAGCACTAGGTACGCGCACTCGTTACTATTGCTTAGATAGCAGGCACAGGCGCGCTTGTATTATATACTTTACGCGCACTTGGTTACTAGTTATATACTTTGCACTGTTACTCACGTAATGTTCTTTTTGTTTAACAACGTTTCTGCCTGGTAACTTGATACACTCACGCGTTAGTTCTCCTAGGTTACAGGCACAGGTACGCACTTGTACGATCTGTCTATCGGTCTATAGACACAGGTACATACTTGTAAGTTCCGTCTGAAGCACTAGGTACGCGCACTTGTTACTATTGCCTAGATAGCTAGGCACACAGGCGTTCGGTTTGGATCCGGACGGCGGCACTACTTATTATCTGGCCGACGTTTACCCAGATTCGTGACAGTCGATTCTCTCATTTACACATTACGTTAAGTTCACAAGTATATACTTTACTTTTTCACTGAATTTAATACTTTTCAAATAGCTACACTGGTTTACTTTTTAAACTTATATCACGACTCGATGGACCAAAATTGAGGTGGACTGTATTGTTTCACAGCACCTAGACTGAATATTTCCGTAGTGGACTGTATATTAAAACATTTACTTGATAATCACTAGTTTTATTTCACTATTAAGTTACATTGTAGAGAGCTTGTAATCGACTGTGCTCTGGCATTTTTTTTATTTTTTTTTATTTTATTTTTTTTGGAGATGGCATCTCGCAGTTCAGCCTCTGAGGCTGGCTACTGCTTAACCGGACTATTCCCTGTGGATGCCTTAAAAATGAATCTAAGGCCTCCAGCCAGGGGCTTAAAACTATACTTAAAAACTAAGCGACCACTCGCTAAGGGCACCCCCTGTGGGGTACGGGCCTCGGCTTAGGGCGTCGCTGGGGGGGGCAGCAAAGGGACAGGCTGGATCTGAGTGATGCTCTGGCATCGCCTGGTTCGGTCTTTTATACACGAACGCGAAAGCGCACGGGGCGGCGGTGCCCAACATTATTCCCGCCAAATGATCAATAACATGGCGCCGACCAACGGAGGGGTACTGGACAGGTTTCGACCTGTCGGGACTTGAACAGAACATGAATGCCGGTCCGTTGGTCGACCAATCAGAGTGTTTGTTACATTTCAACATGTCAGAACCTGTTGGTTCAAGGGTTTCTGGCTTCTATGTGCCTAATCATTATTATTTATTGATTATACATAAATCTTAACCTACTGGGGACCCGGGGATCGGCGTCTTTATTATTATCGTTTATTATATCTAAGTCTTATTCTACTTAGGACTCGGAGATCGGTGTCTTTATTACTATCTATACATAAGTTTTATGTTGGTCGTGATCCTGAGATCGGCGTCCGCAACACTGGGAGAACCTTCTTGTTACGGAGATGTAGGGGGTCAAAATTCCAAGTTATTTTTTTAAATTTTATTATACAATTTTTATTGTTATAACGTTAGTTTAAATACCTCCACGACCCTCGTACTATTGAATGAATCCAATTAATTCATCTATCAGCACAATGATTTGGGTACGTTACATTGAATCCTACCCTGAAACATGATTTTAACCCCAAAATAAATTGGTTTCCCAGCAATCATTTTTAAATCAAGTTAATTAGTTTGATATACAGATTACTGGGTTGACAGCTTCGTGAAGGGTCTGTTCACATCTTGTATTTATTAGTATAGATATTTTAGATACTGTCTGTCTGTCAAAATTTAGGCAAATTTTAGACCACCTAGCAGCTACCTAGGTATAAATAAATAAATAAATATCACTGGATATTACACACAGCGCCATCTAGGTGCCACACTAAGCAACGAGGCTTGTGTCGTGGACACCAGATAGTTGATAATACTACATAGATACTTTTTTGTTTGTAAATACATACTTATTATACATATAAACATCCATGACTCGGAAAAAAATGTCCATGCTCATCACACAAACATTTGCTCCTACCGGGACTCGAACCCGGGACCCTAAGAACGTAAGGCAGCCTCACTACCGCTGCGCCATTCGGGTCGTCGAGGTATCTATCTTACTTATAAAATCAAAGATAACCTTTCATTAGATCAGCGCATGTGTTCCTCCCTAAGTTTCTCACCATCCTATACATATAAGGGAAAATGCTAGACAAGAGAGATATATTCCATCGATCTTATGCCATACCTGATATATTGAAAGGTGTATGGCAGCCATGTTTTACGAACTGGGAAAGTATTAAACAATTCGTTGCCAAAAAGGCTTGTTATTGATGATTCTCAATGAGAGAAGAATAGTTTACCATTTGTTATAGCCGACGTATCTATGGCACAAGTGGTTGCTGATGTGCTCGGGGACATGCGGGAATTCACAGTGTTTTGTCTTCAATAGATTCTAACATATATTTGTAGGTATACTGGGTATCTAGAAGCTGCGGTGACTGGGATGTTCTTTGATAAAATAGAAGTTTAGTTTCTCTCAGGCATACTATGCCGATAATGTGCTGTCATATCAAGTGATTTTTATATGAAAGTTAACCATATTAATTAATGTAAAGGGATATCAATTTCTCTCTCAATATTAGCGATTAATAAATGAGATATTTACAAACAAACATAAAAATAAACACAACGATTGTAAGTTTCGTGGTATTTCAATATCAAAACAGCGCCAAATGATTAAACTTTAACAACCGACGCAATCGCATCAACACTCGTCCGTGATAAAGTCTATCCATGTAATATTTTAAAATCTAAATACAAATTTTTGGAACCAATTAAACGGTACGTCGATTTCCAATCGGAACTCAATTTAAAACTCCAAAAATAATAGTTGAAATGGTGGAACGCATGGACGAGCAGGCCTGCCAGTCACTTGGGGCCGAGTGCTATGAGAGATTAAAGGCTTACGCGCCTGTAGCCAAACAAATTGTCCATCTAATGGCAGAGTAGTGCGGGCCTAGCCTCGGTTTCATCCCGCCACCGTAATACCGAACGGTTAAGTGGCATGCCATTTTTGTTAGGTCACTTCGATTAGATTGGCTCTATAATATGTAAATTATATCCATATGGTTTTTATCCATATCCATATGGATAAAAACACCCTTTTTGTTAACCAATATAAAATAATAGTAAAAAACTGCTTTTCTTTCTTTTCAGTCTTTCTTTCATAAAATCGCAGCAGGCGGCGTTCTGTAGTTTTCTTATACCCATGGATAAAAAGGCGTGAGTTTATTTACTCGTTTGTATGCAATATTTATTTTGGAATTATGTGACACAGTTTGTCAGTATGATATCGCTACTACACATAAAAACTTACCGAACGCGCAATTGCCGTCATTCCTTAAAAACATCACCCAACTCAAGGAAATGATTATCTTCCATCTCTAAGTTTTTAGTACCAAAATAAGCTATCATACTAACACATTTATATGTAAATATCATAGTCCCATAATACTAAAAGTAATGTACTGTATTTATTTCCAATGGACGCGCAGTGCGTCGGCGGCGGTAAAAGGCCCCTAATGTGATTAGGGTAAACTTATCACGCTTGATCGGATCCAATTGCACTACCGTATCTGTGATTTTATACCGGAAAATCCACTGCAACATATTTATTTAACGGTTTATTTATATTGGGAATAATACTGATAGAAATCCATCAATTCATCAACTGTGTTTAACATCTGATTATTTCATTATTTTCAGTTTCATATTTAGTCAATTGTGAGGCTAGTTTAGGCTAGCACTACTTTTTAGCTAGCATTGGTTCAAATAGTTTGTCTGTCTCAATAACACCAACAGTTAGAAAAGAAAGAAAATAGTAAAAATTATAGCTAGCAGTATAAAGTATGTGTTTTGTTCTCATGTAATCCAATTACCACTGCAAAGGAGAAGACACATGATTGCATCGATACGTAAAGGACAAACGCGCTTCGAGACAGTTGGCAATATCTCCAGTTCACCTCCCCTACCACACGTCTCCCGTCATTTTAGATAACATCGAGGGCCCCGCCATGAATTAAATGTTCGCTGAAATGCCCAGGGATCTGGAAGGTTCAAATGCGAACTGAGCGAATAAATAAACTAGCAGTAAAGCAATTTTCAGTTTTTCTGTAACTCAATTTCGCTTTCGTAGGCATGATTTTTTAAACAGCTCTCTAAATATTACGGACAGCTGGATTCTCCCTTCATAAAAAGATAGTAAATTGAAGCTTAAAGTGAGTAATGAAACAAATTCAGATATCTCAGATTAGGATGAGATAAGAACATAGTTGGGGCGCGCCAGTCTCATCAGCTCGCTAAACGACAAAGGACTCTGATCCTTCTTCCCTTTTGTCTGACACCCACAATGAGCAAAAAATTGTTCACTCAGTTTCCTCTCGTATTACTGTGACGGGATATGGAACGAAGCTTTAAATCTCAAGAGAATACGGGCAATTACGAACATTCTGATTTTATCTGGTTTCTACAATGTACACATGTATTCTCGTTTAATCCTTGGAGGAACAAATTCTTTATTTGATAAACCAGCTTTACTAAAATGAAAGACAAAATGTGTATGATTTCAAGCTGCGTGTTCGGGAAACGTTTCATTGTGTTCTTTATTTATAGTGGTTCTGTGAGATAGTAGTGTGGGTGGATGTTGCTTCATCCTGTTCCATAACGGTTGATTGCCGATCAAATCCATCATACATTATCCCTTGACCCGTAAACTCGTATCCCGGAAAGGTGACAAACTTCGACCCTATGTAATGTACCCATTCTGTTTTTGGGCGTGTGTGGGTAACAAATTTCCGTCCTCGATCGCCGCTGCCCTATACAATTAGATTAATTAACACTTTGGCGAAGAGAGCGGTATTTCCTTCGGCTAAAGTTTACACTTGTGAGTTCAGGAATTATCAAGAGCAGAGCAGACGGGAAATTTATTAAATATATCTTCACGTAGCGTCAATAAATCTAACGGCCTTAGCAGCTCCTGCTAAAGTGGTCGGGCGACATCTCGCCATTTACCATGACTTATGGACACAGGGCGCAACGTTTTTGTCAAACCATATGCCACAGACTTCATCTCGATCTTCGCTACATTCATCTAGATTCTAGATTAACAGTGGGAAGTTTCTTTTATTTTTAAGTGTATTTTCTTATCTCAGTGCTTTTTTCTGCAAACTGGAAATATAATAACATAAAATATCTTTAGTACCTAGTAGGTAGTTGTTATATTGTTGAATTAGAAACTTCTTTGACGTCACTGAAATATCAGTGGTTCGGTTCAGTGAGGCCTCCATTTAATTTCTTAAAAAATATATTGCTGAATAATTTTCTGCCATCTATTTAAATTCGTTACTATCTCGCCCGTCCGAAAACTAAACTATTTTAGGTTTGTTTATCAGCTTCAGTTTCCATAGTAACACTGGAAATTCTACATTTTTATTCCATCTCAACCAAACCCGAACAGTTAATACAAAATTAAGACTTTAAGGTCGCGCGAATTGAATGGTTATTCGTGAAGAATTCTTCTATCTTCATTCGTTCATTATTAGAACCGCATTTATTCAATTCAATTTACTTTTGGACATTGCTACAAGAGATTCCATTACGTTTCCATTTCAATTTTGAATGAATAAAAGGTTTTCGTCGTTTTTAGTGAGAGTCATTGTGTTAAGCCCATTAAATATACACGTAGACATATTATTTTATGAGAATTTAGCAGAATTGAGATCATCATTCTCTTGCCCTTATCTCGATTCATTTGGGGTCACCGCAGCATGTCTTCTTATTCCATACGTCTCTATATTACTCGTCATCTCGTCAGACACCTCGTTTCTTGCCATATCATCCTTTACACAGTCCATCCATCGTTTATTTAGTCTTCCTCTACTCCTATACTCATCCATATTCATACTGACAACTTTCTTCACGATATTTTCCTCATTTCTCCGCATCTCATGCCCATACCATGACATTTTGTATTTGTTAATATTTTACGATATTTAAACTTAAAAAGCCGCTAATTAATAGTGTTCTATGCTGTGTTTTATTTTTAAGTGAGTATTGGTAGGTCAACACCGTACTAGAAAAAAAAAATAGTTATCACAAAATAAATATTCCCTCCTCAACAACACAGAAAAAAATAACCATGTAAGTAGTCTCTAGCAATCCTGCTCCTTGATATATGACGACTCCTTCGCGCTCCGTTAGCACCGTACGAAGTGTGCGAATTGTACGAATTGCCGCAAGACGCGACGCAACCACTGACAGATTGTTCAACTTATATTGTTGGTTCCGCACACCCATCATACGGCATGTTACTGTGGATATTGCGGTGCTAAATAACCGGCTTTTCGGAGATCTTAATTGATGGTACTTCTTCATCACAAGCTTTTCTTTTGTTACAAATTACTTGACAAACAAAAATGTCTTTCCGATAATGTTTTCCTTCTATTTATTACATGACACTAGTCTTGTGATCCCCGAAAGGTGAGGCAGAGGTGTAGGTTCCTAATAGAACACTCACATTTTGCCAGTTATATTTAACTCCCATGTAATAGGGGCGAGCCTATTGACATCAACCGGGCACGAATCTAAACACCGTGGCTGCTACTGAGAAATCCTTGATGGAAAAACTCAAAGACACTTTGCTCAACCTGGGAATCTAACTTAAAGAAAGAAAGAAAGAAAGAAAGAAAGAAAAATCATTTATTTTGCACCGACTAGAAACGCGCAATAATAAAACATAACCATAAAAAATTGAAAAAGAACATCAAAGCAAAAAACAAATAAAATAAAATCTAATATTACCTTCGCAGAGAATACTATACTATACTATACTTAGGACGTCATATTCAGTTGTTGCGCTTGACTGCTATGAAAACATCATGTCCTTCATGTCAAAGAAATCTATGGACACTAAACAATGCAAAATTCTGAGCTCTGATAAGTTCTGAGCTTCGCAAAGCGTCCGTCTGACCGTTTCATCCCTATGAAATATTTAAGCCATGCTAATGAATTTACAAAACACTGTAAATATCTTTCTACTTAATAAGTAATGATAATAATGTTTTTGTTTCAATATTGCAGGTAGTAAACTAAAATTATTTACCTTCAGTACAAGTAATTAATTATATAAAAGTCCTTAAAGATTATTACAAAATTACGGGAGTCTATAGACTCCATGTTAAATAACGAAGCAGTATAATTATAACTAAACGGACGTCGGTACAAGTAAAGTTTAAAAACCATTATATTAGTATAATAGGAAGGATATATATATTAGTATAATAGGAATGGCTCAAGCCATTCCTATTATACTAATTCGGAAGAGCCAATAATTAAATGAAGGTAAACTTTACTAAAATTATACATATAATTCTTTAATTACGCAACTGTATTCATGGTTAAAACCACAGCGCCACCGCTAAAGAGGCAATTATAATACAATTTCAGCCAAAATGAAAATTTCAATTAAGTACCTACAAGGTAAAATGAATATTCATATCAAAAGACGCTTTAAAGGGTTGTTACGAAATGTTATCGATACCCAACCTCTAGTTACATGAACACCAAAGTTAATAGGAAAAGTAGTCCCAACTTTGTAAACAAGAAAATTAAACAGGATTAAGGCGCTTTATATTTACGAGGTAAGACGGTACTCCTTATTAAGGAGGGAATACAATTACGCAGTTCCAGCAATTTAAGAAGACCTAGCACCGTTTAATTGCACTGGCATAAATTGTCTTTTGAACAGATAATTTCTTGGTAGCATTTTATGGGCGACTCGTAAAATTCGCAAGCTTTTGGCTTCGGGATATATCCATTAAGTGCTAAGTTGGGTGATATTGTAATCCTTTCTGGTAATTAAGACTCTGATTTAGAACTTGCAAATAATGTAGCTAACGATATCATTAGCTTATTTATTATGGATGCTATTTTGTTAGGTATTACATCGAGTTTATGATGGCGTAACGTGCAACTGAGTCTTGGCTACAAATACGTATAAATAAGTCACATCGCAAACGTATAAAAGCCACTACTGTGTAATAAAATGCATACATTCCCCGTCTAAATATTTATATTCCGATTAATGGACTAGTCAACAGCAATTTGGAATAAGAAATTATATTCGCAGAAGGCGAATCTTTTTGATTAAACCCCAAGACATTACCATCCATGGCTTGTTATATATTTACAATTTATTCAGATTCCGTATTAAATTTGCAAGAAAACAACTCTACCTTGCTTTATATATCGTTCTAATCTGATTATACAATACAGATATACTCATAAATAGGCGTGTGAATTAATTTACATGAAGAGTGTTAATAGAAGACGCGTGGAAGGTTTCTTAGTCAGGAATTATTTATGTGGGGCGTAAGTTGTGTTTTGCTTGAGGCTATGCCTCTGAATCTTCTCAAAACAGAAATTAAACGCATCAATATAAATATTGTTACGAAAGCACATTTTGTAAAAATGTTTACGTCTTTATTGAAAATTTATCGACGCGTCGCATATTTGAAAACAGTAATCAAAACGCCAAAGACTTTTAATAAATGTCAGGAGCGGCTCCAAAGTGATATATGACTATTTTGGGTGGTCGAATTTAACACCCGCCACGTAAACCGCTGCGTCAAGAGCCCTTCATAAAATCGACCTTTCTTGTCGAATCACGCTAGCCATCGTCGCTATACCGCTTATAGTGATCCATAAAAGGTAAATATTTCGCCATCGTTCTTTGTTGTATTATGAAAAAAGCAATAACCTCATCAAAAAGAATGCCTGCCCGCCGCAACTCTTTATCCCAAATTGAACAATGACCCGAATGAATAAAAAACCCTTTATCTCAAAAAGAACGCCTCTCTGCAGACATAAATCAAGTAAATCATTTTTAAAGTAAATGTTATCAACAGAATAACTAATTGTCTCATTGTAAATGGAGTACAATCTCTCGCAGTTCTTTTGTTCCAGTGGAAGCATTAAGTATGAAATAATGGCGAAGTTCCGTACACGGTAGACAGTTACTTGTCTCGACAATGTTATTAAATCATATACAGAGACGCCGCTACTGTAAAGTATGTAGTGCAAAGCATCGTATTCTCGCGAGTTCGCGACTCCGTGTACCTTCATAAATATCTGCTTTGACGTCACATTCTTATAAGACGGAACTAAATTCTGTGTGTTGCGAAAATGTAAATACACTTTCGGTAACATGTCGGTTAGTTTTCGCATGTTAACTTTTTGAGTAGTATTTTAAACATGTAATTAGTTACTTTTCGTTAATTCAGCTAATAGAGAGATCATGGATTCAGTGCAAAAGTACAAAAAAAAAATACCTGTATCAGAGAAAACGATTTGATTAAAATGTTAATAGACAAAACAGAAAGAATTTCGTCCAGCATATTTAAAAAAATGCCTAATATAAAACTGTCTGAGTTTTCTATAGAAAAATGCTGTTAAAGTTCCATTTAAAATCATCAGTTTGAAATTGGAAAAGAATATCGAAGGAAAGGCACGCGTCAATAACAAATTCTAGGCGTGTGCAGTGCCTTGAGCGGTGTGCGATAAATAAGGCCATCTGTCACCTCGTAGATAAACGGATCCTCTCGCATTGACACTCTATTAAGCCTGCTTACTCTGAGGTGTGAGCTGCCATACTAATATGGGAAAGGGTTCTGTTTTACTGGAGATAAACATAAATTTATTTTAATGAGTATTTTCTGGGGTTAAGAATGTGAAGTGTTGATGGTATTCATACCTACTGAAGCAGCTTTAGTACTAAACTATTTAAAAAAGTATTTATCCGTTAAATAGTCCAGTTATAAAGGAAATGCGTTTGGTTTGTCTTAGTAAATTAATTGCATTACAGTTACAAATATATAGGTGCATAATTGTGATCGAAGTTTCATTTCTTGCAAAATTGCAAGAAAATCTTGTACAAAAAACAAACCCTTAAAATTTTCTAACAAAAAAGAGAGACTGACCCTAAAATCATATAATTTAACATAATAATAGGTATTGTAGAACTCGCTTAGTCAGCACTCAGGGACTACGGGCATTTATCATTAGGTACATTTATTTTTTGTGAGAGGTCGAAAATGCCAGGCTTTATCTTTACCTTCCTTTTTGAGAAAATTATGTCCAGCTGAAAGTAAATTTTCCTTAAGTACATAGTGAGGATTTTCTCTCTATAAAAGAGTATTCCTTTTATAGAGAAGGTTAACTGTTGCCCGCGAGGAGGAGGAGCTCGTGGCAAAATAATAACAGCCGCTCAGGTCGATCTTTGCCTAGGTTGGTCTGTGGATGGGTGACCGCCCATTACATACCGAGTTTCCTCCGTGCCTCGGAAAGCACGTGAAGCCGTTGGTCCCGGCTGCCAATTGTAGATCTTTGACAGTCGTTACAGGTAGTCAGTGGCCCAAAAAGTCTGACAACCAGTCTTACAAAGGGGTATCGTATTACCCAGTACTAACTGGGTTGTGGAGGTCAGATAGGCAGTCGCTCCATGTAAAATACTGGTATTCAGCTACATCTGGTTAGACTGGCAGCCGACCCCAAAATAGTTGGGAAAAGGCTAGGCAGATGATGATGAACTGTTGCCCGCGAGTTCATTCGCGTGGAAATTTTGACGTGTGCGTGAAAAAAGAAAAAAGATAGCCTATGTCCTTCCTCAGAATATAATCTATCTCCTTGCCAAATTTCATTACGATCCGATTACCCGTTTATTCGTGAAAACGTCAAAAACAAACAGAGTTACTTTCGCATTTATAATATACTAGCTGTTGCCGCGGCTTTGCTCGCGTTTTTGTCGGAAATTATCCCACGGGCATGTTGTAAATATAGCCTATGGCACTCGGGGATAATGTAGCTTCCTATTAGTGAAAGAATGTTCCAATTCGGTTCAGTAGATCGAGAGCTTACCCCCTACATACAAACTTACAAAACAAATTTTACCTCTGTTATGTACGAGTATGTGTGCGCGCATCTTGTGCGTGTGTATGCGGTCGCGCACGGCGCGGACCGCTTACATGTAATTAAACAGTGTGCTAACAGCAGCCCGTTGTTTCACTCGCTTCCCGCGACATACATAACAGTGGCGACGAGTTTACCCAAAATGGCGTCGTTTGGTGTATTGTCCACTTTCGACCATAATGTACACGAGTGGAAAACATACAAAGGTCGAATCACGCAGTGGTTCATCGCAAATGACATCGACGCCAAAAGTGACGCGACAGGTACAAGAAGGCGAGCGATTCTGCTCAGCGCACTCCATGACGGTACCTACAAACTGGCAGCGGATCTGGCGTTGCCGAAAGACGTGCAGGTGGTGCCATATGAAGGACTCATCAAGTTGTTGGATGATCACTTCACCCCGAAACGGTGCGGGTTCAGTGAGCGACATAAGTTCTACTCGGCTTCGCAGCAACCAGGCGAGTCACACACGCAATGGGCGGCTAGGCTGCGAGGACTCACTGCACATTGTGAGTTCAGCAATGTAGAAGAAGCATTACGAGATCGGTTCGTGATGGGAATGGGAGCGGGTCCAGAACGAGAAAAGTTGTTTTCCCGGGACTTGGAGGGCTTGACCTTGGCAAAGGCAGTGGAGGTCGCAGAGAGCGTGCGGTGCGCACATGCAGGCGCCGCCGCCGCCGTCACGCCGGCTGCCCCAGCGGACCAGGTTCAGGTATACAAGATCGAAAAAGGACAAAATAGTGCTCAATCCATCAGTGATAAGTGTTCGGGGTGCGGTCGTCGCAATCACAAGTCGACGGAATGTCGATTCGCGAAGTACAAATGTCAAAAGTGTAACGTTGTAGGACATCTACGTAGGATGTGTAATAATAAGAAAGTAAATTATGTGTCCACAGGGGATGTGAGCGAGGACGACGATGGTAAATCGCTTTTTAACATATGTTCAGCTCAAGGAGAACCTATGACAGAAACGGTTACAATTAAAGATAAAAGTATTCAATTTCAAATTGATAGTGGTTCAGCTGTTTCGGTAATATCGGAAGGTACTTATAAAACTTTATTTGTCGACATGCCCTTGCTATCATCTCGGAAAAGATTTTATAGTTACACAGGAAACATAATGGAGTGTGTAGGGTATGTGCGACTGCCCGTAACATACATGCAGAGCACGCACACACTCGATGTTTATATAATACGTAGCGGCGGCCCACCTCTGCTCGGCAGAGATTTCATATCAAAATTTAAGTTGAAATTAACTCCGGTCAACTTCTTTATCGGTAGCCAAAGTGTGGGCGAACAATTGCAGTCTCGGTACCCAGAGGTATTTTCGGATAAGTTAGGCACTTTTAAAAATTACCAAATTAAACTTAGGTTAAAAAGTGATGCGAAACCGGTTTTCTTTAAAGCGCGTCCAGTCGCATTTGCACTACGCGACAAAGTAGATAAGGAAATAGAACGACTACTGAGCTTAGGTATAATACAACCAGTTCAACACTCGGACTATGCATCACCGATTGTGCCCGTACTTAAGCGAAATGGTTCTGTTAGACTATGCGCGGACTATTCCGTAACAATTAATAAGCTATTAGTTATTGAGCAATATCCCTTGCCCACCATCCATGAATTGTTTTCCAAGTTACATGGGGGTCAGCAGTTTTCAAAGCTAGATTTATCAATGGCCTACAATCAATTTGAACTCGACGAAGAGTCGCAAAACATGACATGTATAAACACGCATCGCGGGTTGTTCAATTATACGCGTCTTGTGTTCGGGTTATCGAGTGCGCCATCTATTTTCCAGCGCGCTATGGAAACTTTGCTGTCCGGATTAGATGGGGTTTTGTGTCTGCTCGACGATATATTAATAACTGCAGAGTCAGCAGATGCACATATAAAAAAAATACACATAGTATTACAGCGCCTGCAGGATGCAGGGTTGACAGTCCAGAAAGATAAATGTGATTTTTTCAAAGATGAAATAAATTATTTAGGGTACGTTATCAATAGAAACGGCCTGAAGAAAGATCCATTAAAAGTAAAGGCAATTGTCGACGCCCCGGTGCCGACCAATGTTAACACCTTGCAGTCATTTTTAGGACTAGTGAACTATTACAGGAATTTCGTACCACAAACATCGAGTATTCTCAGCCCATTGTACGACTTGTTAAAAAAAGGAGTTAAGTGGAATTGGACCACAGATCACGAAAACGCGTTCAGTAAAATAAAAAAAATATTAACGTCCGACCAAGTACTAACACATTACAATAGTAAAGCAAAAATAATATTGACAGTAGATGCTTCTCCATATGGTCTAGGTGCAGTTCTGTCACAAGTAGATGGTGAAGGCTTAGAACGACCAATTTCGTTCGCGTCACGCACACTGAATTCTGCTGAAAAACGATACTCGCAGATTCAAAAAGAGGCCACTGCAATTATATTTGGGGTAAAGCGTTATCACCAATATTTGTATGGGCGGTCAGAACCATTCATACTACGTACTGACCATAAACCACTTATATCAATATTTGGTCCGTATAAGGGAATACCGGAGGTAACGGCTAATAGGTTGCAAAGGTATGCAATGTTTTTAAGTGCGTATAATTACACCATCGAATATGTTCGCAGTGCCGACAATAGCGCAGATTATTTATCACGGGCAAGTTTACGCGGTGAGACTGAAAGGTCAAAGGCGGAGGAAAAGGACGACACGCACGCTGCCGCCGCCGCTGCGCTTGCGATAGACCGTGCGGCGTATAATATGCCGGTGACCTTGGACGAGTTACGCGAACAAACCGCTAAAGATATTACTCTAAAAAGGGTGATTGATTACGTACAGAATGGATGGCCAGGGAAATTATTATCAGACTTGCATATCAAACCTTATTATTTATGTAAAACGCAATTGTCTTACGAAAAAGGATGTCTAATGAGGGGTCATAAAGTAGTTCTTCCCGAAACATTACGTACTAAAGTATTGCAGGAATTACATAGCTCACATTTGGGTATCGTGAAAACTAAGGCAGAAGCCAGGTCTCGGTTTTGGTTTCCCGGTGTAGATGCCGCGTTGGAAACAATGATTCATTCCTGTGAGGTATGTCAACAACTGCGGCCGTCCCCAGGGCGAGCGCCTCTCGCTCCGTGGCAGTACCCACCTGTACCATTTTATAGAATACACATCGACTTCCTAGGTCCGTTTAATAATCAAACATTCCTGATAGTGGTAGACGCATACAGCAAGTGGGTAGAAGTGTATGACGTCAGCAAGTCGACCACTTCGGCAAGCGTCGTCGAAAATTTATACGATTTCATGTCAAAGTACGGCCTACCCCACACAATAGTCAGTGACAACGGTACCGCATTCACGTCTTTCGAGTTCAGGAATTTTTGCTCGCTAAATGGAATCACTCATTTGACATCACCGGCCTATAACCCAGCAAGCAACGGACAAGCAGAAAGCTTTGTCAAAATCGTTAAAAAGGGCATAAAAGCCAGCACTATCACGCCACAACACAATGCAAAACAAAAGTTAAAAGTTTTAAAGTACCATTTTGACCACAGAAATTCGGTTCATTCTGCCACAGGTTTTTCACCAGCTGAGCTAGTTTATGGGCGAAAGCTTAGGTCACGGTTAGATCTTTTTGACCCACAACCAGCGTCGGCCTCGCTCACAACCCCCATTGCTAATGTAACTCGTCAACAGTGCTCGCAGATTAATTCTTATGGGGGAAGAAGGAAACAAGTGTTCAAACCAGGTGACCGAGTATGGTATAAGAAATTTAAAAGCAGCAACAAATTTGATTGGTGCAAGGGAATTATTAAAAAGAAAATTGGGAAAGTATTGTACGTTGTTCAAGACACAAATACTGCGTCCGAGGTAAAAAAACATGTAAACCAGTTGACAATGAATAAAGGAAAAATTACAGAAAAACAACAACAAACCAATGACCTTGACGACTGCGACAGTAACAATACACCAATAAACCAGGCTCCAGAGCCTGTACCCACGGGAGAGGAAAGTGTTGTTTCAAACACGCAGTCATCACCCCCCCCAACTATTGAGCCCGGGGTCCCGGTATCTAGATGTGCAAATAGACTTTTACAAAACATTCCTCGCGTAGACTATAAGTCCTATTCCCTTCCTTCCCTTTAAGAAATGTATTAGTGCAGTCAGATCACAACTTATTTCTATTGTATAGAGTATATGTGTAATAAGGGGAGGAAATGTTATGTACGAGTATGTGTGCGCGCATCTTGTGTGTGTGTATGCGGTCGCGCACGGCGCGGACCGCTTACATGTAATTAAACAGTGTACTAACAGCAGCCCGTTGTTTCACTCGCTTCCCGCGACATACATAACAACCTCTATAAAATACACACATCAAAAGTGTCTAGGGATCAACATATATTTTTGCAATAACTTTTCTCCTGATTGATATTAATTAAAATTTTCTTTAAGGATTCATCAAATAAAGTGTTTTCGTTTGTCACAGTAACGATAAACCAAGTCACCTTTGCATTAATAAAGAAATTTGCCATTTTCCTAATAAAGGGATTTTTGACATTTGAACCACTAACACAAAAGTTCGAAAAAAAGACTGAAATAACAGTTTTCTTTAAAATTTTATTGGGTAACTTAAACAATTAATAATCCGTGTTTCTACCGCGAACACTAACAACACAAGAACATCGGTTTGGCATACTCAAAATGAGTTCATCCAAATCACGCTGTGGAATGGCCGCCCATGTTCGTTGCAACAACAAAAAAAGGTCTTCTTGCGACTGGATACCCTCCATATTCGGCAGAGCTCTTCTCTGTAGCATATCCCATGCATGCTCAATCGGATTCAAGTCTGGCGACTGAGCAGGCCAGGGCAGGACATTGATGTTAGCTGCGGCGAGAGTCTGTCTTACAACTCTTGCGGTGTGCGGTCGTGCATTATCATGCATTAACTGAAATAAGGGACCGATTTGCACTTGTAGAGGAACGATGACGTCTGACGATTGTATCGTCTCAGCATAAATTTGAGCGTTGAGGTTGCCTCTGATCCAAATCAACTCAGTTCTTCCGCCGATCCAAATACCCGCCCATACCATGATGGTTCCACCACTATAAGGATGGACTTCCTGGCAGGATTTTAATCGCTGTTGGCGTCCAGGGGTTCTCCAGTGTCGTATACGTCTTGTATCCGGTCTCATACCAAAACGAGACTCATCAGAAAAGCACACGAAACGCCATTGTTCTTCTGCCCAATTTCTGTGTTCAAGAGCCCATTGATATCGTATCCTACGATTGTGCATTGCTATAGGTGGTACCCGTAGCGGTCTTCGGGAATGAAGGTTCACTTCATGCAAGCGGTTTCTGACTGTTTGGTCGCTAATTAAGTTCCCTGAAGAGTGATGAAGCCTCACGGCTAACATCATGGCGGTTATTGTTGGAGCTCTTCGAGTTAAGATTTGAATGTATCGGTCTTGTCTCCGTGTGGTGCAGCGATACCGTCCTCCATGGCGCTCAGCCACGGTACCAGTGCTTCGGTAACGTGTCCAAAGTCGACTGATAACACTCTGACTTGTATTCAGAGCTAAAGCCACAGTACGTTGCCGGGAACCAGCTTCTATCATTCCCACGGCTCTGAGCATTTCTTCCCTGCTTAAATGACGTCGCCGCTCCATAATAACGTTGGTTTTAATCAGTAGTAGGGAAACAGTAGCACTAATAATGTCTTCAATGCGTTGTATGTTTTTATAGGGAAAATATTGACAGCTGATTTTCATCTTTTACTCGAATTTGATTCACAGTTCCTGATTCAAATTATGAAATGCACCAAAAAGGATCCATATAAATTTATAAAATCATAAATTTATTACAAAGCCACATCTCAATCTCAAGAAATCCACATAAAAATGCTTGATCCCTAGACACTTTTGATGTGTGTATTATATTATTAGTATAGATATGTATGGATTTTACCACAGAAAAATGGAGTAATTGAAATAAAAAAAATAAAAAATTGTCTTAGGTACTAATAATGGTTATCACCATTAATTTTAACCAAAAAGCATTGGTATAATTCTACTCGAAATTTAATGTCCTCCAACTGTAGCATAGCACTATTACGTAAAAAAAAAGTGGCTTGAGTTGGTCGGCGACCCTCCTGGAAGTAAGTGATGTTAGGAAATGAAAGAAAGCTTAGATCTGTTAAAGATTAAGGTGTTATTATTTAAGCTTCAGACTTTAGTTCTTATCCTTCTCGTATTAGTTTTGTCCAAGCAGTAGGTACGTAGTTATCCGGACAACTCTATCGAACCTTATTTAGGGCCTGGAGGGTTAGACTGGTTATTAATCTAGGTATCCTCTTTATTTAGTACTAATGCCTCGTTGGTCTAGTGGCCGCAAGCTCGCCTGCTGAGCAGGGCCTGGGTTCGACTCCCAGGTCGGGCAAAGTGTTTATTTATTTATTTAACAATTTATGTACACACTAAATATAGAAAAGAAGAAAGTAACAGAAAATAGTACAAAGGGAATGCTTATTTCTAAAGAAATCTCTTCCAGCATACCTTAGAAAGGATAATCTAAAAACAAGGAGATGTAGATAGTGTGTAAAAAAAGAAAAAAAAACTGTGAGTGTATGTGTGTGTGTGAGTGTGTGTGTGAGTGTGAGTGTGTGAAGTGTGTGAGTGTTTTTGGGTTTTTCCATCAATAATTTCTCAGTAGCATCCGCGGAGTCTGTATTTGTGTCAGTTGATAACAATAGGCTCACCCCCTATTACATGGAACCTGAACATAACTGGCGAAATGTGGGTGTACTAATGAGTACACCTCTGTCTAATACTTCGGGGGCTACCGGCGTGATGTTATGTTTACTTACTCCACAACAAAATTAGTACAGGCAGAAAACAAAACAGTCTCCCTAATCACCTGCTTCCCAGTTACAGTACCATCCACAACAACATTATTTCTCGACAAAATACAGATATTGGACGTAAAATGACGCGGCGACATCATACTTTATGTACGCCCGAAGTCATAAAACTTTACATGTGAAACAAAATAGCGATATATTTTCACAGATATGTATTTTCCGCTGAGAGCCCGTCGATAGGTTATTGAACAGAAAATTGACACTTATACTTTTTTATTGAATAAGAAATGATACTCTATAAAAATACATTCATTCATATCTGGGTAAGACCAAGGTTGGGTCATTATGTACTTACTAGTTTTGAGCCAATTGTGTAACTATGATTGTGTGTATTGTGCATGAAATAAATACAATGATGATGTTGATATCCGGTCAGGTACAAGTAAAATAAGCGCTACAAGTAGTACTAACATTTTGACATGGAGTATTGTTGATTAATTCTACAACCGTACGCATAGTACGAGTTTGCTGCTCCTGATCAAACCATGCCCTACTTGCTGGAGTATTCGAAATGTCCGCTCACCTGCACATTTGATGTTCTAATCAACGCCCCGGGCGGTACAATACACGTGGCCAACTTACTGGATGGTTGGGCCTAGTAAGTGGCCACGGCTGGCAAGGACACGACATGACTATAAAGATGTACTGTCAATGAAAAGAAGAGGAAGTGATACTTTGTCTATTACAGCACTAGGTACATACATGGCTACAATTTTTGCCTAATATGTATAACTATCTTTAGCCCAGGGCTTCTAACCGCGTAGATTTTTTTACACAATATCTAATACATAGGCTGTAACCTATGTATTATTCTGAAAGCCCGTAATGTTGTAAGCCCGTGAAGCTGTAAATTCATCAAAATCTGTTCAATAGTTTTGTGTGAAAGAGTAACAACATCCAATCTTGCAAGCTTTCGCGTTTATAAAAGTAAGACGATTATCAAAACTACACCACCATTAATAGCCATCTCTTTTAAACCTCACGTTTTCAAACACGACATACCTACAGTTAGCGTTACCATCCGGCAGGATTTGTCCAGACATGTCCGGCTTTTTACACCTCTTTCCAGTGTTGTCATTTATCCGGACTTCTCAAACAGGAATTAAAAAAAAATCCTTAATTATGACTACCGAAAATAGAAGAATTAAAAGAAATAATGCCCGATGTTTTAGCAAATGTCTGACTCTTGGTCAGGACTTTTCAAATTTCGAAATGGTAACCCTATGTGTAGTGCGGGCGTAGCACTGACTTGTATCGTTCATAGAGAGGACACTCGGACACACTCGACACGACAGCCCGTCGCCGCCTGTTCGCAGCCAGTCGATTACCACTGCCCGACGCCCGTTTGCCAACCATTGTCACTCTATGTCGAACATTACAACTGAATAATTATGGACAGATTTTCACAGTTTTCTACGATTTTTGTGAACCTTGCATTATTATTGGGAATGTTATGAAGGCCATTCTTACTTAGGAATGTATTTATAAGCTACTGTTAGCCTACGTCATCCCACTGCTGGGCAAAGAAAGACCTCTCTTCATGACTTTCAATGAGCTGTGGGCCAAAATAGTTTTACAACGAGGTCGCAGTGGATCTCGTAGAATAATTTGACGAGCTGGGCCTAATCAACGAGTATCAGATTTTCCGGTCCACAGATAAAACTACAAATAAAATAAACAAAGCCTATCCTTTTTCATGAAAACTTCCGATTTAATAATGCAAATTCTATCTACGGTAACAATGTAATTATTTTATGAAAAAACACATAATAATGCGAAACAAGACCAAGTTTTGTTGCTTTTGTAGGAAAACTGTACCAACACGTTTTGATAGACATTTATGAGACAAACAATGGACTCCGCTAACATAATCCTACACGTCACAGCGCGTGACTGGCGCGACATCCCAGCGACGTTTTTGCTCGGTCCGTGGTTATTCGAGTATTTTACTAACTGGTTTTAAATTATGTAGGTATTATTTATATTACATTATGGTACGACAGTATAAATATGCAAGTTAAAGGAAAGTATTATAGGTACTAAAGTGCACAAGTTTTTGCGCAAATAATGCACTCTCTCTTCCTTTAGTCCCATAGTCCAATGGGACGGTATTCCGGCACGACCGGAGAGGATCAGGCACAGGATCACTAGATTAACGTGCTATCCGAGATACGGGGGATTCCATTTCACCTACTGACAAACCCCGAGCTGATTCTGAGAAATTCAAATACATATAAGAAACCATTTTCGAATATTGTGGAATATTGCGCAATATTTTATTAAAAGATTTCCTTTTAAATTAATTAATCAAATTTTTGGGAAAATTATAGTTACTAGAAACATTTGCAAACAAGTTTTTTTTTGGTTTGGTTTTGGCTTTTTATGGACTATAGTCTGAAAATAAAGTTTTTTTACACTGCCGATCGCAGCCAGCATTAAAGTTACAAAGTAAAGTACAAGTGCAGTCATGTTCTCATATCAGTATGATCTACACTGAGTATAACAAAATGCTGCTTCCCATCCACTTTATAGAATTTACGACTCCCGAGGGCTTAGTGGAACTTGCCTATTCAGAATCTGGAAAAATGGCATCTTTATAAAAGTATCATATTATTTTTGCATACATTATGTTTACATGTTCGAGTCGTGTGAATTGATGCATAGGATTGGCGAACCACTCTCATCATTTTATGTTACAATTGCATTGGCAGCAGCATCCTTCTGCATCCATCTTTAACTAAGCAAGACCACCATGTAGATATGATTTATTTAACATCAAAAGAGTTTTGTTGTAGAGATAAACAAAAGATAAGATTCTGATATCATGCAAACTACAAAAAATTAATAAAATCAAGGCCTAACTTCCAAATTAATAATGCAAATTGTATCTACGGTAACAATGTAATCACTACATAGTATAAAACAAAGTCGCTTCCCGCTGTCTGACCCTATGTATGCTTAGATCTTTAAAACTACGCAACCGATTTTAATGCGTTTTTTTTTATAGATAGTGATTCAAGGGAAAGTTTTATATGTATGACATTGCACCCGTGCGAAGCCGGGGCGGGTCGCTAGTTATTTTATTAAAAAAATAATGATAGTGTGAAAGAAGATCAAGTTTTTTTGCTTTTGTAGGCAAACTGTACCTACATGTTTTGATAGACATTTATGAGACAAACAATGGACTCCGCTAACATAATCCTACACGTCACAGCGCACGACGTCCCAGCGACGTTTTGGCTCATACTCATTTGGGTCATCTGTACACACAATTAATACCAAGTTGTACCACCTTTGATAATTGATACCTTACGTATACGTACCCATCCATTTACATCATCATCATCATTCTCCTGCAATGGGGTAGGCGCAATATGTCTTCTTTCCCATACTTCTCAATTACTCGTCATATTAGCAGTCACCTCTTTTCTAGCATATCATCTTTCGCAGTCTATCCATCGTTTCTTTGGTCTTCCTCTACTCTTATACCCATCCGCATTCTCATCCGCAATCGTCAAATGAACCTTCCCACTCTGGGCGGAGCGGAAGGGAGTGTCAGACTTGTACTTACTAAAACCCATCCATCCCGCCACCTCCTTCGCTAGCATGGCTGCTTTTCAGAAGGAAGTGACGACATCCCATTCCCTCTAGCTCCGGACCATGGATTCGGCCAGGGCCGGACGCGAGAGGTTGCCGCCACCGATCACCGCTACGAGGACACGGCGGTGCTCCGCTGGGTCCTCCGGTCGATCCTCGCAATGATGACACCCGGGTGTTTCCTCCCGCCCAATTCGGTGCAGAAACCTCCGGAAACAATCCGGTGAGGACCTGGGTCAACACATGCCCCTTTTCTTTTTTTTTTCGGATAGGAAATCGTCAAATAACTCCTCCCGCACTGGGCGGAGCAGTAAGACTTTTACTGACTAAAACCCATCCATGTTCCTTCTTTTGCCCTTTGCGTTCCAGGGCCGCGGTATCTTTTTCGAACAGTCCCGCAACCACCGCGTCGCCGCGTCGGGGCCACCACGTGGGCCCCGACGCTCGGTGCGTCTCCCGCGGCGGCTGGCACGTGAGGTTCTCTCCCTCTCACGTTCCGTCACCTCCTTCGCTAGCATGACTGCTTCGCAGAAGGTGGTTACGGCGTCCCATTCCGTCTCGCTCCGGACCATGGATTGAACTAAGGCTGGACGCGAGAGGTCGCCGTCCAACACATCTCCCTTAACATTCTCATTTCACCTGTTCCTGAAATTAGGCTCGTTGTATTACGTTTCAGTCTTGGTTTGGTCGATTATTTCGGATCGAAATGCATTGGAGAGAAAATTTTAGGTTTTTTAGGTATTACACCTATAAATAGATACGCAGGTATAATAGATACGCAGAAATAACAAGAAACATATTGTTTATTATTTATTTTGCATTTTAATATACTCGTACGTTTAGCAATTCATTGGCATGAAATGTGAAAGATAAACTTAAGAAGTAAATAATAAGCAATAATTATGTTAATAAAACTCTTATAAAGAGAGCTTCATAATTGGTTCATGCTTCAATGTTCACAGACGGTATAATTATCTTACGTCGAAGGCTCGACGAATTTTCCTCAACAAATAACATTAATAAAAACATCATATTAGTTTATGAAAGATACGTGAAGTACACGTCAATATTATGTATTCAGTATTAAAGCCTAAAGGCTCGAGGCCCTTCAATAATAATTATTTATCCATCATATATGTACATACATTCCAGCAGTGAGGGACGTGATACGAAGCTTATACTATGTTGTACATTTTCTTCTTACACATGTTCTTTAAAGGTTAAATACAAAGTCTATAAAACTTTTGAAGAAAATAATAAAAATAAAACAGCAGTGATAGCCATATAATAGGTCTTTCAAAAGACACGCATCCCTGATTTTTCGGACTCACAATGCATGTTGTATAAATCACTTGCTTCGGTCAAGGAAAACATCGTGAGGAAACCAAACCAGCATGCCTGAGAGATATTTCTCGACGGCATGCAAAGCCAAGTCAACACTAGGTTAGGCACTAAACACACGAAAAAAAAACCCAGCCAAGTGCGAGCCGAACTCGTGCACGAAGGGTTCCGTACACTTATCTAAAAAAAAAAAGGAGCTCCCCTTAAATATTTATCTTATTTTGTTTTTAGTATTTGTTGTTACAGCGGCAAAGAAATACATCATCTGTGGAAATGTCATCTGTCTAGCAATCACGGTTCATGAGATACAGCCTGGTGACAGACAGCCAGATAGACAGACAGACATAGGGTTCTGTTTTTACCCCTTGGGTACGGGACCCTAAGAAACTGTATCTCGGGTTTATTGTTACTAAGGAGCTCTATAAAGATCATCATAGCATAAAAATATTTAACAAAGCAAACAAAACTCGGTAGATCAACCAGGTCAGTAGTCCACGATATACAATTACAGGCGACGGTTTTCTGCCCGCGGCTCGCGGCCCTATGTTCTAGCTCATTTCACTGCCACCCCTAACAGGATAGACGGAACTTAATTTATGTGACGCCATCTTAATTATACGTCTGTGTCGCATTCAAATGCAGATAAATCATGCGTTTTATTTAACTTTATTACGCAGTAAAAAGTTTATGAAATCGTCGGCTTGTGACCAACAACCACGTACTTTTGCTCGCGGCTTCGCTCCCGTTATGTACAGAAATTAACCCACGAGAATGTATGAAATAAATGTATGACACTCGGGGATAATGTAGCTTCCCGTTAGTGAAAGAATTTTTGGAATTGGATCAGTAGTTCAGAAGATTACCCCCTACATCCAACCTTACAAAGAAATGTTACCTGTTCATAATATTACTATAGATGTACAAACTCTGTATTCTATTACAGTAATTCATGTTGATATTTTATGAAATATTTATTTTTTTATTTTAAAGAAACTGCTTTGTAAATATGCTTGTTTAGATTTTGAAGAGTAAGAATCTCAAAACCTTTGGGAGGTCAGCAAACTCAAAGCATTGATTTCAAATTTAATTTAATTTTAATTTTATTACAGGTACTTTTGAATTGTCAAAACGAAAAACCGCCCAAGTGCGAATCGGACTCGAGCACGAAGGGTTCTGTACCTTAACTTAAAAAAAAACCCTGTTTGTTGTACGGGAGCCCCCTAAAATATTTATTTTATTCTGTTTTTAGTATTTGTTGTTAAAGCGGCAACAGAAATACATCATCTGTGAAATTTTCAACTGTTTAGGTATCACGGTTCATGACATAGAGCCTGGTGACAGGCAGCCAGACAGACAGACGAACAGTGGAGTCTTAGTAATAGGGTAGCGTTTTTACCCCCTGTGTATGGAACCCTAATAAATATGAAGCTACATATAATAATTATTTGTTAAGTTATGAGTTAAGTTAATGAAAATAAGTTTGTCATTAAGTAATATTAAATATTAAATTTTAAAAATCTACTAGTCTACATATAGCATATTGTTAGAGCTCCTGCAGCCTTTGATACAGGATTATCCTAGTACATGATAATCCTTCCTCATATATTATTAAACCTACACTGTTAATTTTAGATTCATATTGTATTTTACCTTCTCGGATTCTGAATAAAGATTTATATTTTTTATTTGATTCCAGCCCGATTTTTTCTTTATCGTGTGGTTAGTGCCTAACCTGGTGTCAGAGTTTTTATGCCACCCATGGGCCTCTGACTTGGCTTTACATGCCGTCAAGAAATATCTCTCAGGCATACTGGTCTCCTCACGATGTTTTCCTTCACCGAAGCAAGTGATTATTATATAATACGCACAAGTATCCGAAAAATCAGAGGTGCTTGTCTTGGGTTCGAACTTGAAACCTATGACTTGGCAGTCTGACGGTCACCAATGCATAATAACTACGCAAGGACTGAAGTTGCCAATAAGTATATTCAAAAAAAGTGAGACGGCACATTACATTTTTTTATGTCGCGATCGCGCGTCCGATATGTAATATGTGTGTCACTTTTATTGAATATACTAACTCATTGAATATTCTTTAAACAAGTTGAGTAGTATCATTTAACTATCCTCAACACATACTAAAGCATAGATCTCGATGTAATATAATCGATAATAATTTTCATGGACAGTCATTTAAGTCAAAATATTGTTAATCGTTCATCGGTGGACTAAGCCGAACCGTATACTATGCATGCGATACATGTCCTCATAAAGTAATTAAGGATGACCTCAAACACTGCCTACTCTCATAGTCTATGGGTACTGCATATTGCCGTGTTTCCACTTAGGTGTGATGAGGGGTTCGGGTCGAATTTAATTCAAGTAAAACGGCGAGTCATGATGACCGGCTGACGCCTGACAACCTAATGAATACCGGATGATGAAAATTTTATTGAACCCAAATTGTTTACGTTAGATAACAGCCAAAAACTCCTGTAGATGTATCTATACCATATTGGGTGTTAAAATACCCTCAACGAAGCCGAAAGGCACATATTCTCCCCGTCATTGCGATAATTTATTTGTTGTAAATCATATCTGGGAACCTTCTAGTTACGCAGATACTGGGGTCAAAGTTCCAAGTTTTCCCAAGGTTTTTTTTTTTAAGTTGGTACACACGGCTACACATAAAGCTATACATTTCCAGTTTATGCTGATCTCGCATTGTGTAGGATTTCCGTACAATGCGAGGTCAGCTTATACTGGAAATGTATAGCTTGATGTGTAGCCGTGTGTACTACTTTTTATGGTTACAACTTTACTTGAATCACCTCCATGACCCATTTACTATTCAATGCATCCATCAGCATAATGTTTTGAGTGGGATTCAGTGAGCTTTACCGTAAAACGTAGTTTTTCACTCAAAAATAAAAGTCGCTTCCCAGCAATATTTTTTGCGTAAGGTTACTTAGTTTGATGTACATAATGCTTGGTTGACGGCTTCGTGAAGGGTCCTGTTACACCCTGTTTACAAAACAACGCCTATAATCCCCGAAGGGATAGGCAGAGGTGTACCTAATAGTACACCCACATTTCACCAGATATGTTTAAGTCCCAAGCAATAAGGGGCGTTCCTATTGCCATCAACCCGGCACAGATCCAAACTCCGTGGCTGCTACTGAGAAATTCCAGATGGAAAAACTTAATAACGCTTTGCCCGACCCGGAAATTTAACCCAAGACCTCTTGTTCAGCAGTCGCGCTTGCGACCACTAGACCAACGAGGCAGTATGTCCTGTAGATTTATCTAATTATCTATACTACTAATATTATAAAGATACAAAGTTTGTAGTTTGGATGTAATGAGGGGTAATTTGCGGAACTACTCATCCTATTCGGAAATTATTTATTTTCACTAGTGGAAAAAGCTACATTATCCCCAAGTGGCATATATTAAAACGTTCCCATAGGATAATCACTGACTATAATGCGACGAAACCCCGGGCTAATGCTAGTTATAATTATTTTCTGTATCCTCAGGTAAAAGATCCGATAAAAACAAAGTCTGGACTTTAAAAGAGACTCTGACATCTGAATTAGTTTCGAAGTTTCTACTCAAAATAGTCAGCTAGGAAACACCGACCTCATCTAGTTGTTTGTCGACATATCAAATTGTTTGTATAAACCTACTTCTAGAAATGAATATCTTTATCATTCATAGAGCAACAATAATAGTACCACCATTGATCATACGAATATTATTTACCGAAATAAAATCACAAGCGTAAAATATAACAATAGTACAAAGCCGTTCACATTCCTTGTTTGTCTCATAGATTTATTTATTCAACAATTTAGGGACAAACAACAAATTCAGCGGATATTTCATCATTGTTCGCAATAACCGAACACTGCAAACACTTGTAAAACAACACAAACAATATAAAAGACACCTGTTACTATGTTCACTTTCACTTAGCTTTTTTTACACGCACGTGACGTTATGCAAATATTAGATATTTCGCGGCACAATATTCCGTGGCAATTTGCAGGGAAATTGGGCAGGAAAGCAATTGATATTCCTATCTCGTTTGGGAATTTTCGCTGGGAATACTGTAGAATCCACTTCTGATTCACCATTTACTTGTAGCTTACATATCTGTGTCTATGGAACTGTACATTGGTACAGGCTAAACAAACGCGTAAGTAAACGGCAGCACATGGTGCGTACTAAATCCTAGTACTAGTGTACTAGTATCTGCCAATAGTGTCCCTCGTTTGCTTTCGTTTGTAAAACTTTGCATTGTCGATTTATCGGAATTTGATTCTCTTTGTAGACTGTTTGTAGTTGATTTGCTCATTTATTTTTAAGGTAGGTAGGCAAAAGAATAAAATAAACTTCTCTCTTGAAACTAAACACTTTTCTTGAACACTCGAACTCGTCGTGCTACGTCAAAATTACGGTTTTAACATTTCAAACTTCCACGTACAAGAAATCCTTTTGAATAGTTTAACATCAATGAATATGAGAGTGACCCACTTCTACGTTCATTCACTCTGGTAGCTATCACTATATTTAATGTTATTGACTCTGCCTACAGCCTGTAATTGTACACAACGTTTGCTCCACTCCCTTGTTCCGTCCAATTAATTTTAACAATATGCGTGTAACGCACATAAGGAAACTTGGGTTCAGGAAAAATTACAGGGTTTGTACCTATCTCTGTTATCGCGATTCAGATTTGGGACTCCCGGGCTCGCAAACATATTAAATGTCGAGTATTTAATTATACCTAGTTCATTATTATTATACCAGTACATTGAAATAAACCTTTTAGACTTACAAATTAAAAATATAATTTGTATTACAGAAGTAATGTTAGGATATTTTATTATTTATCAAAAATTCAAGCATAACTTATCTAAATTCATTCATGAACATGTCACGTAATATAAAAACCCAAATCACGTCTGCCCAACAATTCGTATACAACACATAAGTCAAGTACACGACCTTATTAAGCCTAGCTCAGCCCCTAACAGCCATAATAAGATCATGGAGGAATTTATATAAGCGGAACTATTTCAAGAATACCCTTATTACCCATTACTAGAGCTACTCACTGTGCGCCCTGCTTAATATCGATATTGGCTAAGGATGTTTGTTGACAAATGAAATGCCAATTGCAGAGACGACTATTCCATAATGAAAAGCGGAGACTTCAATATCCTTTGATTAATGTTGTTTTGTATATTATTATTATTTACTGGAAGATCTAAGCTGTTCAGGGAGTTCAATGATGTCAGAAACATTCGCTTTCTCTCAGTATTTTGATTAGCTATCAATTTTCATAATTATTTTAATACAAATTACTCAATGAGCCTCATTATCGATCAAGGCTTTTGAAGTCTACTGCTGTAAAAAGGCTGTACCAAGTCGAACCACGTCGCGTATTCTGCGACCTTTCTAATAGTTCTGTTGTTTTATAACCAAAATTTTCTGCCTGCCTGAAAAATCCAAATTAAATAGACGTAATTCACTTCAGATCTACACCAAAACGAAAAATCATCTTAAAATAAAAACAGAATTTATTATATTGTAGATACTCCTTATTCAAAAACTCGATTGAAATTTCTTCTTTGCATGGAACACATTATGACTTAATGTTACCTATTTATTGAAATATTATGTAGAATATGAAGCTTTTATGCTATCATTTCCTTTGAGGAAGTTGCAGTGCTTCTTTTCAATATCCCAGGTTCGTATAATACCAGTAATATAATCCAAAGCTGACACAAACCTGCGACAATTTAATACCGCCAAGAGAAGTCTCTTTGCAAGACATTTTTCATAAATTCATGAGCGGTACATTTGTTTTGTTTGATTCGGTTGATTTGTTTAACATAAGTCGATTTGTATGTATTTCAAGGCACTTACCGGGTAATTGAGAATGTCTTAGAATTGACGTGATATATTTTTTCATTGAAAATTCGTTTTAATGTATCAAATAGTCTCTCGCAGAAAATAAATCTTTTGCATAGGACTACAGAGGACTCATACCTTATTATTGTATCTGTATTTGAAATTGTCCTACTTAAAACGACGGTTAATAACGCAATTTCAACAATATTTATAGAGACGATTTAAAACAATTATTGGAAAATTGAAAAATGGTTTAACGGATCGCCGTCTGGCGTATTATTTGTTGTAACAGATCGACTCGGCCCCAGGGAGCGGTTGGAGAGCTCGCAAGGCGATGGATTTCACGCCAGGCAGCGTGCCATCCTTGCTGCCTCCCGCCTCCGAGCTGTCGAGCCCCGGCGCTCACTGTCCAACACAAAACTCGATTGGATATCGATTTGATAAATAGTGTGGCTAATCTCGCCTGTTATTATATCAAGCACGAACTACCGCACCATTTAATTAACGTCTAAAGACACATCACAGTGTTTGTCTATGTAATTACTTCAATGGGAAACAATCATGTTCAAACAATTTCCTTTTTCGGAGACATAAATACGCCAGTTTTAAAACCTTCATAATAGAAATGTTTTACAGTGAAAATGAGTATTTTCGCTTACACCGAACAAAAATGCCAAGTCCGCACTCTGACGAACTTAATCAAACTCTGAGCTTCGTCTATACAAAAACGTTTACCAAAAGTAATATTGAAAGAACGAGTTTTAATTTAAAGAGTCAATGAAGAGGAAGAACATAGGTTCAATCAACTATTGTGAGTTTAAGGCCATAAAATCTGCTGGCAAGAACAGTGACGCAGATACAACGACATAACCCTTACTTGGGTAAAGTTTGTACAAAATTTATATAACAATAGAGTGTACCTATTGGAGCAAAGCACAGAAACACGGAAGCCTTTCATGCCGTTCAGTATTTCGTGAGCATTGTTCGAAATGAGGTTACTACAGTTAGTGCCACGATTTAATAAAATACAATATCACAGGACAAAAGGCTAAACCACTGACAATTCACAATTTTTCTAACATTTCTATGACCGTAGAACATGCAATTGTATCTTTAAGTGCAACTCGCCAAAATAAAATCACTAGAAATAGTTCGTGTAGCATCAATTTTTAAAAGTCTTATGCGGTTTAAAATATTATTATACACATTCTGCCTACCCCCGTAGAAAACACACTCATGAAGGTTTATGTATATGTAAATGGGAATCAGGAAAGCAACCAATCGTCTATCTTTTAAAATTAAAGTTCGTGAGTACATTCGGAAGAAGCTGGCAGTTTCGTCACAACGTTAATGTTTTCACCATTGTTTGTCTTTTTATTTTAGTATATTTGTGTAAATGTCTATTTACACATATATATTTATAGTATTTTGATATATTTTTATAGTATTTTAAAATATAACCTCATTGGTATTTTATATATCCTTGTAGTTTATATATAGGTACACCTACCAATGTTTGTCTCTGCATCACCCAAAGGTTGACTGGTAGAAAATGCCTATGGCATTAAGTCCGCCTCTGTACTTTGTGCTTGAAGTGTTAAATAAATAAATAAATGCAACTTAATAAGAGGCATAATATAAAAGATATATAGGCAATATATTATTAATTTAATTTTTCCGGTGAAACTAATTATTAAATGCAAATAATCCGGATAATTATTAAGTAAGTACAACAATCTAAGCGAGCGACATTGTTATTTACTATAGATTATTTTGACCGTAACATAATAGTGGACTCTTTCCGTAGATCCATTAGCTACATACAGGTTATCTTAACCTCGACCCGTACGTTCACGTCATCGACGTGACGGCTTCGTGAAGGGTCTTGTTACACCCTGGGGTAATATATTATTTATTTAAATTTTTCGGTGAAACTACTTATTAAATGCTACTTAAAAAATAAGTAAGTACAACAAACTAAGCAAGCGACATTGTTATTTACTATAGATTATTTTGACCGTAACATAACAGTGGACTCTTTCCGTAGATCCATTAGCTCATACAGGATATCCTTACCCTCCACCCGTACGTTCACGTCATCAAAATAAAATGTATCCTCATCAGACCGCTAGTTTAATGGCCGTAAGCCTGCTCTTAAACCGGGGAGCGCTCCCTGTCCCAATGAAAACTGTTCGTCTTACAAAACAAACTAAATACCAGGGATGTTTGTGCTCCACGTCAAACGTTGTTATACGTTGTTATCCGGTGTTTGTTGCTTCTACATTACATTTAGATTCTCTCCATGATAAATATTTGGTACAGCTAAATACGTCGTTGTATGATGTTTATCTTGACGTACTGTGTATTTATTAGCTACAGAATTACATATTCATAGTCTCATATTCAATAAGTTTACTCAGAAAAATACTAGGTTTATTTATATTGATTTTCGAATAAAAGGGCCGTTATATTAAATATAAACAAGGGAAAAGGTGAAATAGGAAGTAGAGAATGTTTCAAATCGATGTTTGTATTCATTAAAATGTAGGTCATCATTGGAAATAACGAATCAGTTTATTTATTTTATTTACTCTGATTAAAACGGTTAAAAAACTAATTAAAAACAGAGTAAAAAAAAATACTAAAATAAAATACCCACATAAGAACAATACTTCTAACATACCAATAATCTGATTGAATAAAGAGCTACAGCAACCAACACAACTACAGCGGCGGTTTTATCAGTTTGATACCAGATACGTTCGGGAATCGATAGCTCGGGGATACCATGCGTTAGATTCAATCGTGGTAACTTAGGAACAGTTAACAGTTTGTGGCCAGCGTGGGCACTGTGGCCAGACGGCACTGATTTTAGCCTATAGCTAGTAACTCGACACAGCAGAATACACATAGTTGTGGCGGTCAACGTTCAGCCAATAGGCGATATTCATTTAGTGATGCATGTTGATTCGGGTTCATTGTTTACTGCAAACGTACGGATTGACAGCTGACTGAATGCTGTCTTGTATGGATCAGAATGTTGGGCCACTAAAGAAATTAATGAAAGGCATTTGCATGTGGCTGAGATGAGAATGCTAAAGGGGATGTGCGGTGACGCGAATGAATGAAATAAAAAATGAGTACATAAGAGGAAGTCTGAAAGTGGCGCCGATGACTGAAAATTTGAGTGGTAATCGGTTAGTTTGGTATGCTATGGCTTATTTATTTATTTTATTTTAAGAACCGGTAAAAAAAATTTTGCTCAACCTGGGTGATCTCAGATATTTTGAGGTTGAATAACTTCTCGGTGAATTGACTTACGACTTAGGTGTAATAATAAAAAGTGTTTATTATGTTATGTTCTATCTAAATAATATGTTTATTTTGGTTGGCCCGGCACTTTTGAAAATAGCCCAAAAATTTATAGAGGCTGGGTGATCTCCTTTACCTATTTGTCTTCAGTTTTATCAAATAAAAGCTGCTAATAATGCATCGCTTTCCGTTTAACCATATACCAGATACCGCATTCAATTATCTGACAACACCGAACTACAACTATACTTGCGAAAATTACTATGTGTGTGTCTGTATGTTTGTTAGTCCTTCGCGCTGAAACGGCTGTATGAATTTGGATCTCATTTAGTACACCGATAAACTATGACCTGGAATAACACAGGCTTAAGGCAGTTTATCCACACGACTCGAGTGACTGTTTTAGTAAGTACCCTAACTGTAGAACACAAAAGGTTCAAGACGTGTAAATATGTCTTCAGTCTTTATTTGTTTAGTTGCTACTATACTGAACCATGAGAAAGGGTTTGCATGCTCACACAACGACCATCGTAGACTGGAACCTGTCACTATAAATGCAAATATACTGCAGCAAGGATCGTTAAATCCAACACGCTTTCTCTATATAAGCTTTAAACGTTAGCACATATTGGTTTCTACTGCAAACCGATTTATAGCCAAACCATACCTTAAAGGAATAGATGATAAAATAATCCAATAATATGGATCTGCATCACCCTAATGTAGACTGGTAGAAAATGCCCAAGGCATTAAGTCCGCCTTTGTACAGTGCTTTTACATTATGTACATAAAGTTTAATAAATAAATATGGAATTATTTTTTAAGTATTCTATTTTCTCTTCTTCTCTTACCCACTTTGTTTAAGTGCACACAGCACACAGCTCACATCACAGCTCTTCTTTATCTACTCTCCTTTCTGAAATATGCCATTCGCAACGGATTGGAATTTTGATACCAAGATTTTCGTACTACCGAAAATCGTTATTTTTTTCGAAATAGCTTGCATTTCGGTAACGTCATTCGATATAGCGGTTTTCGACTTTATGTGTTTTCGAACTGGCGTACCACTGGTAAAGTTTTTCGAAATAGAGTGCGTCGCAATAACGTTATTCAAAACTTCATATCACTCCCGTCATACCTGTAGATATAGGTATATGGAGAGATTTCTTTACAAATAAGGATTAGCTTTGTACCTATTTTTCTGTTCTTTTTTGTGCGTGTAGTGTGTAGTTGTGTACGTATATAGGGTGAATACGTTCAACGGGGCAGTAAGGGGAAACTACCTTAACCGTTGCAGAAATTTCTGACTTTTTTAGTACTCCAACCTGGGTTTGAGATGTTTTTAATCAGTATTAGAAATAGGATCGATTGGCATCAAAAAAATGTTTTGTATAAAATTGCCATTTTCTTGCTAAATGTACATTTTTTTTTTTAGCTGCAATGGTAAAGGTCCCCTTACTGCCCGTTGAACATATCCACCCTGTAGGTATATGGATGGCCAAATGGTTAAATAATTAATTACTATTTATTTATGTAACAGATGTGCAAAACTGCTATTGTGCAACACTCTTTAAATAACGATTCTGAAGGAACTTTGTCTGCTTGGCAAACGTTAATAATGAAATAAACTTCAATACAATAAAAACACAATACAATATCAAATCGCAGACATAACCTAATTTAAGTTTACACTGTCCCTACATCATGAACACAGGAAAAACTAAATCAAAATCGGTCCATCCGTTTGGAAGCTACGATACCGCAGACAGTCTCAGAGATCCACATATAAGCACGTCAAACTGGTAACACCCCTCTTTTTTTCGTAAGTGGTTAAAAAATACATTGAACCAAAAACAATTTTAAACACAGCTACACCACCATAATAAACTACGCTCAAAATTCAGTCATTGGTAGGACGCTTAATTATTTTAACAAAAGATTCTCTCATCTTGATATATTTAATACTAAAAAAGGTATATTCAGGAAGCAATTAATAATGTCAGTATGTGACGAACTGACTAATAAAAATAACTAAATAAATATAATTTAAACAGACGGTATACAGACAATCATCACACACCACTATGACATACTCACACGCACATTTGCAACTCATGCACACTCCTACACACTCATTCACGTTTTACTCTTAGCAATGTATTGTATAGCTATGAAATTGTAAATCCGTAACTGGCTGAAGGATTATTCTATATAGTTTAAGATAAATATTTAAGGAGCTGTGATAAGAGTGGATTTTGTGAAAAATAAATAAATTAACCAAACACTTACCTACTGAAGGTGGCATCAAGAACTTAATACTCATAGCAGAACCACTTCCAACGTTCAAGGGGCGAAAATTCTATCCCAAAGAATGAATTCCTCAACACAATAAACGGGCAGGGGTACTTATTAATTAAACTTCTGCGTTCCGTCTCTATTATCTTTCTGTTGGTTTATTTAATTACAGCTACCGAATTTCTGAGCACAATTAATACAATTTACAATATTGAAAGGCGTCAAAATACTTGTGAAAATTAGTCATAATATTAAAAAATAAATAAATTGAGATACTTTTCTAAATTATTTTAGTTTAAAAAGTGACAAGTTTTCCTGTCATCGTCAATCCTAATTGATTTGAGGATGGCGCAGTATGTCTTCTTGATCATAACATAACATCACGACTGTAATCGCTCCAGGGTTAGGCATAGGTGTGTGATAGTACACCCACATTTCGCCAGTCGCCAGCTATGTTTCATTTCCATGTATTAATACCATTATTTCTTTTTCATCAATACTTCTCTATTAGTCACCCCATTTACAGCCATATCATCTGTCACGAGTTTTCCCATCTGGTTATTAATTTCTCAGCTGCCTTTTAGACAGACAGACAATGCAGTAATTCAATAATAAATTATTGCTCCTTTTTCCTCATAGAAAATACTCCATTATTGATTGTAAATGTGGTCCTTGATATTCTTTTCTCAATACTTACTACTTGCCAGGACATAAAATTGATAAAAAATATCGTTCGAGCAGTTCTTGCATAAATATTACGTATTTCGTAAAACAATATATGCGTTGTCACGTAAAACACAAATAGACGGCATTTATGAACGCCCATAAAGTTTAATGCTGAATATAAAACATTGCAGTGAAATGGTTAAAAGAATATTTAGCATTGTTATCATTTTGTTTAGGTCCTCTTTGGTCTCCTTTTTTAATTATAATTGCAACCAATGAGATTGGCTCTTTAAGTAAACAACTCGAGAAAAGCAATGGGGACTTTTATCATGGAACTAAAAACCCTGACACACTACTACACTATAAGCAAAACTAACTAAGTATCCATTTGTTTGTCAGCTCATATGCATTTTTATTAAGTTTATGTGTAAAAGAAGCCCATTTTTAGATAAACATACCTAAAAATATCTTGTATTTACCATAATACTGTCATACCTTAACGCAAATAATATGAGGAAGACGGAAAAATAATATTAACTTTCTGATTACAGCAGCTCAAGTAGAGCCCGTACAAATAAAGGTACGATTTCACGCAGGTTTCGTACATACCTAAGCGTTCGTCTAAGACATTCCGGGAAAAATAAATGGGCTGCAGATATTTTCTCGGATTTCGGTACCGATTTCAATGGTTTTCTCACACAAAAGGTCTAAATTAAGTAATCGCTGTGACGATTTTTATCAAAGAAAGTTATTATGAAGATCTTTGATTTGACCTAAATGAATATTAGTTAGGTACTTACATATTATGACTTAATTTCACATGACATAATAATGCCATAAACTGTAACAAGGAGAAAAAAAGTAAAAAGTTAATTTATGTTGAATTTCAAACTTTTCCATCGGCACCCAATTATAATTGTGTATACAGCTCAAATTGAAACATTTTAATAAGCGCCCCTTCAATTTGAAATCGGCTGTTAAAAGGTACGCAAAAACCTATAATAAGAACGAAAAATATTTTTGCATTCATTCGCCAAAGTAGTAGATGAAAATTTCCCGACGATAATTGACGGTCCCGCCGAGAAATATCGTCTATAAATATAGTGGACGAAGTTTGACGACTGTTGGGAAAATTTTCAAGCTCCTTTTCAAGACATTTACTTGAGAATACTGAGGAGGTTCGAAAGCAGACACAGCAATTTGTTAGTTCACGCTGCGTAGAAAGCGCCGGGCCGCGCTCAGCCAGGCGGCGAACAAGTCATCTTTTATTAAATACGTACAAACATTTGCATTTAGCTACCGTGTACACTGTATTGTAAAATTTTAAAGTATTTTCCGTGTAATGCATTCAAATGATAAATGTAGTCTCGTATTTTGAATAGAATAAACAGGGTTTTAAATGGATAACCGGGATGGTACGGAATTTTAATACCTATGTAGCAAGACAAAGCTGGGAAATATTAGGAACTAACAGCTGTACTCTATACCTAAGTTAGAAGATGTATTCATATGCTTTTAAGAAGTTTTTTGGTTGGGAATGCATTTGCTATAGCTTACTTTCCCTGTGAGGGTTAGTTGGTTTAATTTACCAGTAAACGCTTAGAAGCTTTAAAATAAGAGCTTTAAATAGACTCTTTTACACAACATTAGTGTGGAGGAGGGACAGGCTCTCATTCGTCGGATTTTGGTTCAACGCCATTAAAGCAGCTAGGTAGATAACAGGTATTTTGTCAAGTATTATAATGAGATATTTATCAATATCATCTGCCTAGCCTTTTCCCAGTCGTTTGTTAGAGTCGGCTTCAAGTCTAACCAGATGCAGCTGAATACCAGTACTCTTCATTAAGCGACGTATTTAATGAGTATCTGTTTCAGTTCCAAAAACAGTCGAATTCACGTGAAAATTTAACAGAGCTAAGGAACAAGTGGAAGTACGTCTGTCCAGTTGCCTATACACGTTTTATGTCCCGTTCAAAGCTATCTCCATTTATATAGACCCATATCAATGACCATAAACATGATCATGAATAAGAATGTAGGTTTTATGGCTCCCCATATAAATCCGGAGGAGGTGGTCATTACACCCGCCTCGAGGAGTCGCTCCAAGGAAACACGTTGCTGGTAATAATGACATGTCAGGACTTGATTATTCAATGTTTGGATGTGAATATTGCATCTCTTTTCTCCACCTAGGTGCCGTAAAGATAGCTGGGGTTTTCATCATGAGGTAGATACTTCAATCGCACGCTGATAAAAAGAAAGAAAAATGGTTCACCGACTCCAAGCGTAAAGGTGAAGCAATATACCTATTTGAAACATAAATAAATAAACACATACCGTGCAATAAGTTCTTATACCTACATTATGGCAAAATCAACAACAGATAAGTGTGATATTTGTAATAATTCCGTTGAGGATGTTTATCACATATCGACAGAGTGTGTCCGCAACGAAGAATTTAGATATAGATTAGATGGGGTGCGTTGTCAGAATTCCTCCACGTGTGCCTGATGGCTGCCAGTCCCTTTAGATACCTCTGGAGGGAACGGCAGATGCTAGGCCGGTGCACCCTGGGCGCGGGCAGTATCCTTCCCCGAGGAATGGGAAGAGATTCTTATTCTTTGGGGAATGTTACTGCCCGTGGCTAATATTCTGACATGGTGGGGTCCAACCTGGACCAACGGGGCGTTCTTCTACGTGTCCCTCTGGATAGCAGAGGGCACAGTGGAAGAGCAAGGACGGGCTCGGTGTGCACTTACCCTGCCTCCGAGCAGACAGGGAAGGACGCAGTCCCTCCCTGTCCCCGTCGTATATCGTAATCCCACCGTCGAAGTGTCGTGGACACGTCTCGCGGCTTCGATAGGGACCGAGGGTCTTGGCTTAACCGCCTGGACCGCGAGGTAGAAAACCTCTATGAAAAGTTACCCCGAATCCCAAGTGGCGGAGCACCGCGAGGGGATGTATGGCTGACGGGAACGTTCTTGGAAGAATCAGTCGCTAGTGCTTTCCACCGCCAGGGTACCAGCCGAAACTCTGGCGGGTTATAAATGTCAAATGGCTTATCTGGGTACAGGGGGTACGCCCAGATGGACATTTTATATCCCCCATACTCGTGGGAACGGTATGGATACTAAAAAACAAACCACCAAAAAGACGGCCGATACCGGCAAAGATAGGGAGAGGAAGGATGCGGGGTCGGAGTCCGACGCCGCATCCAGTGTGAGCGCGGGAGGCTCAGAGAGCTCCCGCAGCGAGAGGACTGGGGCTGATGCTGCGGAGAACAGCAAGTTCTTCCGCAAGCGGACTAGACCGGTGGGCGACCTGGGGTCGACATCGGAAGGGGAGCTGGCGTCGGCTCGCAAGATCCCCACCAGTAAGCGTGGCGGGATCCAGAGCAAGGGGAGGGGGCCCCCGGCCTCCGAGAGATCGGCAAATCCAGCTGAGGGGGGCCACCACCTTGGGGTGGCAAGTCACGGGGCAGCCTGTCCGGGCCCCTCTGGTGACGAGGCGGGTGCAACTGGCGGCTCCGATGCGGAGCGTAAGGCCAGATTTGCTAAAGAGGTGGAGGCCGCTATAAGGGCCGTAGCCATGAAGAAGTTGCCATCTTCGAAGCTGCGGGCCATACCTGCGGCTTCCGCCTCCATCTTGGCAGCAGCGGAGGCCAACTATGCGGGACCTCCGCCAGGCAAAGTTGCCAAACTGCGGGTGGAGGTCGCCCGCTTGACGGCCGCCACGGAGCTTCTCCATGAGGAGAATGGGAAGCTCCGAGCAGACCTGGCCGGTCTGCGTGAGTCTGGCCCCCGCGACGCACCCCAAAATGGGCGACCAAGCCAGCCCGCGCCGGTGGAGAATCAGGTCCTTAACCTGATCCGGCAGGAGCTGGCTGCCTTCCAGGCGCGGCTCTCCGTCCTGGAGGGCATCGTGTTGCGCCCCCCCCTGGCGGCGAACAAGGCGGCCCCGGGCTCGGGCCCAAGGGTAGCCTCATATGCGGCTGCTGCGGGTGCCACCTCCAGACCGGGGCCGCCCATGCAACCCTCCAGCAGGGTGGTATCGGCCCCCGAAAAGCCGGCTCCGGTAAAACCGGCGCCGGCTAAGGCGGTGGCCCAAAAAAAGAAGAAGGGTAAGGCAGTGCAGCCACCTTGCCCCTCGGAGGTGACCCCCCGTCCCCTAAGCCTCCCGTGGCCGAAGCCGGGTGGCAGGTGGTCGGGGAAAAGAAGAAGGGGCGGAAGGCGGCCAAAAAGGCCCGCAATGATGAGCGGAGGCGCCAGCACAAGGCGAGAAGCGTCGCGGCTAGGCTCCGCGCCCCAAAGACCGCAGCTGTAGTGATCACACTGCAGCCGGACGCGGAAAAAAGGGGCGTGTCTTACCACGACGTGCTCGCGAAGGCCAAGGCGTCGGTAAACCTCGGGGAGCTTGGAATCACCGGGGGCCTCCGGCTTAAAGTCACCGCGACAGGGGCTCGAGTGCTGGAGATCCCCGGTGAAACCAGTGGCTCGTCCGCTGACGCTCTAGCTGAAAAGCTCAGAGCGTTCCTGGATGCGGACGAGGCCCGAGTGTCCAGGCCCGTCAGGTGCGCAGACCTGCGCATCCTGGGCCTGGACGACTCAGTCACCGAGGAGGAGGTGGTGGCCGCCGTCACTAGGACCGGTGGGTGTCCTGCCGAGCAGGTGAAGGCAGGCACCTTACGTCCGGACCTATCGGGCATGCGAACCATAACGGTAAGCTGCCCGGTGACGGCGGCGAAAACTATTCTTGAGGGCCGAAGGCTCCTGGTGGGATGGGTGGCAGCGCAGGTGAAGCTGCTGGAGCCCGGACCTCTGAGGTGCTTCCGCTGCCATGTGGGGCACCACGTGTCAGTGCGATGCACCTCGGCGGTGGACCGCAGTGGGCTCTGCTTCCGCTGCGGTCAGCCCGGTCACAAGGCCGCGGCCTGCTTCGCCACGCCGCACTGCGTCGCATGTGCAGCGACTGGCGGGCCGGCTGAGCACCGGGCAGGGGGCAAGGCCTGCGCTCCACCCGCCAAGGCCAGGGGCAAAGGAAGGCCCTCAGCCACCAACCCCACCGTCGCCACCGCCGCAGCCGCCGCCACTGTTGCTGCCGCTGCCGCCGCCACTGCCGTTGCTGCTCCTTCCGCAGCGGGGCCCTCACAGGGGGCCCGAATGGAGACCGTAATGGAGTGCCAATAACGGCCCCATTACGGCTCCCCGGCTCCCCGGTGGCCGGGGGCCATGTGGTGGCCCCCGGCCACCGTAGGCGCGGGCCTGTGGACGGTGAGCTATGGGCTAGCTCGCCGTCCGTCCGTCTTATGACGACAGGCCGTGTCGACGGCGCGTTCGTGTTCCACGCGCGCCTCAAGGAGAGTCAGCAAACAGGGAGGGGTCCATAAGGACCGACGCCTGCCAGGGTTGCGGGACTGTTCGAAAGAGATACCGCGGCCCTGGAACATAAAGGGCAAAGGAAGGAACATGGATGGGTTTTAGTCAGTACAAGTCTGACACTCCCTCCTGCTCAGCCCAGAACGGGAGGGGTCATTTGAGGATTTCCCATCGATAAAAAAAAAAAAAAAAAAGATATAGATTAGATTGTAGGCTTAGAGAAACAGGTTACTGCATCTGCGTTCTGGCTGCGCCACTTTCTGACGCAGCTAGACCACTATAATATAGAGTAGGCATGCTAGGATTTAGTTGATTTAAATTGTATTATTTGTTAAAATTTGTAAAGCCAACCAGGGCGGCATAATCGCATGTGCGACCAAGCCCTTTTCTAGAATTAAAAAATCAGACGCCAAAAAACCTAAGTAGACTCAGCACCTATTAAAAAAGACCGACGTCATATCCTCCTGTCCTTCTATTTCTCGCCACACTGTTTTTAAAAATGATTTCTCTCTGAGTAAAAGCAATATTTTTAAATTAAAACTGTTGCTTTTGGTGTGGTTTTAGCAGAGTTTTAAGCTACGTAGCCTCAAAAAGCGCGAGAGGCAAAAATAATGCGATTGCTGGCCGTAAAACAACTACGCAGCTGTCGTGTGTCCTCTTTATTTTATTACTCTTTTCCGTGTGCCCGTTTATAGTGGCCCAGTGTGGTGCCTACGGGAATTGGCGTAAGATAGGATAATGCTAATCGCCAGCCGTGAGTTGGCTAGTAGATGCCGAGAAATTATTAATAATATGTTATCTGCATTTTATGTTTTATTGGTGTGTTCGAACTAAACATGTTCATAATTCATGGGAGTATTGTATAATTATCACTTGCTTCGGTGATGGAAAACATCGTGAAGAGACCAGCATGTCTGAAAGATATTTCTCGACGGCATGTAAAGCCAAGTCAGAGAGCGGCATAAAAACTCTGACACCAGGTTAGATACTAACCTCACGATAAAGAAGAATAAAGAATTAGTGTGTTAAGTAGACCTTCAGCATTTCAGAGAAATCTGTAAAGATTATTAAACATTACTGCCAAAATAACATATTCAAACAAAATTACGCTGAGGCAATAAAGAAAATCACGATTCTGTTCACCGAACCAATCACAAACTTTCCAACACTATAATTTTATTGACCTATGACAATAAGTACTATCAAACAACATTATACAAACTAGAACACTTATCCTAAAACAGAGGTAATATCAAGTAGAAAAATCTTCGTTCCAAATCTGTCGGTCGTAGACATGAATCTGTTATTGCCCATATCGATTTCTTAATACAATTTACCTTGGACATGGATTTGGCAACAACAATGTTGGCATAAAACTATAGAGATAATAATGTCATGGTTGTAACAAAGGGCACTAAAGGTTTCAGGTTCATTTCAGGTTTACAGTTCTCCGCACTACTTCTACTTTTAAGTAGGTACAGTGGTCAAAACGGATAAGTAACTAAGCAGATAATAATTCGTTAATACAACCAACTTTTGAAAGTAACTGTCCGTAATTTTGCATGGCTGAGTACTGTATGAATCCTTCGTGCGTGTAGTATGTCATCTAAACTTTTATTATAAAGAGGTAAAATTATTTGATTGTTTGTTTCTCGTTCGCGTCAGTGCGCGATTAAAAAAAATCGTTCACTGAGAGAAGGCTATCTATATAAGGCTAGTTTTATGGTAAAAGTATTCTAATCTTTGTTTTATGGTTTAACTTCGACACGGTCTGAAGTCGCAGGCAGAAGCTGTTTATAAAACCAGTACCTACGTAAAACAGAGCATCTTTGTTGAAGCAGGTTACTTATCAATTTTGTTGCCTGTACATACGGAAGAATGACACAACTTTTTATACGTTGAAGATAAAAATGTAGTCTCAGCACCCCCTAGAAGCTAGGTGTTGAGAAAACAAGTTAGTGTCGACATACAATAGTGTTTATGTGTGCGTATGTACGCCTGAGTGCATCGTTCAATGTTTTTACGATTTTAACAAAGTAAGACGGTGTTTGGCATAAGCACCATGTGGAAAAGCTTATTTTGTTCGTTTCTTTTTCCGTGCAGTGTTATAATTTATAGGAAATTCAGAGATGGTATCTGACTAACCAAAAAATATTTTTACCAAATAAAGACTTCCAACAAATAATCCATAAACCGCCACCTAAAAGAAACATTTAGCCAATGGCATTACTCACCCTAAAAGTATAGGAAAATCCGTGTCAAGGTAATGTTTTACACAAAGAGACAAACACAGTATCTTCGATTAAACTCGATTGATACAAGCTACAGCTTGTTAAAGTTAATGATCGGATTAACAAGCTGTCATTACACGAGTGAATGGAGCGCAAATTGTAAATTCCTTCAAACCGAACGCGAATCAAAATGTTTCGTTGTAAGATGATAGGAACATTATGGGTTAGCAGATAACGTAAGGAGATTTAATCAGGTCATGGATTCATTGCGCGCAATGTTCTACTAGACTAATTATTGTAATTAATCTTAGCATATCATCACGCCTGTATTCCCCGAAGGATACGCAGAGGTGTATACGTGATACTACGCTCATATAAGCGCCTGTTATATTTAGATCTCATGTAATGAAGGCGAGCCTGTTACCATCAACTGGGCGACTCCGTAGTTGCTACTGGGAAATTCCAAAATATGTAATTAATCAAATCCTAGTAAAGTACATTTTCATTTAAATTAGTTTCAAGCTATTCACATTTTAGATGTGAAAGATTTTTCTAGCATATTAATGATTCAACTAAATTGATGTACGCAGCGTAGAGGTGTATGCAGAGATTTCCCTACAAAATTAACTTGACCCACTTTGACATTATATTTTATTCTCCAAACAGTAAATGATACACTTCTCGTTGTCAAAGGATCCTAAAATAATATTTTCGTCCGGAGTTGCCCTCGTGTTACACATGGCTCCGGCTTTTCGCTTTAAAACAACTAAAGTTTTATTATTCAGTTCCTTCTTTAGGCGCCACAGTCACCGCTGACTGAAATCACATAGAGCGTCACTCATACAGGAGAATACAAAGTTCCGGCGCTATAAAATGATGCCAATAATGTCTGTGTACTTACAAGTAAAAATGAACTTTAATTTACCGTTTAAAGTAGAGGTTATTTAATTTCGAAGAGTCTTGATTTAAACAAACAATTTGCTGAAACGTAACCTACATTTAGTAAGGACGGTAATCGCTTCCACTGCAAAATAAATTGATTAGACGTGAGGAAAAAAATCTTAAAGCTTTCCCTCTTTTTTAACTTTTCGAGTCCGAAAGCTTTGTCCTGAAGAGATTCATTTTAATTACGATTTCCACGAGAAATAACGAGTCAGGGAAGCACGGCCTTCACCTAGCTACCAATCTTCATTAGCTTCATTATTTCCGTGTAAAATTGTACATTATGTGCCTTTTTATACTACCTATAAGTATTTTACGACGCAAGGTTTTTTTAGACCGTCGACCAAAGGATTTAAAATAGAATTTTATTTAAAAAGTGTATCTTGTACGTTTTCTTGTTTATTCCTGGCATTTTTTTATCGCTTGAATGGTTTTAATTTCCAACAAAGTCTACGAAGAAACTGAGTTATATTTTTATGTATTGTAACTTATTTTATCTTAAGAAAGTTAGTGAAATTAGAAAGATTCAATTCTTAAAAGTGTTTAGGTATTTTTTGCGGTTAGCGTACGACACGAAGTACATTGAGTTATTGATTTTCCCTGATATGTCGCCAAGCACCGTAGATAGAGACGTGAGAATACACGTACATAGAGGGTAGAATTTGATTTATTCAGGCAGAGAGCGGTCGGTCGCCGCGACCGTACGTTACTAAGTTGAAGTTCCAACGACATAAATCTACGGCCACTCCACACAAAGTGAACGAATTGGACCGAATGAATAATTCCGAATACATTTACGCAAGCGCAAGTATTTCCATAGCATAATCTTGTAGGATCACTGAACAAATACTTTTAGAAGATTTGTACAGGACAAAATATTGAAAAACGTAATAAATTCTGCCAAAATATGCTCCATACATATTTATACGATTAAGTGAAACGTGTCACAGAGAATTTTAGACCTTTTATTCAACCGCAAATAAATAATAAAAGTCTCGATAAAATATTTTGATTACAATTATATACTTTTCAATATTGAACAGTACACAAGCACTGGTTGAAGTTTGCTTCTTCTAAATAGAAAAGTTTGATTTGTTGAAAGACAAGACGAAACTAAAAGACGATGGTAAGAACAACAATCTGCTAAAAGTAAAAACTTTTGCTTCAGAACTTTCTATTTCATCTCAAAATAGCAGTTTAAGTTCAAATGTATTTTTTTTCATGAGATGATCATTAAATTTTACGACTATATTTTCACCAAAAAATAGAGCACTCGTCATAATTACCCGACATTTTTTACGTTCAGAAACATAGGAAAACAACAAAAGATCTTTCAGTAATAAGAAGATAAAAATATCTGAAAGAAATGAGAACATACAATTGATTGACGTAAAAACGACAGAAAATCGAGTTTCTCAATCCAATTTTTAACATTTGTATGTAAACCTAATTATTGAGAGAATTTCTACGAATTCATACGCTTCATCTCCGCCAGACGCGAAGTTTAATAAGATATTTCCTGTTCATGATGCTGGAAAGCGTCTGCCACCTACGTGGAAAAGTATTTCATAAATATAGGTACCTAGGAACGTTTTCATTTATTTTTAAACAAATTCAATTTTTTCGTTAAGAAACTGAATCGCAGCTTTTTTATTGTTCAGTAAGATAATATGTACATTGCGGCCATTGGATAATTAAAATACATATTTTTTGTGCTATCACGAGTGCTAATTACTATACTACTATACTATACGCAACAACTTTTAGGAGTGATCTTCTACTCTTCTCTTGATTACAACGTTTTACGTTTTCCTAAACATAGTATTTTGGAAGCTATACTATTACGAAATAGGTCTTATTCAAAGTAGAAACGTTGTTCAACGAGGAAGTCGCTTTTGAATTTTGCTACGTGTATTGGTAGGTACATACATTAGTGCTTCTGGCTGTACATTGTTCGAAATTAATCATTATCATCATCACGCCCTTATGCCTTTATCCCAATTGGTCTGTGTCTTTTTCTTCCATACTTCTCTATTACTCATCATCTCATCAGTCACCTTCTTTCGTGCCATATCATCCTTCACACAGTCCATCCATCGTTTCTTTGGTCTTCCACTACTCTTCTAGCCATCTACATTCATAGGGACTCAACATTTACCCCACTACACAAGCCACTGTAAAATATTATAAAGTAAAACAATGTTGTAACATGCGACATATTCAAGCCGGAATATAAAGGGTGTAACAAGACCCTTAACGAAGCCGAAAGGCACTTGTTCTCCCCGTCATTGCGATCAGTTTTTGTTCTAGACCATACTGGGAACCTTCTGGTAACGGAGATATTGGGGGTCAAACTTCCAACTTTTTTATAGTTTTTTAATTGATTTTTTTAATGTAAGATTTTTACTTTAAATACCTCCACCACCCCCGTACTAAATCCATCCATCAACACAAAACGTGATGTTTTATCCCAAAAAGAAGTCGTTCCCCAGCAATATTTTTTGCGTGAAGTTACTTAGTTTTATGTACATAATGCTTAGTTGACGGCTTCGTGAAGGGTCCAGGTACACCCTGTAGTTGACATAAAGACGGAAAAGGAAGCCTTTTTCTTCGAGTCGGAATGAGCTATTATCTACATATTTTCATAGGATTATAGAGTATTATTCCTCTCAGCCTTTGTTGTGCCAGTCTCAAGAGGCTGATGTTCAGTAGACAATTACATGGAGAAAAGAAAATCTTTGGAGGGGATTGGTTAGGCAAAGTATAGGACAAAGAGGAAAAAGCAGGCTTATCTAAACCCAGAAGACAGTTAATAGTGTGTCAATTAGAATTTTGGGTGATAATAATTATGTATAACATATTTGTGCATCTTAATCATAAGTAATTTATTCATTTGGTCTTTGTGCTTTTTTTTTTTAAAGATTGCGCTATGTTATGCCATCGGGCTTGCAAATGTTAGTCTAAATCATTAATAAAATAAGCCGTTAGCGTAGAAACTTACTCTACAATCGGTTTTTAAATTAAGTTTTTGAGTTTGACATAAGCATGAATTTCAAAGCACTCACGGCGCAGTGATACTGTTCGTAGAGTTTCAAATACGATTGTTACACCATACTTTTCCAATCTTACCTATGTCTTGCCTTGTTCTATCCCAGAGCTGAGCAAAGGTCTCCACCATACTTTTCCAATTTTCCCTATGTCTTGCGACATCGCATTACCATCTAAAAAGTTGGTAAGTGCGATTCTAACACCTAATGGCCCGTTAGTGTTAATTTTTCCCATTTTTATACTAAGCTAATATAAGTCCAGGCAATAAAACTTCATATTGCATAATTAAACCATAATTCATAACATGCAAATCTCATAAAATATTATTTACGTTGTTCATAAGTTAATACGAGCGTGATCAAATTACCCTAATTGCGGATTAAGGACCTTCGAGGGTTGGTCTATGACGTTCTTCATGATGTTAACTGTCTCCACTTGGCGCTTATCGCAACCCTCACAAATTCAATTATAGACCTTCGTCGCAGCGATGTTGACCTGCCCTGAGCAAATACCCGCGAACCAGACTCTGCCACAAATCTTGGACAGTTTGACCTTCGCAAGCTCGGTGGCTGTATGAATTCGGTTGTGTCAACAAACAGTGTTCATATAGTTGAGGGTTTTGTTATTTCTTTTTGTTGCCCCATACTTGGGTCCCCTGTTGTGTTTGCTTAATCTCACATACATAAACTCTTGCTGTGATGAATGATAAGAGAGAAAAAGGAATAAATGACAGCGTGACGGTTGACAGGGAAGAGTGGATGAAAAAAACGTGTTGCGCAGACCCCAAGTAGTTTGGGATCAGTGCAGGAAGATGACGATTATGCATAAACTCTTGCTCGCACTTTTTTTTTTACTTAATAATCACTTTCGTAATATTTACATTTTTTCTCCAGTGAAAACCGCACTGTTATGACTAACCCACAGAGCGTCACATATATACTGCGTCTAACCTGGTCTGCAGTTTAGCCCCTGGCTGGAGGCCTTAGATTCATTTTAAAGGCATCCACAGGGATTTCCCCGGTTAAGCAGTAGCCAGCCTCAAAGGCTGAACTGCAAGATGCGATCTCCAAAAATAAAAAAAGGTCTGCAGTTTGACTTACCATCTAAAACCATAGGCACAAACCTTCAAAATCTTTATAATTTCCTATGAACTCGCATAAAGTTAGTAAATTATTAAACGTTAACCATCTGAACAGGCTTTATGGAAATCATCATCTCATTTGGAGTCGGCGCAGAATGTCTTCTTCTACCATACTTGTATTTTAGTCGTCATCTCACAAATCACCCTCTTTCTAGCCATATCATCTTTCACGTATCTCCTTCATTGCGATGAAGGAGATACGTGTAGATATACGTTTCTTTGGTCGTCCCTTAGTCTTGTAGTCATACACACAAAGCTTTGATTATGTCTAGTCTATTATGTCTAGATGGAGCGCGCGCCCTACAATCATAACAAAGAAAACGAGGCAACAATTTCAAACGTGTGTATTTTTTGACACCTTTGCGCACATTTAATGCTCTATCTAGTATAGACATTATATAATCAAAGACACAAAAGTACCTAAATGAGCGAATAATGGTTTAAATCCAAGTTTATCTAAGGCTATCTTATAAAAATAATGTGCCCTTGGCTGATATCAGGCGCAGGTTGTCGGAATATGTTACTAATTTACTAACTGGACGGTATAAATAATAAATATCGCACTATGGAAGGGATTAGTGAATAATAAATATCAGCTAATGTACGGATAGAAACTAATTTTCGCTGCTTTGAGTTTAGCCGATGGAATTTTAAGTGTCTACCCTTGTTTCCCATTTAGGACGTAATTTGTTAACATAATTTGTTTTAGTAACTTCCAACTACCGAAGTTTTTTTCCTGTATTTCAGCCAGTACTTGTTTTCTACGTTAATTATTAATTTTGAGCGAGATGTATTTTTCATATTGGCAATTTCTTAGAAATCCTAAATGAGCCTGTAACTATGGTACAATTTCGTAGAATATAAACTTCACTTGTATTTTCAGGCTTAGCTGAATGTCAATTGGAACACCGAGCGCATTACATCGCCACTTCCCTGAAATTTTGGTTAACTTATCGTTCTTTAGAAAAGTTCTGGGTCCCGTTTTACTGTGGATTTAGTTTTCACTGAAAACTGTAATAAAAAGTTTTGTTAAACGATTTGCTAAATAGACGTTCTGCTATACAGACCATCTGATAGTTGGGCGTTTTGTTACATGGACATTTTGCTAATTAGACTTACTGCTCATTAGACGTTCCGCACAATTGGACATTTTGCTACTTAGACCTTCTGATCAGGACGGGAAAAAATACCTTCCAGTTATAAAGTAAAGCTTTGTGAGTATAAAGGATAAATTGTACGTTGTGTGTATGGCTTTGCTTTTGTGAAATTTGGGCTATACGTTTTCAATAGAGTCTATGTCTTTGTTTAAAAAATCTTCCGTGTTCCACAACAACAATCGTTTCTTCTGTTGCTTGAAAAATAAAGACAACTAAACAAACAAACTCTCTCACACAAAAAGTAACTAACCAGATTTAAATCTAAATAAACGAAATGGAGCTTTTAAAATGGCACAGAAAACAGATTAGACACACACACAGGGATCGGTTGTACCAGATTTCCATTTGGATGTGGGAACCCAATTAATGAGCGCGCTTAGTAGTTCGCAGTTTGTGGGTGGCGCCACTGGAAGCCGCTGGAAGCTACTGGAAGCCACACAGAACTGTAATGTGTGGGTTTCAACGATCGCACTGGCTTAAAAGTTCTACTAACATTTCAGAAACTGACCACCTTCTGAGTAGCCGTTTGTATAAATTGGTTTAATTATTATTAATTAAAATAATGAAACCAATTTAAATAATTTGAAAACAGTAACCATGGAGTTTCTTGCCGGTTCTTCTCCATAGGAAACGATCAACCCGAACCATGCATCTTTTTGTCGACGTTTTATAAGTGCTCATCTAAGCCTATGTGAAATAAAATATTTTGATTTTGAATAAGCTATAATTGTAAAAAATTTAGTGGGCTTCTTAAACTTTAGTGGCATGATGTACTTAAGTTAGAAAGCAAAATATTATGATAAAAACGAAAAGTACCTAAAAGCTGACACCTTAACGGCTCATTACAAATTTGCCACAAAGGTAGTCTAAGACCCAAGTTAAGACAAACGATACTTTTGATCCTGATATTAAGTTCCCGTGGCATAATTTCTAACCTTCACGCGGACGACGCCAAGGTCAGCAGCTAGTGAGTTTTAATGGGTGCAAAAGTACCCTTAACGAAGTCGAAAGGTACTTGTTCTCCCGTAATTGCGATTTTTTTTTTGTTCTAGACCATACCTGGGAACCTTCTAGTTATTGGGGGTCAAAGTTCTAACTGTTTCAATTATTGTTTTTATATACAAATTGCAATGCAATTTACTTTAAATGCCTCCACGACCCCTGTACATCAGCACAATGTTTTGAGTGCGTTATATTGAGCCTATAGTGATTTTTTATCCCAAAAAAAAGTAATTCCCCAGCAATGTTTTTGCGTAGTTACTTAGTTTGATTTATAGAATGCTGGGTTGACGGCTTCGTGAAGGGTGCTTTTACAGCCTCTATATTATAAAACACACTGTGCTACAACGAGCGACAATCATCGCATTCGCTGGATGCAAAAAGCACATGACGGTACATGTGGCGACGCTTGTGAGAACGTGACGAGACGTCCACAGCAGGGCATGTATGTCCAGTTTTAGACATTTTTCAGCTGTTAAGGTGATGCTGACGAAGGAGTTTGTGCCTTAATTGAATGGTTAGTAATAGAAGAGATTTTTCTTTTCGGTGCATGCATTACATGTAACAAAATTCTAGACACTGGTCTAGAAATGACAATGAAATAGTTGTTTCATTTCCCCGACATTACCCATTTTATTGCCCAGCAACAAAATTTAAAGGAAAAGCAACCTTATTCGCACCTCAGTAACGCGGGACTATTTTATACGTTCAGCCTAAACGCCGATTAGGGCAAATGATGTGTCATTAGATTCGTATTGTTTTTGTTCCCCGCGATTTGTGGGGCAAATATGTGAAGAGTATGTCTCCCTTTTGTCGAATGTTGCAGACGCTAGCAGCCATTTTCTCCTAGGGGCCATTGAACTATCTGGAATCAAGCTCAAAGGAATCATAAAGAGGTTTGATTTAAGACGTTCCGTAGAAACTGATTAAGTAGACTAGGTAGGCATATTTTTCGTTGTAAGGGATCCGTTGCCAAATGGCAAAAAAAGGAACTCCGAGGCACACTTGACCGGTTTTTTTCTATTCTAGATTCAGTGATGACAAGCCCACCACAGCAACTCGTAGAAAGGCAGTATACACGGTGATCACCAAAAAAGCATCGAGGCAATGAAGTTCAACGTGTCTCGGAGAAAAACTCCTTGGAATCCTGCAACGAAATTAAACAGAAAAGAATGACAGATTCCATCTACATTTTTTTATCGTCCCCATTTATCTTACCCATATTCCGACCGTCAGATAGGTACAGACCCTCTCAGACACTAATCTGCATGGTATTCCAGTGACTTGACCAAGATAAAGATAAAGATAAAGATGCATTTATTTGTATAAACATGTGTGACATGATACATAGATATGCACATATGGATGGAAACGGGTTTAGATTGCTGGTTCAACATGTTTTGCCATATTCGGCGTACAAAATAGTTTATAATTCTTAATTGGAAATTATAAATTAAGAAATAATTAAATTACACATAGTCTAAATTTCATCAATTCAAGTACATAATTACAGTCCATACAAATACAAAGTCAAAAAAAAATTGAATAATTAAAACAATAAAAATTATTAATACTAAAATCACATATTAAATAGTCTAAATTCAAAATTTGTCATTCAAAAACTCCGTAACATTATAGTACCCCTTACTAATAAGCAATTTTTTTAGTTCTCTCTTGAATGAATTGATATTCAATATCATAAGGGAATTAGGCATTTTATTGTATATTAATAGGGCCATGCATAGTACACTTTTTTTTTTAAATGCAAGTTGGCGGAGGGTGATTGAAGAATATGTCTGGACTTTAAAAGAGACTTCACAGTCTCTCAAACCAGTAAAATCGCCGGACAAACTCAGACGTTGCCCCCTGAGTTTGTTTCGGCGGTTTCTTCTCAGAGTAGTCAGGTATAAAACACCGACCTGATATTCTTATGAAAAAAGAAAACACAATTGTGACGTGTAAAAGTGTTTGTAAAAAACAATTTAAAATATAAAAATCATATGCCTTTTTCGTTCTACCCACTCACACAACTACAATTTATTACCTACCTACCCACGAACCTAGCTATAGTACTGTAGCTATCGAATTCCATTGTTATATATCATTATCAAAAGTTAGGGGTTAAACCGCATCTATTCATCTAGTGTAACCGCAACTCATGTTACAATCAGAGTGATGAATGTTTGAAAGTGGAGCTATCGGCGGCGCTAGTTCGCGGGCGACACGACAGGTGGCGACACCGCACTCGTGCATACGCATGTTTAGAATATATTATTTAACTGGAGTTGTTGAGCGCTTGAGATGTCTCGCTTTGTAAATTCTAGAGTAAAATAGTTGAGATTTCACGCTTGTCTAGGAATTTGAAAAAAGAGTAGTTGATGGGCTATTTGTGACTTTAAAGATCAATAAAGGGTTAGATAATATATATTGGTGTATTGTATCTGTTACTTGTAATGCTAGAAGAAGAAGTAAACCTAGGTTTACCCGGGTAAACTAAGTATTGCCCAAGATTTTTGGGTAATGTCTATCTAGGTTTCTTTTACTAGTGATTTGACGTAACCAACTTGGATGTAGCGCTCGCCGGCCGCTGCCGCGGTACTGCTCGGTACGCTCGCTTGGCTCGCGCGCGTTTTGTCACAGCTCTAACCTAAACTAACCCATTTGATCGGTGTGCCCCAGCAATAAAAAGGATACAGCTCTGTTTAACCAACTGCAAGCTGGCAGGTGTAACCGTACTTCGGCTTTTAGCCGTAATATAGTTGAGAAACTTTTCGAACTTCACCCAAAAAGCTTGGGTAATAGGTTTACCCGGGTTAAAATAGGTTTACTTCTTCTTCTAGCATTACCCGTAAAATATTGATATGGTTGATGTCAGCTGTCGTATCGGGTAAACATTCGCGGTGTACGATCTATCACTAAGCAAACTGTGAGGCACTGATTAAGGCGTTTTGCTTCAAGCGTAAATTAATTAAAAAGAAAAACAAAGACACAAATTCCCAATCTTAAAAAAAATTGTGAATTATTTGAAATGGGAGCACAACGAAAACTATATTGCTGCTAACATAATCATACGTAACTGAAAATTACAGTTCTATAGAATCCAATCATTAATAATTGCTACTCCGGGAACAATTAAGTTCGTTATTAGAAACATATTAAATTATTTGTTCTACGAAGATTAATTAGAATTCGATCTTTGCAGCTGTGACCCGGTTTGTTTGTTTTTTATAAGGTGTAATGATATTATGGAAGATTATAGATAAAGCGAGACGCATGAACCCTTTTGATGCTATGAAGATGAACAATTAAAATTCCGCTCCATAGATATTAGAAACCATAGACAACAACATTGATGATATTTAACACACATTGGCCGAGTGTGACCGCAACGAAAAATTTAGAAATAGCTTACATGTTAGCCTTAGAGAAATATGTAACTGAAACAATGTTATGGCTGTGTTATTTTCTTACGTAGATAAGGCACTTTACAAACTAAGATTATATTAAGCTAATCAGGGCGGTATTATCATAACAAAACCCATTTGCCAGAATAAAAAATAAAAAACTAAAATAAAATATTATATTCACAATTAAATTAAAAAAAAGAATATAAACTAACATTTGTCTCGTTTAAAGTACAAATGGCATCCACTTTCAAGCTCACTTGTGTTCAAATATGCAGACAGTATGTAAGTTCACACTTATTCGTATTTTCCCTGGGGACGTGACATTGGAGATAGATGCACGGCGTCGTCGTGTCCTCTGAATTGGTCCGGTCACGTTGCACGTCCATGTCGTCCCGGCGACTAAGTTTAGGAGTATGTCTGTAAATTTTAATATCAGGAGTGAGACCACGGAAAATGGAACGTTTGACATTTATGGGTAATAATTTAGTTTTTTTTTCAATTGCATTTATTATAATATAGCATAATCAGCCATAATGCGCTCTCGATGAGAGTGGGAGTGGAGAGTAATTCGTAATCCGCCACGCGGGCCCAGTGGACGTTGATAGAGGTCACATGTTGTCGAAAATTTTTATTCTAAGACATGCCGGTTTCTTACAAACATGCGACATGATGTTTACATTCACTATTTTGAGAGCAGTGGTAACAAAATACATAACTTAACCTAAAGTAATGCGCTTGCCTGGATTCTAACCTACGATTTCCAACTCCTATATCGAACCATCGCTGCTCCAACTAGGACTAATATGAGTTGCATTTATTTTGGATTTCTAATCTTTTGATAGAGAAAACCACAACAGTGGCCATGGCACCTATCATTAAAGTTGTGTTGCTAATCAAACCGAATAATCGAATTGTATCTCTAACATAAAACATTTAAAAAAATCAGCAAAAAAGTTAATTAGCACCCGCCCTTTTACAACTTTTCCAAGTCACGTTTGAAAGTAAGGTTGTATGTAACTTGTAAGGCGTGGAAGCGTACTTCATAAAAATAAAACGTTTTATATAAATAGGATCCCTAGAATAAAGGACACAGCACACATATCAAATCGGAAAGGGATCGACACCGTATCAATTCGAGCCGTTCAGTATTCTTTTTATGAAACTCCCTACTGCAACGCACACTAATCGGAATCGTAACGTAATCGCCTCGCCTCGAGGCAAGCTGACGAACCGCGGTGCGGTGCGTGGTAAAACTCGCTTACGGCTCGTTGTCCCCGCGCTTACGTCTCTTCGTCCACCTTTACGCACACTACTGTTGACACACGTGCTGTCATTCACAGGGCAACTTCCAGTCGTGCGCGGCGTCTCCTAGCCGTAGTCGAGTTGAGTTGTATCGGAGCTGCTGATCCACTTGCTTACGTTAGGTTGACGCCTGTTTGTCGGCGAGGCGAAAGGTGATACGGTGCCGATCCCTTTCCGATTTTATATGTAAGCTGTATCCTTTATGCTGGCTACAGAGACTTGCCACTAAACAAAAAAGTACTTACTACTTTTTGTGTTTAGGTGTTGACTTCTACAAAGTCGCAAGAGTTGTAATTTATAGATAAGAAAACTTTGAAAGAACAGCATGGCTATTGCGTATCTCAGTTGACAGTTCATAGTGATCATCACTTGGCGAATTTTGATATACAATGACAGTTCTGCAAGGGTAGGGTCAGTTGCAACCAACAAAGATGGTCGTAGTATATCAAAACCCGCCAAGTGATGATCACTATGAACTGTCAACAGAGATACGCAATAGCCCTGCAGGACAATTGAAGATGGCTAAACATAACAAGGCATAAACGTTACTTTTTAGACTAGTAATTAATAACTGCCTCGTTGGTCTAGTGGTCGCAAGCGGGACTGAGCATGAGGTCCTGGGTCTGTTTTCCCATCAGGAAGTTCTCAGTAGCAGTCACAGAGTCTGGATTTGTGTCCGATTGATGGTTATAGGCTCGCTCCTTATTACATGGGACTTAAACAAAACAGGCGAAATGTGGGTACACCTCTGCCTAACCCTTCAGGGATATTAGGCGTGATGTTATGTAATAAATTCCATTCGAAGAAATTAAAAATGAATCAAATAGAAACTAACGTCAAGTTAATAAATAAGTGCTACAGTAATAAATACTAAATAGTAACATACCGTTATATTTCTTTGAAAAGGGAAAAAAAGAAAATTATTGGACGACATTATAATAAGCATTAAAACGCACGCTTTGCGTGTAATAAGCGTGCATAGCTTCCGTTTTCATTAAATTTGCTGCCGCAATCAAGGTTTCACTTAATCTCGACTGATTAATGAAATATAATCAAAATTCCTGCGCGATGCTCATTATTATAAATTACAGGAGTAATATTAACAGCGTAAAAAGTTAGGTAAAATAAAATTTCTTTTTTCTTTTCAGACTTTTGGTAGGTCAAAACGTATTTTCTTTTCAAACGAAAAGTAATCCTAAACTTTCAGATATAAAACCCGAAAGTCTCAGAACTAGTCTCACCAAAGGGTTATCGTGTTACATAATAAATGGATTGTGCAGTTCAGGTGGGCAGTCGATCCATGTACATAAAATACTGGTATTCAACTATCTTCGAGTATACTTAAAGTTAACCTAGTTGGGAAAAAAATTGGCAGCTGACTATATACTTGCAAGTTCACTCATGAAATGTCAGAATTTATAAACACGGTTACAAATAATCGTTTCTACGGTGAGTAAACTTTCCTCTTCGTTTTTATTTATCCTTGTTTGATTTTCCCTTTGGATGTCATCATACGGTCGTCAGTCTATTTACAAGCAAATAATTATGAAGTAAACTATTTATTACTAGCTGTCGCCCGACTTCGTTCGCGTGGAAATTCTGATGTGGCTGTGAGAAAAAAAAAGATAGCCTTGTCTTTCCCCAGAATAAGAAGAATATCAAAGAGATTTAAAAGAATTACAGAACGGACATTGGGAATAATGGCATACAAAGATCCCGAACATTTTTGATTATGAATATTCTTTGACAAGCGGGCATGAGACAGTAGACAGAACGATTTGTTAATAAGTAATAACAAGTATTATGTGCTTTAGTATACCTGGTAAATGTCATGAGGAAAGTTTTGAATGTGGATGGCTACAAAAGTAGAGGAAGACCAGAAACGGTGGATAGACGGTGAAAAGGATGATATGGCAAGAAAGGAGGTGTCTGATGAGATGACGAGTAATAGAGAAGTACGGCAATATTTTACAAGGAGCGACTGCCTATCTGAGCGCCACAATCCAGTTAGTACTTGGTAATACGATACCCCTTGGTAAGACTGGTTGTCAGACTTTCGCGTCACTGACTACCTGTAACGACTGTCAAAGATCTACAGATGACAGCCGGGACCAACGGCTCAACGTGCTTTTCGAGGCACGGAGGAAACTCGGTATGTAATGGGTGGTCACCCATCCACGGACCAACCTAGGTAAGCACGGCTTAACCTAAAGATCGACCCGAGCGGCTGTTATTATTTAGTCACGATCTCTGATGTATGCCTCTTTAAAAAGATTTTTTAAGATGACCGCATAAGCTCTCATGGCTAGTGTGCGTGTAAAAAATCACTAGTCACAACACAATCACAAAAGTAAATTTCGGCTTGTTTCTATTTTAAGACACTGAACGCTATCTGCAAATTAGTACCTCAGTTAATTTCAACGTAATTTTGTTGTTTTCAGTTTTGTCGAATATTAAAGTCATTAATTTCAATTACATCGTTTAAAGAAAGTTTTGAATCGTCAAAAAGTCTGTCAGTTAGTCAGAAAGTTAGATGACTGACGAAGTCTTTATTTATCAACTAACTGTTGCCCGTGACTTCGCTCGCGTTTTGGTCGGAAATTAGCCCACAGGCATGTTGTAAAAGTATCATAGCACTCGGGGATAATGTAGCTTCTTATTAGTGAAAGAATTTTCAAAATCAGCTCAGTCAATCCGGAGATTACCCCCTATAACCTCACAAACTCACAAACTTTACCTCTTTATAATATTAACTAAAGACTACTAATTAGATGGAATCGTAAATTTATATTTGAAACCACCTTCGTACTTCGTTTTAGTTCGGTATAATTACACGTAATTCGTTTTGATGCTTTATCAAATGCGCACGCGAATCAAACGACGTTTTTCACTCCATTCCGAACTTGATTCGAAAAAGAGTGTTCATGGAGTTTCTTGCCCATTCTTCTCCATGAGATCTAAGCTTTGTAATAGAAGTTCATTACGCTTAAACAGCTCACAAGTTGTTACACCAACTTTAATGTTTGCAAATGTTGGAATAACTGTATCGTTGAGACGCATGTATTATCGTCTACTTAAGTTCATAAGTACACTTTAGCTTGAAGCCTGCCTCCTCATTGAATATTACAATGATATTAATAACGTGCTTTATATATTAATGTGATAAATTTAACCCTGTTTTTGAGTTTACTTTGATAGTTTTGGAGATGCATTCAATTTGTTTTATTAAAAACAGAATTTTAATCAGCCTTAACTCAACGATCATCCTTTTATTTCCCATTTACGTTATTGAGAAGAAGATAGCTACATCAGCATAGCTAAAGGCGATTGTTAAAGTTCTCCGAGAATTTACAGTGCTTCGCACTCAAATTGAAAATGCGAACAAACTCGAAAACACTGCATTTCACCAAAACTAATTGCGAATTCATAGCAATTTTTAAAAACTCCAGATTATATTCTTTTTTTTAAATCACTCACATAATCCGGGTGAAGCGTCAGGCGTGTCCCATTGAATAATCTCATTTCGTAATAAAATTGCTGAAATCATCCCGGCATTTTTGCTATTTTTTACTTTTGCAATATTCATATTATTTATTAATACAATTTTTTATTGGTTCGCAGTGAAGTGAAAGACTGACTTTTTAATTTTAGCACCCAACACCGTAATACGCGTGATCGCGTGCGTGGCGTGTGTAATTACTTCACGCGAATAAATCTCGACACTTTATTTCGAGTAAAATAAAAATCAATTTTTGGAAATGTTTGGACTTGCACTTTTCAATCTGGGACTCTTTGATAAACTCAAGTTTGTCATGTCCGAAAGATCGACTTAAGGTTAGAAAATTATACATTTCATCACAGGTTCAGCTAATAGGTACCTACATCATTTTCCTTTTGTTCTTAATGATGATATAATAGATATAATAAACATTTTAATACCTTCTTACAGTTTTCAAATACTTAGAAAATAAAGAAAATATTATCGTGCAAACGAAAGGTACCACCAAAAATAGCCCTAAGGTGTCGAAGAAATAAAAGACTTACCTACATTATACAAAATCTTTTGAGTACCCTTTGACGTAAAAAAAAAAAACATTTTATACTCCAATGTCGTTGCCCCTAATAGTGAAGGTTGTAAAACGATATCCGCTTTTTATAACAAGACTTAAAGGTAAGCTCGAGGAAAATATTCAGCGCAGAGTACGCAGGTAATAACTCTGTAGCGGGCCCGGCGGAAATTAGAAGCGTCTGCAATATCCCGCGGGTTGTTCACCTATAAAAATAAAATTGTTAACTTTGCCTGCTAGCATACCACTACTTCGGTAATGGGTATGCTCCTTTTTATGTGACTATTCATTGGTATTGTTCTTGTAAACATTTTCGATTTAAGTACATAATTAAGATCAAATTCTCTCACTCACTGAACACCTGACGGAGGATATCGTCGTCAAGATGAAGGTGCTGTGAAGGTCTGCTGGTTCTATTTGCGTGTCTAACATGGCGAAAGATCGCACGAGATAGAGAAGTTGAAAGAAAAAGGTCCTTTTCCCAGCAGTGGATCCTAGGTAGGCTAACAGAAAAAAAAATGTTACTCGTACACTTGCCGAATACGTTTATTTTCCTATTCTTCTCCATAGAGATCTACGCTTTGGAATGGGCAACTACAGTACTTTCACAAGTTACTGTGTCTTGTGTCTGTGACTGTAGCTAGCCTTCTTTGTTTTTCTGACATTCAAAAGTGCCTGTTATGGTCTAATTGAAACAAATGCTTTGAGTTTTGAGTTTTTAAGTTTTAGCAAAAGTTCGAACGGTTTATGGGTTCGTCCGGTCGCTGATTCTCATGAACTCATTAAAAGTGCCAAAATGAGTTCTTAGTGGTGTTGTTTTTTATTCTTATGAAATCATAATATTTATACAACAAATATAAACTGAACTGCTGAGCATGAGACCCTGGGTTCGATTCCCAGGTCGGGCCAAGTGTTATCGGGTTTTTCCATCAGGAATTTCTCAGTAGCAGCCACGGACTCTGGATTTGTGCCTGATTGATGGCAAACGGCTCACCCCTATTGCATGGGACTTGAAACATAACTAGCAAAATGTGGGTGTTCTATTAAGTACACCTCTGCCTAACCCTTTGGGGATTATAGTCGTCATGTTACGTATGTAATACATCGACGACGACAGGCCGCGACGTCGACAGGCCGTGTCGACGGCGCGTTCGTGTTCCACGCGCGCCTCAAGGAGAGTCAGCAAACAGGGAGGGGTCCATAAGGACCGACGCCTGCCAGGGTTGCGGGACTGTTCGAAAGAGATACCGCGGCCCTGGAACACAAAGGGCAAAGGAAGGAACATGGATGGGTTTTAGTCAGTAGAAGTCTGACACTCCCTCCTGCTCAGCCCAGAGCGGGAGGGGTTATTTGATGATTTCCCATCGGTAAAAAAAAAAAAAAGGTATGTAATACTTACTCCATTTTTTATGACATAACTGTGTAGCCGTGGTAGGAGAAATCCTAAGAGGAAATGCGGGTGGTCTTTTCCACTTCGTCTTCAAGGACCCACCAAGCAGATCCACCGGTGGGTCTCCGAGTACTGATGTGTCTCCCAAGACCTACTAGTGGGTCCCCTGAGATTTCATTGTCTTCGAAGACCCACTAATAACAATTCGCTTTTAGTACTGGCTGCAGTTTGACGTAGATTATTTAATAGACGTAGATTATTTCCTGTTTATCATTGCCATATTTGTGTCTAACCACATAATAATTTATTTTAAAACGTAATATACAAAATAAAGTGTATTAAAATGTAAAATGCATACGCTCCCGCCTCTTTTCTTTCTGGTTTATGACTACCTCTTCTATGTCCCTATGTTCCTTTTTGATGATACATAATCTGTATTGAGAACCTTTACAAAATTCTCAAAATTGTACAAATTTGACAACTCATATTGAAAAAAGAAAAACATAGGGACACAGTATATATCCTTCTTATTCAGATTATGAAATATCTTATAAATTGGTCGAATAATGGAGGAAGAAATAGTCGAGAGCCAAACCTCGAATTAATACTTTTTACTTGTCGGATCTGTAATTGTCTTTATCGCACCCATGTCGAAATAGCGGTCGTTGAAGTCAGCATAGAAAGTGTGAAGGCGCCAAACATTTCTACGCACCTAACACAGATATTGGACGCTTTCCGCTACACTACACGATAAATCCCGTGAAAGTGAATTACATTGTTTGTGTACAAAAGTTATTTTGAAACTGTCGCCCACAGAGCTCGCTGTTGATACATGCTCCACTGGACCGGGGATGGATCAGTTTTCCATACGATCAATACACAGTGATCATTTTACGTTAACATTGAAAATACCAGATAAAATAAAACATGAAGTTTTTTGTAGCTTTAGAATGACGTGAAGCCTTGTCTTACTCGTAGCTGAAGGCACAACTGGTAGAATAGAATAATCTTTATTTACTTGAAATATGGGCCTACATTGAGGTCTTACTTATACATTTTCAAAGGTTCTACTTATACAGGGTGTAACAAGACCCTTAACCTTATACCTGGGAACAAAGTTACGGAAATATAGTAATTGAAATATTGGGTTAAAGTCCCAACTTTTTCACAAGTTTTATTAAATACATGTTTTGAATGTTAGATTTTTACTTTAAACACCTCCACGACCCCCGTACTATTCAATCCATCCGTCAGCACAATGTATTGAGTGTGTTACATTGAGTCCTACCGTAAAAAGTCGTTTCCCGGCAATAATTTTATGCCGAAAGTTACTTAGTTTGATGAACGAGTACATAATGCTTGGTAGGTGGCTTCGTGAAGGGTCCTGACGTCCTGTTAAACCCTGTATAGGTAGATAGACAACACGACAGAACTAAACAAAAAAAGAGAATCAAGCATAAGAGAATGTTATTACATGTGAGAGCTGAGAATAATATCTATCTTTAAAAAACAGCAGTAATATGCAAACTTAATATTTAATTTTATTTAAAAAAAAGTATAATGTTTTGTGAAACTTTTGCCGCATGTATGCAACATGCAAAGTGGGTTCGGAATAAAAGAACCCGGCGACGTGGTAGGCCCAGAAGGAGATGGCGTGACGAGCTGGGTTCTTACCAAAAGGATGCAGCCCCTAATACCTACAGGCTGAGAAAAATGGAAAGAAGGACGGGAGGCCTTATAGTATATGCTATTCTTACACTTTATGCTATACTTACACTTGTCATACCATATGCCATTTATCATCCTTTTTATTGGTTTGTTTATTTATACTCAGCGAATCGATCTAAATACGAACCGCTTTCATAGTATTTGCTAAAATAAAATAAAAAATTTCATAATTTTCAATGTTGTGACGTGTATGTCAGATTTGCCAAACTGTCAGTTACTTTTTCTTTCTGTCATAGAGTTTCTTACTAGCTTAGTCTATGATGAATACTTTTTGGTTTATCTAATTTAAATTATATTTTTCAATGTTTAGCTGAAATATTGTATTTTATAGATAATAATGATTGTTTACTAATCACTTAATTTTAAATTATATTTTTATATTCTTTACGCACTCATGGTTTTATGAAGTAAATCTGTTATGTCCTGGCCGACTACACTTGTCAGATGAGATGATTATACGGCCGCAAGGAGAAAAACTGAGATTCAAAAATGGAAAGAGACTACTGTGGAAAACGAGCTGACGAACCGAGACGACACCAGAGAGCGTTTCTTGAATGTGAGACTGAAGGAATTCTTCAAATTGGAGACAAGACAAACTCTTCAAGGTGATCCATCTAAAGATACACCTGGGACTACTAATCCCAATCTTATTATTAAAAACTGTATTTGTGCCTTCCCTGGTGTTAATCTCGCGGAGCTGCCCAGGGTCTAAAAGCTGGTGATCCAACTAAAAGATCTACCGGGACCTCTACTCCTGTTCTTCGAAACGCCGCCTTCCTGTGGAGCAGACCTGAAAGAACTGCATGCATCGTCCTACATCTCCACCTCAACGTTTGATCGTGCTTCATTAACAGTGCTACTAATCGTGTGTATATACTCAAAAACTATTTCCAGAGTGCGGGTTTGATAGATCCTTTTTATTAACACTTGTATTTTTTATTTCACTTGCAAAACCGTCCATTTACCTCTAATAAATTTTTAAATGTACAAGTCTACTTTTATCCTTTAATTTTTAATAGGATCAAGTAGATTTGCTACAGGTTTTGCCCTGCAGTGGGACGCATCATCATCATCATTCTCCTGACTTATTAAATAAAATGTGTGAATAATTTGAGCCTGAACAGATATTGATTTAACTATTCTCTGAGGAATCCTAGGTAACCAATGAATTGCTATCCAACATGCTCTTTATTATCATAAACCAACAAAATAACTTCATCAAAATGATTTAGTGTATGCCAAATCAGATAGGAATTACAGATTTATATTCCCTGTGCTCTTATCCACTCTTCCAATAATAACATTCAACAAATCCCAAAGGTGTCGTAAGCTTGGACGAAGGGGTTGTCTAAAGATAAATGTAAAATATATTTTTGTAATAAGATCTTTTCTCAAATCTGAAACTATAGAGTTTCTGATTTGAAGAGATTGAATTAGTGTTTCTCGAGAACATTTTTGTAAATAGACGCAAACTTCAAGGCCATGTTATTGACATTAAGATATTTATGTCAATAACATGGCCTTGCAGTTTGCGTCCACCTGGTGGCAGAGACACAACTTTTTAAATTTTATTCCCTTTAGGCACCACAGGTGGTCAGGTGACACGATTTTTTTAAATATTTCCGTTGGCGTTAAAAATGTGGTGGTGGACATCTGGTATCATCGGAGGTTATGGCACTCTGACCGAATCAAAACAAACCCAAAGATTAGGTTGAACGCGAGCTGAGCGAGTGAAACAAGCGGTGCCGGGGCAGGCGTCTGTCGATCGCTACATTGCTGACCACTTCTATATCACAAATATATGTAAACGTGGTAAATATCCCGATTTCAGTGTTAATGATAAAACTACTATATCAATTGACTAACGTAAATATATATTCTGCTGACCATTTAATCATAGCGTCCCTGGATCTAATTTTTAGGAAGTTACATTTTAATTTAATCCTTTTTTTAACAAACACAGTTTATTTAAATGGAATGAAGCTATGTCACAGAGGCCGGAAACAATGTTGACACTTCAGATATATATTATTATTTTCATTGTGTAAGTGAGATGATTATTTATACATGTGCTGCATTCTCCGGTCGAGTAAGCGGTACTGTTATAAGTTGTCAGTAATGAAATCTACTTACAAGTGAATACTGGTATCTCTCTTTGACACATACAATTAGCCTCTTTATATGACTGATTAAAGGTTAACAATGAATAATTTTGCGGTTACAGTATTATTATGGTTATCAGGTATGTATTTCTTATTTTTTTTTAATATTAACTTATTTTGCCCCACTGCTAGGACTCAAAAAAGGTCTCGCCCATAGCTTTCCACTTCTATCTATGTGTAGCAATGCCTGTAAGTTTTTTTTAGTATTCAGAGAAATTTCACAAATATAACAATACAAAAGTCCTGCCAAACTGCAGAACAGTTTGTCGGCAGATGTATCTCCCACTAATGCCTCTAGGTCATGACACCAGCGTCTTCTAGGCCTTCCTCCACAACGACGCCAATCTTTTGGCATCCATTGCTTAACAATTCAGACCCATCTATCCTGATGCTACATGGCCCGCTCAATCCCTATTCAGCCTAGCAGGCCCTAATCCCTACATCGGCCATTCGTATTTTGGATGGTATCGTGGTATTGTGAATTCAGTAACCTAGATTAATAACCAATAAGATACGTTTCATCGCCCTTTGGCAAACCTTTAATTTCTTAATTATACATTATACGTTCCAGTTTTCATATGCCCTCAACATGCTAAGAACAGTTGTTAATGAGAGAACATTACTGAGCGTTTACCATGCATACGTAGCTTCTACAATAAAGTAAATGTTATTCTTTTTTGGGGAAAATTAACAGGGAGAATGCTTTTAAGGCATAAACATATGTGTGTACGTGTATGTGTGTAATGTATGTGTGTGGGTGTCAGAAATATATGTTAGGCTTATTCATGTAGAACAGATTTTGACAGAGTTTATAAGATTTTGACTTTACCTTCACTATACATTTTATGAAGCAGAAAAAAAAACATAACGCGATTTAAATAATTATGAGTATAACACATTTAGAAATGCACTTTATAAAAAGGAGGCAGAATTAAGTGTAGGACGAGTATATATTTTGGGATAGGAGTAAAAATGTATAACAAACTTCCTTATTTACGTAGTTTAAAAAAAAAACTAAAGGAATTCTTGATAAGTAGAGTCTACTATTCAATCAATGACTTTTGTAATGACAAAAATACTGGTGACTACACCTTGAACTATGTTAATGTGTCAATGAGTAATTTAATTTTAAATGAAATTTTGTAAGACATTAATAAGTAATTTAATATTTAATGAAATCAAGTGAATAATTTAATTTGTATGACATCAATGAGTAATTTAATTTTATTGAAATCAATAAATAATTTAATTTGTATGAAATCAATGTACCTATTACTTATTTTTTTTAAATCTGACTTTGTGAATGAACAACTATATTAATGCTTGACGAATGATGGATGTTCACCTATGACGAATAATGATTTTTATGTTAAATAAATATGGAACCAGCTTTAAATATTGTACACCAAAGATATGTTAAAGCGATCCTTTATAATAATTATAAGAATTGATATTTCACCTGTGACAAACAATAAATGAATCTGAATTTGTAATAGTTATAGCTCAGAATGCTCGAATCTCAAACACAACTCAGATTGCTCCAGAATTTAAGCTACACAACTCCCTGCACATGATTGTTAAGGCGGAAATGTAATTACCGTCCTTATAGCATTTTTGTGATTGGCTTTTCATAGGTCAGGAGATCTAGGAAGTTATCGGCTACTGAACCGGTGATGCGAGTCGCACGGGACTGGTCAATCTGGTGACCAATGTGGTGACACTTGGGGGACGCCTTTATCCAGCAGTGGGCTTCTTTCGGCTGAAATGATGATGATGATGAAACGGTCTATCCTTCGGGTGTCTTGACTGTAAGGTCTCCAGCCCCAGGCATAAACAATTAAAAGCTAAGCGACTACACGCTACGGGTACCCCTGTAGGGTACGAGCCTCGGCTTAGGACCCCACTGGGGTACGGACAGGCTGGATCGAATCAGTATAGCATCGCGCCGTGCTAATTTGTCTATTAATATGTATTGCAGTGGTGAGCATCTCCAGTTACAGGATGTTTTCAGCACTCAACAGCGTTGTCTTCACGAATATTCCTGAACCAAAAGGTTTGTTTAAAAAAAAAACATACTTAGAATAGAAATGGTGTAGGAAGAAGGTTGAGTAGGAATTCGGTTAAATTATAGTAAAAAAAAATATATAAGATACTACTATTTCGTTAAAGTTAATTATGCTTTTAATTAATTGCACTTGCGCGAACGTTATAGGCATAAGCTTTGCGCAAGTAAAAGCAATAAGTTGACAAAATTTTATCGCAATCGGATGAACGGTTTGGCATCGCATAAAATACGAACAAAAAAACATTATTTTTTTAATTTTACATTGGAGAAATACCGTCTTAAGTTCTGCCATTTCCAGGTCAATCCTGGTTTGGTATTGTAAGTGACATGGCGACAGCAACGCGGCGTTGAGGTGGTGAGCAGTACTGATCGGGTCCTCAACTCTCTTAGTATATCATGAGAGTTACGTGCTCCCTACGTTTGCTCCACAACCATCTGACGTAGAGAGCGGAGGGTGTGTCGTGTAGAAGAGTCTCCAATTATCTCATAGAACCTTAGGTATTTCTTGTGGAAGTAACACCATAGCCCACATAGGACGCCTAGTTGGCACTTGACTTCAGAAATCTCCCACTTAGGTTTGGGTAAGGCTCGGTTCCACCAAAACGGAGACGCGGAGAAATCGGGCCTAAGTGGCTACTGTAACATCGGCGGCTGCGACCTCTCACGTCCGGCGGCCTTGGTTCAATCCATAGTCGGGAGCGAGACGGAATGGGTACGCCGTCAGCTCCTGCAAAGCAGTCATGCTAGCGAAGGAGGTGGCGGAACGTGAGAGAGAGAGAACCTCACGTCCCAGCCGCCGCGGGAGATGCACCGGGCCACCGTAGAAGCGGGCCTGTGGACGGTGAGCTATGGGCTAGCTCGCCGGCCGTCCGTCGTATGACGACAGGCCGTGTAGACAGCGCGTTCGTGTTCCACGCGCGCGTGTCTCTCAGTCTCAAAGAGATGTCAGCAAACGGGAAGGGGTCCGAAAGGACCGCTGCCTGCCAGGGTTGCGGGACTGTTCGAAAGAGATACCGCGGCCCTGGAACACAAAGGGCAAAAGAAGGAACATGGATGGGTTTTGGTCAGTACTAGTCTGACACTCCCTGCCACTCCGCCCAGAGTGGGAGGGGTCGTTTGATGATTTCCCATCTGTAAAAAAAAAAGTGGCTACTGTAATGGATCGTGTATTATAATTTAATTATTATCATATATAGTACAGGCCCATTTCTTTAGCAACGCTGATCTCCAAAGTGCTTGATGGTTTGCTTAGCATGCAATTGGATCAATACCTACAATTGCACGATGCACAGTTTGGTTTCAGTCCTGGGCTATCGACCGAGAGTGCTATTCTAAGCCTAAAGCATACCGTCGAGTATGACGGTGGCTAGGGAGACCCCAATATATGCGTGTTTCCTGGATTTTTCACTAGCTTTCGATTTAGTAAATTATTAAATTCTGTGGAAGAAACTAGAGGGGGTCAATGTACCTAGGGATCTGATACGTATATTTAGAAGTTCAAACTTGGATCAGCTTAATGCAGTAAGAAAAAAAAAGAAGAAAGGAAAGAAAAAAGAAGTTTGTAGTCCGAAAAATATATAATTTAGAAAGCGTAATTTTAGCAAAAGAACTAAGCTTGTTTTTATTTATGGAGGCTTGTTATTAGCAATTTAGGTATATATTTTGTTATTATAATGTTATTAGTCTGTAAGCTTTCCCAAAATGTAAAAAAAAAATAAGATGGGGCGATGCCAAGTCAGACGTGTATGGACTACATTGTGGAGTTAGGCAGGGCGGTTGGACTTCACCGAAGCTTTTTAATTTGTATATAAACTATCATGATATTTTTATTCAGTGTAGTTTGAAATTTCATCATGGAAAGAATTAGTGCTCATTAACGGAGACAGCCCGCGTTACCGCACGCCCAAACACAAACATATGGCAATGTACTTACGATGTTGTTTACGGAGACGCGGCGCGTGGTGCGGTGCGTGAGGAGCAGCGGTGGCCGCCGCATTGCCCGCCGCTTTGCCCGCCGCGTTGCAGCAGGGAAGGATTACGTGCTGTGCAACTTGCACGAAAGGCTTGTCGATTTTTTTTTAAAACGATCTTTGGTTCGATTTAAATCGAACATACAATCATACTATCAAGTTCTATTTTGGCGTAGAGGCAGGCACTGCCATATTTCGTATTAGCGCGTGTGCCGCCCCGTGCACCACCGCGTTCGCCGCCACGGGCACCGCCGCGTTCGTTGCCGCGGGCGCCGCTTTGGTGGCATCTGCGGGCAACGCTGCATTTCAAGCAAACGCGCGTAAAATCGCTTCTCCGTAAACGCTCTCATACACCTCCTTATGTTTGAATTTAAAGCGGGCCGCGCCGCTAAACGCGCCGCGCAACGCACCGCGTGTTCCTTTAATGAGCCCTTAGCCCGGCACAGCGTCTACAAATTATTTAGTTTCTGTATTACGAAAATCAGCGTTCTAAGTTGAATATGTTTCGTGCAGTTAGAGCAACTTATGGTCAATATAATAGACCTACCGAACGAAGGATTCTCTATACCATCGAAAAGTTTGAAGAACAAGTTGCTATAGAGCATGTGAAATCGTGGCTTTATTGCGATTCATTTCTCGCTTCGGACCGGTGAATTGGCCGCCTAGATCCTATGACATCATACCCCAGACTTTTTCCTTTGGGGCTATGTAAAGTCGAAAGTCGATATGAATAAGCTGCGTACGAATGAGCAACTGGTAACAAACATTACTCACATTATTCGCCAAATACCACAAATACTCGGACGCATCATCGAAAATTAGAACTGCAAACTGAACCACGTTAACCGCAGTTACGGACAAAATTTGAAAGATCTTTAAAAAAATAAATGGAAAGAATGGTTCTTTTGTATGAACATAAAATTAAGCTGATATTTTTGAGTTTTGAAAAAAGTACCTCCAAATGAATCACCTGTTAGATACCCATACGTTCTATTCTTTAAATCTAAAAATTTCTTTAAGTGCCCTTAATTTTTCAGAAAAGGAGCATAGCGAATATTTCTTCGGAAAATGTGCAATACAAGAGAAAAAACTACTTGCACACGATACCTTAGTGTACGCAAATATATCAGGACAACTCATAGTTCGGGTAAATGGTATATTTTTATGATCGATTCTTACGCCTTGCAGATGAATTATTATTCATATTATTATATTCAAGTCATCATCATCTGCCTAGCCTTTTCCCAACTATATTAGGGTCGGCTTCCAGTCTAACCGGATGCAGCTGAATACCAGTATTTTACATGGAGTAACTGCCTATCTGACCTCCACAACCCAGTTAGTACTGGCTAATACGATACCCCTTGGTAAGACTGGTTGTCAGACTTTGAGCCACTACCTGTAACGACTGTCAAAAATCTACAATTGACAGACTAATCTACAGGGACCAACGGCTTAATGTGCTTTCCGAGGCACGGAGAAAACTCAGTATGTAATAGGTGGTCACCCATTCACAGACCAACCTGGGCAAGCGCGGCCTAACCTACAGATCGACCTGAGCGGCTATTGTAATTTTAGTATTATAGCATCAACACGATATTAGTTATATTCCGTACGTTTTATTCTTCAGATAAATAATAGACACATGTAGTACCTTCATCGTACTGGCAACTTCGCACTTATTAAAATATTAGGGTAGATTGCAAAAACTTCCTTGCTCGCGCCACGCCCGGTGACGCCCGGCCCGCCGCAGGGCGGCGACGCTCCTCATTCTTTTATCGTGCGCGGCAAGAACCACTCGCTCTTAAATACTTACTTTCATAATTTTCAGTGATATGTTGTTAAAGTTATTTTCAAATTTCTATTTGATTATGTCTAAGCGTAGCGCTGACAACCAAATTCGTTATTACGAATGTAAAATTAAAAGAACGTGCAAACAAAAAACGAAGTCGTGTGATTACATATTCAGCTTAATCGGATTCCCAGAAAAATCAAGGTTAGTTATGATGTATTTTTATTAAGTAAATTCCGTGTACAACAATACTGTGTATACGTGATACCTTTTTTATACTCTTTAAATGTGCTTAAAAATTAATAAACTAGCATATCTAAGCTAACCTGGAGGATATCACTTTGAGGGTATCACGAAGGTATAGCATAATGTCTAAAATAAATAAATTAGCATCTCTAAGCTAGACTGGAGGATATCACTTTGAGGGCATCACGGAGGTATAGCATGATGTGTAAAATATGCCTGGAGGTTGACTTCGGGTCAACACGAGGGTTTAAAAAACATAACGCTTGGCTAGTTTGTTCACATTTGAAACGTTGATCGTTTCAGACGACGAAACCATGCAAGATGATATCACGGCGATGCAGCTTCACTTTCCAGTTCAATTTCATGACGTTCAAGAAAACATTGAAATTACTCCAGAGGCCTTCAAATAGCGCAGGATGATTCACCGCAGCTCAATCCGCAATTACTATCTGCGCTGGACGATACCACGGATGAACAGCCGATTTACGACGAAAATATTCACCGCACTTTAGCACAACGTTGGATTCCTTTCAAGATCTCAAGGAAAAAATACTAAAAGAATATCAGATACCGGAGGACTGTAAACTCCATAAGGAGCCTACTTTGAAGCCGGAAATTAAGGCTGCGTTCTCAGAAATTATTATTAGCCGTGATAAAAATATACCTACAGTTGAAACAAGATCAACTAGGTCTCGGTATAAGCGCGCTTAATAAGGCTATTTATTACCCAGCTTCTTCTAACAGATGAAAAAGTTCAGGCAAGATTATAAGATATATATATTAAGATTCTTTCTGATAGCTGTAGGATCCTGACCGACCTACATTATACTGAAAAAAAATCCGCTCAAAGGGCGACGTCTTTTCCCGCACCCACAGCTGGACCATCGAAAACGAGGACTCGGTTTTCGGGAAACGGGACGGGCTCGCCTCGTTATGTCTTGGCAAGGAGGGGGGGGGGGCGAGGAGGATATCAACGAGCAGCGGCAGCATACCGGCGACAGCTGACGACGACGCGACCTCGAGCTGCCCCCAGCCAGGGCAAGCATCGTGCCCAGACTCGGCGCCAGTATAGTAATAATAGTACAATCTTAGATTAGATTAAAAATGGCTACGTGAAACCATTTCTAAAAAAGTTTATGACATGTTGTACCCTCTAACACGTTTACGAACGAAGAACAGAGAGATATGTCTGTAGCGATCAACAACATGTTACAATTAAGCGCGATACATGAGTGTAAGCCACAATCAGATCAATATATTTCTAAAATATTTTTAACTTTAAAATCAAATGGTGGAAAACGATTTATTTTAAACCTAAAATTGTTAAATAAATTCGTAATACAAACTCATTAAAATGGAGGACTTTAAAACAGTTGTAAATTAATTCATTTGTAAATTAATCAGTTTGTAATTTGAAGAGCGAAATTTATTTTCAACTGCCTCTTATATTAAAAGTAAAGATAATAACGAAGGTGATGAAGAATCTCGCAAGATTAACATAGACATAGAACTAAAATTGTCAGATGAAGGATTTGATAAAATTGAGACTAAATTAGACAAACCAGATATCGATTTATTCGCTTCTCGCACCAATACAAAATGTCATCAATACGCATCATGGAAACCAAACCCACATGCCGTAGCGATAGACGCGTGCGCAATTCCATGGGATAACATGTTCTTTTATGCTTTACCATCTTTTTCCCTGATATTAAAATGTTTAGAAAAAATCATCATAGATAAGGCCGAAGGCATACTTGTAGTCCTTATTGGCCTTCACAACCCTGGTTCCCTCTATTACAAACATTGCTCACTTCAGTTATTATATTTATAAATTCCGAAAATAACAATATATGATCATATAACACACAAATCAAAGGAGTTACCCTGTGTGTAGCGAAGCTCTCAGGAAAGCGTTCATAAAACTACGTGTACCTATGGCCTCTTTGGATTTAATGATGGATCTTTAGCAAAGAACCCATTGAAATAATATAGTGTGGCCTTCAAAAATTGGTGGCAGTATTGCCGCAACAGTGAAATAGACCCATACAAATCTTGTATACCGTCAGTGTTATCATTCTTAACGGAACAGTTTGATAAAGGTGCAACTTACGGCTCTCTTAATAGTTACCATTCGGCTTTAAGTTTACTATGTGGTGATGATTTAGGATCTCATTAACAGATCAAAAGGTTATTAAAAGGAACCTTTAAATTAAGGCCAAACATCCCAAAATACGCATCTACGTGGAAACCTCAATTATTTTTACAACACACCGCTCAATTTGGCCCTAATATAGAATTACCTTTAAAAAAGATTTCCCAGAAACTTGTAATCTTATTAGCCTTATGCACGGCTCACAGAGTGCAAACAATTGCATCTATTAAAATTGAAAACATTCATATTTGTCCTAACGAAGACAATATTATAATTTCCGATATCATTAAAACTTCTGCTGCCGTTCCTGAACAACCTATTTTATTCCTGTCATAATTCAAAGAAAAGATAAATATTTGTCTAGCAACAACTTTGAAAGATTATTTGTCGATTACAAAAGATTTAAGGCCAAATACAAGCGAACTTATAAGGCCACCTGCAAACAAACCAGCAGCCGATGGATTAAGCAGGTGCTCGCGGAGAGCGGTGTGGATGTGTCTGCGTTCGGTGTGCACAGCACCCGACACGCTGCCACATCCAGGGCGCGCACGCAAGACGTCTCGCTGGACGTCATCAGGAAGACTGTTGGTTGGTCGCAATCATCGCAGACGTTTGCTAAATTCTATAATCGTCCAGTTAGCGATGATGTTTGTTTCGCAAGATCAGTTTTTCTCCCTGGTTAACAACCGGGACATTACCTGCGATTAGAGTAAATATCAAGAAGAATTAGGAACAATCAGAGAAATGTATCTGATTGTTCCTAATTTTTCTTGATAAGTGTCGAATGAATGTTGTAAACTCTAACAACTAGTATTTATTAAATTAAAAGCTTTTTTTGTTTTGTACAAATCTAAGAATGTTGGAGTTGGGTTGAGTAATTAAATGATTTCTAGAAATAAAACACTAGTTATTAATCTTCATTTAATACCATCTAGTTACAACATTTTTAATCTCTAAACATCTACATGTGTCTATTATTTATCTGAAGAAAGAAACGTACGCAATATAATTGATGATTAAACGAACTTACCTGTAAGTGAAGTTCTATCCCAATTATATGAGTACGTTTCATTCAAAGATAAAGGTCCCTCCCTTCCCAGAGTCCTGAACCTAAAATTTTTGTAATAGGACTCTAAAGAATGAGGAGCGTCGTCGCCGCCGCTGCTCACCGGGCGGGGCGCGAGCAAGGAAGTTTTTTCAATCTACCCTAATATTTTAATAAATGCGAAGTTGCCAGTACGAAGAAGGTACTACATGTGTCTATTATTTATCTGAAGAATAAAAACGTACTCATATAATTGAGATAGAACTTCACTTACAGGAAAGTTCGTTTAATCCTCAATAATAAAGAACAATTTTATTCAACACTTTATTTTTCTTCGCATTACAGACTCAATATTAGCGTTATTTAAATAAACATACACGGTGACCGTGTATGATTAAAAGATTATAGGAAAAATCCTGGTGCTTCATTTTTTTATATTTTTAAATGTTTTGTTTTTATCAATGTTTTTTTTTTTAAACTTTGGAAATAGGTATTTGAAATATTTAAAAATATGTTAGGAAAGTGCTTATAGGAAATAATAATATCAAAAGTGGAATACCGAACAAAACCGAGCAAAATGTATGGAATAGCTGTTTTTTTCCTAATCGACTACAAACAACCCTGTTCGATCTAGAACCATCTACCTACTGAATTATGGTAATAGTTTCCATGACCAGTAGGGCACCGACCTTTTTTTTTACCGATGGGAAATCATCAAATGTCCCACTCTGGGCGGAGCGACAGGGAGTGTCAGTCTGGTTCTGACTAAAATCCATCCATGTACCTTCTTTTGCCCTTTGTGTTCCAGGGCCGCGGTATCTCATTTGAACAGTCCCGCAACCCTGGCAGGCATCGGTCCTTTCGGACCCCTTCCCGTTTGCTGACATCGCTCTGAGGCGCGCGTGGAACACGAACGCGCCGTCGACACGGCCTGTCGTCATAAGACGTACGGACGGCGAGCTGGCCCATAGCTCACCGTCCAAAAGCCCGCGGTAGGGCACCGGCCTTAGCTATTATATAGCGTGTAACAGAAAGGGTATTATCATATGGAGTACTGTGGTACGGACCATCAAACTGAACAACTTTCTCTGTGGGACCACCATGGAAATCATAAAAAAAATAATCAGCTGTCCAATACAAAATTTTAATACCTACTCGACCCAAATGTATGGGACAGCTGATTATTTTTTTACGATTTCGATGGTGGTCCCATAGAGAAAGTTGTTCAGTTTGATGGTCCGTACCACAGTACTCCATATGATAATACCCTTTCTGTTACACGCTTTAAAGATGATACTGTGATGTGTGTAAAGTTGCACATTTCCTTCAAATTACTTGACACTGAACAAAATTAATAATACACTTCTGGACACATCTATTGGCCCACCTTAGAGTTTAGGTTTCGATGGCCACTACCGAAATATGATTGCTAGATTAAACAAAAACTGTTGATGCAGTTTTAAACCTGATACATTTTACCATCTTTTTCGATCGTATTGTTTTAAATTTGAATTCAGAATACCATACGACATGGAGTTACGCCTAACAAGTCGGATATGCGCCTTGTTGAAGGCAATTGATTTTTGAATAAAAAACATGTTTTATCAAATAAAGGTTTAATTTAATAACGCGTGTTGCCTCCATGGGCATCTACCACAGCTCTCATACGATTAGGCATAGAGTTTATCAACCGCTCTATGAAATTTTGAGGGATCATCTCCCATTCCTCTTCTATGGCAGTTTTCAACTCCTGCATCGTCTGGGCAACTGGCTGACGAGCCCTAACACGTCTTTTTAGCTCGTCCCACATGTGCTCAATGGGGTTCATGTCTGGGCTTCCGGCTAGCCAGTCCATAACTGTGATGTTCACATCCCGAAGATATTCCCTGACGATGCCGGCCGCATGGGCTCTTGCATTATCATGCATAAAAAGGAAATTTGGGCCCACATAGTCCGCGTATGGTATCACGTGAGGTTCTAAGCACTCACGAATGTATCTTTCAGCATTTAATGTTGGCAGCCGTGGTCCTGTAACAACCTCAAGTTGAGTTTTGCCGCTCGCGGATATACCGCCCCAGACAGTCCATGAGCCACCGCCATAAGCAACCCTCTCTTCAAAGCAGCATTGTGCGAAACGCTCTCCCTTACGTCGGTAGACCTTCTTCCTTCCATCATTGCCATGTAACACAATTTTAGACTCATCAGAAAAGAGTACACGGCTCCAATCTTGCTGTGTCCAATTTAAATGACTGCGTGCGAAATGAAGGCGCGCTGTTCGGTGGGCTCGCGTTAGTTTGGGCCCATTAGCTGGCTTGTGTGGTACCATATCGCGTTCTTTTAACCTTCTCCGAACAGTTCGAGCGCTCACAGATACTCCGTGGAAGTCGCGAAGTTGGTTTTGTATCTCAATGGAGGTAAGGTGACGATTTCTCAAGCTGGTCGTCACGATGAATCGATCCTGCCTTTCAGTTATGACCCGAGATCGTGGCCTTCCTTGGCGACGAACAAAGCCGCCAGTCTCTAGGTACCTCCGATAAACATTTCGGACCGCAGATTGACTTAAATTAAGTTGAGCACTCACGTTTCTTTGGCTGTGTCCGGCCTGAATAAGTGCCACAGCTTGGGTGGCGACTTCAGGTGAAGTATCCATAGATTATTGATAGAACCTCACCTTAATGTTAAGAATAAGTAATGTTTGTTGCAAAACCAAAGATATCAGTCACTTTTTCAAGAATTAAATCCAAGTAAACCAATAAAACCAAGTTTTCTTAGTATTCGATTGTTTGATATCAACAAACAGGCTCCAAATTGCCTTTTGTTTCTTTAAATTCTGTGTTCGAAATTCAAAAAAAGACTATTGAATGAAATTGTGAATGTGCCAGGTTCAAAACTGCATAAAAACTTTTTGCTCGACCTAATATAAAATTTTAGCTAGGACCAAACGAAACTGAAAATACAAGGTGGGCCAATAGATGTGTCCAGAAGTGTATAAAAGGACTAAATTATGACGCGACGCCTTATAAATAGACGCTTTATAGAATGGAAAAAAAATCTTAAAAACCGGCCAAGTGTGAGTCGGAATCGCGCATGAAGGGTTCCGTATCATCGTAGTAGGCAAGCCCCCTTTTTTTTCATTAATTGTTCTTATAGCAGCAACATACATACACATTCAATGAAAATTTTAACTGTCTACCTATTACGGATCATGAGATACAGCACGCTGACAGACAGACAGACAGTGGAGGCTTAGCAATAGGGGTTGGTTACCCTTCGGGTACGGAAACCCCTCAAAGCGTTACACTGACCCCAAGCAACATGGGACAAGAGTAGAAAGACGGTAATGATCCAATCAGGATAAAAATATTTTATAAAGACTTATTTTTAAATGCACATCGAAAAATTTTTACCTGTTAATGTAATTACATCAACTAAATATTTTTTACATCTTGGATACTGATTGCACATCAAATTTACCAGAGCGTACAAACGTAATACTCACACATCTAAAAAAATATTTTTGCAACATGTTTTCATCGTAAAAAAGGCAATGCGGAACAAAGTTTATTGTGCGCTAGTTATTAATAGTTAAGCGTTCATAAAAAAACCTTGCTTTTCAAGTAATAGCGATGCGTTACGAACTCAAATTGTTGCTAAAATAATAATATTTTAAGGTAACTATTTTGTTGTACAATCAGTATTTTTTATTAGCATTGCATTTTTATAGCATTTTTTTTTATGTGACATAGGAAGATTTTTTGATTTAGAGTTTAATATTAGCGTTTTATAAATAATATTAATGTATTTATTCCAGGGTTACCTCGACTTAGACAAGCACACAATACCAAACTGCGTTTACATAAAGGCAACTTCGGATCTTGGCGACATGGTTAGGTACAACGCGTACAAATTCAGTGTTTGCCTTATAAAAATCGTACACACGTATAGCGGAAAAAGGTTTGAGTTTTTTTACTATGAGTGGTTTATACCGGTACAAATGCAAAAAGATGTTACTTGGAATTTATATTTTTATTTAGCTTAATTTTCAAATTGTTAATGTTTCATACATTAACAATTTGAAAATTGTACAAAATTCCTAGGAAATATACACAATTCTGAGCCTACTTAAAAAATGTGTAACATAATGTTTCAACGATTCTTTAAGACACACATTTCTTGTGAAATGTATTTATTTCCTAGGAATTGTATGCAATTCCGAGATGATACTAGGAGTCGAGGGAGACCCGCTCGACGGAGCCCTGCGTAGCGGGGCTCCTACTTCTGAATGGTTTATAAAAAAGTCAAGTCGACCTAGGCAAAACTAGTTTTTCATCAACCACCTCATTAAAATTTGGTGCTCATTTACTATTTTAGGTGATAGATGTTAGTGGTCACAAATATATTTTTGGTGGTCATTATATATTTCCCGCTTAAGAACATCAAGAATGTAGGAGTAATACATTTCCGATCGCTATCTAGGAAATGTATAGATTTCCTAGGAAAAGTGTTTATTATAAAATATTTCATAGATTTCCTATCCATTTTAGGAATAGTACACATTTCTTAGGAATTGTATACAATGACGGATTATATTCTTTTCCGTTAACATTGATATGCGAGTGCCTACTTAATTACGATAAACTATAACGTTTCACCGCGGCTTCGCTCATGAATACTCCCTAATAAAATAAACAACAGCTTTCATTAAGTAGCGTAGACTAGAAATTTAGTAAAAAGTCAAAGACTGCTGCGTCAGTCCAATAAAAATATATTCATGTACGAATTTATCAGTTGCCTTATTTCATCTTACCTATTTCGTTTAAAACTTAATAAAAACCGGCAAATGCGAGTCTGACTCACGTACCGAGGGTTCCGTACAAAATTGTATGTTGACGGTTTCTCTAATACGGAAATCAAGTCTCTCAAATAATTAAGCTCTTATTAAGTAAAGATAATTCTGATTGAAGAACAATTTAATTTTACAGTTAAAATGATACTCTCCTATATACATCGATATACATTACGTACAATTCTCCAACTGTGAAAGTTAAACAGGAAGCAAAAAAAAATGTACCTAATGATGGGGAATTCAAATATTTGTTAGCGATAAATGGCCATATTTTTTATTGCGTTGACTAAGATACTTGATTTATTTTACAGCTCCAAGGGATTGTAGACCTAAGTATTTGAAAATAATTACTACTTGATACCACCTCGCCTACTTGAGAAAAAGAGTCTTGATAGACATACAGACAGACGGACAACGAAGTGATCCTATTAAGGTACCGTTTTTCCTTTTGAGGTACGGTACCCCAAAAACATCACAAATGCCATCTAAAATAAACATGGTCGTAGTCGGGTGTAAATACAAATAAATATAATAAAACAATTGTATTATATATTAACCATTTGGATGAATTGCCTAATTGATCTAGTGGTCGCAAGCGCGACAGGTCCTACGTTCTGTTCTCTACGTCATACATCAGTAGCACTAGTAGTTCATATACAACGGTTTAACTACTACGTTCCAATTTTATTAGATTAGAAAAAGCAATCAGGACTGATTTTTTATTTATTTGTTTTATTATGAAAATTAAAATATACTTTTATGCTAAGCTTAGAACTGTATTCAAGAATGCGTATTTTCAGATTCGAGACTACACCTAGGTAAAGTCTCGAACAGTCGAAAAAAGTCCGAATCGTATTCCGAGGTCTTATAGCAATGTATAAAGCAAAATTTGGTTTGTAAGGGTAGTTTTCATAAAAATATAAAACCGGTCCAGCCGTTTCGGAGATTAGCAGGGACAAACAGACAGACAAAAAATGAATAAAATGTGTATTTGTTATAAATGCCGTAGGTATATGTTTTCATTTGCATTCAGTAAAACGTTGATATTTCGATATTACTTCAATTTTATTAGTTTGTATAGATGTATAGATAATTAATTGTGTTCTAAAAGTTTATTATTACATTTATTAATTGTATCCTAAATATTGAAACTTGTTAATTTGTATGTAATGTATCACCAAACATCACATAAATAAATATGAGTTATCAATGTTATTGAGCACCGTTATGTTCAAGCACACAAACACAGGTATAATGGTAAAAAAATATTCTCCAGTAGTACAAGCTAAAGGTAAAGCAACAGTATAATTTACACAACAATGTTTAGGACGAAGATACAAAATGGTTATAAGGTATCAGTTTATCACACGCAATGTTATTCGGCATAGTCATGATGAGCTCCTTTTGCTCTTTCAACTTTACTGTATGCGATAATCACAAGATTGTAGTGTGGCTATATTTAGAAGATGACTTCCAGCAGCAGACGTTTTCTGGCTGATATTATGATGGTGATGATGCACTGAGATCGCCGGAAATACAATTAAATCGACTAGTCTACGACAACATACCACCATGCCTGTAACCCCCGAAGGGTTGAGCAGAGCTGTTTAGTACACCCCTCACACGTAAATAAATGCGTTTTTATTACCATTATACAGCCTGTAACAGAAAGGGTATAATAAAATTTTAATAAATAAAATTTTGTATAGGGCAGCTGATTATTTTTTTACGATTTCGATGGTGGTCCCATAGAGAAAGTTGTTCAGTTTGATGGTCCGTACCACAGTATTCCGTATGATTATACCCTTTCTGTTACACGCTGTATACATAAATATATATATATTTAGCAAACAGAAGTGAAGAAGTTTAAAAAAAGACAACGAGGTACACAAATTAATGAATACAACCGTTTATTGTAACTTGGAACATAACATCAATCACTAAAACTAACCCGAACCGCCACAAATCATAACGAATTCAATTAATACGTAATTGTTTTGAAAATAGCGAGTAAGTACACAAAATAGGAAATTATAAATCTTAAAGCCCTTTGAACGATATTCCCAATAAGAGTCTACCAGAGTCTCTCGCGACCAGCGACAATTCCAAGTTGTCATTCCTTTCAATAGAACTAACATTCGTACGTACAACCTCTTTTCTTCTTATTACTACGTGAAACCTCATTTCTTCCTAACAATATATATCACGGCAGAGTATAATTTGTACAACAATATTATATCCATCGGGACCAGAGCAACTTTAAGAATATATAAATGATGCTCTGTGTTTAAGACTGTCAAATACAGCTGTCAAAGTTTCCTCGTATTTGACGTAAAAATAATCCTGCTAGTTGTCAAAAGTCACGTCGTGGTACCAACATTCAAAAATAGTTAACAAAAATGAAAACTGCAATATAAAACAGCCTAATTAGTGATAACTTCTATCAAACATATTGTTAGCGTAGCATCAATGAATTATTTGAGGTAATGTCATCCAAACTGCAATTTTTGTAGGAATATTTGATGTATTTATTCTAAAAATAGCAGTTGTGATATATGGACGTGATGGTACGAAAACACAAAGTAAGGTTAAAATAAGACTGCTTGAAGATGTCGTGGTAGGGCCTCTGATCTGTTTTGGAGTTTCTGTAGCGATGCAGCGATGCCAAGTCGACATGTGACGCATAAGATTGCATTGACATGCATGTAAAATTATATTGTTATTGATTAATTACTTATTCTTATTAAATCTACTTGACATTATTTACAAAATTATAAAATATGTCGTTACTAGCCTTTTATATAATTTACCATTGACATGCATATAAAAATAAATTCTAATTGATTAGTCATTTATTAATAATACATTTAATTCACAATATTTACTCGAACTTGACTTTGTATTGTATGGATTCAGACCATTATCTAATCAAAGATTCAGACTTATTATTAAAAAACTAATATTTGTACACCAATTTCGTTGGTAGGACCCAGAGCTCGATTAAAATGTATACATAAGACCTTATTGTAGTACCTGTGTTCACAAATAAAGTATTGATTTGATTTGATTTGAAGATGCAACCATGACCGTCCAAACTCAAGTCCAGCGAACTGAATACATCCGATTGCGTCAAGGGGACAAAACACTCCCTTCTTCTTCTCCTTACCTTGATAAATCTCCAATTAATAAAGGTTAACCGTCGACTCCGACTACTTGTCTTAAGTAACTTATAACAAACACAAACATAAAAGACAGAGTATGGAAGTATTAAGTACTGAGATATCGCATGACGTTTGGTCTCCCTGCGAAACTACAATCATGCTATGAACAAGGAGATTATATGACGTTAGCTCTCCCACTCGCTATCAACAAATAACTTTCCCTACGATACTAAACTGTTAGCCAAGAGATTGCACAACGTTAAATCTCACTGCGACTATCATCACTACTCACCACATAGTATAAAACAAAGTCGCTTCCTGCTGTCTGTCCCTATATGTATGCTTAGATCTTTAAAACTACGCAACGGATTTTGATGCGGTTTTTTTAAATAGAGAGTGATTCAAGAGGAAGGTTTATATGTATAACATTGCACCCGTGCGAAGCCGCGGGGCGGGTCGCTAGTTAACTACTATAATAATAACCCTTCGTTGGTCTAGTCGCAAGTGAGACTGCAGAGCAAGAGATCTTCTAGGGTTTGATTCCCAGATCAGAATCAAACCTTAGATTAGTTTCCAGGTCGAGCATAATGTTATGGGGTTCTCCCGTCAGGAGTTTCTCAGTAGCAGCCACCGTCTCTGGATTTGTGTCCGTTTGATGGCAATAGGCTCGCCCCTCATTACAGATGATTTAAACATAACTAACGAAATGAGGGTGTACTATTAAGTAAACCTCTGTTTGTACTATCTATACTAATATTATAAAGAGGTAAAGTTTGTAGGGTTGTAGGGGGTAATCTCTTAATCTACTGAACTGATTTTGAAAATTCTCTCACTAATAGGAAGCTACATGATCGCCGAATGCCATAGGCTATATTTACAACCAGCCTTTGAGATAATTTCCGACCAAAACGCGAGTGAAGCCGCGGGCAACAGCTACTATAATATACGCAGGTTCAAAGATAGCGTAACGTATGGTATCCTTCACAATACTAAGGCACTAAAAACTAAATGGAATCAGGGGGGTTACTATGACGTCATAAAGCAGGAGTCATTCCAGTGTGGGAAAGAGATGGAGCTAGACGACCTGTATACACTGGAATTACTCCTGCTTTAAGAAGCCATAGTACCTGGGGGTACTGGTCAGGAGTTCGACTACCCTGTCCGACCAGTAGCAAGCACGACTGCTGGCTGAGCAATGGGTTCTAGGTTCAATTTTCAGGTCAACCAACTTCAACTCGAGATTGATTGAGCATCAGGGCCCAGTCACACTTACGTGTGTACTTAATCATTACTGGAAAAATATAGTTTTGTACTCAAAAACGTATTTTTATTATTGGGACTTTTGGCGTAATTGTTTCACAATATCTACGCACAAGAACGTAACTATTTACTACAAAAAAAATATATGACACATGCCTATCGGTACTGTTGTTTGTTTTGATGCCACCATTCAGGTAAACAGACGAAATCCGCCGCAGCACGCAGTCATCCTCGCCCATTCCTCACTACAATACCAACACCGTGCACAAGTTGACAATGAATTCTTTTGTTGCATCAGTTTTATTAAGTGTACTAGGTAAGTATTCATGAGTATTGTATTACCCAGTAACTGTATTGTAGAGGTCACATAGGCAAGCGCTTTATTTAAAATACTGATACCTATTTAGCTGTATCCGCTTAGAGTAGAGGCCGACTTCAACAAGACCATTTTTCATGTACAAAAATGAACTCTGTGCGTGAATCGGTTATTATAGGCTGATTAACTCTATAATACGGGTTACCGTTTAGGGTTTTCCACCTAACCCTAAAAAATAACCCAATTAAAACACCTACACACGTAAACTTTTCGGTAAATGGGGGCCCTACCATGGCGTTTAACAAAACAATATTATATACTCCTACTGAGTGCGGAGAAAGGACAAACTACTTGACGATATAAATTTGTCTATTCCCTACTAAGGGAATTCTGATTATGAACCCGTATTAGCAATATTAGTTTTATGTAATTTCAGTTCATAAGTACCTGTAGATCCAGTCGAATGGATGACACACGTAAGAAGTTGCGGATGATTTAAGGATGATAAATAATGTTCAATGGTAAAACTATATTGATTCTCCAGTAGCACTGGTCATAATATACAACAATAATAGTACAATACAAACACACACATTATTGTTAGGGAGGTGCTAATGGTTTGATTAGTTATCAAAGTTGTTCGGAACCGTCATGTTCAAGCACAGAAACAATAACACAGGTATAATGGTAAAAGTTTATTGATTCTCCAGCAATACAAGTTAGAGGTAATCTATAGCAACAGTACAATTTACAAAACAATGTTTGGGATGTAGATACAAATGATGGTAGAGGTATCAGTTTATCACACGCAATGTTATTCGGCATAGTCATGATGAGCTACTTTGTGCTCTTTCTACTTTTCTGATTGCGAGAATCATAAGATCGGTCGATTTGGCGATACTTATTTAGAATATGCCTATACAATGTGTAACAGAATAAACGCACAACCTCTTACGGGGTCATTGTACTCATCATTATGAATAACTTTCACTATGGGACCAACACTGAAATCGCGAAAAAAAAGTCGACTGCCCCATACATTTCTGTGCGCATAATTCGACAAAATGTACTGAACAGCTGTTTTTTTTTTCGCGGTTTCGAGATTGGTCCCATAGTGAAAGTTGTTCATAATGATGAGTACAATGACCCCTTAAGAGGTTGTGCGTTTATTCTGTTACACATTGTATAATATTATGATGATACACTGAAATCGCTGGAAATACAATTCAATCAACTAGTTTACGACAACATACCATCATGCCCGGGGGCGAAGGATTGAGCAGAGCTATTTAGTAAACCACTCACACGTAAACAAATACCTTTTTCTTACATAATATGTCATTATATCCGTCATAACGAAGCCAATTTTTTAGACTAAACAACCCTGCTAATTGACGTCAAAACAATCCAGCTGGTTGTCAAAAGCCTCGTCGTGATACCAATTGAATCAAATTGAATGAACTATTTGAGGTGACATCATCAAATCTGCTGCTTGCTTGCTTTAAGGGCGTGATAGTACGAAAACACAAAGTAAGGTTAAAATAAGACTGCTCTGTGACATCATGGTAGGGCCCCAGTACCTACAGCAATCGTCAGCAACGTGGAAAATACGTCTGAGCCTTCTGTCAGTAACCTCGGTTAAAAGTTCCGTTAGTTAATTATAATAACGGTCATAATAGGGTATATGCAAGAAATACAAAACTTTTTTTATTTCTTTAAAAATTTCTTGTATTGGACCATGGACCAAAACATAGTGGTACACTTGTTTCATTCTCTAATACAACACTTATTTTACAATTTAATATTTTAAGTAGCGTGTTTTTGGTGAAACGGAACGCAAACACAAAACACATCGATTCCGGTAGTGACGTCAAAATCCATGTGTCAAAGAAACACTTTTAATTGAAAAGTACTTAAAGTTTCACTAAGATTTTACTATAATATTGTTATTGCAATTTTTGCTTAACCCTTTAACGGGCAGTACGAAATACATAGGTTTTTTTCGTTTTAATGAGTGTTTACGTAGTTACAGGGCCCCTACAAAACATTTCTGATTAATTGCACCCCCCCAGACATTCCTACTTACTTTTATGGGGGGTGGCAATATGTTTGCCTATGCCACGTCTATATATTTTTTTGGCAATATAGTTGCCAATGCCCGCGATACAATTATATAATTTATGTTTCTTATGCTCTACTGAAACCTAATTAAATTAAAATAAAACAATAAAAAATATAAATCAAATCATTTATTAGGCTCAAAACAAACTTTTACAAAAACTAGACTTAAAAAAATCTTCATCGTCTGAATCGGGGTCTTCCAGATGATCTTCGGAATCCGACTTATCTGGTATAGTGATCAGTTCTATTATTTCTCTATGGTTTAGATTTTTTCTTCGTGATGACATCTAAAACCAAGAACAAAACAATGCATTGGCAAATATTTGTCACCAGCCACATACCCATTCAAGCATAGGCAACTATTTTACCACAAGTGCAAGGCAGTGGCAAGTTCATGTTTTTGGACTCATTATCCTAATACTGCTTAGTTTTTTTACGAAATACGTTGTGAATGTAGTAGCATGGTCAATAATTATTACAAAAACATAAAAATACTTACATTTCTCACGGCCAAATTGGAGATTAAACTTGATTTTTTACGCAACGACTGTCAAAATGCACCGCAAACTGCACGTGGTGACACTGAATGTCAAATAATACGTCAATCACTCAAATGAATGAAACCAAACGAACTGTAGGATGTTTTTGGGTAATGGCGCTAGTAGTACGTAGAATAAAAATATCATTTTGTCAAATCGATTACGCGCCAGATTTAAAATACTGCCGTGGCAAATATTTTGCCAACGCTCGTGAAAGGGTTAAATAAAGCACTTACATTTTAGTAAAACTTTTCTACTAAGGGCAAAAAATTACATTTAAACAAGGCAGATAGAGGTAAGTGACATCAAAGTCCTGACATGAATGGCCGCGATAGTCATGGACGTTTGAACTGTCGTAGAAAATTGCAGGAGTTTAATATTTTTTTTGTGCGACAAGCAGTACTTGAAATTAACTTTTAATTATTTTCTTGGGTTGATAGTACTGCAAATTAATGATTTAGGTGAAAAAAAATTACATGCATATTCCCTATTATACTAGCCCTATCAAGCTATTCAATATAACAGAACATCACGCCTGTAATCCCTGAAGGGTTAGGCACAGCTGTAATTAGTACACCCACGTTTCGCCAGTTACGTTTAAGTCCCATGTAATAGGGGGCGTGCCTATTGCCATCAACCGGGCACAAATTCAGACTACGTCGCTGTTACAGAGAAATTTCTGATGGAGAAACCAAATAACACTTTTCCGACCTAGGTATCGAACCCAGGACCTCATGTTCAGCAGTTGCGCTTGCGACGACTAGGCCAACGAATGGCTTCGTTGGCCTAGTCGTAAAGCTTTTCAGTATTTAATCCATAATTATGTTTATGACAGTGGTGGGAGTCTTCAGTTATAGAACAGTTACGGCGCTACGAAGCTTCGACTTCACGAGATTTCGTCATAGCCCTGGTATGGTATTTAATTAATTGATTAAAAAACTGAGTGAGATTTCAAATTACCTAGATAATTCTTAAAAAAAAATTTAACTCCCTACCAAAAAGTTAAAAGTGTGTATCTGTGTGTCTGTGGCATCATTGCTCCTGAACGGATGTACCGATTCGGATTAAGTTCTTTTTTCGTTTGAAATGTGTTTTAAAAGAAAGTGATTATTATTAGCTATGTTGTAAGAAAATGTTGTAAGAAAATAATTTTAACTTTAGAATGTTTAAAACATTTAGCGAATTTGGTTCATAAAGAAAAAAAATAGGATTAAAAATTAGTACCGGGAATTTATTTTTGTTTAGTAACGATGTCTGCAAGGTTTTTTTTTATTTTCTCTGATGTTTCATATTAATGAATAAATTTATTTTAATCCGACTGTACTTCTGTCTTTAAGCTAATCTGTCAATAAGCGAATCTGTCCTAACGCGAATCTGGCGTAAAGCGAATCTGTCCTTATCCTAATAAATGATCTGCTCAGCCAGAAGCCTGGAAGAGCCGAGAACACTTTTTTTTTTTTCAAAACATTTTGTGAGTGACTTTACAAAGAAAAGTACTATCTGATGGATAACATGTTTTAATTTGTCAGATGAAGTCCGTAGCGAATATTACTTGGGCAGATGTTTGGAAGGCCAACAAGGGAACCTAGTACTACAGGATCATTTAGAATTCGATCAGATTCCTAATCACTCTGTAATTTGGGTAAATAAACCTTTGCTTTATTATGAATGATCTTCACCATCATTCTGCTGCCCTTATCCTAATTTATTTGCGGTCGGCGCAGCATGTCTTCTTCTTCCATACTTCTCTCTTCTCCTCTTTTCTCTTCAGCATCATGCTGAGTGGTAACCTGCTTGTCGCAGTCACGACGTGCAAGCTGTTAATTTTGTATTTATTTTTCTTTGTACCTATATGTCCTGTGTATTTACAATATTTGTTATGTGTTGAATGATTATTGTTAATTTATTTCTTGTACGCACGTCATGTCCCTGCGACAAATAAACATTTTTTCTTTCTTTCTTTCTTTCTTTCTCTATTACTCGTTATCTCATCAGACACCTCCTTTCTAGCCATATCATCCTTCACACAATCCATCCATCGTTTATTTGGTCTTCCTCTTACTCTTATACCCATCCCATCCACATTCATGCCCAAAACTTTCCCCACAACATTTTTCTCATCCACCACATCACATACCAAGCCAACCGATTATGCTCGTTTGTGATGATATGTCACATAGACAGGAGTTCCCTGTTAGTTACAAACCTTTCAAAGCCTTTTCAAAGAGTTGTTAGGCATTGTTACACTACTTGCGTACTGCACCCGACCGAAATCTAAGAAAGGATCACCCGAAGTGCCCCATACTTACGATGGGTTGTGCACTAGATCCGAACTCAGCCCATCCGAATTTAGAACATTTGGTGATGGTTTGCTTCTGACATTTCTAACCGTAACCTCTCAGAATCTGTGTGAGCAAGAGTCATTCCAGTTTGGGAAAGAGATGGCGCTAGACGACCTGTACAGCTCTGTCTCTTTCCCACACTGGAATTACTCCTGCTTTAAGACGTCATAGTAACCCTCTGATCGGTTGCAGTGCGCTGATTTGGTTCGCGGAACCACAACACCTTCACGTGATCTATCCTGTGTGCAGACCGTGATTTTAAACGCGAAAATTTCAAGAAACTAATCATTCGAACCCATTCTATTATTTCAGGGTCACACCAATAAAAATGCTTTTAACTGGGATTTCTTACCGAACTGCGTGTATAAAAAGGCATCCTCTCCTTACGGCGCTTGGCGACATGGTTAAGAATAATGCGTACAAATTCAATGTATGCTTCGATCAAATTGTGTATTTACTTATAGAATTATATTGTTACTATCTAATAAGAATGGTTCAAACCGGTATAGAAATGCAGCCAAACATACACACATCAACAGAATCTAGAGATACCATCCTAAATTATTTACGAATTTATAGTTTAAAATCTTTTTAGTTTCCATAAAAACTTTATATACAGGTTGAAACTTCTTTTATTCTATTTTCAAAATTTAAAATGTAAATAAAAAAAAACAAAAGAAACAACAAATTACGGCGGCAAAATTGTTAGTAATTCGGTAATGTTAGGAAATGGAATGGTGATAATCAGAGCGTCGCGTCGTTGCTGAGGCCCTTTACATCAGCCAAAACGTGATAGCAAGGTTGTAGTCACGTTATCACAGTACTGGGGATGTGGCTGAACGGGACACGGGTAGATGGTGTTACTACGCAGAGACAGGATCGATTTTTCCAAATGACCGCCAGAAGACAACCCAATATCACAGCGATGCAACTAGTACAAAGGCTCCAGGAGGACCAGGTGCTTGTAAGCGACCAAACCGTGCGAACAAGGTTGCATGAAGTTTGTCTTCATGCTCGAAGACCGCTACGTGTTCGAGCATTGTGACGTGGCAATCGCGGTCGGCGGCTTTGGTTGGGAGCATTTACCAAGGAGTGACGAACAATGGTCTTTGGTGCTGTTCACCGATGAGTCCCGGTTTGGGTTTCATCCCGATTCACGACGAACACGCGTTTGGAGAACACCAGGGAGAGTTAGCCGTCTACGACACCCTCAGGAGGTTCACTCATACCAAGGCGGGACAATCATGGTATGGGCAGGAATTCGTCTTGGCGAACGAACCCAGCTCGTTTGGATCCAAGGCAACATGACTGCACAAAAATACCACGAGGAGGTGGTAGAGCTTGTTCTTGTCCTACACAGAATCCAACTGGGCCAGGAATTTCTACTCATGCACGGTAATGCTCCTTCCCATACGGCGCGGCTGGTGTCGGCCAAAATCTTTGAGAGATTTCCCGCCAAATTTGACGACGGAAAAACAACTTTACGAACACTTGCAAAGAACATGGGACCTCACACCGCAGCAAGACATTAACAATTTAACTTTAGGTATGAACAATTGATGTCGATGTGTAATTAATGTAAGAGTTGCAGCACTGATTATTATTAAAATTAGATTTTGTAAGATTTTTTACGAAGAAACTAAGTTTTTTTTTATATTAAAATTCTACAGCGATAAAAAAAATAAACATTTTTATTTATAACAAAAAAAACAAATCGTAATTTTATTAAAAACAAAATCACGAAATATTTTTTATTAAAGACCTTAAAATAATCTATCATTCTTCCAGTTACTTTATCAGAAAATTCTTCATAGATTTATAGATATTTGATGAAACATAAAATATACCTAGATTCTGTTGTTGTGTGTATAATGGGACCTATATTTATATTACGTTAATAATAGTTATCTCTATTTATAGTTTAAAAAAATACAAGCATCATATAATGTTTTTTTTTTGTTTAGTTTTCTCTGACTGGCTTTTCTTATAGTAGAAAACAATGATTACTAAATCGTTTCTTGTTTTTAATTCCTTAATTTTCAGGAACATTATTTGAAATGGCGTATGGAAATCAAATTATAGTTTTCATATGATTTCCTTGCGAGGCAGCTACTCCTAAAGTGAGGCAGACATACATGAAATGCTTTTTATATTTTCCGATGCCGTTAACTTATAACCCTGTCATTCCTAAGAATAAATTCTAAATTAGGGTACTATCATCAAAATAATAATAATATTAATAAAAGTTTCTTTCGGAACAAAAACACAAGATTAAGTACAACCAGTAAAACGATGGTTGCTGCAAAAGTATAAACTGTAGCGCAGCTACCAACGCCCTTCCCAAGATACAGAATGGAGTGAGGTTCCAAATTTTTAGATTAAAATAGACTCGTTACACGGGTTCCGATTTTCATTCAGGTGTACGGAACCGTAAAAACAATGTGTAGTTTATAGTCGTAAAAACCGCGCTAATTAGGGGTGGATAGTGTTAGGTTTCGGAATTTTACTAGTCAATTTCCTATGTTTTCAGAAATAATTTTATTTAAATGTATTAATTTAATAGCTTTATTCATGTGAACACATCTTAAATGCTTTATATTTTATTATGTAGACTGGTAACATTAATTCCGTAAGAATGACAATACTTCTATAATTTGATTGGTAAAATGTTTGGCGCGAGAATAAAGCGGTTCTCTGATTGGATCATGAGACTGACGTGGCGTGAAGTCGTGAGCCAATCAGGGAGCTGGATTTTCCCTCCAGAACGGCGGGCTTCTTGGTCAGGGGTTGATGCCCGAGCGATCATTCTGTGGCTGAACGTCAAAAACGACTGATAATTATTAAGATAGTTGCCGATCCGTTATGGCTGTAATAGTGTGTACTGTGTAATGTAACAAAATTGTTAATAAACCTATTTAAAGTCGTTGGAGTTTTCCTTCAAGTGCTGTAACCTTTTGGACTACTATAATAGCTAATTTATCCTAATAAAAACCGACACCAACTTGGAGTCCATGTTATTTTCGGCCCGTGGATCTTTTGAGAAGTTAATTTAATCTATCGAGCTAGTTTAATTTGTAATATCATTTACTTATCCGGTTGTTTGTTGATACATTTTTATATGTATTTTAATTATATAGAAACGGCGTAAAGTGAAGGCGTTGGCGCAGCACAGGCGTGGAATTTATAAGGAAATGAAAGACGGCGGCGTGCCTGCGCCGCGCCGCTTGAGTGTAATTCACGACACGTCGCCTACGTACATTTTGTATGAAAACGTTTTGAAGCGGCCTCATACCTACGCTACGCCTGCGCTGCGGCTTCACCTTACACCGTTTCTGTATAAATCGCGCCTAAGAGCGGCAGTAATGTATCGGCGGGACGTCTCGGCGACTTGCGTACGCGCAGGGTTGGTTGCTCAGCGACACTGAAACTGTGGTGTAATAAAAGTTGCATTTCTCGTGCCGCCGACATGCCACCGACAACGAAGTCGCTGACACATGTGTGTAGACCCCGTAACAACAACTTGAACTTTACGAATCTAATCGGTTTCACTACAGAGGTTGCAAACTTTTTGAGATGGGACTTCCGAATTCTGAAAAGCAGTAATAGTTGAAAGTAAGCCATTATAAACAACTAAATGTACAAAACTGCGGCCATAATTTGACTGACAGGCAAACGGTAGCGTAAAACAAATAAATACCTGGTGCACATTGGGTTTTGTAACTTAATAATCAAACTCAAACTATTTATTTATTTCAATTAGACCATTACAGGCACTTTTGTATGTCTGTTTCATAATAACTTGTGAAAGTACTGTAGTTGCCCATTCCAAAGCGTACATCTCTATGAAGACGAATGGGCAAGAAACTCCATGGACACTCTTTTAATTTAACAAACCTATTTTCTAAGTTACTAGAGCAGAATGAAAACAAACAACAATTTGTCACTATTAACAAAACTGGCAATAGGAAAAAACAATTCAAACCACCAATAACGTTCACGCCTACTCGAAGAGCAGCAACACGACTGACGGTAAATACGTTTTCTGGAAAACAGGCCCCTTCATTCTGTCCAAACAGTCGAAAAATTATTAATTACAGAAGCTACATATGTCGACGCCATTGATTGGGGTTAACATGTCAACTTCACATAATGAGGCCAAGGACGCGGCGCGGTTGACTTCAACAGCAAACATCAAAGGCCAAGCTCTCGACAAGTGCAGAAGGGCCCTCGGTAGCTAACGAACGACTGGATAAAACCTCGCCACTTGTACTAGTTAGCGAATGAACGAAAACTCATTGGACTAGTAATTATGTTGACATTTTGAAGTGTGACTGCTTAGCATATTTACTATGTTGTCTGACTGCGACTGGGAATTTAATCAGGGGGGTTACCATGACGTCTGAAAGCAAGAGGAATTCCAGTGTGGGAAAGAGACAGAGCTATACAGTTCGTCTAACGCCATCTCTTTTCCGCACTGGAATTACTCCTGCTTTAAGACGTCATGGTAGGCCACCTGCTTTTTGAATAGTCAAACTATCACATTGAGTGGGATAATTTATTCTTTGAGTAACCAGCTCTTCTTGGTCGCACGGTACAGGCTGCCTCCAACCACCTTCTTGACCGCGTCTGACCATTTTACCGATGCTCTTCTTTGCGTGCGTTTACCTTCTACCCGGCCCAGAACAATTAGCCTTTCCAGTCAATGCCTAGGCAAACGCATAATAAAAAAGGCAAGTATATCACGCTTGTGCCAACTACTCAATAAACAACAGACTAAAAGCAGACGACTTTTTACTAGCAAGCATAGGAGAGCAAGCTCACGACAATAGCCTTCGTTACACCAAACAAACTACAAATTCCAAATACAAATACTGCAATTTAAAGTTCCCGCGCAACTCATTTCAACATGGTGGGAAACAGACCCGAAAACACGAAAACTCCCGTTTGTTGACCCCGGTAACTGCACTACCCCTTAAGAACTCAATTAATACTTTAGTTCACCGACATTAATAACCCCAGTTCACACATTCATTGCTACAGGGGTATTTATTAGAATGGGTACGTTGGGCCCTCGATGTATCTAACTTACGTTTGTTTGCTCTCAGTGACAAATGAACGCACCTAGATCTTCGTTGAGCTATTCTGATACTGTAGAAAAGGTATTAAAGCTGTATTTGTTTATTTTTGCACCGAGCAGTATTATTATTTTCCTAAGCAGAAGTAAATAGGTACCTAAGTATTTCTAAAACAAATACTCTCACAACCACATTCCAAAATGTGTGTTTATCTCAAAAATAATAATCAAATGAAATCTACTTATTCCAAACCCAAACACAGTACGATCACAAAGAAAAGCACTTTTGAAAAAAAAAAAAAACAATTCTACCAATTCAACTCGAAAGTACAGCACGCAACAACAATGTAGATACCAAAATTCATTTGAAACAATAATTTGGAGTGCATCACGGCGAACAGCGAACTTGTTTATGAGTTTAGTTAGATGACCTCGGTTCTTCGTGATCACGTACCCAGGGCTGACATAAAATTCCAAATGTGCCTCGTAAAGTTTACGTTAATAACATTGTCTTCAAGTTCTGAGTGACTCGACACTCAGATAATATAGGGTTTGTAGTACTGATGCAGAGATATGACACAGATTGTGACTGTATCGAAATCTTTCTTCTTGGTATGTTTTTAAAATCAGGACTTACCGATGATTCTCCGGGTACTACGACTCAAAAAGATTTTGGGAGAAGAGTTGAAGTGATTGAAAAAAGTGTGGCAAATATAGGTATTTCTTGGACCCAGTTGAATGCTTAACTGTGGTGAAGCATGCGTCACATATAAGAAGAAGCATAATTATCTGATCTATTAAACTAAATTAAACAATTTCTCTATTCTTTATCGAATTTTCAATGTCGTTTTCATGTAAGTTTTTTTTGTTAGCTTAAATTTGTACTCTTTGTAATATGATTGTATTAAAAACTTGAAATATCTATATAAGTGCTGTGCACACCTTTAAGTGACAAATTCACCCTAGATTTTAAGTTTAATTGTTCATTACCCCTAAAAATGTATTAGTGAATAAGTCGTTGGAGTGCCATAATTAAATAAATAAAATAAATAATTTCACATCTAACATCGAGGCAGACTAACATTATTATGTAGGTACATAAAGTTCATATCAAACTCTTATTAAAATGTCTAATTAATTGATATTCTCAGGAACTCATTATAGTTCAAATAACAAAGATATGAAGCGATAAAGTTTGAATTCTATCTCATATAATAAAGGCATATTAATCAGTAAGAAACTGGGAACTTCGCGAGTTGAGACGAAGATCGGTAGCACTTTGTCACAGTGGAAATATTTACATTATTGAACTAGTAGAATTTAACTTATTCTGTGAAGTCTACCAATAATTAAATATTTACGAAGAGTTCTTACGTTTCAATGTTCACGCTGCGAAATTCTATCATCATTAAAGTAAATTAGTATACTCGTCCCTACTAGCTTAATTAGAAGTGCTAGTTGAAGTCCACTCAAATCTTCGGCAGTTATCACATGAGTCAGCGCTGATTGATAGGAAATACACTCTGGTTTCTTAAAAACAAATAATAATGGGTAAGGACAAACTGTTTTATCCAAATATTTGTAAGAAACTATTTTTCCTAAGTACTCTATGTTCACCTAGTCTCGCCTAGAAACACTTTTAACTTTCATGTGAGCAAAGGACCAATGTAGCAAAAACATTGCGACCCCTCGAAAACTTATAACGGACCATCAGCACAGTAATCATAAGAACAAACATAACAGGTGGCTTTCGCAATAGATATAACTATCAAACGGCCATACAGAGTTTATCGCTCATCTCGACGTAACGCCTTGACTTATAGTCGCCGTATACACATTGTGCGCGCAGATAACGCAATAAAACGAATATATCTGTGACGGACATTTTTAGGACCATTAAGAGGTTGCTCTGTATTGCGTTTTATAGAGCTAAAGTGAAGCATCCGGTTCCAAGGCGGTCCTTGGAACCGGATATCTAATGCTGCATGGTAAATCTTAGAACTATCTGGTTTGGTACACCTGATCGTTCTTGATAGATTTAGATTAGATTAGATTAATTTGCATCAGTCTTTGTGATTTTTCTTTCTAAATCATCAGTAACGATCAAGTTCTGTTAAACGACTTCGTTGAATCTCTTACCTACTATTATTTTCGGTATGTTTATGTCCTAAAAACTAAAAGGATCCAACCAAAAATAAGAAACCATTTTTCATATAACTCATAAGAGTTGGGTCTTATGAGTTTTAGTCAATATAAAAGGACTGGACGCTATAAATCAGGCAAATCCACTAGACAACCATGATATCAATAAATTATTATATTTGTTTAATAAATTAACTGCTAAACCTGTTAAAATCGTATGATATAAATGTATGTCGTACCTGAGCGAATCAAACGTCAAGCAAATGTTAGTAAGATAGTAAAGATTCTGTATAAATAACTGGTCTTTTCACCCTAAACATAAATCTCCATTAAGTTTCCGGAAAAATAAGGCTGTTGATTCTCATTAAAAAAGACGCCTTGCATTAAAATGTTCTAAAAGATTTCCATAAACATTATTTAAATAGAAACATTCTGCCCTCCCAGCTCTTGCGGTTTCTTGCAAATTGCACAAAGCTCCTGAGCGAAATAGGTCGCCATAGTCCTCGTAAACAATGAGCTTGCAAGTCTTGCAACTTGTCACTACTAGACCCAGACATTGTAGTGTATCAGCACTACTGTACGAAGGAACCTCAACAAATTGAATCACACATCAACGTTCATTTTAAGTGAAGTTTTAATGTGGTTTGCTTGCATTTAAGCTGATTGTGTTTGTTACTACTTTGTCTCAGTTTGACTGAAACGAAAAGGCCAGCATACTTATTGAAAACGGACTATTTAACTAACTATGTCCCCAGACTACCTCTATAAACACAAAACTAATCATATTTTGAAAGTTCCCTAAATCCATAACACTATAACCATACAATTCAATTACATAACACTTACAAGATAGTCGGTTTTCACGGAAGACGGATATTATGCGTCTTTGTAGTTATACTTATCTTCATAGCGATAACAAATTCGTAGCAAGTTTCCTCAAGCGACCCCTTCCTGAGGGTTGAACACTGAACTTTATGGCAGCTCCTCGCGGAATGCTTACAATTTATCAGCCTTTATGACGAATATATTCTATTCGATTATGCCTCTTGAATTGTTCCATTGAATACCCAAGTTGGTATACGCTGCGTGGGTTTGTTGGGCTCAAAATTATTGATGGCCGCTTTTGGTGAATTTAGTTCTCGGAGAAATGTGACTGGTAAATAAAGAAACAAGCAAATCTGTTCTTTAGACCTAGAAAAGAAAATTATCAGTTACAAAGTCAAAGTCATAGTTTTTTATTTGCTGAACATAGGTGTAAAAAGGTGTTAAATATAAAATTAAGAGATCTCTATGTTTTGCCGTCAACGGCGTACAAATATTAAACAAAGTTAACGCAATTCATTTTTTGTTAAAAGGTGTCTACCATAGGTACATTATTTCTTAGTAAATAATACCAGCCTATTGCTGTCCCACTGCTGGGCAAAGGCCTCCTCTCAACAGAGAAGGCAGGAGCATTGATCACCACGCTTGCTCAAGACGGGTTGGCGATTTCAGACTTTTACAAGTCCAGGTTTCCTCACGATGTTTTCCTTCACTGCTGTCTGTGATGTCCAAGATAAACTTAGAAAGAACATAGGAATTGAAAAAGTGACATTGGTACTTGCCCGGATTTGAACCCACAACCTCATGCATGAGGTTGTGGATGGAGGCGAGGCCTTAACCTCTGGGCCATCACGACAATTGGGCCATTACGACAATATATGTATTTCTTAGTAATATTTCTTAATTCTAGGTAAGGTTTTAAATTTTAATTGTAGATATTCTTAAAAACTATGATAATTAAAATAATTTCAGGGAAAATTGTTTTAAACATCTAAACTGTTAGAAAAATAAAACATTTCTTATTATAAAACATAAAAGAAATTTTTCTTAAATTACCAGCTAATCTACTAGTTAGAAAAGGTCGTCACAGGAGCACGTTCGCTCGATAATTGAACTATAACTTAATCTTTCTAAATAAAACTTTGATCTACCTTAACAATTGACTAACTTAGATCAACCAAAAACTAGAAGCAGCTTATACCATCGCTTACGAAAACACAATAAATGATCAAACGCTAAAAGCCTCACCAAAACAAAGCCAAAGATAAAAAGAGCTATCTCATTCTCTCGATTTACATAGTGTGCCTTTACCGAAATTAACTTAGCTACATTGAAAAGGTAGTAGGCGAACAAAGCCTCGCGGTACCTTTGACTAAATTGAATTACTGCGAGTTGCTGCTTGTACGGCGACATGCGACCCGACGGCAGCCGGGAGTCCCGGCAGATAGCGCCTGCCATCAGGGAACTGTCAAAGCATGTAACTGTATCAGTGAATGCGGTTCATAATTGATTTAAGACAACCGCAGCTCCAGAGTGGCTTCGATTCAATTACCCCTCGTTTAAACTCCAGTTAGACGAACAAGTTTTTATAGACCTTCCCTTGTTTATTGTCCCCGAGCAAAATAATTATTTCCCTGTTCAGGTTAATGGAGCTAATTCAATTAAATTGTACTGATACTGTAGAAATGAAATTAATTTTGTGAAACCGCTGATGGAACTCGAACCCGAATGGCTTCCGGGTCTGTGTGTTGAGGATAACCATTCAGGATTTATGTCGTCATCGGAGTAAGTGTCAGATTATGATGTCGTCATGTTGTTGTAACACCCTCGATATTTTGAAGAGCATCATCCTATATGCTTTTACTGCTCTGCTATCAGTAAAATTATATTTCTGGTAATTTCTCGCCGAGGCAAAAATGTCGCCAAAATTTTGCAATGCATGTCATTTCTGGGGATATTGTACAGAAGATTCATAATATTTATTATCTAAGGCATTTTTCGCAGACAAAGTTTCAAGTTGCAGACTCGAAAACTCGTAAGATAAATCTACTCAATAACGGAATGTTCCCGAAGCAAAGGATAAAAACTTAAACGAATTTGTACAAGACAACAGCTGTCCCAGACAGTTTTTATTGACATTGTAACACAAGCAAATCGTCTGCTTCAACTTAGTACACGCACACTTGTGTAGATAACAACTACTCTTATGATCACAAAGGAATTTAATCAATTCTATATGACCTTTGCCAATGTTAGATACTAGTTTCGGATGTATTCAAAAATGTATCAGTATCATAATTTCAGCCAAAACATGCCTTTTACTTGATAATAATTATAGCCAAGAGATCTATAATAATTCTAATATGTAAGATATTTTAGTACAAGCCAAATCGTTCGCACAGAAAAAAAAAAAACTAAATTACTTGCAATCCATCTGGTTGAACTAAGGGCCATTTTCAATTGTCCAACATACCAGGCTGATAAACGATTACCCATCTAATCCCTGTATACTAAGTTTACTAAATACCTACAACATGTTAATGTTTATTGATAATTTCACTGTAATTTTTGTTTGATAATTTCATTATTTCATATTTTATAATCTTGTCAGCCTTTTGTTTATTTTTATAATTTTGTTTTGTCCACTTTTTGTCCTTTTATTTATTTTATGACGATCTAATTCCTTATGTTATATTTTATACAGACCAATAACTTGCATGTGTGGTTTTGAACTGTAAATTCAAGTTGGTTATTTTAAATAAATAAAAAATAAAAAAATAAACATGTTTCTTCAATATTTTTTACCACCCATAAAATACATCAAGATGTGAATCAATTTCCTAAACGGCGTCCTCTCCTATTCTATTTGCCAGCTAAGGCCTTTTTTTTTTTTTTTTTTTACCGATGGGAAATCATCAAATAACCCCTCCCGCTCTGGGCTAAGCAGGAGGGAGTGTCAGACTTCTACTGACTAAAACCCATCCATGTTCCTTCCTTTGCCCTTTGTGTTCCAGGGCCGCGGTATCTCTTTCGAACAGTCCCGCAACCCTGGCAGGCGTCGGCCCTTACGGACCCCTCCCTGTTTGCTGACTCTCCTTGAGGCGCGCGTGGAACACGAACGCGCCGTCGACACGGCCTGTCGTCATAAGACGGACGGACGGCGAGCTAGCCCATAGCTCACCGTCCACAGGCCCGCGCCTACGGTGGCCGGGGGCCACCACGTGGCCCCCGACGCCCGGTGCGTCTCCCGCGGCGGCTGGGACGTGAGGTTCTCTCCCTCTCACGTTCCGCCACCTCCTTCGCTAGCATGACTGCTTCGCAGAAGGAGGTGACGGCGTCCCATTCCGTCTCGCTCCGGACCATGGATTGAACCAAGGCCGGAAGCGAGAGGTCGCCGCCGCCGATCGCCGCTACGAGGACACGGCGGTGCTCCGCCCACGCGGGGCAGATCTCCACCGTGTGCTCCACCGTGTCCTCCGGTCGATCCTCACAATGGTAGCACCCGGGCGTTTCCTCCCGCCCGATTCGGTGCAAGAACCTCCCAAAACAACCGTGTCCGGTGAGGACCTGCGTCAGGCGGAAGGTGAGGGCGCCGTGGCGCCTCTCTAGCCACTCCTCAAAGAGGGGACTTATCGCCACTATTGTGACGTGCCCTGCACGGGGTTGCGACAGTCGCTCTCTCCATGTCGCCATGAGATCGCGCCGGAGGTCTGTCCGCTGAGCGACAATTTGCCGCGGCAGCGGAGTTACCCCCCGGCGTAGTGCCTCCACGCGCCATTCGTGTAGGCGCGCGAGGACTATCGCCTCTAGATCCCATGGCGGGCCAGCTAAGGCCTAACACAAGTCTAGACAGGCGGCAGGATCATAAAAATAAAAATGTCAAACGGGAAATTGTCGATGGAAATATCTCTGTTCGCCAATAATACCCTATGAAATATTAGATACTTAATAAAAATGATTTTATACGTAAAACAAATTTTGTTGCCATCGTTCCGTTTTTATTGTGGCCATAATCGGCGCGGTTAAAATTCTGTGCACGTGTGAACACGGTTATTGCAGAGTTTTTTGTTAGATATAAAATACCTGTACCTTTTTTGGCAATTCCAACATGATTCCAACTTAATATCGAATAGGATGACCTACTAGAAATTGGGACCATTTGTATGAATCGCTGTGTTTTCGTCTATGAGCTGAACTGGGGTCGTTTGACTATAAAACGGATACCGTTTGAAAACTTCTACCTAAGGCTACGATTTCAGGTGTGTGAGTAAAAAAAAACATACATATAGTTTAGAATTATGAAAAATGAACATTTTATTTAAGATATAATTGGTTGTGTACATTGTGCAATAAATAAATAGATAAGTAAATAGATTTTAAGTTTTAAATGTAGTAAAGGTTTTTTATAATTCCAAACAAAACCATGGTCTTTAGTGGCCTCTTCATCCGTATTTTATTGAAAACTAGCGACCCGCCCCGGCTTCGCACGGGTCAATGTTATACATATAAACCTTCCTCTTGAATCACTCTATCTATTAAAAATAACCGCATCAAAATCCGTTGCGTAGTTTCAAAGATTTAAGCATACAAAGGGACATAGGGACAGAGAAAGCGACTTTGTTTTATACTATGTAGTGATAGTGAAGACCATAATTACTGGCGCTCCCTTCTATAATTTCTGAACACAGTATAAAGAGTCTTGTTCTCCCCGTCATTGCGATATTTTTTTTGTTCTAGACCATACCTGAGAACCTTCTAGTTACGGAGATATTGGGGTTCAACGTTCCAACTTTTGTAATTTTAATTTTTATTCGTGTGTTTTATGTAAGATTTCTAGTTTAAAAACCTCAACAACCCCCGTTCCATTCAATCCATCCATCAGAACAAAGTTTTGAGTACGTTACATTGATTCCTACCGTAAAACGTGATTTTTCACCCCAAAAAAAAATGTTTCCCAGCAATATTTTTTGCGGTAAAGTTACTTATTTTGATGAACTTAATGCTTGCTTGACGGCTTCGTTAAGGGTCCTGTTACACCATGTATAGGTAGTCAGTCACCCATAGCCCACAGAGCACAAAATAGGTAATGGCGGCACGGAAGATTGATGAATAATACATTTCTGTGGCGGTACGTTATTCACGATATATCACGGGAACAGCTGAAGAGGCCACGTGAAGCCCAATTAAAACTTTCGCCGACAACTTCCTACGGTTTTTATTGTGAAAAGATAATTTGATGGTTTTATACGTTAGGGAAATGTGTGCGTTGACTGCATGTACGTTTTAGGGTTCCCTACCCAAAAGGTGCTAACGCGAACATGTTACTAAGGTCCCGCTGACTGTTTGCCTGTCTGTCATAGGACTGTATCTGTTCAACCGTAATAACAATATTTTCAGATTGTGTGACTACTATGGCCGCTATGAAAAAACAAAATAAAGTTAAAAATTACAGGCAGTCCCCATACAAGAGACGTGTTTTTTTCGGCGTTTTTAGCTTGATCTTAATAACGGCAGTCCATAAAGGTACAAAAAATTTAAGATTGCAATAAAATACGCTTTAAAAAGAAACTGTTTTGAGTAAGGAGTGGCGCTTTACAAAACCAAACTCTAATGCCAAATTCCGATGTGCCATAGATATCAACTGCCGATGCCGGGTAGAAAAAACCGGCCAAGTGTGACTTGGACTCGCGCACCGAGGGTTCCGTATAAACTTGTAGGTATTTTGTGATTAAACTACAACTAACATATTCGGTTTTCATTTTTTCCCTTACACATTGCTTCTTGCCATGATTCTGGGACAATGGGAAGTATCCTTGGTTTGATTCCTATTTCCTGATGAAATCGCAAAATATACGACATAAACGGTCATATCTTTTGATTGCGTTGATTTACAACTTTGATTTTTTCACTGCTCCAAGAGGTAGCAGACTAGTATTAGTTATTTATTTCAACTCTATACTTCTACGCGTTCCTGAGAAAAGAGGTCTTGACAGACGGACAATACAGTGATCCTTAATTAGGGGTTCCCTTTTTGCCGACTGAGGTACGGATCTCTAAAAACAGGTTAATACCGAGTAAAATTCCAACCAAAAATGGAAACGGATTAAGTTCAGAATAGTCCGTAACACTTATTTGGATCCATATACATAGTAGACATATTTTTCATGGGGTACTGCTTCAGATGCGATAATAAAATTCCACAAAGTATTCTTGAACTCAATGAGACGAAATTTAAAACATGCTTTAAATGAACACTATGTAAGCAAGCAAATTACAAATTGGACGATTATATCGCTGATAAGAATGCTTGGCTCAATGCTGGTCCTGCTCCACAAGGACAGGGATGCATAAATTGATAAAGTTAAATACGAGTAGTATTGTTGGAGCCGCTGAAGATTGTACAACTATCTTTGCATTGTATAGATTCATTTTCTGTAGTATTATATAACCGCATAGCCCATATTGTGTGAGAACTATGTACTAGAAAGCTATCATTCACTGGAAACCTACGTCCTTTCTCGACTTGAATGTGCCCTGGCGGTTGAGAGTATGTCATGCTCACTCAAATGTCTCGCTGGTGGTGGCGCGTGTGTCGGATCATTTAATTCCCTTCAAAATGGTAGAGTTGAATGGTGCTGATGCTGATCCATGCGTCATGTTCGTGAACGGGTGCTGTCAGTTGTGACTGGTCATTTATTTTTCATTATTTGAATTAATTATTTAGATTAGGATACATTTTATCCCAGTTCCAGATCCAATTATCGAACAACACGCGGGCCAAGCCGCGAGCATAAGCTAGTGATATTATAAGATGTAGTATAATTTGCGACCAAAACGCGAGCGACGCGCCGCCCCAGGCAAAAGCTATACATACGATATAAAATATATATATCCTTGAGATCCTAAATTAATTTAAACTTCTGCAATATATATTAATTTTAAGAGTAGAAAAACAAAAATAACTCTCTCCCATAAAGAGCCCTACGCTCAATGCAATCTATAACCGACACAGGAACAACTTCATATTAAGCTTCGCTAAAATATTCATAAAGGAAAAACAATGACACGACCCGACACACACACCTATAGACGATACCCCTTCGATTTAAATTTAGTTTTTCTGAAATTGTAGGGAAGCGCGAACGCAGCGAGGGCGAGGCGGTGACTCCATTATAACACAAATTGACACTAAGCGACGATGAAGATAGATACTATGGCTGGTAAGCGCGAACTTTAACTTATCTGGAGATTTTTTTCTTTAGGAGTTTTAGTATTCTGGAAAATATCAAAGACTTGAATGTTGTCAATCGACACATTCAATCGTCCAAAGCCAATCTTTTTTAACTAAATCTGCACGCGAGATGCGTGCTAGTTACTCGCTAGATGCAACGAACCTCCCAATTTCCTCGTCAACAAAAACATCAAAGAAACCTCGCACGTATTCTGCGCACAATTCATGCGAATGAAAGTCAACAGTTCGTAGTTCCAATATCGGCACAGCAACCGTGCAGATTGCGTTCTACGCTGCAGAATGCTACAGTTTACCTGCTCCGATAAATTCACGAGAGGCAGTGTTGCAGTCAGTCCTTGATAATAAAAGGGTGACATCAGCTTTTTGATTGTCTATGCCTCTTTTGTTCCACGGATATTTCAACATTTTCGACCTGAAAGCGCCACCGCGAGGCAATATATTGCCGTTGACAACCCATGAGATGGAACTCATTGCGTGGTATGAAACGCGGATTAATTTACATGTTGCATTCTGAAAATCAGGTGTATTATTGCATATGGCAGTTCGAGTCAGAAAGGCTCCGCAGGCGTGTTTGCGCAATGGTTAATTTCTTTAGAATAATTCCCTGTACCTAGATAAAATATTCCCGGTTGAAAATTAAAATCTAAATGAGAAATTATCATATAATTATGTATATAATGTGTAAAATTATTATTATTATATCATATATTATTTATTTATATATTATTATTATCATATATTATGTATATAATTATGTATCGCAATAACATATTATTACAATACTTTGACATGAAGAACTTCATGGAACACTGCATCTTCAACTAGACACATTCGTTTCTAGAAAAAAATACAGTAAAACATTATAATTCACTTATTTATTACACAACCGTTTATTTATAAAAATACAGTTAGGGTGTGGCAATAAATCATGCAATTACTTTAAACATTATTTTATAAAATTGACCAGCGAAACACGTAGGTATTTGCGGGAAATGTAATGCGAATTATTCGAAAAGCTCATTGTGAAGGCTGGATCCGATTTTCATACGATTCCCAGTTTGTCTGCCATTGTCCGTGGTGCAATACCAACGATGCGGGCAACACAAGTATTTTATTACCAGCTACAAATCTTCATTTAGCAGCAATGCCCGAGGCCTTTCACAGTAACGGCACAAGCGAAAACGAAATGGAACCATTCACGTTTGATTTACGATAACCGATAATTATCGTCATCCGATTAGTACTCCGGCCGTTTCACTTTTTACACAAAGCAATCATAGGTAACAAATGAACATTTTTATCTTATCGATGCTTTCACAATTCTGTGAGAGTATAATCGGATTGGGTCAATTCCAAGACTGGTATTTTGAGAATGTTAACTTATTTCTTATTGTTGTTGAGAGTGAAACCCTCTTTGATATTATTAATTGAAAATGTTTTTCTATTGCTACATATTTCAAAATTTGGTATTATACTACTTATGCTAAATTCGGTCAGCAGAGGTTTGTGTACCAGATAATAAAATTATATCACCAAGCTGGAGCCGACAGTCTTTTTTTTGTTTGCATGCATTGGTCATTGAACCCGCCTTGTATGCTAGAGAGAAACCTGAAATTCAATGCACTGAAGAAAAACAAACCTTAACCTTCTTTTGATACCAGTTGACACCGGACGAACAGACCCAGTCTCTCTTCATTTCTTTACCTTTGCAGTCATTTCGCCTCAAACAGACATAAATAGTACATTTTGCTACAAGTTGGGAAACTTTGTCACTGCAGCCGAGGCGGAATTCACATCCGAGCCTAAGGCAAGGGTGTTATAGAGACGAGAACTGCAGTGACAATTGATCACGTGTATCACGACGTTTTTCGGTTACGTTTTTCTTACGAAGAAATAAAATAAGTATTTTTGTTATTAATTCCTAGTAACCTGGGATTTAGTTCGATTTTTTTTTAATTCTCGTGAATTCCACCCCGGCTGCAATGAAAAAGTTTCCCTACTTCTATCAAAATGTACTAAAATAGGTGTGTACTTCCATCCTATTGATCCCGTATTCGTTATTAATAGGATAAATACGATGGTGCCGTGGCAACGCCAAGGGTATTTATTCTTAACGTGACGCTGTGACTTAAGCAAATTCAAACGAAGATTGAAAGAAGTTAACGCTTTCAAAAGATAATAATTATTTGGTGTTTGACTTTCGTCAGATGGTGCCACCGTACCTTGATGTATTTTGATTCAGTATTTAATAAAAGTATACCATCGGTACGTACCTTGCGTGCGGATAGGTGTCTTCCAAGGGATCGCCCAGACTCTTAAAGACTAAAATGACCCAGTGTTCTTCAACTATCTTTGACCAGGTCGCTCAAGCACTACCTAGTGCATTTCATCACCCTCCCATGGCCAGAATTGTGCATATTTAGAGTTCAAGTAAATTCAAAAAAAATAAAAAATTAAGGAAAATAAGTTTCTAAATAATGTGTACGTAAGTAGTTACAAATTATTTAGAAACTTATTTTCTTGTAAATCACAAAAAATGCAGATTAGGTAACGAGCCTATTCGTTTTCTACTTTATATAATTTCTATGATACAAAGAAACGCTTTTTCGATTCCATCTCTATCGTAATATATACCTAACTAATATTTCATATAAACTACAGCCACAGGTATTAGCTACAGTCATCAGATTACTTCTCAATCCTAATCAAATTATCAAATTATCATAATATCAAATTGATATAATTTGTTCATATTAGCTAATGTTAATTATTCTTATAGAAATATCTGTTGCACAAGACAAGCAGCAATTGTTAGAACTCCTGCCATCTTTGATACCAGATTATCTTATTACACGCATCCAACGTTGCAACACAACATACCTACATGATAATCTAATATTCATCATTGACCCCCGGCGAAAAAAGAGGGGTGTTATAAGTTTGACCGTTATTTGTGTCTATGTGTTTAAAGATTGATTTATTATTTATCATTACTAGAACTATGTCAAAGAGCAGTTGTATTCCAGTGCCGTTCAAAGGAATGAGTCAAAGAGAGATTTAAATAGCGCGACTCAAGTCGAGTTGCATTTTGATGCGATCTAATTTAAATCTTCTATTTACAAGTATTTTATGTATACCACAGAGGTCCTTGAATAAAATATCTTTACATATCTCTTGCTCTGTAAGTACACCCTTACACCCCTGAATGCCGGGGTGTATGACTATCATTACAGCATAGGTTTTGGAATTTGAAAAAAGAACTGTCATACTCATACTGCACGAAGAATATTTTTAAAAAGTTAATTTTTTTTTTCTCGGTATCGATTAATTACTCGAATCGGAATCTAGACAATTTATTTTATAAAGATTTTATTTTAAATATGGAACTAAGTATTTGTTTCCACATCGTATGTTAGATGGAATCGATTTAAAAATCAAACTGGCCAGCAAGATTTGACGCGCTTGCGTGCGTGAAAAAAAAAAGGCAGTCTACTAGTAGGCGCGAAAGCATCGCGAAAATAATTAATTTTCTTGTTTGAGTTCTTTTTCAAAAGTTTTAAACATGTCTAGTGACGAAGACATAGATCTAACGCCCGATTTTATTAAAGAAAGGGCAAAAACAGTTGTCGAAAATATATTACCGCCGAACTCGAAAGAAAGATATGTAAAGGCATACGACGAATTTATGAAATGGCGGTCAGAAAAAAAAGTGAAATCTCTTTCTGAAAGTGTTTTTATATCATATTTTGATGAATTATCTAAGAGGCTACAACCTTCCAGTTTATGGTGCTTTTATTCCATGCTAAAATCTACAATGATGACAAAACATGACGTGAATTTGAAAGATTTTTCTAAACTTACTGCTTTCTTGAAAAGGCAGTCTGACGGCTTTAAAAGCAAGAAATCGAAGGTATTTACTGCAGAAGAAGTACAGAAATTCTTAAATGAAGCTCCGGATGAAATTTATTTAGCAATAAAGGTACCTACGTATTTACTTGCCCTTTTTAATAAGTTACCAAAATATTTCACAAAAATACTATGCGAATTTGGTGCCTTTAATACAACTTATGTCTTTTTTACAGGTTGTTCTAATTTTTGGGATATCGGGAGCCTGCAGAACCGTGGAATTGACAAACTTGACAATAGAAAATGTAGAAAAACATAACAAATTACTACTCATAAAACTGCCTAACACGAAAACTAAAATTGACCGGTCATTTGTTGTGCATGAAGAATTTGCAAATTATGTTGAAAAATATCAAGCTCTTCGGCCTGAAAACGTGGATACAAATCGTTTTTTTCTTAATTACAGTAAAGGAAAATGCTACAGACAAGTAATAGGAAAAAACAAATTTACAGGCATGCCAAAGCAAATAGCCACATATTTAAAACTGAGTAACGTAGAGTTATACACCGGGCATTGCTTTCGCAGAACATCAGCGACTCTATTGGCTGATTCGGGAGCCAACCTCACTCTGTTAAAAAGGCACGGCGGCTGGAAGTCCAGCAAAGTGGCCGAAGGTTATATCGAAGATTCGATGGCAAACAAAAGCAAAATTACTTCTAAAATAACAGAAAATATAAACTTAAAATCACCACGTCAAAGCACATCATCTGAGCCATTTTTTAATGAAGAAAATAGTACCAGTCAACTGCCGCCATTTACGATGCAAGAACCTCAAGTCACTCAAACTCAAGTCTTATCATCACAAACTCATATTCAAACTATAAATATACCTAAAAAGAACGTGACCATATCTCTTACAAATTGTAATAATTTTACTATTAATTTTAATTAAATACACATTTTTTTCTTCTTAATAAATGTTCATTGAAACCTGCTGTCTTGTTGTTTACTTACCTCACAATCGATATGTAAAGCAGAGTATTTATCTCGGGCGTAAGCATCAATTGCATACGAGGTTTTTGGCGCCTGAGCGAAGCGAAGGCGCTAATTAACCCGAGTATGTATGTCATACAGCCCTTGGTTAATAATCTACTATTAAATTAATTTTGGAAGTTAGTAAGTCACTACAGTTGAATAAAAAAATATGTGGAGCTGCATTTGTTGCGTATAACTTCATGTTTTAAATTTGGTAGTTTGATCCATATTCGATCGCTTATAAATCGTTTATTTAATGGATTTCAAAGACATTACTCGTACTGAATTCATGCATGCAAAACCACAAATATATTTTCACTACTTAGTTGTAATGTGGGGTACTAGGCTCACTTTTGTCTAACCTTTCTGGAAAATATAGGTCCTGGTGTGATGTTAGTAAGTAGTACACGAATATAGTTCATACACAATGCAAATTTTAGTGTACACTTTTTGGGTACTATGTATTTTGTCATAGGAACATCGGCATCGGAAAAGCCAAGGATTGCCTTGAACGGCGGCGAAACGAACTCGGAGCAGCTCTGAATAAATAACCAGCTGAGCAACTTCGCGAAAAAATCTTTTAAACTTGATTGACATTCTTGCAGAGTGTTATCAAGGACAGGCCTCATTAGGGCAACTTTTTTATCGTTTCGGGCACAGATTTTGGATTCCAGAGTAAGATACCAAGACGCGAATTTTAAAACTGCCTGAACACGTTTTTGTTTTAAAAGTATATTTTATGGTAAATGAAAAGTACTGTAAGCAATTTTTGATGACAATATTAACAACATATAACAACGGAACCTATAATTTTATTGATATAATTCTAAAATAACAAATTTTTATAAGCATTATACATTAAATATAACACCGTTTGCCATAATATACATTAAAAATAAAATCGTTTGACATACCACTCAAGTAAGTAAGTAAGTAAAATTTATTTGTTTAAACATGGTGTACATGATAAATTGCATGCAAGTTAATAATAAAATAGAGAATAGTTCTAACATGTTCAGCCGCGTATCGTGGCGTTCAAATTGGTAGGAAGAGATGGTGCATAAACCGTGATAATATTCATCAAAATTACAATAGAAATTATGTATGTACTTATTAATTCGTCATTATTAATTATAAATTAAGTATCACTACAATTCAGCAAGCACAGTCAATAGATAAAATTAAATGTCAAGTAGTCATTAAATAAATAAATTAGTCAATGAAAATATGAATTACTATCATTAAAATTAAAATTATTTCAAAAAAATACAATAGATTACAATAACATGTCAAAAATACAACATTGTCATCAAAAGATATAAAACTTATTTGGTCTACTAAGATGACAAAGTTTTAGAATAAATAAATGTTATATGTAAAGAAATTATATCAACAGTTGGTATATCTCACGTTGATTATATCTTATGAACGATAATAAAATGAAATTGGACCAAATGAGTTTATACGTTATGAGACGCACCCGACAAGAAGACTATTAAAGGTATGGTAAAACCGACCGGAGCTGACGCCGGACTGACTACGGACATCGGTCTTTGACAGATTTTTTTGTATAAACATACCTAATCTTTCAAACTGCTTCGACTGCCTCGTCGGTCGAGTCGTCGCAAGCGCGACTGCTGAGCATGAGGTCCTGGTTTCGATTCCCGGGTCGGGCAAAGTTTATAGGGTTTTTCCATCAGGAATCTTGCAGTAGAGTTTGGATTTGTGCCTGGCGTGATGTTATGTTACGTTATTATCTTTCAAAGTCAATTGTCCGGATTTGGATCTAGTCAGTTTAACTTGAACCTTTACTAGAAATTCAACTGCTAAATGCCACTGCTGTTATGTAGCTCATGAAACGTGCAGAAAAAGTATCATATCACGCCTATCATTCTAGGCGAGGTAACCAAAAAACGTATTGTTAGTAGATACACTAGCATTTTGCCAGTTCTTTAGCCAAGACTATAGAGGCGAGCTTATTTCGATTAACAGTGCACGAAACCTAACATTTCCAGACGGATGATACTAAAAGATCATTACACGATCTGGTGGCCTACCATGACGTCTTAAAGCAGGAGTAATTCCAGTGTGGGAAAGCGATGGCGCTAGAAGACCTATATAGCTCTGTCTCTTTCCCATTCTGGAATAACTTCTGCTTTAACACGTCCTGGTAACCCCCTGGACATCAAACCCATGCAAACCGGAATAAAGAGGCATGGAGGACAGTACTGTAGAGGTTCAATGGTGATACATAATTCTGGTCACTAATTAACACTGGCAGCTTGGCAAATTTACTTATTTAAATTAGAATAAAGAAAAATAGAGAAGAATTGGAATGATGTATTGTCAGGGGGTAGACTTGGGACGCCGTCACCTCCTTCTGCGAAGCAGTCATGCTAGCGAAGGAGGTGGCGGGACGTGAGAGGGAGAGAACCTCACGTCCCAGCCGCCGCGGGAGACGCACCGGGCGTCGGGGGCCACAGACGTGGGCCTGTGGACGGTGAGCTATGGGCTAGCTCGCCGTCCGTCCGTCTTATGACGACAGGCCGTGTCGACGGCGCGTTCGTGTTCCACGCGCGCCTCAAAGAGAGTCAGCAAACAGGAAGGGGTCCGTAAGGGCCGACGCCTGCCAGGGTTGCGGGACTGTTCGAAAGAGATACCGCGGCCCTGGAACACAAAGGGCAAAGGAAGGAACATGGATGGGTTTTAGTCAGTACAAGTCTGACACTCCCTCCTGCTCAGCCCAGAGCGGGAGGGGTCATTTGATGATTTCCCACCGATAAAAAAAAAAAAAAAAAAAAAAAAAGGGGGTAGACTTGACAGAGTTTATAAAAAAAACATGTATTGAATACTGAAAGTTTTCAAAAATAAATATAATATCCCAAAGGGTATTCTTATTTAGTAGTGTAGTATCTAAAAGCGCACTACAGTACCTAGCCACAGAACGGAATAAAATCACTCATCTCAAATGCTTCACGGCCAGTTCTGTGCTTCAGGCATGCTGGCTGTACAGCCAAGCCTTACATTCCCATACATCATTCGTGTCCAAGCTTCTAAGTGGTTTAACAGTTGGACTGAATTACTTAGGGAGTGTAACACTTACTTAGGCCATCTTACACTTACCTAACTAGTGGCGGGACACAGCTTGTCTGGACGCCACGAACTTTACAAAGTTTCTATTTCGGCCCCATGTGCTATAAACATGACGGTACTAATTTGCGGAAAGATTAACTAATGATGATCAGTTAATTTAACAGAAATTGATTTCAGAATAAATTTACTCATACTATAGATAGGTAAACTGACAAACATGAAATGATATAAAATCACGCCTGTAATCTCTCAGGGACTAGGCAGAGGTTTACTTAATAGTATACCCACATTTCACCAGTTATCTTTAAATCCCATGCAATAGGGGGCGGGCCTATTGCCATCAACCGGGCACAGATCCAAACTCCTTGGCTACTACTGAGAAATTCCTGATGGAAAACCCAATTACGCTTTGCTCGACCCGGGAATTGAATCCAGGAGAGAGATACAAGACCCTTAACGAAGTCGAAACGCACTTGTTCGCCCCGTCATTGTGATATTTTTTTTCTAGACCGTAACTGGGAACCTTCTAGTTACGGAGATATTGGGGGTCAAAGTTCCAACATTTTCACAAGTTTTATTTAAATACTTGTTTTTAATGTAAGATTTTTACTTTAAATACCTCCACGACCCTCGTACTATTCAATCCATCCACCAGCACAATGATATGAGTCCGTTACATTGAGTCCTACTGTAAAACGTGACTTTCCACCCCAAAAAAAAAGTCGTTTCCCAGCAATTTTTTTTGCGTAAAGTTACTTAGTTTGATGTACATAATGCTTGGTTGACGGCTTCGTTAAGGGTCTTTTGTTACACCCTGTATATGGTAAATGCTGTAAAATTCACAATTTAATAGTTTTTTCACCAGTATTGTTGATAAAGTATAACGAATAGCAAGAATTTCAGTATTCTCGATTAACGTGGAATCAATCTTGCTTTCTCTTATTACATTTGTTTCGCACTTTTCCCTGAAAATATAAAATTACCCCACTTCAAACCTACGCCTTTTACCTGTCCCAAATGGGCAAACCCGACGCTGAACAAAACAGGAACTCTTATGCAATTAGCGGAATCAGTGCTTATCTTCTGTTTGAGACGTAACAAGGGAGTTTAAGTAAATTTAACAGCAATTTGCAGTATGTTAACTGTAGCGCCGGCGCTTATTGCCACTCCACTCTCGTTACACTCTCAGGCCGGATGATATTGCTAATTGGGTTCCCTAGTTGCCGGAAATCGTATAAACTTTCGCTAATACGACAGAAGCTGATGCTAGAGTGTTAGGAACAAATTATATCAGCGTGAATGGTGTTGTGTGGTGCTTCTACAGCTTCCACTCGGGTAGGTCGCATACTTTCGGGTGTCGTCTGTTGTCGTCGTCAGCCTGATAATGGTATTGAAGCTTTTCGCTCGGTTTACTCTGTGTTGCGTGCTCAATGTGCAATTTTTACTGCTCTGGTGGCCTACCATGACGTCTTATAGCAGGAGTAATTCCAGTGTGGGAAAGAGGTGGCGCTATAGACGACCTGCATAGCTCTGTCTCTTTCCGCTTTAAAATTGAGTCAACAGATTTTTGGTTCCATCATTGACTTTGACGTAATCTCCGGTATGTTATGGAACATCTCGACAGCCTGTTATCGATACTCTTCTTATTTTTTAATGTCTGTTGGAAAGCTGATTCTTATAATAGCAATTTCCGCAAGATAATGGTTTCTCAGAAAATAAAATATATTTCCTTAGCTTTTATTTATTACTTGTTTATTTTTAATGTTCATATTCTGTAGAGTTTAATTTTATATTATTCCTCAAAATAACTACTGGTAAATAGTTACCTAAAATTTCCTCGTAATGATCAACATTTGCGCCCTTTATTAGCAAAATGAACCGCCCAGTCAAGAATCGTACCAAGTCGAATTTAAATTAAAAGAAAGGATTATTTTAGCAATTAATTAACTTAATGGCTTTAATAAGTGCTCGAGCCGAGAAAAACGGAAAAGGAATAAATTATATTGGGTAAAAACAATGACATTGAATGTGAGAAACAAAAATAAAGTAAAACGACGTTCTAAACACAATGAAGTGAAAATTATTGCGAATCCGTACAAATAACGTCACGGAACTATTCCGAGAAATAAAACAGTTCACGTCTTCATTTTATTCCGTCATTGAAATGGCTTTTCAATATTATGTATCCACTCGTTTTCCACAAGAAGGTTTTACGGTAGTTTTGATGTCATTTTCTTCAAGTTCTGAAAGTACCCACAGTATAATTAATATAATTAAAATGTTTTCAGGGAATGTTAGTGAGGGATCCACATGATTCATAAATATTATCTCAGTATTTCTGATTTTATAACAATTGCAAAAACCCTTTAGGTAATTCGGTATAGGTGAATAGTGGGGAAAATGAATTCGTATAAAAATCAATTACTAATAATCCATTACAGATGACAGTAGATCCACTATCACAATCTGGTCCACTGAAAAAGAAAATAGCTACCGTACATGCAGCACACGTGAAATTACTCCAATCTTTAATTTATCTTTTACTTAATTTTTGTCTCATTTTCACTTTAGTCTTTTACCACAAAATTTTAACTTAGTAAATTGGTTTACGTACAGCGCGTTCGTTGTAGCGTAATTCTAAAGGAAAAAGGACAAATATGAAGAAAACAGCGAGTAACTTTAAAGAAACCTCAAAGTGGCTCACAATTTTGTGTGTTCAGGATGAAATAATTAAATTTGTTTCCGCTAAGCTCTATTTTGTTAAGGTTTTGATTCGCATCAACAAAGCGGGCGACTGCCGCCGCAAATTGCAGACTCATTGTTCGATTCAAACAAACATTCGCGGGTCCGCTCCTTCACACAAAGGAACTCCATTTTGTGCGCACAAATCATTTTCATTGTTTTTATTAAATTTTTAATTACTTATTTACATATTATTATTCAAGTTTTTATTTACTCTTGGCCTCAATTTTTATAATAGGATATACTGCTGAATTAAGGTAAAGATCAAAGATTTCGTGCTCCTTTGTAAGGGACTATGCTTAATATCTAATTATGTCAGTGCCTAATTGGTTTTCCTCAATTAATACTGAAACATAATTTAATTTTGGAAAATAAAAATGTTGGATTTGGGAACTTTTCCTTTAAATGTTTTAATTAGAAAACTGCAACTTGAGCAAATAACTGTCGCTACTCGCACGTTTTCCAAAGTTATTTTACTTCTCTTTTGTCAAAATTGATTAGTTTGTTTTACCTCGTACTTTTATCTGAATCCAGCAGTTGAGATTAGTTTCCAAAGCAAGATTTTTCTAATTTAAGCATTCTTTTACGTAATACTGAAACTCCATCGCTATGTGAAGCTATTTTACTTAGGAAGGGGTCCGTAAGGGCCGACGCCTGCCAGGGTTGCGGAACTGTTCGAAAGAGATACCTCGGCTCTGGAACACAAAGGGCAAAGGAAGGAACATGGATGGGTTTTAGTCAGTAAAAGTCTGACACTCCCTCCTGCTCAGCCCAGAGCGGGAGGGGTTATTTGATGATTTCCCATCGGTAAAAAAAAAAAAAAAAAAGCTATTTTACTTAAAATATTTATGAAATGATCCAGAATTTGCGGTTTCTCGTTGGTTTAGTGGACTCACGTGCTAGGGCTAGGCTGGTGCTGGGTTCAAATCCCATCGGGCAAAGTGTCCTCCATTTCCTTCTGGAATTACTGAATAAGAGTAACCCGGAATTCATATTTTTGCCGGTCGATGATAATACCTAAGTTCGGTCTCTTTTACGGAACTCTAAAATAACTGACGAAATGTGAGTGTACTATCGTACACCTCTAAATAACCCTTCGGAGAAATACAGATGTGATGCTCCATTATGTATGTATAAAAATATACTAAGTTCTTGAGAATCTTGTGTCATTATCATGACCAGCATTCTCCAGCCTTGATCCCAATTTATTTAGGGTCGGCGCAGCATGTCTTCTTCTTTTACTTTCCTATTACTCGTCATCTCAGCAGTCACCACCTGTTTATTACAAGTAGAAATGTCATATATTAGTCCGGTCAAGTTGGCTCAAAAAATAGGGGTAAGGTTACAATAATTCGCATAGAGCTAAAAATTGGTACGAATGTTGGGAACACCATTACAAATGAAATGTGAAAAGTCCTCATCGATCCGACAAATCCGATAAAAATAAATATTCAAGGTCGCAATTTTTTTTGGGATTTTTCAGCCAAACGGTAGATCAGACTAAAATTGTAGATCATGCAATTATCTATAAAAATGGTCTTCATTTCACACTTTTCTAAAAAAAAAAACAGCTGTTCCCTCCCTACAATATTATGATCGCATTAACTCGTCAAAATTTATTTATTTATTTCTTTATTTATTTAGGTTAGCCAACAATTGTTTACACGTTACATACAATTTATAAGTACACAATATACATTTATAAGTGCAACAATTACTTATAGGCTAACACCACATGCACTATTATATTACATTGTACATTTTCATCAAGTATTGCTATTAATTGTGAATTAAGAATGATAAAAAAAGGGTAAAATTAAGCATAGATCCAGAAATTTAACAAACAAATCAAGACAGTCGAATTGAATTAAATTAAATTAAATTAAATATATTATAATGTTTGGTGATAAAATAAAATAACAGATAAATTAATAAATTAAACTAAAATTAAATATTTGGTTTACACTAGATAATAATTAAGAATTAATTAACGGTAAATTGTTACATAAATTATCAAATTGGCATTACATTAGAATAATAATAATTTATTTGCATTATGTTTTATAGTTTTGCGAATAGTATTTAATAATTCTTTTAGAAAATTTTCCCAAGCTGTCGTGGTGAACGTCAATCAGGTCACTGCAGCTGTTTAAGATTTTACACATTCGCGGTATTAGTGAGTTAGCACCTAGGACAGTTACGCTACGCAATGGCGGGTAAAGCGGAGTGATGGGATTTCTGGGATAGCGTACAAAATGTACTGAACACCTGATTTTTTTTCGTGATTTCGGGTTTGGTCCCATAGTAAAAGTTGTTGATAATGATGAGTACAATGACCCCTTAAGAGATTTCGTGTATGAACTGATAGACCTTATATAACAGATTTAAGTTGAACGTCACATTTTTATTCAGCACGCACCTTGGACTACCAGCGGCAACTACGACGCGCTCTTGCCTTCCAGGAAAGTTCTTGAATTCTTTTTTAACTTACGCGTTTAGAAAACCGTATTACCGGTCAGACATAAGTAGCTAATTATATTTTAAAAGGTTATAAATACTTATTGAGTGAGAAATGTTTTGTTAATCACAAACAGATGAACAGGTGCGGTATTGAATGAAACGATAACACATCTTTAAACTTTCTTTTAAGTCTTTCTCGAGAATTACTCGCCTACAGTTTTCCTGCTCTATATTTTATTCAAACATTCTTTGAACCGTGTAAAACCCTTTGTCAAATATTAATCCATTTATTGTATTTCGTACCGTTTCTGTAAAGTTCTGGGAAGCACGGGTACCTACAAAACAATTTTAGGCGAAGCTTTTAAAAAGGTCACAAAGATTTACCTTAAATATTTGGTATTTGAACTTTTAAAACGTCCTTTCAGTTTTTATGAGAGTAGGTATTTCAAAACTTGGTACTGCATACATCCTCGGACGTATCTCCGATCTCCGAGCATCTGCAGTATTCGATGGAAAGGCGCTTGATTGTGCTCACTTGACAACTAAATTCGTTCACGTGGGGAAAAATGTCAAAGGCGAGCGAGAAACAGAATCGAGCGCCAGCCGTGCCGCTTTCAAAGATCGGTCTACCTTTGTATAGTTACGTGTAGCGAGATAAAATACAGTGACACATCAACGGTTCTATACACATACTACCAAAGTATTTGACCATTTCCAAGCAATGTTATTTATGTATTTACTTCGGTATTCCCAATTGGACGTTACTGGTATTCGATTGCTGTATGTAGGTCACGTCTGAGTATATTTCTCGATTTGTTTGCCATCTACATAATTAGTGGTACCGTTCTCATGAATATTGGTACATGAGGATAAATAGACTTTAGGAATCGTGATTTCGGTTACTTATTCAACTTGAATTTGTAGCTTTTTTAGACTAATAGTAAAATTCTATGACGCATAATGTGCTGACAACGGTTTATAGTTCGATAATCTTATAGGAGATCGTTTTCCTATATCATTATCGAACTGTGAACTGTTAAACAGCTATATTTATGTTACAGCATTTGCTGGCAGGCAATAAATCGCAACTGTTCATCTGGTATTCGTGCAATCTGCATGGCTGTCGATAGATTGGAACTGCGTCTCTCTATATTACAAATTGCCTGTGCAGACTCCCAAAATGAATTAACAGAACACGGCACTGTCCACGTCCGCTACTCAAGTACAACAATCCTTAGCCACTTGCTTTGTTGGCTGTACCATTGTACATGTTCTATGTACTTAGGTACAATCAGTGTTGCCAGCGAACCGTTTGTCTTTGTAGCCAATCCGATATGTGAAAATTTCAGATACGATCTCGATTCAATTTCCGTTTCGAATTACGTCAAGATATTGTCAGATTTTATATCTTGAACAAGTGTCGATTGTGGCCGTTCTATTCAAGTTTCTTACCGATCGGGGAATAAAAGCAAAACACAGTTATCAACTGCCTATCATTCGAAAAGTTGGAAGAGTCTATTGAATGGGACAGATTTTCGATAGACGTCTGTGGGCGCCTGAGGAAAATAATCTCCGAACTCGTCACAAACTCAAGACATAATAAATCTTTCCAGGCTGATCGATGGTAGTTTATAGATAATAATTCATTTAGAGTGTCGGTTTCTCGTTACCAACCCCTAGTAGCTATGGCTTCCGACTATAATGGGACACGTATACGCACTAGTTTTATTATTTAAGGCCGAAACACACCGGATCCGTACAAGTAGACGTGCACGTGCACGTACCATGACGTTGTAATATATGGAACTTTATAGAGACATGGCACACCGCTTGCGTGACGTACACGTGCGCGTAGACTACATGCGTAACGCTACGCATTGCAGCTGTCATGAGACAAACTTGCTGCGTAGCTACGCAGAGCGGAACGACAACGTCACATTGATGCGTGCAGTAATGACGTTGTAGTCAATGGCATTCCGTATTGGACGTCACACCGAACAAGTTTGAACACGCACGTATCTTTGCTGCGCGTGACTTACGTTTGTATTTAGTACCAAGCAACTCTGGTTGCTGGGTGTGCAAAAAAAACAATGGGTTAAATATTTATTTGAATATTTTTTACTCTTTGTTTTTTGTGTTGTACAAACAATTAGTTTTTCTTTAATTTCGTTATTCATCATTAAAACCGAAAATAAACATCACTTACTACCGGTAAAATTTGAAAACAAATACAACTAAATGCTTAAGTCACACGCGTAGTCACGCGCAGCAAAGATACGTGCGTGTTCAAACTTGTTCGGTGTGACGTCCAATACTGAATGCCATTGACTACAACGTCATTACTGCACGCATCAATGTGACGTTGTCGTTCCGCTCTGCGTAGCTACGCAGCAAGTTTGTCTCATGACAGCTGCAATGCGTAGCGTTACGCATGTAGTCTACGCGCACGTGTACGTCACGCAAGCGGTGTGCCATGTCTCTATAAAGTTCCATATATTACAACGTCATGGTACGTGCACGTGCACGTCACGTGCACGTCAAATTAATGAATGACAAGTATTTGTGTATTATACAACAACTAAAAAGGGTAAAATAAAAAAACTTTCTGCGAAAACAAAACCGACTTCCAAAAAAACACAAAAAATGTCTAAAATAACTTGACTTTCGGAAGTCGGTGTCTTTCTTTGCCATCTTTTTTTGCCACCGACTTCCGAAAGTCAAGTTATTTTAGACATTTTTTGTGTTTTTTTGGAAGTCGGTTTTGTTTTCGCAGAAAGTTTTTTTATTTTACCCTTTTTAGTTGTTGTATAATACACAAATACTTGTCATTCATTAATTTTACATTGTAACTAGAAGTTAGTTAAAGTACTCGTCAAGAAGAATCATACGAGCCCAAACTCGATGAGGTTTTGTCGTTTTATAACGGAGTTCCTATGGCCACCGTCCAGCTCCATCATCAGACACTGGATACCATTTAGGACCAAAGTACTCGACAAGACGAATCATAAGAGCCCAAACTCGATGGGATAGTGTCATTTTATTACGGACTACCTGTGACCACCTTCTAGCTCCATCACCAGACCCTGTGTACCATCTATGAGACAAAGTACTCGACAAGATGAATTATACGAACCCAATCTCGATGGGGTTATGTCGTTTTATAACGGAGTTCCTATGGCCACCTTCCAGCTCCATCATCAGACCCTGGTTACCATTTAGGACTACATTACTTGTCAAGACAATTCAAACGAGTCCAAACTCGACGGCGTTGCGTCGTTTTATTACAGAGTTTCTATGGCCACCTTCCAGCTCCATCATCAGATCAAGTCCATGTCATCATAATATTGCATTGTCTCGCAATATACATATGCGTGCAAAATTTCAGCTCAATCAGAAATCGGTAAGTGTGTCAAATTTAACTAGCAAGTATCACGCGACGTCGCGTGATGTACATCAGAGCGCCAGCACGTGACGTCGCGTGATGTGACAATTAACGTGAGGAAAACAACCATATTCCTGAACCGATTTTGATGAAATTTCTATGGGACCAATCGGGAAGCATATCCTTTCAGATGAAAAAAGAATTTTTCCAATCGGTTTACAAATGACGGAGTTCTGAGGTAACAAACATAAAAAAAAAAACAACCGAATCATTTGGTTCTCAAGAACCTCCTCCTTTTTGAAGAAAGTTGGTTAAAAAACAAGTGAATTTGTGTAACATTTTCATCGAGCAAAGACACGAGATCAGGGGGCCTAAAATGGCTGCTTTATCAGAATCTTAATACGAATCACGTTAAAAATTTAAAACTCTTAAAATGGACTTTGTAGTCATAACCATACAACCATTTTAAGAATTTTAATGTGATTCATATTATGATTCTGATAAAGCTTCCATTTAAGGCCCCCAGATCGGATATTTCAACGAAAAGTAAACGCAAAATAGAAAGGAATGTTAATACAGGATGAATGTTCGCCGCGCACATTACTGCAAACACCGTGTTGAACCGGAACGTAACATTACATGAAATTCGTTTTTTTCTTGTGTTGTTCTACTAATCGTGACTTGAAATGTAACACATGTTGAAAAAGTCCGCCTAGTTGTTATGTTTTTGTTACGTAACATGTTGCATTGCATAGATTAGACGGCTCTTTTGTGTCACATTTCATGTTAGGTTTCACCAATACTGGGTACAGATTAGTGAAACGTAACACGCTATGTATCACAAATATCCGTCCAGGCTTATGCAATGCAACATAAAATGTAACACAACAACTAAACGAGTTTGTTACAAAGTGTGTTACATTTAACCAATGTGCTGTATCTGTCACAACCTGTACCCAATTAAAATGTTACATGACATAAAAACGCTCGAGAAAATGCTGAAGTATTTGGGTTAGTCACCAACTCGACACGAGAGACTGGACATTACACACCTTCAAGCCAAACAACCAAAAGATACATTCGAAATAAGAACAAACAACTGAACTCACCTGTCACCCGCACAAGCTCATCCTCATTCCCATAAAAGTATTCTGAACGTGCGGACGTCGCATCGTATATTTGCGATAGCTGGTAATGCGCTGAACAGCCTTAATTAAACCGGACGGGAATCGACTGGCCGGTAATTGGGTTGAGCAACAGGCTCCTGCGGGTATCACCACGTACATACGCGTGAGCAATACTCCTGAGGCGTGTATCTATGTATAGGGTTGCCATCTGTCCGGATTTATCTGAGCTTGGCCGGCTTTTTAGTCCTCTTTCTCGACTCTGCCATTGTCCTTTGTCCAAACTTTACAAACTAAGAGTATTATAAAAAACAGTTTTCGGGTAAAATTTCCGGCTTTATGTCAGGAGCTGTCAAATTTCGAAATGGTAACCCTACCTATTTAGCTTTGTACCAGGAAACATACACAAGTTTGGTTATGTAACATGTGTTTCGTATTCCTACAACGGTCTTGGGATTGTTTGTATGTTCTAATAGTAGTGGCACTAAATAATACAAATCAATTTGTTGAAAGTTCTTGTACTTGAAAACTTGGAACTGTCGAGAGGGACAGATATATGCATATATAGATATGTATAATATATATAGGTACTTTGTTGTACTTATACCTAAATTTTTACGCGGCTATTTTACAATATTGCTTGTTTTGTGGCGATAAGACCGCCGTTGTAACGGCTGTCTTATCGCTGATAGCGTTATCTTCCAGACAGCCTATGGATGAAAAAACGTTGTAAAATCAAAAGGGTAGTCAGCGGTGAACCTACTGCTAATAAATAAAATCTCTACGCAGATTAGCCATCGGCGCAGGAGATATTAATGTGCAGAAGTGTGTGCGCAGACACAGACACAGGTGCGCTCTCTGTTCCTTTAAAACATACGTGATACGTGTTCTCCTAGTCCGATGGGGCGGTAATCCAACACAACCGGAGAGAGTTCATGCGAAGGACCAACGACTTAACGTGCTTTCCGAGGCACGGGGGTATCATACCGCCAACTTCCAAACTCCGGGCTACTACTGAGAAATTTCGAATGAAAAAACCCAAAAGTACTTTTTGCCCGACCCGGGAATCGAACCCAGGACTCAGCAGTCGCGCTTGCGACCACGAGACCAACAAAAAATAAAGCTTCTTAAGCAGATACCTACAATACATAAACATGTAGATACACATTACAGCGAAAGGAAATGAAAAACAAAATAATAGTCCAATGGTTCAAAAGGAAATTTTTAGTTCGTGGTTAAAGTCACTTCAAACATATCGTCTCATCACAGAGCACTGTTTGTTATTAAAATAAATGATTATATTGAAATACATCAATGGATTCGTGTGAACTTAATATACACGCGTCGTATAATGAGTGTAAAAAGACCCTCAACCACGCCAAAAGGCACTTGTTCTCTCCGTCATTGCAATCATTTTTTTGTTCAGAGTCGTATCTGGCCAACCTTCTAGTTACGTAGATATTGGAGATCAAAGTTCCCAATTCACGAGTTTTTTCAAAATATAAGTTTTTACTTTACTATACCTCGATACCTCCATGATCCCTGTACAATCGATGCATCCATCAGCACAATGTTTTGGTAAACCATTATTTTTCACCGCTAAAAAAAGTCGTTTCCCAGCAATCATTTTTGTGTAGAGTCACTTTACAGTTTACAGTTTACAGTTGTACAGTCGCGACTACCAATATGTATACACTTTCCTAAACTTAAAAAACAATTTTCGCGAGAAATAACGATTGTAACTTAGAGATGGGATCTTTTTCATAAAAATATGAGTTCCATCATACTATGTTCGTAACAACATTAAATTTTTATCAGAACAATAGGAGAAAAACCCTTTTAAAAGTTGTGAAGTGTACATACTAGTGCAGGAGACTGTACAGAATGCTTGGTTGACGGTTTCGTGAAATGCTCGTTTACACCTTGCATATCTTATCATTTAAATCTTCAATGAAATACTCAACTGTAAACAAGAAAATATAACGCCTATGTTTCCTCGCAGGGTTTGGCAGAGGTCCCATTTCGCCAGTTAATTTCCAAGTCCCATGTAATAGGGGACGACCCTATTGCCATCAACCGAGCACAAATCCAAACTCCGGACTGCTTCTGAGAAATTCCTTTTATAAAAACCACTACACCAGCGAGCCACTTACAGCCAAACAACAAAATACCAATTCAAAATCTAATTTGGATAACAAGAGAAGTATCATTATTTGCTGACTTATGTAAATGATGAGTGAAATACTCAATAAGCTGTATTTAATACGCTGTAAGGCTTTATCAAGCGGGAACAGGCATAGGTGTCCCGACTAAGGAGAACGACCGACGCGACGCGCGACGTCGCACTTTGATACCCTCCAGAACAGAATTTAAGGGGCATGATACTGAAATGCTCATGCTTTTAGGATCTCTATAGTGAATTTGCTTCTTGGTGCGCAGGGTGTGGGGCAGCACCAACAGTATCTTAAGCATGATCGCCAGTCGCCTGGACTGTGTTTATGTGGGTCGCTGCTGTGCAATGTGTGCTCATGGGTTGTCGCAGCAGTGATCCACGATTATTTGTTGCGTTGTTTGTTTTATCAGTACTTACAAACATAGTCATAAGTTTTACTAACAGCTTTTGAGTCATAGATACTCGAATAAAGAGACATTCTATTCTATTCTATAACTTGTGTAATTGTGTGTATTTATGGCTCAGTTAGAAAAAAATCCTCTTGTGTGAGCAATAAGTTTTGCTATCATTCCGTCCCTGAAATATGACCCGAATTTGTCCCTGTATTTGTCTGTAACGGAAAATGTCGATGGTCTTGATACTAGCTGTGCCAAATTAAACCTAATAACAAGCACATTCCAACAGTCGACTTCTAAACAGTTGAAAAAACGATAAGTACTCATCAAAGGAAACATTTTTGGTAGACCCCATTAATTATAACGTAATTTATTTCGACAGGCTTCACAAGCATCGGCCCTTTGAAACCCATTTGCAAAATAATTGGATTCCCTCATTTAGAGCAATTTTCTGATTTGATTAAAATTGACTTAGACATTGGCAAGATCATTAACAAACTTATTCTGGCGTCTCTGTGCGTTTGTATAACACTTCTGTTAAGACTTTCATTACAGTCGAATTTAATTAACGACTCCTGCGATTATTAAATATTTATAAAGTTCTCCTCGTAAGATTTCGAATCAATATTGACACAGTTAATAGATTCTAGAACGAGTTGAATTTGGAGCTTGTTATTTTAGTCTGAATGTTGAAATAACAGGAGTGGAGTGATATTCCTTGTCTCACGTTTTAAAGCGAGTGGAATGTAATGCTAGTAGAGTGGTTCAGTATAGTAAGAGACTAACAATTTGTGCCTTGTGCAGTGTCACGACCCAGCAATCAAACGGGTAGGTTATACTGCCAAGCCATTCCAGAAGGTTACGACTGTGTCTCTATCTGGTATATACGTGGACACATCAAATGCCCGTCATCTCAGTATTACTGATACATAAATAAATATCTTGGCATACCACAAAATACTCAACATCTACCCGCCTACCCTTAAAAGTATTTTATTGGGATTACGTGTACCCGAATACACATAAATGTAGATGTCCCCTCATTTAAGAGCTTCCAAACTAATGAACCGATTTAAATAAATGAGGCGTCAATCCATTTACCTGAATAACACCTTTTTATGCTTGTTTTTAAGGGTTCCGTTAGGAAGTTCTTAAGATTTTTGCGTCTGTTAGAGGTACTCAAGGCAATTCACAAAAAGTGTCTACTTATGAAATCATTATGAACTTTTTCTTACTTAAGTTCGCTTGAGATCCCGGTTCATTTATCCCACGATGGCTTTAATAAAAAACACAAGAGATGAAATGCCCCATATTAATTGTACCTAGTCCGTTAGACCTATTACACATCAAGTCATACATGCGCCAAACTACCTGCTTAAAACTCTAAACATCCTCCACAAATATACTAAATATCGCTACAACTACAATATTAGACTCTCAACATAGAAACATGAATAATCTAGCACCAAACATTAACCATTCACTAAGCTGTATTAACTATTTAAGTCGTATTGAAGCTCATAACTGCCTCATTAAGCCATACCTCATGCTATATTATAATTGGATACCTAATCAAGTTCCCGCATTTGTTTACAATACTGATTGCAAGTGTGCCGTGATACACGAAAACCTTCTTAAACATAATAACTTATGTTACATAATAACTTATATTAATGACCTGAAACCAATTGTACTGTAACAGTAAACCTTTGTACTTCCACCAGCATTGAAATATACCTAGGTACATAAAAAGCCATATCACGCCTGTAACTTAATAGTACACCCACATTTCTCAGTTACGTTTAAATATTATCTTCTTAGCGTGTCGATGACTATTCAAATTGAGTCAGCCCAAAATTTGACGATGAGTTTGGCACTTTCAGTAGCGTCCATCATCGTATTTAAGTCCTATACATGTTACTTGGAGAGGGGGCGAGCCTATAGCCATCACCCGAGCACAATACCAAACTCCGTGGTTGCTTCTGAGAAATTTTTGATAACGACCTCATGCATAGCATTCGCGCTTGCGATCTCCAGACCAACGAATCGCACTATAATTGAATCAAATCGCCTATCTTGACATTAATACGGGCCCTAACCAAAACGACTGAACGTTCCACTTCGTAAGACGAACACAGGAGCCGCGCCTACAGAGGATTATTTATTTAACTATTTAAACTTCATATACAATACATGTCCGCTTAGGTACCACTGTACATAAGCGTACTTAATGCCACAAGGCATTCTCTACCAGTCAACCTTTGGGTTTTATTTATTTATTTATTTATTTATTGACACACCAAAGACTTATTCACTAAATAATTACATTAAATATATTTCTATTTAAGAGCTTTGCGGTGAATGCGTCACTTATAGGTGTGCACAGCACTTGTATAATCAATAATAAGAAATTAAAATGGAAATGTGTGATACAAACAAAATTAAAATTTACAAAGTTTGCATTGAATTTAAAATGTCAAGTAGTTTAATTAAATTACAGTATAATTTAAAAAATAAAAAATAAACAATTAAATTGGAATAGAAAACCAATTATAAATTGAAACTATAAAATTACAAATAAATTAGGACAAAATAATTACGTTAATTATAATTCAAATTAAAGAATAAAATAGATTGAAATTTGAGTTCAAAAATTAAATCAAATTAAATTTTACAGTATTAAATACATTGAATGGAGGCACACAGGAGGGTTAAATAGGACAACATTGTATTAGGGATAGGATTGACATATTTGTTAAATATATCTTTTGCGTTACTGTTTTCCAAACAAATGAATGATACAAAAGATCGCTTTCGTTTCGCGAACGTTTTCATGCGACCAATCACTTTGTTAGAACCATGGTTAAACGCAAATAGATTTTTCCAATTTCAGATTAGATAAATGGAGGCTGTGTAGTCATTGAATAAATGCATCGCTGTCTTAATATATTTCTAAAGTAAATCCTAATTCGTCAAAGCCATAACACGATATATTTTGATTACACATCAAGACTGGATAGATTCTTCACCGTCACAACTTTAATTAAGTCTCGAATGTACAAACGAGTTGCCAAAACTAGTTAACGTGTTTAGTAACTATAATTAAACTTATACCAACTTATGATGAGGTACAGCCATGTTATTTCATCAGCTATCGATTGTAGCTCGGTGCCTCTATAACAACGAACAGTTCGTCTGATTTTCGAATGATAATAATACCTGGTTGATTGATTGTTTTATACACTCGTAATGCCAGATCTTTTGATTTTTGTACAAGGGTTGGACACTGGATATCGATTTATGATTAACATTCACTCTACACTAATATTATAAAGAGGTAAAGTTGGTTCTGGCGGTCGTTTTCAGAACTACTGATCCGAATACGAAAATTCTTTTACTAATGGGAAGCTGACATCACGTTCAACGGGGAACGGTCCGAAATGCACTTTTTCTTCTCGTCTTTGTGATATTTTTTTGTTCTGGACCACACCTGGGAACCTTCTAGTTTCGGAAATGTTATAGAAGAGATGCCATATGATGATGCACAAATGCTTGGTTGACGGCTTCATGAAGGGTCCAGCTACACCTTGTATTTAAAGAAAGCTAGTAATTTATAAAAGCCTAGTAATCTCCATACTCTCTTAGTGATGGTCTCTAAGTACCTACTTACTCACTTCAAAGAATTTATTCGCGATAAGATTTTTGCATCCCGCCTTTGATATACTAATGCCTTCTTTTCAGCGTTTTTATTCCATTTTCTATACGATCAGAAAGATTTATTTCTGCCGCGTTGTGGCTTTCATAGCCAAGTCTTTTTATGTAGATACCTCTCTGGAAATGTACCTCCATTTAAATATTGATTAACATAACGTCGAATTAATAAGATGTTAAAACAACACAGAATCTTTTGATTACCATTTTGATGATGTTGTATTTTTGGAAGAATGTTTTCAGACCACGAATTCTTGTATATAATAATTTGCTGGATATCTGAAAACAACAATTTTATCATACATTCCTTAAGGTTATTTCAGAAGGTTACGCCGCAGAGTTAGTAGATGATGGCGAGACGAACTAGACAAAACCAATGACCAGTGGTCTACATTAGCCGTGTTTTTAGACGCAGGGCTAATGTAGACCACTGGAAATCGTGGGAAGAGATGCCTTCAGGCCGGCAGTAGGATGATGCAGGCTAACAGTAACAGTAGGGTATGATTGCTCAAGTCGTAAGGGCGAATTGCTGTAACTTATGTCACCTTTTTTACAAAATCATGCTGCAAACCTATCTTACTTCATTTTCACTAAGTAAGACTAAAGTCTGTTTTTTAATCTCAGAGACTAAATTGACACATGCAAATTTCAAACTTACAAATTACTTTTGTGTAGTGTATACCTACGATACAGGTTTGTTGAATTGTTACTTTTTATATTTATTACACGAATAGAAAAAAAATTACAGATGCCAAAATTTCAGGTTGTTACTACACGGTAAAAAGGATAAATAAACCCTTTTCTCTTACAAAACGGCAGAACTTTTAAAAATTACGGCAATTACAATTTAAAAAATAATTCTGGTTAATACGGCAGTTAGTGTACTATAACTACTACTATATGATTTTGAATATGGCAACCCTAAATTTAACAGGAACAACACTGAACGGCATTATATTTACCTAAAAAAAACGATACTACTGTTTTTATTAACGGCAATTTAGGGTAGTGGCACATCACTATTTAAGAATTGCACAAAAAAACTAGCAACCCACGTAATGTCAGTTTAGTCTCTGAAATTAATAAAAAACAGACTATAATCTTGTAGAAGAAGGCTTCACAACTCAAACAGTGTCTTAACAAATCACCAACGTTTCAACACAAACCGACTACTTTTCTCACAGCGCACAAACATTCCTTCACGCTTTCCAACAACACGAGCAATAAATGTTATCAAAGTAACGTCTTCTCATTTCATTTGTGTAACAAAGTAGTGAATAGCGTGCAGCCGTATCTTACAACAATGCACGGGAGCAGCACTACAGCACTACAGGTGCGCTCCGAGTCTTGTCTCGCGACATTACACGAGAATTGTTGTACAATATATAGCCATAATATCGTTAGCTAGGTAGCAGACACCAGTCTACCTCACACACATACCACGGTTCTAGAGACCAACTGCACAGCAATAAATAAAGTATACGAGCAGTCCCAGAGTTTAATCTTGTCTTGGTGGAACATCATTATGGTCCTAATAGTGTTTCGTGCTGTAATTGTGCAAGGAATTAACCAACCATTTTATTTTACACCACTAGTTGTGGCCGAAGGTCATCGTAACCACTTTGGCCCGTATATGGTTTTAATTCCATTAAATGAGCTGCAACCTCATGCGGTGGATTTTGAAATTATGATTTTAATTTCAGCCTTAGTTTAACGGCTGCTGCGGTATGCGGCATAAGGGAATGATATATTATTCAATATTTTAAACATGTAATAATTAATGTACCGGACATTCTAGTACGAATATCTCTACAGCTAATGCAATCATATTCAAAACACTAGATATTACTTAAACTCCGCTTAGTAAAACGAGATAAGAAGCGTACTATATTCTTGCACGTTTTACGATGATTTGTTACGTGCCTGCTTCAAGATAAAAAATATAAATATTTTAAAAAGGCCCTGGCAACATGTCAAGCGCCCATGTCTAAGTGGCCCCCTCGCCTCACGCCGTTAGCCCGACAGTTCCGAGTGTATGGGGCGTAAACTCACTGATCGCACGAGCCGAGTGCCTTCAACGATCCTTTTACGCGATGTAATACGCGAGCGAGGATAAATGCCGTTTTGAAATATATCGCAGTTTTATTTCACTTCAACGTCCATGAAGGATTGTAGTTCCCGCCCGGTTAACACAACTTATTGCATCAATTCCATTCCATTTCGTAAACACTCCGCTGAACTTTAAAGACACTTCAAAAGCAATTAAAGTGGACGCACACCAAGAAGGTTGGCTAAACTTCTGCATATCAAATCAAGTGAGCCGCAGGTACAGCGAGTTGGAGTCTCGTGGCGGGCTAGTTTGTCCCCAGTGTTTGCCGTTAAACCACATTTCTGCTCCATTGAAAACTTAATTATGAGTGTTCCGCTCGAGTCATACTAGAGGAACTGTAATGCGGTGTGTCCTTGTTACAACGTTTTCTTAATAACAAGACGATATCAAGTGGGGTGTCCGGTCCACAAGCCCGACCCTTTCAAAACTACACGTGCGGCTTTCAGGAATTCCGCTAGTTTGGCCATCTATTTATTTTGGACTCAAGTAAATAACTTCGATCAACTAATCATCTACGTACCTACAAATGGCTACCGCAAAATATAAGTCTCTTAAGAAATTTAAAACATTAAACGTTACATAAGAGTATAGGTTTTGGATAGTGGCCAATTTTAAAAAGTTAATACTTTTCGTGAGTATCTAACTCTCGAGTCTTCCCCTGCAAAACGCCTTTAGTTTTGAGAAGTTTCTTGTAGTACTGCGCCACCAGCTGATCCGGAATTTATAAACTGAACAGCAGTAAAAAATTGTCTGCTTAACTATTAATTTGCGAACATAACATTGTAACAGTAAGTACCATTTAATTATGGACAATTCATTAACCTTTTACGAGCCGTTAGTCATAGAGTCTTTATAGCCTATTTGAGGCAACTGAATTTCACGTTCTGCATCTGAATACGAAATTGAATTGGACTCAACCAGTCATACCGAATGGGCTTATTGAACACGATTTACTGGCTCACAATGAATAGGTGCCAGTAACCATGACTAAATCCATTAGACTTCAGCTCAAACATTTGGTACCGCTAGAAATTCTGTGCAAATTGTGTCAAGAAATACCTCAATAGACCTCGTACAAATTCTATTAAGCAGTTTCCAATTAAACAAATTAGATGTTGGAACAACTGTAAAACGTATTAGCTAAACTCGAAAAATAATTTATCTAGCCAAAACCAGCTAACTTTATCCCACCTTCATTTTATTTGTTCTTCCACTGTTAGTTACTAGGGCTCAGGTGGACCTAAGCTCCCACTTTGTCTAATTAAACAATAACTCCTAGTTTTCGGTAGAGTCTAAATCATTTTTAACAATGTATGTTAGAGGAACTAACAAACAAACGGGTCGGTATCATCACAACAGAGGTATCGTGGTATCAATAAGACTATTATTTAGCAAAGTACGAAGTTGTGGAGTTGCCAAACAACGAGAACTTTGGAACAGGCGTCTGACTCTCATTCTACGTTTGCCGTATACGTTGTTATACAATATAAGTGTGGGTACGTAGACTCGTATCGTGCCCCGCCACAACGAATTAAAACTTTTCTATTTAGAAGAAACATGGTTCTAACGGAGCACTGCCATTTGGGAGTAGAAACACAAGTAATAATGCCGTCTCTCCCCTAGAAAACATACGTGTTTTTGTTCGTTGAATTATTGCTCCGTCGAAGTTGGAACATAATGTATTTTCAGCTTGATGTAAGCTATCTTAGTAAACGTTTCGTTTATGTGGAAGGTCGTACATAAAAGTCTGAAGTTAAATTAGGGATAACTTATTACATATTAAGCTGAGGTAGGTACTGTAGGTACCTTTAGAAATTGAAATGTGGGTGTACCAGACACCCACATTTCAATTAATTTAAGAAACATCATCACTAAAACTTTTTCATTTTCGTCATAAAATAAAAAAGAAACAGTTCCCAAGCTTACTTACATGAGTTTATAATCAACATCATTCTTTGAAAACAAATATATAGCTCTAGCTCTTATAATAAAAAAAGCTATCCTGCGTATTAATTTCACCCAAATCCCTAAAAGCTTACCCACTAAATACATAACAGTATCGCCCTTCTCCATTGATATTGAGCCAGAATATTTTCCCGGTGACGTAAGCTCCACTAGATATTATACATCATGCATTTTTAGTGGCGAGTAAAACTTTCAGGGGCAAATACATTCGTTACAAACAAACAACTTTTGTACTACGACTTTATGAAAGTAGCATAAAAACATATTTTCTTGCAAAATTATAACATGTTAGGTATAGTATGAAGAGAAAAGTCTAAACTGTTGTTTAGGACAAGCAATTTTCGTTTAAAAATGCAAAATATTGCCAGGACTCAAAATCAATTAATAAAATCATATAGTACAAAACATCCTCTTTTGAATACGGTTGGAAAAAAACCAGCCAAGTGCAAGTTTAGTTTAATTTTTAATTTATTTTTATTATTTGTCATTATAGCGGTAACAGAAATACACATTCTGTGAAAATTTCAACTATCTACCTATTACGGTTCATGAGATTGAGCCCGCTGACAGACAGACGGACAACGGTGACTTAGTAATAGTGTCGCGTTGGTTAGCCTTACGTACGTACGGAACCCTAAAATACAAGTTATACACACAGCTAACCACATCCCATATTTAATCTGGAACCATTTCGGAAGCACATTATTCCTTTAGTTTAACTACGTTAAATAAAGATTGTATTTGCACAGAGCCCTTATTTGCGAAGGTTTTTACTTATTCACCAGTACGCAGTTTGTACGGTGGACAAATAAAGTTCTATATGTTCCCTCCATGATCCTATTTATTTTTCACAAAGAAGAAATTGGACCGCTATATTGATCTTCACTTGTGAGGTTGCGGATAGTAAGGGCACAAGTTGCTCTCTCCAAACAAAGCAGTACTATAAGATTTTGAGCTGGCCATACAGGGTTAGTTTCCAAAGACCAGCCAAATTCTCAGATATGATGCAGTACATCATTCTGAGCGGGGACATATAAATTTTTCATCGGTTATTAAAAAAAAACAAATCCGTTTCCTACAAAAGTACACCGTCTAAATGTGGGTATGGAAACGCTGTTTTTTTTTTAATAACCGATAAAAAAAATCTATGTGGGATTTCAGAATGATGTACTGTACGAGTATCATATCTGAGAATTTGGCTGGTCTATGGAAACTAACCCGTTAAAATGTTGGTTCCATAAGAATCATGCTCCATGACTGGTCTTTTCCGTACCATGTTGACACGACCCGCCAGATCTTACTGAGTATTCACGTCCATGCTTGACCTATTCACATAAAGGTTTAAAAACGGCCAAGTCCGAGTCGGAGTCGCGCACGAAGGGTTCCGTACGAATATCTAAAAAAAAAAAAAATATATATTAACTGTTTATTTTATTCTGTTTTTAGTATTTGATGTTAGAGCGGCAACAGAAATAAATCATCTGTGAAAATTTCAATTGTCTAGCTACAACGGTTCATGAGATACAGCCTGACGACAGACAGCCAGACAGACAGGCAGGCAGTGGAGTCTTAGAAAGGGTTCCGTTTTTTATACCTTGGGTACAGGACCCTAAAAAGCAGTATTATAACAAAAAAAAACTAAACTATTTATTGTTTCCTAACAAACTCTCCAACAATTAAAATATAACGTATTTTCATTAAAAAACAAGGGGGTGTTTTAAAACAATTTAATAAACACCGGCGAGCATCCGTTTCCACATGACATCCCACTAAAGTGTTTCCGAGACTACCATGCAGCTAAGTGAGGCAAATTGCAGTTTTAATTAATTCCTGTGACGTTTGCTCACTGGCCAATGGCAGGTAAAATTCTCTGGGCCTAACCTTTAGCATGCAAATTAACACCAATACCGTATTGATCCGATGGGTTAATTTCTCGCCTTATTAAAACTTGACAAGTTTACTCTTGGCCTCGGGAAATGAGTTTAGCAGCTCTCTGGTTTACTGGTAATTACTGCTGCAGCGTTTTTTGTTTTTTTATTACGTGGTTAGATTTTTGCTACAACGTATTGCATTTGAAGGGTGGTAGACAGGACCAAACAGTATTACGAGTATAAGGCTATACATATATGTATATATGTTATATGTATATATATATGTATGGTAATATTTTTTTAAAACTTGCTACTTCGAAGCTGTGCCTCGTTTCAATTCCAAGGTCTGATGAAGTGTTATTAGGTTTTTCTATTCTGAATTTCTCAGTAACAGTCACGGATCCTGGATTTGTTCCCGGTTGATGGCAAAGGGTTCCCCCTAATACAAAGGACTTGAACATAACTAGCAAAATGTGGGTGTACTATTAGGTTCACCTCTGCGTACCCCTTCGGCGATTACAGGCGTGATGCTATGTTTCCATAACTATGATTTTTGAAGCCTTATCTTTATGCAAAATGTGGTGGAAGCTTCCGAAATAATGTGTGAAAATTCCCTCGTGCACCGTACCCCCAATTCCCTTACACTTGAAAGTATTTAAGGGGCTTACAGAGTTTTGGCATCACGTAGGATCATGACCACCTAATGACGTTAACCGCGACTGTGCCTTAAGCACTTTCGGAAGTATGTCGAAGACACATAAACGGCTGGCGATCTTTGGCCGCAATATCCAACGCTAAGCGAACTAAGTTGAGACTTTGTGCATTAAAGTGAAGGTAGATTCATTAAGACTTGGTGTTTGAGAGGTAATGAAAGTATGTGCTGGTCTGAGAATAAGTATCCAAATATATCATACCTTATTGCTTTTACAATGCCTCGCTGACTTTTAAATTCGGTTCTTTTAATTTTCAGCATAGCGTAATCATAGCAGACATTGCATGCAAGAACCCAAACATCGAAACCACTACAATCTGAGCCAATTTTATTTAAAGTGCCTCAAAAATATTATTCACAATACACTCAGAGAACAATCAAAGCTTTCAAATAATAAATGTACATTAACGAAAGGTAGGTAATATCACTTACAAATACGTGCACGCATAAATATCAAGTCCTTTGTAGCAATGCTTTTATGCCGCCCTCACTCTTTTGAAGAATCTCGACTTTGTGTGAGCTTCGCAAGTTCACGACAATACATTCCACGACACGTCTCTACTTACTAACTGTAGGTAGGTTTCATGAAGCACTACTCAACAACTACTCAATGTTATTGTGAGAACGTACTCGGGTAAATATGTCTGATAGCTTACTTCAACTTTAGAAGGCTTCAATGTCACCCGAGAGCGCTCTTGTTCATTATTAATTTCAAATTTAGAATCTATTTCGACTGTACCCTTTTCGAATGAAGTGATTCCTTTAATGAGAAAGCATTAACATTTTAACGAGAATTTAGTACTAGGAGAGATTCGGAGAGTTACGTAAGTACCTACAGTTTTTCAGAAAAGCAGATTATACCTGAGCCTACTGATCGGATTAAAAGAGATTCGTGCCATTATCTTCGGCGCTAAATCTTTTTTTTTTTCTGTGCAAAATGTTCGCTTGCATGGAGTGAAAGGGATAATTAATAGAAGATTATATGGCTTTGTAACTTTGAGCGTCTTTTTCCTGCGATCAGTTACCCCTTTTAACATGGGCTATTGCAGATATTTTTGCCTTTTTATTTTACATTTGTGATTTCTCAGTAACATCCACGAGTCTGGATTTGTGGCCGACAGATGACGTTACGCTCGCCCCCTATTACATAGGACTTAAACTTAACTGGAATAATTTGGGTGTAAGTACCTTTGAGAAAACTGGACTAAAATGATTCGGTGTCATAAGCTGCCGATGCCGCATGGAGATTTTGGAGATCCATCCGACACTTGAAGCCGAAAGCCTGAAGCTGAAGATTTGTCATGATTTTCCTTCAACTGCGGAGATAAAATTAAGTACTAATCTGGTTTGAAATCTTCAAGTGGTACCTACTTAAACCTCTAATCGACCGCAACGAGGCTCAGGACATACACCAATCAAAACTAAATGCAATCAACACACTTGTACTGCATTTGAAGAGATTGATATTTGATATTTATCATTATTAGAAAGAGACTGTCACACAGATAAGAGTGACAGATACGACGCGCTACAAAAACTCGTACTTTAGAACACTGGGCTGACAAATCTTGACTGAGGTTTAGATTTGCTAATCACGTTCAATTTCATCGGCAAATTCGCTCTTAGACATAGGACTAATTAAAACCGTTGATTACCCAACTATCAATAATTAGTTACATCAAGTCTTGCGACAAGTTGCCAAGCCGCAAGATTAAAGTCTTCGCATGATCCCAGAACAAATTGGGCGTTTAATGAGAAGGTTGGGCAGTGGGCGCCCGGATTAGGTCCAAATGAATCAAAGTTGCCCCCAGCTCGCCTGCCATCGATCGCCTTCCCGATCAACTATACGTGTTTACCGTTGTTTAGTGGCCGTTCAGTTAATTAACTAAGTTGATTGTTCATTAGAACTAGAGGGTAGATTTCTTTTCTACCTTTGAAATTCAATCAAGAAGGTAAGGATTGAGTTGGGATAGCATTTGAGGTATCGTTTGTCTTTTTCCTGTTAATAAATTAGTACTTTAGTAGTTGAACATTGAAATATCTTCAAGAGTCCGAGAATTTGAGATCAATGCTATCTGAAAAAATATTGACTATTTTTGTACAAAGTAGTAATTGTTTTCTTTTATCTGCAGTCCGTTCACATTTAAAATGCCCTGTGACTAGACTGTGGGTATAACTTTTTATTTTTGACAGTTCAAAAGTTGATTAAAGTGACTTATATGACATCTATGCAACTATGGGTTTGACAAGAATGACTTGTCTAAGAGGCAACGTTCATTTACCGAGGAGGTACCTTATTCATAGATAAGCGACAAGGCATTTCAAAGGTACATTTAACTGGTCTATTTGCTATTACGCTTTGAGTTTGAGTTTAAAATGATAATAATTTAACCACAAAAAAGAGAAAATACCACCAAACGAACATAAAACAATGCTAATTTCATAAGAGATTAACACCTTTGATACACACCGGACCCCCGCATAATTTCTGTTAGAAACCTAACGGACCGGTAAAACTTTATAATGCATGTTTTAAAAGTGAGGGTATTTGGAAGCGGTATATAAGCCAAAGGGAAACTGAAAGCCCGTGTAAATCCCAAACGTGCTAAATATACAATGAGTTGTGGATTTTGCTATGGATACATGAAGCCTAACGTGTAGAGGTACTCGAACTATCTATTAAATGCGTATTAAATATTTCACTAGAATTGGGATAAATCCAAATTCTGAAGTAAACGCAGATGAAGTAGGATATTTTTTAAAGTATCCTCTTTGTTAATATAATTTCATAAATCTGAGTGCCATTTTCATCCCAATCCGTTCAGTCTTTTTTGTATGAATGAGTAAGTAACAAACAGAAACGTGCTGTTTTTCTAAGTTTTAGTAAACTTATAATATTTTTTTTTTTTTAGGGCATGGCATCTCGCAGTTCAGCCTCTGAGGCTGGCTACTGCTTAACCGGTCTATCCCTGTGGATGCCTAGAATTTAAGGCCTCCAGCCAGGGGCAGAATGAACTTATAAGCTAAGCGACCACTCGCTAAGGGCACCCCCTGTGGGGTACGAGCCTCGGCTTAGGGCGTCGCTGGGGAGGGCAGCAAGGGGACAGGCTGGATCTGATTTATTTATAATAATAAAAAAAATACTTTCACATTTATGTTCTAGTAGGATGTTCTGTGGAGCTCGTGGCTAAATAAAAACAGTCGCTCGAGTCGATCTTTAAGTTAAGCCGTGCTTGCCTAGGTTGGTCCGTGGATGGGTGAACACCCATTACGTACCGAGTGTCCTCCATGCCTCGGAAAGCACGTTAAGCTGTTGGTCGTTACAGGTAGTCAGTTGCCCGAAAGTCTGACAACCAGTCTTACCAAGGAGTATCGTATTACCAAGTACCTATTAACTGGGTTGTGGAGGTTAGATAGGTAGTCGCTCCATACATGGAGCAGAAATATTGGCAGACTGGATCCGGTTAGACTGGAAGCTGACCCCAACATAGTTGGGAAAAGGCTAGGCTAAGGCTAGGCCGATGATGATGAGTAGAAACTTCTGTATGATAGGATAAGTATTAACATCGGTTTTATTGAAAGAGCACCTTAGCAGCACACACACACAATATCCTTTTTGTCAACCAGCTTCAAAAATAATATCCTTAAACCCCTAACCGGGATGAAAAGAGTAATCATGGAGTTTCTTGCCGGTTCTTCTCCATAGGAAACGACCAACCCGAACCGTGCACCTTTTTGTCGACGTTTTATAAGTGCCCATCTAGGCCTATGTGAAATAAAAATATTTTGATTTTGGGATAGGTATTAGCAATGGTATTAGTAATCGAATAGCCATTTAAATAGTGACAATAACTAGAAGATTTATGAGTCAAACCTATCTAAACAAAAAATCATCAATGCACAGACTCAGACAAACGCCGTTTGGCCTAAATCGCTAGTTCAGGAAACCAGTTATTAATTTATTTTTGTAAATTCATCTCCCAAAAGGTTTTAATACTGGGGTGATAGTTTGTATGAAAGTATATCATTTTGAGAACAGCGGTGGCCCACAGGCCCAGTGAATGGTGAGAGCAAAGATGTCCAGTGATGGCCGCCCCGACTTACGAACAGTAAATTCGAACTCAGGCAGGCGCATTACTTTGTGTAATTTATTTCATCACCACTGTTCTCAAAACGTTGAAGGAAAACATCGTCAGGAAACCGACATATCCTAGAACCAAAAATTCTAAGACACGTGACATCTACCAACCCGCACTTGGCCCGCGTGGTGGATCATAGCCAATTCCCTCTCATAGAAAGGAAGCCTGTGATGTGTCCCAGCAGTGGGATCATTAGAGGCTGATTATGCTATGTATGTCATTTCCCCGATATACCGTCGGGCGCATGGCTTGTTATAAATAAACTTATCTACAATCTGAAACACAAACCTACAGCTTTCATGTTCAGTACTCGGTACTGCCTTATAACATTTTCAGTGGTAGGTTCATAAAACTAGTTTACTCTACACGTTCCCATTTTATTCAGTACAACATCAACTACAAACAATAACACCGACTGCGTCAAAAGGTACAAATATTTCACGAGCAACATTACCTCAGAGTTCATAATCGCAATACTTTTGTAATGTCCACGTACCTGGCTTCTAGTATACATTTTACGACCGGGCTCAGTCGCCTCCAATATTACTTTTTTACAACCAAACCATCATAACACAGGCCAATGTTTTCTCAGATACATATTAGAAAAATGATTTTCCTGTAGGTCTCACTGAAACAGTAATCAACATGAAACATTTTTATTGTGTTCTTTATAACCGTAGCGAAACGAATTGCTTTGATTCGCACTGTTTCATGCTATTTTACGAGTGTCTCGCGGTATGTTATAAAATTATGGACGTTTTATTGATATAGAGGCTAATAAAGACTAATTTTATTGTGTCGTGCAAACAGGTTTTGTTAGGAGTCATTAATAGTGCCACATAAATAAATGGAGATTGAGTTCTAACCAGATGGAAATTCATAACGAAAATCTGCTTTATTTACCTACACGTACTCTAGTTTCATGAATAAATATGTAGCTCTAAACCTCACTAACACAAAAGTACTGCGGTTTAAACTCAAACAAAGGATTTAATTTTTAGTTCGTCAAAAAATACAAGCCAACAATGCTAGAAAAATACGCGTTTCCACAGAGAATGTGTTTTCATTTACTCAAACAAAGAGCCTAAAAATCTACATTTAATACATTTCACACACAAAACTTATTATTTAACGAACGTTCATATCAGAGAACAAAACCGCACGTAATTATCCGTACAGAAAGGGTAATATAAAGTTAGTGGCTTTTAACATGTTGAAGCGTTCACAAACTGCGGTATTTTCCGTGTGAAACTTTCATGTAAACTCACGCGTTCTTATTACACTCGTCCTATGCAAAATGGCGATGATTTGAATAATTTTCAAACAGGAACAAAGATTGTGGCAACTTTATGAGCAATTAATGTTTATTTTGTAAGGTTTTATCTCGAGTATTTTTCAGGATAGCACGGTCAGTTTTGGACTCGAAATAACTGAGCGAACTAACATGTTTTACGTTGCTACTAAGTATTGTCGAACTTTTCATGAAATCTCCAAACACGTGCACGTGACAAAACAACAAATTTAGGTACTGTAGATACATGAAAACTCAACTGTTACACTAAACAATTTACCAGACTACGCTGTCATCATCATTATTGTCAAATAACTTCAGAAATGTTTGTCAGTTCAAATGTAAAGTGATTAAGTTAATGTAATTTACAATCAAAAGCTTAAAGCCAAAGTTACGACTACAAAGTGGGAGTCTAATTGTCAGCTGAAAGTAACAGGGTAGGTCTATGACATTCCTATTACAAAGGCGAACTTTTCTTGTTAATTGATTATTTGAATTACTCGAACGAGTAATTTAAATAATGAATCGTTTATTATGCGCGTTATAGTTTCTTTTTGATACTTAAAAACATTTTAGTTTTTTCTCGAGATACATTAATTTATGCTGAAATAGTTAGCCCATGTACTAAAATATTGTGTAGCTTTAAATATAACGCTGAAGTTGACGGTTTATCTACCCGTAATGAGTACGTACGTAACATTGTTTGCCTCTGTAATAGTTATTTAGTATTGAAAGGGTAAGCGGCCAGCTCAAAAGCTTTGATGCTTTTCCTTATTCATACGATCGGTTAAATTTTATCGCATAGACAATATTTGTGATAAACCTTTGTAGATTTCAGAACTACTCGTATTTGACGTGTATAAAAACCCACTGGTCCTTTTAACATGAGGTATTGACCTCATCATTCCATTATTTTCTTAGATTTCGATAAATTATAGATGCTATTTTCATAATTTATCTAAAAAATCCTGATTATTTGTCTTGGGTATAAAATAATTATCGAATTAACAAATATTATGTAATTATATGCTAGTCTTCTTTTTAGCATTATTTTAGTTCTAAGTACATAGTAGATAAACTTCCCGAATAAATATAACTCATCTGCGTCTGTCCTACTTGAAAGATTTAAAATGTGTTTTTTTGCGACTTGATTTACGGGAAACGATTTATAATTCATTCCTTAATGGCATGGCATCGCTTGGAGATTACAAATAACAGAGTTAGCATTAGACAATATTGCTCGTTTTTAGGTTATTGTGAGACTCGCGTTTTCATTTTCGAATTTCTCAATACTCCCGTTAGACAAGGTTTAGCTAATATTTCCACTGTAATCTAGAGATCATAAGAAATAAATCAACATGCGTTTTAGTATTCTACGCCACAATTTATGGTGGGCCTATTCTCCATACAAATAACAATGTCTCCTTTGCTTTAGGTTAGTAGGTACGTTTTGGCAGACTAAGCTCAGCTATAAGACTCCAGATTGTCTGACACACGAATCACTCTAATAACAGAACATTCCGAGAGTATGTTAACACGCAGCTATTAATTAGGACCACTAGATTATTGATAGCGGATTCCGGATTCCTCGGATTGTGTTATCAACCCACTTATACATAAATTCGGGACATTTCCCCATAATGTTGGCTGTTGATTAATATCTGACACTACACGTAATGACTTAGTGAAGATATCATTAATTGATTCATCATTCTGACTCAGGAGGTAATGATAAGTAAATAATAAACCTCATGAAGTACATACAAATTTTATTCCCTAAAGGGGGTAAGCAGATATAACTTGGCTTGAATATTGCCTTGGCACGAATCTTTCTCGATCTTATAAATGTGTAATTAATGAATTTATTTAAAACTAGTTTATGCCCGCGGCTTCGCCCGTGTCGAGTTCGGTAATTGTCACACAGGATCGTACTATCGTGGTTCTTATGTGGTCGCGGGCCTGTGGACAGTGAGTAATGGGCTAGCTCGCCGTCCGGCCGTCTTATGACGATAGGCCGTGTCGACGGCGTGCTCGTGTTCCACGCGCGCCTCAGAGAGATATCAGCAAACGGGACGGGGTCCGAAAGGACCGATGCCTGCCAGGGCTGCGGCCCTGGAACGCAAAGGGCAAAAGAAGGAACATGGATGGGTTTTAGGCAGTACAAGTCTGACACTCGCTTCCGCTCCTCCCAGAGTGTGACGGGGCAATTGATTATATTTATTATTTATTTATTAGTGGAAAGTTTACAAAAAATCTTAACTTAGGAACTTTGCCCCACAAAACCATTTTCACGGTTTGTCTGTGGGAATGGAACAAACAGTACAAAAAAATTAAGTATATTGATGATTTACAAAGCGAAAAAAAAAGTTTCTTATGTAGGTTTCTCATTACAAGTGTACACAAAATGTTATGAATGAGATGCCACAAAACCTGACAAAGTAACAGCTAAAACGCTACACGCTAAAGCCATGACAATGATGGCCCCTACCTCATTTTTTGAAGAATATTCAGTTTTACATTGAAATTATTAATACAAAGAAACCTAACTTGCGCAAACATTTTTCTGAGACTAAAAATAAGAGGTACCTACAACACAAGGTCGCAGAGCAGGTAATAAAATAATCAGTACGTATAAAAGCGGATGAAACATCAGGATTCTCGCCCGCGCCATGACTTCACGTCTGCGAATACATCTTGCCATATTATGCTTTTTGTGGGACGCTCTCAAAACGAGAGCAATTTATTTAATGGACCTGATAGTTGTTTCCCGCAATTTTCACGACATGTGAGTGGTTTACACTGGCCAACACTATTCCTTTAAATATTTTCTACCTTGTGTTTAACGCTTTTCAATGGAGCTTCTATTTCAGAACGCTCGACCAGATTTATAGCAAAGGTGCCAATTCTATATATATATACTCGTATAAATGTTTAGCACAAGGAAATGTACAAAATGTATGTGTTACTGAAATGTTACTTGCAATGAAATGAGGATGGAATATTTTGGACAAGTAAATGTTGGTCAAAGAAGGGAGATTCTATACGCAATAAGGACTCATGAAATACAATCCTCTATGTAATTATAAATTAAGTACATAATTATGTAAAATTTATAATTTTTCATGAAAGCATTTGGAAGTTTCGGGCAGTTCTTCGGCGTTTTCGGCCTGCGGACATAAACCCCAAATTCTACTCATTGACGTGACGAACTTACATAGGTATTAAGTAATTATATCCTATCTATCGATCACTGATAGTAACATCGTGTAGCATTACCTCTTTATAGTCATGACATTCTGTAAAACAAAAATATTGATTGATGGGTAATTTCCTTATGCATAACTTACACTAACGACTCTATCGTCAAAGCGATATTATCAACCCGTACTGATGTTAAATTACAGTATGTTCACTAACATTTCCTCGAGAAGCTATCAGGAATAATTAATCAAATAGCAGCCATTGTGATAAAGCCTTGGCACTCGGCAGCGCTCGAGTTCGCGCCAAAAGGATCGTGCGCCGATGTGCTTCAGACAGGCATTACCTACACCGAAACATACACAGTTCATTTATTACGTTCCAGTGAATACATGTGTTTCCTTCTTCATTGGTAACTTGCATACTTTTATTTCATTCCTCTTTTCGCGTAACTTTTTAGTAATGTACCTCTTACGTCAAGAAATGGAATCTGGTATCCGATTCCGCTCTCCGAATGTATTTGAAATTATTTTTAAATGTACATTGAAGTATGTTGCTTGCCTTTGGAATAAGGCAGACCTGATTCTACAGAGAGAACAATGCAAGATGTACGAACGTTCGCTAAGGAAGTAGAACGAAATATAGCTACTTCTTATTGGCCAAACCAGCAGCTCATATAATACAATTTCCAAAAAGAAAAACAAGGAAAGGTTTATGAGAATACTTTCTCCAAAAGTTTGTAAAAGTAGTTACTATTTAGTAGAAGGAGATTGGTTCTATGCTCTTGAGACCAATCACTTTTCCATTATGGCTGCAGCTTTCAATATTTACGCGGTATGTATAAGGTAGCCTACTGACCCGATTTGATTCAGATATTGACTGAATATTAGAGAAGCGACTTCCTGTCGATATGGGTCATAAAAATATGTTACCTGAAAATGGAAACGAGATCGTCCCAAATCGCACAAAAATATTTACTAGACCAATACTCTTCTAGAACTTGAAGTTACCAACATCCGTGTCTGTCCACGATCTAAGATTTGGCCAAATATTGGCGGATGCAAAACTATCACCACAGATGTCACCAATGTTGGGCAAACAGCCGTTCTTCGCCAGACGGCGCAAGTTTTTCCAATTGTAAGTATAGGTGGGCCACGGTGGATGCATAACAACGACGCATGCTTCATGCACGTCCCACTGCGGTGGTTTATGCTACATTATTTCTCGTGCTCCGGTTAATATTCCGACGGTGTCTAGCGAACAACCTCACGGCGAATACAAATATTCTAGCCAACCATTTCTAGAGTAACCATGAAAAGCTTGGCAAACGACTCAAATGAACGTATATAATTTGGAAATAGTGGAAGCAGAAGCAATGCCTATTATGGTAATAGAACAATAGGCTATGTTTGGCTGCATGTTTCATAAGTAATATAAGTATCTAGGTCTTTCCGCTCGTGTTCTCATTCATGATGAGCGAACACGACATGGCTTGAATTCTGGAAGCTGTGTTAGGAGGTTTAAAGCTCCTCTAAGTCTAATTTTAAGTAAACTTGCGCGAAACCACCTCTGGTTTTCGCGCAAGTTTACTAAAAATTAGACTAGTTTTGGAAACAATATTAATTATGGAACATAACGTTCCTTTTAAAGTAATTCCTATTCTTGTTTATTTCATCTATAAATAGGTATATTTTATTACAGTATAATTCACCGTGTAATTGTTTTAACACCCTAAGGCTTATATCACGGGCACGACAAAAAACAAGTATTCTATTGTGTAAGTGAAGTAGTTATATAACTCCAATGATTTATTTATTTATTTTCAATTGTTTTGGTAAAGCTATTACGAGGTTCAGTATCAAAATTGACATGGCACCCGTATTTACAATATTTACATGACCTGTTATGATTAATACCTATTAAAATAAGGATGCATAATCAAAACAAATGATTATTTTTCATTGTTTATTTTTCTACTGCAGGTTTCGGTTTTCTATAACATACAAAAGTACTTGCTTAGGAAATAGAAGCACTTTAAGCCGAGTTTCTGATTTGAGTATTAGATTCCTGATAGTCCTTCAGCTTAAGGGGAAAGCGCCAGGGTAGCCCGCGAAATTCAAATTTTCTTACGTTTTTGGCAATTTATAGGAGGCCTACAACCTACTGGTGTTATACAACCTGATACTGACCAGGGGGGTTACCATGACGTCTTAAAGCAGGAGTAATTCCAGTGTGGGAAAGAGACAGAGCTACACAGGTCGTCTAGCGCTAGGTAACCCCCCTGGTCACTATCAGGTTGTATGTTGATTGAAGGATATAATTCGCGATCTTAACAAATATGGCTTTACAAAGTTATAATCATTAAAATTATCAATACGAGTTGTATTGATAATTTTAATGATTTTCTTATTATTATCTATACTATTCTAAGTTCATTTAACCCCATTGATTGACTTTTCATGAAATAATCATTGATTGGGATTAAATTAACTTCGAGTGTCGTATTTATGATTTTAATTATTATAATTCTGTAACTACTCAATTCAGGAACCAGCAAATAGTGACTTTAGTCGTCGGGGAAAGATATTTAAATTAATTTACCTTTAGGAAAAACAACTGCGCAACGACCAAAATACGACCTGGGCACGTTCACTTAAACTATTCACCTATGACCATAAATATTCTAACATTAGCTACACGAGTGTTATACTCTTAGTAGTTCAAGTGTTCCGAAACCTCGCCGATACACACTCAGGGCAAAATGAAAAATATTTCTAACAACAATACGAATAAAGTTGGAAATTTCTCTGTCTGTCCCTTTTATGATATTACAAGGAAAATACAATATATCTTGCAGTCAATACTTTTTGGAACTGTTCCCATGACGTAATCTAAGTTACTAGACAGACTTGGTTGCATAAACGATTCAATATTTTGACACTTGAACGTAGGTAAGTTATACAGCATGTAAAATAAATAAGTAAAAATGAATAAGTATAGAAAAAAATGAATAAGTATAGACCATTAAACTGATCATCTTTCTCTATGGATCAATATCGAACACGCAAAAAAAAACATCTGTCCCATACATTTAGGTCGTGTAGGTTTTGAAATTTTGTATGGACCAGCTGAATATTTTAACGAGGTTACAATGATTGTAGCATGGAAAAAGTTGTTCAGTTTCACGATACCACCACACCCTTCAAATACATGCTGTATAAACGTTTCAATATTTATAACAATACTGGTACATATAAATAATGGCTAATAAGTTTGTTCTTACTTCAGAAATAACGGATACAATGCTATGAAGAAATAACGGGAGGGCAACCTAGAATATTGACTTCATCACGGAAGATATCCCGTGAGTGACAGTTTATGTGTAGCGGTAAACCGTAAAAGTTTAAAACAGTGTTTTTATTTATTTTATTTTAAAACTTCGTATTCTCGAAGAAAAACCGTATTAAACTCTAAAGGGTGTAACAAGACCCTTAACGAAGCCGAAAGGCACTTGTTCTCCGCGTACATTGCGATCGTTTTTTTTGTTCTAGACCATAAGCTGGAATCTGGGAACCTTCTAATTCCGGAGATATTGGGGGTCAAAGTTCCAACTTTTTCACAAGACAGTTTTTTTTTAATACCTGTTTGTGTATGATTTATACAAAAACACCTCCATGACCCCAATACTATTCAATCCATCCATCAGCACAATATTTTGAGTGCGTTACATTTAATCCTACAGTAAAACGTGATATTTCATCACAAAAAAAGTCGTTTTCCAGCAATAATTTTTAAGCAAAGTTACTTGGTTTGATGTACATAATACTTGGTTGACGGCTTCGTTAATGGTGTTATAACACCCTGTATGAAATAGGAATCATAATTGCTTACTTAAACCATAAAATATTATGCATACAAGTAAATGTAATTGTCATAATGAATTTCCATTGACCGCTGCTCAATGAAATTGTCAGTTTATTACGTTCCAAATAAACGAGCGGGCCCGAATTAATTCTCATTTATAAAGAACAAATTGTTGTTGCCCGAATTTTGGAGATTCGCCAACCAAATCAACTTCCCATATAAATTGAAACTCTCGTTATTTAGCGGCATTTAATATGTTTAAAGCTTCAACTAATATTCAGCAGCCGAATGAACTTATTAAAAATGTATCACTCGTTTCTAAAGTTCTGCGAATAACAGTAAAAGCCTGTTCACACAGACACAGTCAGCGTATATTATTGAACAGATTCTTACATGGCAACGGGTATTTTTGATCTTCATATTAATTCCTAATTTTGTCAATTCAACTTGATTAACTTGCTTTGCATTGCTTAATCTTACTAAAAACTCTTAGCTCTAACTCTTAACTTTTTTTTTCTTTTGCAAAGTTCTGACACCAGGTAACCACAGAATAAATATTGCTTAATTATTATACAAAATGACAATGCGAAAGAGCTTTTCAATTATACTCAGAAAACTCTCAACTTCTGCTGAAAATAGTTTATCATTTTTAATAACTACTGTATTGAAACTATGGTTATATCTACTTCAAGATCATAAAATAATTAATGAGTCCATGACAGGTGATGCCGTATGAAGCAAGTTTTCACCAACGGAGCCGTGTTAATAATTAACATCGGTCCGGACGGCAGCGGCCGCGAATAAAAATGGACCACCCCGTAATAATTTCTTTGAAAATTTAATTTATAGGCGAAGTTGGCAAAGCGGGGTATTAATATTTTATCGTAATTCATGTTGGGTCACCGTCCCCCAGTGCGTAGGGTTTCTCAGCGTTTGTCCTGAGGTAGTAAATACCATCCTTCCTGAAACGAAACAATGAACGTTGATCTCCAAGATTTAAGCTAATGTTGTTACTGCTTAACAAACGAGTGTTCTTTGTTTAATTAAACATAGAAGCGACGAAAAGTTAACCGTGTTCATGAATACTTAAAATAACCTTCTTTTGTTGTTTGAGTCGCTGGAGTGAATGTTCTCCGAGAACGAATGAACGCCGGGGAATCATAACTAAATGTTAATTAATTGGAACATAAATATCAAATACCGACTTTCGGTAGTCAAATTTTAAATGTTCTAGAGCATTACTGACTAGGGATCCTTAATTAACAGTATTTATTTTATCAAATATTCTTAGAAGTAAATTCGCAATTTCTTAGTTCAAAATAAATCAAGTGTTTAAGATCTAAATTGTGTTCTTGTGACTGTCAATATCAATCGTTAAAATTTAAATAAGGCTCTTAGAATATTCTTTAAACAGCGTATAACAGAAAGGATGTAGACATATATTTAAGTATAAGATTCAGACCATCAAACTGAACAACACAAAATATCTGCTGGCCAATACATTTGGATGGAGTGGGTATTCTAATTGTACCACACATTTCTGATACTCGCAAACTCACCCATAGTGTATATCAAATCCGCCCATGATCAGTGTCTCGCCAGTGCCTCTACAGGACCCTGTGTAGTACAACTCGTTGTAGCTAGTGCACCGGACTGCCGTGAAGGGCACATCCGATATGATGGACTCTGCGAAGAACATGTGGGCACGGTTGTGGGCACACAATCCTGATACAAATAAAGAATAAACATGAAAATCAGTGCGGTTTGAACCATTGCACCACTTTCAAATACGGTGAAAAAAATATTTTAGATGGGGCGACTGCCTATATGACTTCCACAACTCAGTAACTGGGCGATAATACGATACCTTGTGATATACCATACGATACCATACTATAAGACTGGTAAGTATTAATCAAAAATACTTTTGAATTTTCAAAAAAATAAATCCTTCTTTATTTTTTAGTGTTTAAATTCCCAAAGAGACTCATTATAATGAATGCGATTTATCAAGAAGTTCTTTTGTGTTTAAGAATCGATTAGTTTAGCTTTAAACCTGATTGGATTTCAATTTGAAATGCAAACTAAAAATCTTATTATGATAAACAGTAAGCAGATTGTTTTTTTAAACGCAAGTAAATAAAAAATCTTAGTGCGCCAACGTATTTTTTTAATACAATCTCGGCTTGTATCAGATAAGTACATGAATTATGATTTCTTAAAAAAAAAACTGATTAAAATCTTCTACATAAAAGTCAAAAAAGTTATTGCCAGAGTTTGTGCTAAAATTGAAATAAACCACTCATATATTTCTGTGACAACGTACGAAAAAGTATAAAAATGGGAGTTCAATTACCCAAACGGTCGAGGAGGAACACTCGTCATCACTTATATTGATTTTTTAACTTTGGAAATAAAGTGTTAAATTAGTGGGAGGTAATATCTACATGTAGTAGAGAGGTATGGTTGGGACCCATGTGTGTATGTGGAGTGTGCTGTGGGTGGCAGTCAGTGGCCTGGAAGTCCGACAACAAGTCTTACCAAGGGGTATCGTTAACTGGCTTGTGGAGGTCAGATAGGCAGTAGCTCCATGTAAAATACTAGTATTGAGCTGCATCCAGTGAGACTGAAAGTCGACCCCAACATATTTGGGAGAAGGCTAGGCAGATGATGATCAGAAATCGCCATACGTCTGTGTCTATTCAGATCTCTTACTTGCCTAAACTTGAAGGAAATAAGAAACATGTGGATAATACTTCCCTATAAAATCCCAGAACGATTTTTAAGTTTCAACGGAGGTATTGTCCACATGTTACCTCCTTCCTTGAAGTTTAATCAAATCTCTACGTATTCTGATCGACGATGATGATGATACATACCTCTGTAATCAAACCCGCATCCAGGCTGCCGTGTGCCTCCATTCGGATAGAAGTCAATGTGACCCAAAGGAGATGCGAAGCCTAGGTATCCTCCGCACGTATGTATGACCTCCACATGACGAGCATCATGCTTATCCAGCCTGGCATCTTTGTTCCCAAGCGTAAACAAAGGCAAAGCTGGGTCTAAGCCTAAAAAAAGAAAATCAATGTCATTAATACGAAATTCTCCGTAAGATTTTTCAAATCTCTTTTCTGAGAAATTGGATGATTGAGAACGTTCAGTTAGTTTGTTCAATGGGGAGTTATTTTCTAAGTGTATTTCTTTGTTTATTTCGCATATTATTGAAGGTTATGAAAGTTGAAGTTGTTTTTTTTTAACGCAAAATGGTAGCCTAGTTCAGACCAGGGTTTTAATTTATGAACAACATTTCAACAACTAGCTATTATTAATAGATACAGGATCCAAAATGTCATGTTGATCTTGTGCCCATAAATCCAAAGTTTCCTCATATTAATTTTAGTTACATATTATCCAAACAATAGCGATAATAATATGGTATACGCAAAATTAGCAAACAAAACAATAGGAGTCTTCACAACAGCCGCAAGAGTTTAACTAACAATAGGAGCTAATTTGCTGTGGTTTTGTTTTAAAAGCTAACAGAATCGGTTGCGTAAACACCTCGACATTCAACGCAGAACGGGGAGTTAAAATTGCCAAATTATTTGCCATAAGCACGTAATTAAGAGGCGATTTATTATGTCCTGCTGCCTGTTGTCCCGCTATGAAGGGGTGGGGGCGAAAGGTATACTGTTTCGGGTTACTCCGAGGGATAATGGAATACTTGATCCTACATGAAGTTCGTAATAATCGTTAATCTTTCTGTACACTTAGGTTAAGCGGATTAAGATATCCGCCTTGTCTTATCCTATGTTGAGATCGGGTTTCAGTCTAACTAGACGACACGTTGCCATTTAATTTTGATCTCACACCAATAAGTCCTAAGTGCTATAAAAATGAGAATGTTGATCCAGACTGAGAATTTATTTTACCTATAGATAAACAAAAATGACGTCAAACCCTCATTCGTATTTTGTTTGCCTATATTTTGGTAACCCTTTATGAAGGAGAAGAGAAAGTACCTCCTGCATGGAACAATGCCCAAGGGTAAAAGGCCTTGTGCTCAAAACTGCAGAATATGAAGTGTAGCTCCTTAAACTTGACATTGATTGACGCCTCAAACCTGCAGCGTTTACTTAACTGACAAACACATTAGTTGTTGTCTTAACGGAAAATGAATATTAAGCCCTCGGTAACTGTTTTTAACAAAACATGTCAGCCTCTGTAACATAAAATTGCTAAACAAATTGCTATATCCAATTCTGTTACCGGTAAATTAAAAAGAGATAAATCAACTTGTAACGTGTTCCAGGGCAAAATAGAAAATAACAAGCCATCGATCTTTCTCGAAAAACAAGTATGGCGGAAAGTTACATCAATACGTTACGATTTTTTATTGACAATTAAAAAATACCACTGTCTAACATCTTTTTGTTATATATACTTCTTTAACAATATTATAAAGAGGTAAAATTTGTTTGTAAGTTCTAATCTCTGGATCTACTGAACCGATTTTGAGAATTCTTTCACGAATAGTAAGCTACATTATCCCCGAGTGCCATAGGCTATATTTACAACGTGCCCGTGAGATAATTTCCGACAAAACCTCGAGCGAAGCCGCGGGCAACAGCTAGTAATCTATAATAACAACTAAACACACTTTTACACCTTTTTCGACGGGGATAGGCAGAGAATACAGAACGCCCTTATGCTTCTCCCACTTACTCCTTTCGCCTCGTCAAGGTACCCACATACGTCTGGTCATACACGGTCGCACCTCCACTTGAATTTCTCCTCCACAAGAAGGTTAAAATGACACTCACCAGTGATAGTATCAATAGGACCTTTCTTCACATAAGCTCCAGCTATACCCACTACATGCGCCCCAAGACTGTGACCAATTAGATGCACATCGTCCATAGACACTCCCTCTCCTATGAGAAAGTTAAGGAACTCGGTGAGGAGGCGGCCTACTGAGGCCACGTTGTAGCTGGCCAGGACATAGTTGACGTTGGCTGCCACACCCCAGTCTACCACAATGATGTTCAGATCACTCACGTTTAGGTATGCTGAAATGAGAAGGTAGGTAAATGAGTTTTATTTTCTGCAAATTTTGATCTTGTGACTCCAAAGTTGGAGAAGTTTTCGTTATCATCCAAAGAAAGTTGGCACATCGTAGGCACAAGCTGTTGATGATTTGATGTTTTTTTTTTTGAGAATTTGTAGGTACACATAAAGAGATTTTGGAATTACGAACACAGCTGAAAAGTAGGCGTAAGGGGTAGGGGGAGTAGGGGTTAAACAGATTTAAACCAAATGAAGAAAGGCTTCTTGCCTATTGGCACGACACACGTTTAAAAGTAAGCCTTTGTTTGTAAATGACCCAAAACAGAACATTGAATTAAATTGGAGCCTTGTATTCAATAGAACAAAGAAGGATACTATCAATCTATTCCACTAGTTCTTTCCATCAGAATAGCACACATTTTTCTCTGGCAATGTAGTTGTTCGAGAATCGAGATACATTGACCTCGCTTGAAATTCAGTCTGGCATCGACGTGATGGATTTCAAGATCTCATTATGCAGATACAGGCGGAGTAATCGCCTACAACCATTGCAGTTCCCATTCCCCGGTATCGGGAGTACATCGACATATAGGTACGACTATAGGCAGAAAAAAATACGATACGAAAAATAATACGGTTAAAGGTTTTTGAATCAAGTAGTTATATGTGTTTAATCTACTACTAATATTACTTATTTTGTAAAGGTCTATCAGTTTGGATGTAGGCGATAATCTTGTGAACTACTGATCCGATTCTGAAAATTATTTCACCAATGGAAAGCAATCCTCGAGTGTCATAGGCATTTATTTTAATATTCCCGTGGGATGATTTCCGAAAAAACGCGAGCGAAGCCTCGTAATAAAGTGAGTATAACTTAAACAGCTAATGTACTTTTTTTGAAAGACTTCGTACCTTCTTTAATTGATTCAGGCATAGGGCTGTATCCATGATTGAGCCAGCCGTGTGTAAGCACCTTTACTTTCTTGCTAAAATCGAAATTTGATTCTTGAAGAGACGCTGAATTGTTGGTTGTTAAAACTTGAAAGTCGAATGGGTTTCTCCTGAAATTATATAAATATTGTTACAGTAAGCCAAATTTTTTCAAATGTACTGAAAAAGAGGAGGGTGAAAAGAGGAGGGGGGGGTGACAGGTGAAAAGAGGAGGGGGGGGGTGACAGGTGTCAGCCGTCACGTTAACATACTGCTCCCGTATTAAATTTGTTTAAAAATAGTTAATTACCTGTATCTACTGAAATCTTATTATAAAAGTAAAGAAAATAGTTCAATTCGTGAGTGGAAGTGTTATCTAAATAATTTATTCAATATCAACAAAATAAACACAACTTTAGTGAGTGATCAAAACATTGTGACTATTTTACCTTTGTGAGTGATAAAAACTACTTATTTTTGCATTAAACGGCTAGATACATGGCCAATATTACTGTGAGTTTTATAATCATTAAAGACAAAACGATATAAAGCTTAAAAACTCAATTTTATAAAAGTGACGCTTAGATAGTGGGTAAAAGCTAACATTCAAATTGTTTTCAAAATTGACGGGTATTTATCGAACTTTCTATTCCAAAGAGTCTACTGATCAACAATTTCAACACCTCCACTAACAGTCGCGCTGGTCTAGTGTCCCTGTAACCAACCTTGTATGCCTGAGTGGTCTGAGTTCGATCCTCGCATACGGCTTGTCTTTTTGTGAATGTTTAAGGATAATATTATAAAAATTCAATAATGAATTTCTTCGAGAACATCACGTTCAGAAAATCGAATACAAAACGTCGTTCATTGACCCAGACCAATTCGGTAGAAACTAGTCCCAACAGTTCTAAGATAGATGGCAGTACCTGTAGCTTACCAAATATATGCACTGATGAAAATGATGTGCAGGCGCAACAACTTCAAACCCAAATTCAACAGCTCAATTTACAACTAAATTCGGCACACGAGGAGATCCAGAACCTAAATCTCGAAAATACTTCACTAAAGAAGACCGTCCTTGAACTGACTTCTAAATATGATATTTTAAAAAAAGCTACCAAAACATTAACTAGTGAAAGAGGAACTCCTGGCAAAAGCAAGAATACACCTACCTCATCAACTCCACGTATTAATTCTCAAAAGAAAACCAAGAAGAAGCATAGTAACAAACTCAATGAGAACCTGGACTCCAGCAAGACGTCTGTTATTATACCCAGAAACCATGAAAACCAAATAATAAAAGATGTAAACATACCAGTGAAGAATAAATTATGTGTTGTTAGTGCTAACAAAGTTAATAACATTACATCAATAGCTGAAGAAACATTTAAAAACTCTCAAATATGTCACTATATTTTGCCAAACTGCGGTATATTACAACTTATTAATAATTTAGATAAGAAAATAGCGGACTTTACAATGTCCGACCATTGTGTCATCTTGATTGGTGAAAAAGACTTTCAGCAAACAAAAAACTATGTTAATATAATTATAGAATTAAGAGAATTCTTGCTTAAAATTCAGCATACAAATGTAATTTTATGTGTTCCTACCTTTAAATTAAGCAACTTCTCAACTATGTTTAATTGGCGAATTGAGACTTTCAACAATTTACTACATCTTGATCTTCAAACTTATGGTTATGCAACTGCATTTGACACTAACTTAGATCTATTGTATGATTTCTCTATGTTTTCAAGAATAAATAGAAAGATAAACGACCGCGGAATGAGCAATATTTTTAATAACTTATTGCAAACCATATCTGAAAGTTCGATAGAACGTGATGCCTTTATTCACGAGATTGATAACAACGTCGTTGCATCCTCAAGTCGTGAGTTTTTTCTTTGATTCTATGTATATTCTTCACCAAAATATTGCCGGACTTATAAATAAATCAGACCTTTTAAATATTTACATTCAGGAATTGTTGAGTCAACAAAAAGTAGTTGACGTAATATGTATAACCGAGCATTTTATAATGTCAGGCCAAGAAAAGTTATTATATATTCCTAATTATAAGCTGGCGGCATGCTTTGCTAGACAGAATAAAAAACGTGGCGGTGCCTGTATCTTAGCAAGAGTTGGACACGAGTATAAAGAACGACCTGACGTAATGAAATACTCGATATCAGGAATTATAGAATGTTGTGCTGTAGAATTTCCTTCTCAAAAAATTATTATTATATGTGTATACAGGCCTCCTAAATTATGTAATCTAAGTAAGTTTTATGAAAATTTAGATCTCGTTTTAAAAAATGTCTGTAAAAAACCCTTTCAAAAAGTAATTTTATGTGGAGACTTTAATATAGATGTTTTGAACAGGAATAGAATCACCTCTGAATTTGAATGCTTTCTCAGGAGCTTCAACCTTAAACTAGAAATTAATCAGCCAACTAGATTTATCAGTAATACCTGTTTAGACAATTTTGCACATAATCTTAAGCAGAAGTGCCAACATGAAGTCACTGACTTTGGATTATCTGACCACACTGCTCAAATAATTAAGATAAAAGTTAATAAAACGAATCAAATAAAAACATGGAGAACATTAATACGAGATATAACTCAAGAAAACCTTATTAAATTTCGATCGCACCTCGAGAGTCTATCATTTTCTAATGTATATAATACAGAGGATGCTAACAAAGCCTGTGATAACTTTCTTGACATTTTACTACTGTTACACGATCTCTGTTTCCCGAGCAAATTAGTTACTGTAAAATCAGAGAAAAAAATAAAATGGGTCTCTCGCGGGATACGAATATGTAGCAAAAAACAACGGCAACTATTATGGCAGCAGAGACTAAAACCAACGTCTGAAAACAAAAATAAATTTAAGATTTACTCAAGGAGGTTTAAGAAAATTATTAAACTTACACAAAAAGCGCAGAATAACCACTTAATAAATAACTCGAAAAACAAATCCAAAACGGCCTGGCAAATTATTAATAACAACAAAATTGTAAGAGAACCCATTTCTCAAATAAAAAAAGGAGATGAAATAATATCAATCCCTAATTTAATAGCTGAATCTTTTAATAACTTTTTCATTGAACAAACCTCTGGCATACCTAAACATACGTTATGCGATACCATTAATATAAATATAAACCCACATACAATATTTATGGCCCCTGTTATACCTCAAGATGTAATGCGTATAATTAGAAACCTGAAAAATAAAAAGAGCTCAGGCCTCGATGGTATTTCAACAACAGTTATCAAATTTGTTGCACATTGTATAGCTGAACCCCTTGCTCATATTATTAATGTAAGCATACAGTCTGGCGTATTTCCAGAAAGTCTCAAGAGCGTAATAGTCATACCAGTATATAAAAAAAACGATAAACAAGAAATGGTAAATTATAGGCCAATTGCTCTTATCTCTATATTCTCCAAGATCATAGAGAAAGTTATCTATGAATCTCTTGACAACTTCCTAACTAAATACCACATACTATGTGACGAACAAATGGGCTTCAGGAAAAATAAAAATATTAACATGGCCATCTTTGATTTTCTCCATGAAATAATGCCTAAAGTAGATTCCAAAATACCGGTATGTGCAATATATGCCGATATGTCGAAAGCCTTTGACTGCGTGGACCACGATATTCTCTTAACCAAACTTGATGCGTACGGTATTCGTGGCAATGCTCTTAACTTAATAAAAACTTATCTCAAAGGCCGTAGACAATGCACAGAGATATCACGCTTATGTTTAAAATCTAGGAAGGAACAAAAAACTTTATCGTCATTTAAAGAAATAAAATATGGAGTTCCGCAGGGAAGTGTCCTCGGACCTTTACTATTCCTACTTTATATTAATGACCTGCCACGCCATATATCTAATCCAATGATCTTATTTGCAGACGACAGTACTTCAATTGTTTCATGTACCAATAAAGACTCATACGTAAATGACATCAAAAACGATCAGCAGTTTAATAAAATGGCTTGACAATAATAACCTAGTTATTAATCTACAAAAAACTAAAACTATGCATTTTCACCAACGTATATCTACAGGTGATATGGATATCAACTACAATGGCCAAACTATCGACAAAGTGAATAGCACAAAATTTCTAGGAATCTTAATTGATAGCCAGTTAACATGGAAGCCGCAAGCAGAAGATATCTGTAAACGTCTGAGCACAGCCGCGTTTATGTTATACAACCTATCCAAAAAAGTAAATCGGTCAACAATACTAGTGGCCTACCATGGTCTTGTAATTTCTATTTTAAGATTTGGTGTTATATTTTGGGGTTATTGTAGTGAACGAGAAAGCATTTTTAAAGCTCAAAAGCGCTGTTTGAGAGCTATATATGGCCTCAAAGTTACTGACAGTTGTGTGCCTATATTTAAGTCTCAGAAACTATTAACTTTCCCATGCCTCTATATCCTCGAATTAGCAATATTTGTTAAAACAAACCGTAATTTATTTGCCACATTAACAGAAACCAGAAAACGGAGTACATCATTAAGATCACAATATCAGAATTTACTTCACACAGGCACATTTAAAACGAGTTTATTAAAAAAAAAAATGTAATTTGTATGGCTCCTGTTGTCTTTAATAAAATTCCCGATCATATGAAAACCTTGCCCTTGATGAAATTTAAAAAATGTTTTACTGAATTACTTGTAGATAAATGTTATTATTCTGTTCAGGATTTCCTAAATGATACATCTTAATAACCTATTTTGATAACTTGTATAATAATTATTGTGTTTGCATGCCAACAAGGCAGAATGTACACGGTTCTTTATTATGTTATTTACGATCCTATTTGTATGTACCTGCATTCAAAGCAAATAAAGTATATTCTATTCTATTCTATTCTATTCTATTCTATTCTATTCTAAAGATGTATATTGTATCAATTCCAAGATATGATGACATGGACGATTGAGTTGTCAGTTTGTTTAGCATCTAACCTAATTTGATTATTGGTACATCTCCTTTAAGTAGATATTTCTCTAGGGAACCACCTCGTAAAATTACAAAAAGCCGGTTCATTAATCGGTGCTATTGCTAGATGCACATGCAACTAATGAGTAAAACTGAACGGTTAAAACAAATCATTGCCAAAAATAGACGGTGGACCCAAAATATTGTCACTTCGATTGAGTTGCCCAAATAATGTGGAAGCTCTAGATACCAAACAGAATTTCGCTCACCACGCTGAGACTGGACGCACAGCATACATACATAATAGCTCATTTCAATATAATTATAGTCTTATGACTCTTACCACACATTACATAGGCTATGAGAACAATAGCGAGTACCAAAAAGGTGACATTACAATTTTTGTCAGACGCAACGATAGTAAAATATGTTGGAAAGTACGTTCTGCGAATTTAAATTATGTTTTACAATTTCCCTACATGGTGAGAACATTTTTACAAGGCGGAATATATCCACATGTTTGAAAACTATTAACTGTCTCTGATAGTTTATCAACTAGCTATTTTTGTGAGTCTCTGACTTCTCATCGAGCTATTTCTTCAACTGTTTTAGCATATAACATTTGAGACTTGGCGCACTTAAACTTTGTCACTTACAAGAGCTTCGGAAATATTTACTAGAAATACCTAGGACGTGTCAACACAGCTTATAAAAGTCATTACTGAGTACAAAGCACTAGATTATTTATAATGGTCCTATTTTTTATTTGGTCCCAAACTCCAGTACGTTCTAGAATTTCCTGAACGGTTTTTTGCCAGCATTATTTAAACTTTCAGCCAAACTTTTCGTGCTGCCAATATCAGGTCAGTCGGTACCACTGAAAACCACATCCAAGCTATACGCCCGAGTAGTTGAAACAATCAGTTTTCGTAGAGTTAGCACTCACAACTTGGGACAAGCAACTTTAAAGTTAAACACTCTGTTCTCTATATTTTTTTAAACTAATTTATAGTTTTGGTTGTGATTTCTACGAACTAATTAATCAAGTGCCTTCTAAAGCCAATACAATATAGCCAAAAAAGACTAGGTAAATTACTTAACGTTCGAAGTCTTTCAAGAATTTAAAATAGGAATTTCAATTACAAAATTCGAAATCATTTTCCTGCTTTCATTAACACAACCAAACAGAAAAATGGTTTTTTTATTGGTGGTTCTTTTCTTTCGGCTTTATGATAGTAAGGCGGGCCTGTCAATGGTGCTTTGAGTACTTTGAGAATTTTAAATCTCTTACCTAGTAAACAGCCTGAATTCAACATCGGACTCGTACACCCATCCGAAGCCCCAGAAGCGGGTCTCGTTGACCGCGGGGGCTGGAGGGTACATCTGCACGCTAGCCAGCCATACCGGGTCGTACGGCGTCGGCGCATCCCAGTCCACCGCCGACACAACTGCTAAGACAGGAGTAGATATTGAATAACGCTTACTTTACTTTAGAATATTATTGATTGTATGTGCTTTGATCTAATTGACCAATGGACAGTTCTAAAGACAAATAGCATTAGCAAATCAGCCTTCATGTCCCCACATGCACAGCTAGGATAAAGAACAGGAGTCTCTATGAGAGGGAGTGGACTGTTGTCCACCACACTGGCCCAATGCGGGTTGTTAGATGTCACATGTGTGCGTATTTTTAGTTCTTGGGTTTCCTCTCGATGTTTTCTTTCACTGTTAAACTAAACTTTGTAAGTCGGGGCCATCGACTAAGCCACCATCCCTCTTTCAGTTTAATAAACATTTCTAATGACAACATAACAGATAGACAACACAGCAATCAAGGTAATAATAATAATAAAATTGTTTATTCACCAACAAAAGTAACAGATACTCGTATCTATAAACAGTACAAATGTTGCAAAATCTTTACAATAATTTATATAACCCTGACTCTTAAGAGGGCCCTTCCCGACCCGTCTATCTTCAACGCGAGCATGGTCAAAAAGCTTGTTGTTTCATCCAGAGCCACAGCGGCGTCAACTCCCTCGTCTTACCCCGCCCCGACCCCGCACAACTCGTCTCCCACGCACCTCATACCGCCTAACGCGATGACAATGAACGAAAAACAGTATTCGATAATTTCTTAAACTTGTTCCAGGAAATACGTGTTTTTGAATAAGTCTTACAAGTTTGTGAAATAAATATTTGTCATTAAGAATCTGCATTACATGTGCAAGGTTTCTATCGAAATGTTTTGTTTATTTTTACAGTTTATGAGTCATTATAAACGGCTAAAGTTCAGGTAAAATTTGTGCAAGACAGCAATTTTTGGAGGCTTATACTGAATTTTTTCTACTTTTTTATGTTTTGCAGCCATAGAAACCTAGATATAGTGCACAAAATACCTATTAGTTCAAAAAATTCAAAGATAGATGTGTAATAACGGCATAATTACGTACGAGCGTATGTATGAAAAGAATGACGGGTTGGCCGCTCTTAAACTAGGATCACCTGTATTTTAAGAGACAGTGTTCGGCCGACAGGTACAGCATAGCTAACACGTAGCACCATCTTCCTGCCCTTGTCCTATTCTATTTGGGGTCGGCGCAACACGTTTTCTTGTTCCATTTTCCCCTGTCAGACGTCACGGTATCATTTACTCCTTTCTCTTTCATATCAGTCTTCACACAATCCAGCCATCTCTTCTTTTGCCTTCCTCTCCCTCAACATCCATCAACTTAAACACGTATATATCACCCGATATCAATACTGAAATCATCTTTAGGTCTATTCAATATTTACAAAATCGTCTAACTAATAAACCTAGGTAGTATTTAAATGTAGTCCCATCTCATTTCATTTACGTCGTAAACAGCGTCAAAAAAACTCAGACAAATGTCTTTGTCTTTTTGCAAAGTATTCTTAGTCGATACTTAGAACTAGTATTTCGCTTTGGGCTATGGAGGTCAGATAGCAGTCAAACTAAGTAGGTAACAATCTTGCTTTGGAAAGCATTGACATTGCAAAGAGTAATAAAAGGGTGATACCATTCAGATAAACTAAAAGTACGAAGTTCTGGCATGATTTCGTCTGCATGGTTTACCGGGATAAAAAATCCAATGTGATTATCCATTCTATAAACTATATGTGCGCCAAATTTCATCCTAAGATACACACTTTCACATTTATCATATTAGTAAGATAGCTGTATAGCATTCATGAAACCACATATGATGGTAGGTAGGTATACTAGTAGTAGCCCTAACGTTATGACCATACGACACTACCTAGCCCCTAGGGAAATACAAGCGTTATGTGTAAATACAACCTTTATCGCAGACATTTATTTTTGTGACAGATTTTCGTTTTATCGAACGAGATTTCTCTAGACGATAATAATTCCTAACACTCAATGATCTGAAACTTATTCATAACTTTAATACTGATCGAAAACGGTTTTATTTTGCGTTAGGGAAATTCAATTTAAATAAACACGGCAGGGCCCCGATCGGCAATTGATATTTTAATTTATTTTATAGTTAAATTAGTATTTACACACATCACGTATTTTTGTATTTTGCTTTTGTTTTTCCTTCAATTATAAAATAATGGAAAATCATTTAGATATCAAACGGTACTTCCTGTTCGACTGGTCGACGAGGCTCCAATAGAGTTGGGAAAAGGGTAAGCAAAATGATTTATCTACATCTGAGTTATAGATGTATATCATCTGTTACAATTATGTAGATAATGTAGACCTACATAATGTACGTGTTAATGTGTTTTTCATACATTTCTAATTTTATTTCATACCCCTCGGCACTCAATCTATCTTCAAAAACGTCAATTTGCGTAACTCGTAATCAATAATTCAAAAGCGTGTCGAGTTGCTTCGTTAATTTAATAGAAGTCAGTCAGCCTTCCCATTATGGTCTCGAGGATACAGATTAATATCCTCACTTTAGCATTCAATGAATGCTTGAACATTTACTTCACCTACACTGTGAAAGTTTAATAGCTCCAAACAATTAATATTCACTGTTTGATTTAAAGACAAAATGTTCTTGTTGCTTTTACCAATCTACGGAACTCTAGAGATTCTCCGTCGAGACTCAGCTTTATAGACTGAAGCTGCAATATTTAGGAATATTGCCAATTTAATAATTTCGAGTGCTATGCTGCTACACTACATTAAATTACATTTTAATGAAGTTGAAGTTTGACTAGTTCTCTTCTCAAAACAGAAACAAAAAAAAAAACGAACCAAAACATGACGAATTTTTGCAGGCACATTTGGAGCGTTTTTAGGCGGGCTCAAGCATGTCTGCATGCTATTCTAGGTTTGTATCAAAGTAGGTCCAGAGTTCAATCCCCTTGGACTTACCCGTTCCTAGTTTCTACGGTAAACTTAAACCGGTTTGAACATTGTTCTAAAGCCGAATCAATGCCAAAGTAGCTTAAATGTCAATTCCATGTGGCGAATAAAATTTTTCAAAAACAAAATCCTTAAAGAAATATTAAAGCAGTTAAAATATTAAGTAACGGGCACTGTGGACTGTTCAAAAATGTATGTATATGTATATTCCGCGAACCTGCAAACAGAACGAACAGCAACGAAATCATTCCAACTCCTCTTCCTGGTTACAAACACCGGACTCGCTGAGAACACAACCAACTTTCCACACATCGAACAAAACTTTGCTGAACTTTGCACTGGCTAGAACACTCATTTTGAAGCTAAATCTAATTGAAGGACCGGCACCGAGGACTCCCACATTTTCACTGCCCGCACGAAACAGAGATTGAATTTAAATTTACGTAGCGGTATCCGGCTCCATTACGATTCATAGTACGATACGCTGGCCAGCCCATCGATCATATTAATCAAACTGGACCTTATTAACATTGCATACGGCATCCTGAGGATTCTTCGTAAAATGGTGGCGGGAGAAACCGTGAAACTTGAGTCATCTATGAATAATTTTAAAAGGGAAATTTTAATGGAAATTCGATGACTGGTCAGAGATATGTTTACAACATCGATACGATAGTTGTTAGTCGGCAATGTTTAGCATAGCATAACCTGTGGCTTCGCCCGCATGGCGATTATTCCACGGGAACGTAAGTTGCCCAATTTCTTCAACTTCATGGTTCTTGCAACAGCGCCGAAATATCGGGAAAATAATATCGTCATTTCAGTATTAATGATAGTGTTAGTGACCATGGCAATTTAAAAACATATTATTATAGTGCAAATGTGCAATAATATACTTACATATTTATGTAGGCATTAATTTAACTGCTGGCTAATGTGAAAACCGTTTAGCCATCTAATTTATGCGTGATCGAGTTCTACAATTTCAAAAATTTCACAATAATATAATAGGTACTAACTTATACCCGCGGCTTCGCCCGCGTGGAGTTCGGTAATTATCTTACCTCGTATCGGACCTTAGGAACCTACTACCGGGATGAAAATAAATTGTTAATCCAGGTTATAAACTATCTGTGCGCCAAATTTAATCAAAATCCGTTCTGTAGTTTTTGCTTGAAAGAGTAACAAACATCCATCCATCCATCTATCGTAAGAAACTTTGACATCTAGAATATTAGTAGGAAGAAAGATTCGTAAGTCAGGATAATTTTATCAGAAATGTATCATCAACGTAGAACTAGAAACCAAGCTCCAAATAACTGATTGGCTGATCAGAGTTCGATCGCAACACATTGGTTGGTAGGGACCTAACCTACCTAATACCTAATACTCATAACATCCGTTCTGAAATATAATTGTAAACATGTATTTGTACGGATTGGGTTCCCTAAGACATTTAATTCTCAAAAAGATTACAATTAATTCACTTAATTTAAGATTTCTTAAACTAAGTGAATTAATAATTGTATTCGAGTGTATTTACACTCGATAAAAGAAATACATTTATGAATACAATCCTTTGCCTTCTGGTTATAAAATTAAGGGTAGCCCGCGAAATTGAAATTTTCTTCCGTTTTTTTGCAATTTGCTGGTCAGTGTCCTTGTATGTTGATAAAAATGAGTCGTGCCAGTAACACGTTTGTAGGTACAGTCATGAAACCGAGGGTTTATTAAGTTAGCGTTTAGTCTCGAGGTGCAAACTGTACTTTTCACTTTGAGAAAAATTGTCAATTTAGTACTAAAACATTTAATTAATATTACTTATTAAAATAAAAATCGCATAAAACTTTTTTCTTGAAGCTAAATATGTACAATTCGAATTATTTGTAATTTTATTTTAATTTATTAATGTTATTATTTTATTATTGTTTCGACAAATTCATCAAAATATGCCATAAAGAGACGCTTTCTGTGAAAGAATTTAAATGTTTCTTATTCCTTCAGTCCATAAAACTTTTGTAAGTTTTTAGGTAAATTTTCCGCGATTTTGGCGGCAAAAGTTTATCTACTATGTCTTTTGCTCTTTGCTCGACGTCAAACTCTTTACTGTCACTGGACATTCATAATAGATTTATTTAAAACCGAACTTTACACTCGACAAATATTCTGAAATTTTCGCGGTCTGTTTTTTCTTTAAACCAGTCAAAGATTAACAATTTAAAACGCATGGCGCCACCTTCGTTGCGGAAAAACTATGGAACTAAAACTCTCACCTGCATTTTCGCAATGAAGATGGTCCACACTCCACAGATAATAGTATATTTACTGGCTGTTTGAGTTTGTCTATGTCACATGAGAGCAGCGCAAAGAGTATAATAATAATATGGGAGGAGCAGCGGTGGCCCAGTGGTGGAGGCCCCGACTTACGAGCAGTAAGTCGTGTTCGGACCCAGGCAGGTGCACTAACTTTGTGTAATTTATTTCATCGCCATTCGCCACTGCTCTCAAAACGGTGAAGGAAAACATCGTGAGGAAACCGGCATGTCCTAGAACCAAAACTTCGAAGACATGTGACATCTACCAATCCGCACTGGGCCCGCGTGGTGGATCATTGCCCATTCCCTCTCATAGAGAGGAGACCTGTCCCAGCAGTGGGAACATTACAGGCTGATGATGATGTCACATGAAGGAAATTAAAATACTAATTACTTTTCACTCCCTAGAGACTAAAGTGGTCACTTTAGTCCCGCTTCGTAGGGCTATATTGGCGTACTTTTTTGAGCATGAGAAGTGAAAAATCTATCTATACTAAAAAAATAAATAATAAAAATATAAAGCTGAATAATATAAAGCTGAAGAGTTTGTTTGTTTGAACGCGCTAATCTGAGGAACTACTGGTTCGAATTGAAAAATTCTTTTAGTGTTGAATAGCTTATATATCGAGGAAGGCTATAGGCTATATATCATTACGCTACAATCAAAAGGAGCTGAGCATCAATGAAAAATGTTGCAAAAACGGGGAAAATGTATTATCTTTGAGTTTCCGTTGCGTGCGCTGGTTAACCGGTTAAAGTTGCACAAAAATAATGTATGAGGGAATTATTCCTCTTAAAAATGTCTAAAAAAAAGTCCGCGACAGTACATACCTATCTTTTAAGGTTGACTAAAAATAACCATTTTTATGATTTTAAAATTTGGTCAAAGATAGTGCTTTATTTGCAAAGGTATTTTTACCGACATAGTATTAATCCTTATCAAAATAAATATGTTAGTCATCTTTAGCATTCAATTGTGACCAAAATTGCCCTGTACACCATTCAATTTAAATGAATATCTTAGGAGATAATATCACAGTTTTAAAATAACTCCGCATCAAAATAATGACCCGGGCGCGCTGCGAGGCGGGCGTTCATGTTGTTGGGAAAACCAATGTGATTAGATTCAATGCACAAATATTGTGGGGAACTTAGAGGTTTTAGCTTTTGTTTCATTGTAATCTCTCTATCAAAAAATTTATGAATTTAAAGTGTTCAAGAAGAACTTACCATCATTGTGTAAGATACATGCAACGACATCTGTTGCACCAAAATGGTACTAATTAATAAAAATGTGCTCACAAGATAACTTTTAAATCGGCTGACCACATTTACAAAAAAGTTCTGATAGCAAAAAGTTCTCTAGATTAGTCTTCATGACGCTATAACCTTTTTTTTTTTTTTTTTTTTATCGATGGGAAATCATCAAATGACCCCTCCCGCTCTGGGCTGAGCAGGAGGGAGTGTCAGACTTGTACTGACTAAAACCCATCCATGTTCCTTCCTTTGCCCTTTGTGTTCCAGGGCCGCGGTATCTCTTTCGAACAGTCCCGCAACCCTGGCAGGCGTCGGCCCTTACGGACCCCTTCCTGTTTGCTGACTCTCTTTGAGGCGCGCGTGGAACACGAACGCGCCGTCAACACGGCCTGTCGTCATAAGACGGACGGACGGCGAGCTAGCCCATAGCTCACCGTCCACAGGCCCGCGTCTACGGTGGCCGGTAGCCACCACGTGGCCCCCGACGCCCGGTGCGTCTCCCGCGGCGGCTGGGACGTGAGATTCTCTCCCTCTCACGTCCCGCCACCTCCTTCGCTAGCATGACTGCTTCGCAGAAGGAGGTGACGGCGTCCCATTCCGTCTCGCTCCGGACCATGGATTGAACCAGGGCCGGACGCGAGAGGTCGCCGCCGCCGATCGCCGCTACGAGGACACGGCGTTGCTCCGCCCAAGCGGAGCAGACCTGCACAGTGTGCTCCACCGTGTCCTCCGGTCGATCCTCGCAGTGGTGACACCCGGGCGTTTCCTCCCGCCCGATTAGGTGCAGGAATCTCCCGAAACAACCATGTCCGGTGAGGACCTGCGTCAGGCGGAAGGTGAAGGCGCCGTGGCGCCTCTCCAGCCACTCCTCAAAGAGGGGACTTACCGCCATTATAGTGGCGTGCCCTGCACGGGGTTGCGACAGTCGCTCTCTCCATGTCACCATGAGATCACGCCGGAAGTCTGTCCGCTGAGCGACAATTTGCCGCGGCAGCGGAGTTTCCCCCCGGCGTAGTGCCTCCACGCGCCACTCGTGCAGGCGCGCGAGGACTATCGCCTCCAGATCCCATGGCGGCAATCCGGCAAGGAGGCTCGCCGCCTCGCCGGAGATCGTGCGGTACCCCCGGATTAGCCTTACGGCTACCACCCTTTGGGGCGCGTTCAGATAATGGGCGGCTCGCCGCCTCAAAGAACGCGCCCACACCGGGGCCCCGTAAAGGGCCATGGACCGCACGACCCCCGCGTAGAGCCTCCGGCAGGAGGCGTTTGGACCCCCCAGGTTGGGCAAGAGCCGCTTGAAGGCAGCCCCGGCCCGTTCCAGTTTGGGGGCCAAACGTCGGAAATGCTCCACGAAGTTCCACCGGCTGTCGAGGACGAGACCTAGGTACTTCAACGTCGGCTCGACGCCGATGGGAACTCCTCCCACCGTGAGCATGGATCCCGACGGTGGCGCATTCCGAGGCCCATGAAAGCACATGGCCTCGGACTTGTGCAGCGCCACCTCGAGACCCAATTGCCGGATCCTCTCCGCGACTATCGCAACCCCGCGAGTCATCAGCTCGGCCGCCGCCTCGTGCGACCTCCCTTGCGCCAGCACCAGCGTGTCGTCAGCGTAGCAAACTACGCTGACGCCGTCAGGGAGGTCGGCGCGCAGCACCCAGTCGTAACCGATGTTCCACAAGGGCGGCTCCAGAACCGATCCCTGTGGAACACCGCACGACATCTCTCGCCGGTTCCACTCTCCGCTGCAACCAGGGTAGATGACGTACCTGTCCGTCAGGTAGTCCCCGACCACACGACGAAGGTAGGTCGGCACCCGGTGATACCGGAGTGCCTCCCCAATGCAGCTCCAGGGCATGGAGTTGAAGGCGTTGGCGATGTCGAGAGACACCGCCAAGACCACCCCACCCCGGGACACCGCATCCCCCGTCGTGAGGGCTCTCACGCGCATGATGATGACGCTATAACCTTGTAAAGTGTGTGATCGATCGCTTTACATGCATTATATTTTAAAGGTTTAATTTCGTGCTCGATAGATGGCGCTATTAATTTCACTCCCTTTTCTGATTCGCGGTGTTAAGTTTTCCGTGAAAGAATGACCCTCGCCCGTGTCAAATGTCTGAAGCTTGGTTTATTAACCAACGAAACAAAAAGAGGAGGTTCTCAATACGACGCGTCTATAATTTTTATTTTATGTATGACCTGACCACGCATAACTTTTTACAGAGAAGTCCGATATGCATGATCTTTTGTTTTTTAAATTGAGAAATCATGTTTGGGCTCATTTCTTGCACCTTGATGAGAACTTTAGATCTAGCTGGAGTATGACGTCATCGAAGGTCTGACAATGGAGACGGAAGGCACTTGCAAGAGGTCCTCAAGAGTTTGCAGCAAAAATAACGTGTTTGGGCTCATTTCATGCACCTTGATGAGAACTTTAGGCCTTGCTGAAGTTCTCATCGACGGTCATCGACGGTCAAACGATACAGACAAATGGCAGCGCAAGCGGTCCTAAACAGTTTGCAGCAAGTATAATGTTATTGGGCTCATTTCATTCACTTTGATGACAACTTTAAACCTAACTCAGTATGACTTTCATCGAATGTCTGACGATGGAGACGGTAGGTAGTTGCAAGAGGCCCTCTAGAGTTTACTTCATCTAAATCGTGTTTCGGCTGATTCCATGCACCTTGATGAGAACTTTAGACCTGCCTGGAGTAGGTATGTCTATCATCAAAGGTATGACGATGGAGACGGAAGGCAATTGCAAGAGGTCCGCAACAGTTTACAGCAGTTTTATCGTGTCTCGGCTCATTTCAAGAACTTTGATGAGAACTTTCGTTCTAGCTGGTGTATGATTGTCATCGAGTGTCTAAAGATGAAGACGTAAGGCTGTCGAGGGTCGCGGGCCTGTGGACGGTGAGTAACAGGCTAACTCGCCATCCGTCCGTCTTATGACGACAGGCCGTGGTGACGGCGTGTTCGTGTTCCACACGCGCCTCAAAGAGATGTCAGCAAACGGGAAGGGATCCGAGAGGAGCGAGGCCTGCCAGGGTTGCGGGACTGTTCGAATGAGATACCGTGGCCCTGGAACGCAAACGGCAACAGAAGAAACGTGGATGGATTTTAGTTAGTACAAGTCTGACACTCCCTTCCGCTCCGTCCAGAGTGGGAGGGGTCATTTGATGATTATCCATCGGTAATAATATATAATAGGGATTTACTCCTTTTGAGAGCTTCCGTTGTGCGTGAACGGTTAAAAATACGCAATTATCATGTATGTTCGAATTGTCCCTCTTAAAAAGCTCTAAAAAAATGTCCACACTGGTATATGTCTAACTTTTAAGGTTGACGCACACTCTCTCTAACCTCTCTTTCTTTTATGTACGCACGCACGCAGACGAAGTTGCGCGGGTCAGCGAGTCATTAATAAAGCCCTCTAAGTTCATTTAAATTATTATATAAATTTATTTAAGCCCATTGAATGACTTCTTCATGAAATAGTTACAAAATAGGGTTAAATGAACTTAGTGTTTTATTAATTATTTTAATTATTATAATTTTGTAACTACATTCGTGCTACAGACGCGACTCATTTTTCATCAATATACAACCTGACACTGACCTGCAAATTGCAAAAAACTTAAGAAAATTTGAATTTCGCGGGCTACCTTGACACTTTCACCTTCTTCCCCTGGGTGTTACTAGAAAAAAAAAAACTGAAACACGAGTCGGTGTTTTAGTTGTTTTTATTTATATACTTAGTACAAAATTGAAATAGTTTCTACAATCATGAAGTAGTAATTTGTTCATCAAGTTCTATAGGCACCAAAATTAACATACACAAAGCTTTAACTATAGCATTAATTCATTTTTCGTTTTAGTTCCTAACTTTGCCGCTTGCTCTAATACGCTGGGCATTCAGTAAATATCAGAATTTTGCTTGACCTTGCTCGCTATCGAAAAAAAAAACTGTCTAAATACAGATAAAAATCCCGTTCCAAACTTCGCAAACTTCCGGTTCCGACTTCCGTATAATTAAATATTGACGTTTGACGTGATCGCTGATCGTAGTTTGCGTTCGTATGTAACATAAAATCAATTAATATTTGTCTCTCGTATTGGAGCGTGCGTTACTAAGGAAAAAGAAATCAAGTAGCCATTATAGCTGAACGCAGCAGTGATACAGCTAGTATTTCATACAAGGATATTTCATACGGAGATAAAAATACGCACAATGGCACTAGCCCTTGAAAGCACAAAAATCTTAGAATTTTTGGAACTTGTCGGACGTCTGAAGGTAAGTAGGAGTTTCAATATTTTAGAAATAGTGATTTTTCTCAGAAGCTTATCTATTTATTTCAGATACTGAAGAATTTATTAGCATACCTGCTTTCTTGCATCGTAAAAGTCGATTCAAGAACGATTCGATTTAATTACGAAGTCAATCAATGTTTTATCAAGTAATTTATTTCAGTAGCTTAATAAATATTAAGTGGTTAAATATATAGCAGCATAGCAGACAAAATCCATTATTGCCCTGAAACATATTTCCTATCAAGAATTGTATTCTTTGCCCTTGGTTTTATTATTTTTTGTATGATTTGCAGCATGTAAAGAGGACTGGCTGGGTGATATGTGACATAAACGAGTGTGAGTCTATTGCTGGCCACATGTACCGCATGGGACTCATGACCTTTTTGCTCACTGATGAGAACAACCCCACCAACCTTGATAGGTTTAGGTGTCTCCAAATAGGTATGTTAATGCTGTCCTTTGTTATATTATTTCTTAATATTTTTGTAGCATTCAAGAGAAGGCTTGTATCCCAGCAATAGGAACATCATGTTTTTTCTAATGGATGTGTATGATTCCTTTAATTTCTTATTAGAGAATACCTTTCTTATTGGAAAAAAATTCAATAGTTGATTGCTGTAATAATAATGCAAATAATGAGAACCTCATGAAAGCCAGATAAGCAAATCAAGTACTTATCTTGATTCGGCTTGCGAGGTTGTCGACATGTGGGATGTGGACCATTGTGCCGATAGTCGTATCAGCCTCAATCAAAACCTGTGGAGGCTCTCATTAGGCAGCTGAATCAAGAGCTTGATTCAGAAAGTGGTACTCCTGGACACGGCTCATATTGTTAGGAGGATCCTCTCTCGGGAGCCCTGGCTGCTGGTAGCTTGGACTCTGTTCCCGATACCGGTGAACTTAATTTTTTTTATACTAAAAAAAATTATAATGTTTTTCCTATGTAATATTTAAAAATGTAATTGATTTGTAAAGATATAAATAAAGGAATATTAATGCAAAAATACTGTTATAAGTACCGCTGCATCTAGTTGGAAGACAAGCCAACTCTAACATAGTTGGGAAAAGGCTAGGCAGATAATAATTATGACTGAACTAAGTTGTTGTTTCTTTGTTAAATTTCTCAATTTTTCTTTGTATATTCTTTCAGCTCTTGTCCATGACTTAGCAGAGTGTATAGTTGGGGACCTTACACCACACTGCGGAGTTTCTCCTGAAGAGAAGCATCGGCGGGAAGATGAGGCTATGCAGAAAATTGCAGAACTTACTGGCATTGCTGGCGATAGAATGTATGACCTGTACAAAGTATGTATCAATAAGGATTATATTTCGTTTTATTTTATTGTTAGTGAACTGTAAACTCCTAATAACAGTTGTAACTGTTAGCTTTAGTATTTTTTCCATCTGCTGGCTGTCTAGATAAAAAAAATCGCATATATAAAATAATCGTGACTAAGGATTTGATTGTTTCTTTAAAGGGTAGCCAGGTTTTTTATCATAAACTAAAGTGTTTGTACAAAGTATGTATCAATAAGGATTATATTTCGTTTTATTTTATTGTTAGTGAACTGTAAACTCCTAATAACAGTTGTAACTGTTAGCTTTAGTATTTTTTTCCATCTGCTGGCTGTCTAGATAAAAAAAATCGCATATATAAAATAATCGTGACTAAGGATTTGATTGTTTCTTTAAAGGGTAGCCAGGTTTTTTATCATAAACTAAAGTGTTCAGGTTAAAACTTGACTGTGGGTATCTTAAATATCTAAAAAACGATTTTGGTGTCAAGTGCATTATTGCAGTATTGATTACAATGAAGTAATTTCTTAAAACAAGATAAGATAATCAATACCCTGTATTAGTTATCTTAACATGCTGCAACATGTAAGTACAATGACTGTGAATGATATAATAAATAATAATTATAATAGATGAATGATATATGCAATTTATTACAATATATACATTTTTTTCGACCTCTCACTCTGTTGGGCTATGGTTTTGTACATCTTTCTCTGTTTTGCCTTTTTTATAATGCATAGTACTGATACTTCTACAGTAGACATAACTGATGGGAAGGATTTTTTTTTATACTTTTGCCTACTATGCATTATAAAAAAGGCAAAACAGAGAAAGATGTACAAAACCATAGCCCAACAGAGTGAGAGGTCGAAAAAAATGTACTTTTGTTTTGTAATTGAAATGTAATTTTGTACTTCGCTTGCGTAATCCCACTGCTGGTCACAGGCCTGTCCACATAACTTTCAGTTTTTTCGATCCAGTGCTAATGTGGACCACTCATTGGTTTTGTCCGGTTTGTCCCATCATCTTCTGTCTGTTGTGATGCCTTCAGATTGTGTCAGGGCTAGTATAATAGTCACTAATTTAGCCCACAGCTCAGTTGTGGCTAAGTTCATAATTAATCACTACATAGTATAAAACAAAGTCGCTTTCTCTGTCCCTATGTCCCTTTGTATGCTTAAATCTTTGAAACTACGCAACGGATTTTGATGCGGTTTTTTTTAATAGATAGAGTGATTCAAGAGGAAGGTTTATATGTATAACATTGCACCGTGCGAAGCCGGGGCGGGTCGCTAGTTATTATTATAATACAACGCCATAAACCATTTATAGACTGAAGCCAAAGACAAGTCATTTAATATTTATCTATTTTTGGTTTTTCAGGAATATGAGAACCAAAGTTCACCTGAAGCCAAATTCGCCAAAGACTTGGATCGCTACGATATGATACTGCAGGCATTTGAATATGAAAAACGTGAAAATACGCCACAGAAGCTGCAAGAATTCTTCACAGCAACTGAAGGAAAATTCAACCACCCATTTATTAAAGATTTGGTCACAGAACTTTATAAACAAAGAGAGGAATTTGAAAAGAAATGCCTAACAAATGGCCATGCATAATAATAGCAAATTTTCTCTTCCATGCTGCTCATTTGTTATAATGTTAATAATGCTAGCATTGTTATCTAGCTAAGCTAGTTAGTTTTATATTTGATTGCACAGAGTGAAAGGAACAATATTAAATTGTGCACTTCTGTAGCCGCTACCACTTACTCAAAGTGTGACTCATTTGATGATAATAATTATTTGCATAATAAACCTACCAGTCCTGATTCATCATGACCATTTCTGGCTACTGCAATGCACATTTAATAAGTTAAAATATGCTGACAAATAGGTATAAAATACTTTTTATTTGGATAATTAAAGAGACTGGATTATTTGCCACTTAAAATTGACATGAAATAAGTGCCAAAATATGCAACTTATAATTGAAATAAGTGCAACAATATGAGATATAATTAAATTTGGTTGAGCTTTCTATTCATTACAAATATTTTAAGTTCAATGGGCACTATTTGAATATAAGTGCATTTTTGTGGGTATCACGGTATCTGATCACCTCTGACACATTTTTGCATTGTTCCAGGAATATGTCAAAGAAATGCATGATAAAGAAAATGTTTGCTAAAATATGCATTATCTTCAAAACAATCATAATATGCATTTAATCCAGTCGAGTTATTTTTAGGGAATTTAGTGAAATGTCTTGAGATATTTTAGTAGTAGTTAGGTACTACTAGAGATTGCAAACAAAAACATTTTATTTTTAAATAGGTTTATATTTTTTCAGTGTCTAAATTTTGTTTCTTAAATTATTTTTGTTTTACTCATAAATATTCGAATATACACACAGTGTTACCAAATTAAGAGCTAAATATCGGTAGGTACTTAAATATTTTAAGTGATTATTATTCCATTGCATAATTTTAAGTAAGTACTCAACATTATTTTATTAACGCAGTTCTAGAAAGAAGTACAACATGATTTTACAATTATTGTTTTTTTATTACCTATGATCATAGGTAATAAAAAAACAATAATTTTAATGGCGTACTTAGTATTAAAATGAAAAAATATACGTATTGATAAAAATACTAAAGATTTTATAAACCATTTCTAATGAGTTAGCAGTAATTATTACCTTAGTTAGATCTACCAAATATCATTCCCACTAGTCACTAAATGACATCAAATTATATTAAAATATTACAGGTGTTACAATATCTTTCATAAGTTATTAGTATTTATTTTTTATATACCTAAGTATATTTACAAACAAAGCAAATTACTATATTAATTTGGATGTTGTCAGCTAACTTCCAATAAGGTTCGCCGAAACATGCAAAAATGGATCATCACAAACAAGTGGTTGTCATGAGGATTTCACCCTTTGTGATTGTTTCATCCAAGTCACTTGTCCCATTCGCTTGACACCAATTTAGTGGATAAGCGCCCTAACATCGTCCTCTGCTTTTCTCTTCTGGCTTTTGGGTAAAGAAGCTTTTAATAATGTTGATAAGTGTGCCATGTCTTGCAAGTGTGATAGTGTTTTTTTTCTAATATCTAATTATTCATAATAATAATTCAAAATATTGTTCCCGCAGCCTACTTAAATTACACCTTCAATACGATTTGTGTCTTTTATTTATGATTTACAAAAACTTCTACCCAAAGTTTGAGATCTAATTTAGTTATCAAGTTAGAACAAAGACTCTTGCAATATTTAAATATATTTATTATAACAAAAGTAGAGCAATGGTAGATCATATTGCTTTAGGATCAATTTACATTGCCAAGCAACGAAATGGAAGCGAATTTGTGTAATGAAATTTTACACAGCCTAATGAACTTTATGCCAATTGAGTAACATACTTATGGGCTCTATATACGACCCAAAAATCAGTTTGTGAGGCTTCCGAAAATTCTTGCAGCTAGCAACTCGTATTTACTTTAAGAAGTAAATTTGTGCTTGGAACAATTTCATTACAAAAATGCGCTTCCATCCCATGGCAAGGTAAATGAGCCTTAGCTACTCAAGTTCTGTATATAGTTCAAATTACAATACAGCATGAGACCCGTCTTAATCCCATATATCAAAAACCATTGAGTGAGATTGATATAACTACGTAGGTAGTAATCGACTTGAGACTCAACTGCTGCAAACATTTGTGAATGGAGGTCATCTTTAAACTATTTGCACAACACAATCATGTGTTGGACTTTGGAGTGTTAATGGAAATCAAATAAATCACAGGTCACTTTCCAATGACAAATCATAACACAGTTTGTACTTTTAAGATTTTATTGTACAAAAAAGGGTAGTTGAGTATACATACAAACCTATTCAGTCAAATTAAGATTTGCATAAGTGCCTATTGCGACAAAATCTGTTCCCAATTTGCCATTGGAACTGTGATTATTGAGTCACAGTAACAATTTTTTACTCTTCAGATCATGCTAGTTCAAATCCTGGACACCCAACTGCAACTTTAACATAATAAAATATTTTATTATTTGGATTTATAGTTAAATTAGGCTCTGTTTAATGAATTTTCTTGAAAATGTTATTCTAGTTTATAGGATTGCATTGAAATCACATAAACAATTTCTGCTCTCCACTGACAAGCTCAAAACTTTATGTGAGTATACATAATTTGGAGCAGTCGAAGAAAATTTCATATTTTATATAAATTAATTTACTAAGCAGTTTGTTTTTGGTTATTCATATTTGCTGCTTGTTGTTCCTCTTTTTTTCGTTGCTTTTCTCTCATTAGTTCAGCATCCCTGCAACAAAGATGAATAAATAAAAGAATTACAATGGTGTTGATGTCTTATTTTGATCAATCCTAGATCACTCACCAACAGAGGATTACAGATAAAGAAGTAAAACAACAAGGATCTGGTGAATAATCTTAGCCTGTGGAAGAGGCTTAAAATGTTAGATACCACAATGGTAAGAATACTTTTAACTTTGATCAATTTGGTCACATGGGATATTTTATAACAATGTGGTTATTTGAGAAAGCCAATGCCAATGTAAACTGGAAACACAGAAACTGATAACACTCTTTGTTTGTGTATCATTCTGAATAAATACCTACCAAATCTTGATGATGTGATTTCAATAAAATTTAGGTTCAGAGGTTATAAAAAAGTACCTATGTTTCCTTTCTTGTAAAGACATACCAGTCTTTTCATTGGCATTCTTTTTCTTTTGCTGTTCTTGCTGTTTCTTTTGGTTTTTGGCGCGAGCCAAATCCCTCTGATTTCCACCTGCAAAAAACAACTCTTTAACTGTTTACCTAACAATAGGTATGCAGAGAAATACCATGATATGCCAATTCAAAACAATAGCATGCTTTAATTTTATCAATAACACGCGAAGTGTTAATTATGGTTCATTAGAGCGGATAGAATCAATTTTCATGATACAAAGCAAAGCGTCACCCAAATATGACTCGTGTCATGGATATAGCGCTGACCGTAGTCTAGTCTAGAATGTTCGATGAAATTTGTCCTTCCAGGACGATTCTGAATTAAGATTGATTGGTAAAAGAGATGCACTCAGTTGTTTAAATTGTAAACATGATTATTTATGTGTGTCACTGTACTCACGGGTCATCTCGAATAATTAATTACTCAACGCTAGCAAGGTTGATCTTGACGAAAGCCGTACGCACCAAATTTTTTGTTGTTTTAGCGGTATAGAAGACCGGACGATACGCTAGCCCGGCCGAAACCTAGGACAACGCACCGCCCTCCTTACCAATACGAAATAAACTTTGAAAACAACTAAAAGATAACGCTGGCTCCTAACAAAATGCCTCAGCCAGCTGGTCACAACCACAAACAAATTGTCAATGACGCTATGTTTTTTTTAATGTTACCTTTTAAAACTTGGACTCAGTGTCTTTTAAGATAAAGCTGGGACCAGCCAGACAGACGCTTGTTAAACTACAGACAAACGTGCGTCGCTTTGGTCTAAGCCAAAGTTAAATGTATGTACAACCATAGTGTATTGTACAACCGATGAACCAACACGGTACACATAAACTGCCACTTACGGGATATCTTCCGTGATTGTCTTTCATTTTGAGCTCCCGATATTTCGACGCTGTTGCAAGCGCCATGATCGCGGGTTGACTCATCAACATTGATGGGGTTGGGTTGTGGGTTGGGTTAGTTGGGTTGCGATCATGGCGCTTGCAACACTGTGTGACAAGTGAAAGTTTATGTGTAGATGTAAACCGTGAAAGTTTAAAACAGTGAGTGTTTGACCAACACGGTAGATTCAAAACTCTTGCAAAATTATTAATTTGTTCATTACTTTAGTTTTAGTTAGGTCAGTTTTGTAGTGTAAAATAATTAAAAGTTTGTGGATTAAGTATGTGTACAATGCTTTTTTTCTAGGTCCATGTGTACAATCTATTTTAGTTATTGGGTGAATTCGGTAACAGCTGCTGTCACCGAATTCACCCAATAACTAAAATAGATAAAACATAATGATGCTCTGTGGATAAAACAAACAATCAGTGTGCTGTCACAGCACACTGATTGTTTGTTTTATGACAGCTAGCGAGTAGTAGTCTATAATTCTATATTTCGTCCTCGGGTTCAGAAAGAGAGGATTGCGTTAGTTGTACTCCAACATACTTAACGTCGTTATATAATTCCGTGAACAAGAAAATGTTATTTGCCTGTTTTCTCTGTTTTCGTATTTGGAATATAATGTAATATTTAATGCTCGCTGTCCGTACGCACAATACGCGGGTTGGAAGTGGTGTTGCGGACACTAGTCCGATTTACAATATAAATGGAATATTCTTTCAGTACGCACAGGCTCTTGTCGTGAGGGTTAAACCACAGAGTATACAATATTAGCCTAGGCTGGGGGTAAACCAGTGTAGTCCGTTGGCAACATAAGTTACAGATTTCTTCAACATCTGCATTGTTCTGCATGAACAAAAAAAAAGTAGTAACTGTCAAAGTGTCAAAATGTCGGTCAATGCACAAGTTCACTTGAGTAGCAACGAAAATAATAAAAAGAGTGATAAAACACTGAAACAGTTGTTTCCTAAACGAGATGAGTGCTCACATGTGTCTTGTTATTGGCAAGTTTTTTTTTCGGTTTCCGCAATTCGGTAAACCAATAAAAAATATTCAATTAACGTGCCTTTGTTGTGTTCTTTTCTGCAGCGAGGAAAACGTTTGGAAACTATGCCAAGATGTATCTTTGAGAATTCCTGAGGAACTGGATAGATGCTACATCGTTTTTATATCCAACCCTTGCCGTACGGTGCCTCTGTGGAAACAAAGGGCTGGGCGCGAGGAGGATCGTCTCGTCATATGGGTGTGTACCGAAATTATGTCACGCTATTATATACTTATTATGCTTTATTGTTGAGAGAACGTAATTTCTACTTTATTGTCACATAATTTGTTTCCATCTACTTACTCATTTTAATTCATTGTTCTTAGGACTGCATTTCACACACTCAGTAACTATGAGATTTGTTTACCTACTCTTCAATTTTATCTCATTAATCCATAACCAGACTTCTATATTTTATTTATGAGCACCACTCAGTCCTTGGTATAAAACTGAATCATGTCAAAGTATAGTGGAGCTGTATAGCATATTTAAAAAAAAAAAACTTGATACAAATGTATTTATTTTATTTCAGGATTATCATGTGATATTTCTATATTCATGGGACAATAAAACTTGCCTTGTTTATGATCTGGATTCCGAGTTGCCTTTTCCAACGTTTTTCCACAAATATGTTACTGAGACATTTCGTACAGATCAAGTGCTGAAGTCAGATTTTCACAGGTAAAGACAATAACAAACAATGTTACTTTATACACAAGTCTATCTGTCAAGCATGTTAATTGAATCACGAATTCAGGGTTAAGCTCACTGTTGTACATAACCTTGCAATTTGTGTGCGTATATCTTTAAATTTTGTGTGCAGTAAAGAATAAGAATTGATTATATATTAGTAAGAGAAGCAGAAGTAATTATGAGAAGTGTATAAAAACTAGAACATTCAACAATTTTCAGATTCTTCCGTGTAGTGCCCGCAAAGCAGTTCTTGCAGAACTTTGCCTCAGACCGACGTCACATGAAGAGACCGGATGGCTCATGGATAAAACCACCACCACCATACCCAGCAATATGCACATCAAGTAAGCACATTTTTTTTTCCTAACCTCGGTCCTGCTCCTGGGCAGCCTTCCTCTTCACACATTCACATACTTATTCAAATGAATGTGGTTTGGATCAATCAATCCTGGGCACTTTCCACATTGACAATAATATGGATAAATTTTTTGATGCCCATTCATTATTTTCTGCCAAAATTGTACATGTATTTTAAGCTTATAATACAATTTTTATTATAGGTCTTTTAAAGTTATTATATATTTTTTTTATAATTATTAATAATAATATGGAGTTACTTTCATTTTTAGATTTCACTTATGTTTAACAAATTATCCCTAGCATCCTTGTATTTTAGCGATTTTTTATATTTTTTGGCTCCTAGCCCTGGCAAAGAGCCAATAGTTTATCAAGTAATGTGGAACATTCATTTACAAATGTAGCATCCTTAAAGCATTTTGTATAAAAGTACTTTTGTTATTTTTCTTTGTTCTTGCTGGACAAAGTGTTTTGTTAAAAGTTAGGAAATAGGTCACTGGGGCGCTTGTGTCATAGACTAGTAGACTATCTATAGTACTGAGTATTTGAATACAGAATGAATGTTTCATTGTAATTTTTATATCAGTATTAAAAAAAATACTATTTTATATTATTGTATTAATGGAAATAAAATTCAGACAATTATGTTGCTCATAAAGGTTTTAAGTTTAATTACTTAACTCTTTTTCATTACTTGTTTCTAGGTTGTGTAATAGCATGATAAAATACATATAGCATTACTGTTGTTTCAACATCACAAAAATAAATTTCTGTCTGTCACACACAGGTCACATACATTTTAAAAGTATTATTTCCCACTCTTTTCCAGCTTCCACTCATAACTTAGATGAATACATCAACATGGACCTTGGAGTTGGCCCCGGTCAGGTATTTAACCTAACAGACTTTGTACAGCGGTTCTACAAAATGAACAAGTAGTACAAAAATAATGTACCTACTGATAGATAGTCAAATGTTATTTTAGAATTCATGATCCTAATGGTTTGTGTGTTCTGTTGATTATGTTTTAATAATCCTTGTTTGACTTTACCTACAATAATTGTCCCAATGTAGTGAAAAATTCTCAAACCATGGTGCCATACCTGCTGCTAAGAAAAAAATGTTATTTCTTACCTTGTGTATGAATTGATTAGTGTTACAATTTGAAAATAATTCTTACTATTTTATTTTTCCTAAATTCTAATATTGTATTTGAGTGACCTTTAAAATTTGAAAGCACAATAAATTAACAAATCTTCCCACAAGCACAAAGAAATGATTCTGCACAAATTGTTACCTTAAATGGAATAAACCCATTTAATATGTATTACAGCTACAATAATTATATGTTTATGTAGGTTTAACTAAATAAATATTAAGATTATACATTATTAGTAGTTATTACATTTAAATTTTGAAGTTATGGCATTAACAGTTATATAATCAGAAACCTACATAAGAATATCTAAGAAATTTATATATTAAAATTACTCTAAAAATAATTTTGAATAAAATAATACCTACATATTGAATATGGCAAATATAATAATTCAGGGCACTTCTATTCCCCATAAAAATTAGCTGATTTTGATATAATTAGATAGTAAAATATTAAGCATAGGGAATTTAATCGAGAGGCTAGTGCTTAAAGTTTCAATTTTATATGAGTAATTAATGAGTGAGTAGTGTTTTGGAAGCTCTGCATTTTCTTTCTATTTGTCGTTATTGTGGAAGAGTATAATATTATAATGTAGATCGTTTTTATTCTCATTTTGACTGAGGTAATCCTTGTTTACGGATTGTGTGTTACCTTGAGTGATAAATAAACATTTAAGTAACTTTATAGTAGTGTATATGGTCGCAAGTAGCTTTTGTATGTTGTTAAACTATTTAATAATTTTGTAACAACTTTTATACACTCTTTTTATTCTTCCTTAGCACCCTTAGAAAATTGATAAAAATACCAAAAATATATTTAAGAATATTTGCTTATAGTAAGGGTAATCCAATGTATGAATTGTATGATTCATTTCTGAGGAGAGAGTCAGTTCGTTTACGTCCTTCCACTTCCACCTATGTATGTATTAATTTAATTATGCAAACTTAAGGAATCTTAACTATTGTTCTAAATCTTAAAGATTTATTTTACCTAATATATTTACACTATTGTACCTAAATATTTTACATTTTCTCTAAATTTATGATGAGTAAAAATATAACTACTTACATATACTTATAATTATATACTTATTGAGTAAGATTAGGGATACTACAATAACACAGATGAAAAGAGTTTATAACATTAAGTTTGTGAATAATTTTACTGTTAAGAAAAACTTGCATTTATTACCTTTTAACTACCTACCTTCATATTTTCAGCAGGGTTTGTGATCTGTGTTGTAACTTTTACAGTTTACTAGTCCAATGTTAATTATTTTTTAAGGTTTTACGACATTCTCCCAAGTCCCTCAAATCTTGATTGAAACTGCTTCTACCTAGTATAATGTCAAAGAAAAAAAAAAACTTTTTAATATAGTGAATTTAAGACCTAGTCATCATTATTATTAATTGTTCTTCTTCCTAACAGTTAATCACTTGTCACATTAGCATTTATTCGAGGCGTAGCTGGATATTCTATGGGACCAAACTCTTTCGACTGGATGCGGTGGAACCCGGAGTGTGGAGTGAATATTATAATCTCTGGGAGTGTGTTTATGTCCCATTCGTTACGCCTTTGTCCTATTACATAATTATTATCCACATGTTACCAACTCAATCGATACCTTCCTTCTACGCCTTTAAAGTTTTATCTATCGACTGACATTTGAGTGATAAATTATTGTGCTTGTGCTTTTAATGTACCAAGTTACATGTTTTTAATTTAAAATTTATCAAGCAAAATAAAAGAAACATTACACGCTATTTGATATTTTTATTTCATTGATTATATCAACAACCAGGTACTACTATTAACCCATGTCAATAGTAAAATTATGCTATTTAATTAATTATACAACAGTAACAATTCAACTACTAATACATAATTTAATATTTTTGTTCAATTCATTGATTCACTACAAACACAACAGAGAGATTTATCACAGTTAAAACATAGCCTCGGATATAATTGATCTAATACTTGTCCACATTATTACAACATAATAGTATTAATCTTTAGTTAGTATTTCGGCTCCACCTTCAGTGATCAACACTGTATGTTCTGCCTGGGCGCACCTGGAGCCGTCCTGCGTCAATAACGTCCAACCATCCTCTTGTAGCACAGTGAACACACTACCATGAGTTATGGCTGGCTCTATCGTAAACGTCATGCCAGGCTGCATTTTCCCGGCGTATTTATTTTCTAGAAAATATAAATTATGATGAATACTATATTATAATAATAATAATTGTTATAGTTATTATTTTAGTTTTTTTTTAGTTAGTTTTTTTATTTTTTATAGTTAAATGAATAAAGGTAATAATTTTTAAAATGTTTTTAATAGGTTTTTTTTTAAAGAAATGTTTAAAATAAGAAAAAGTACTTATAAATAAAGGAAATAATAATATAACAGTTAAAAAAATTAAATACTTTGTGTCGTGGTTGCAATAGGGAATATGCATGTAATTTGTTTTCACTTGAATCCATAAAATGCATTACTATTAACCCAAGAAAAATATTAAACTCCTACAATTTTCTATGACAGTTCAAACGTCCATGACTGTCGCGACCATTCAAGTCATTGCATTTGATGTTACTTCCCGCTATCTGCCTTGTTTAAATCTAATTTTTTGCCCTTAATAGAATAGTTTTACTATATATCCTGTAGCACACCTCTGTCTTACCCTTCGTGAAAATTCAGGTGTGATGTAATTTTATTAATTTCATCATTCATTCATTGATGTCGTCTAGTAACACATAGACATACTTTTCTGGTCATTTATTGCAGTGGCAGTGATGGAATAGAAAGAAAGAAAGAAAAAATATTTATTTGTCGCAGGAACATGACGTGCATACAAAATGCCAAAAAATAATAACAATAAACATACAACGCATAACAAATATTCATACGTACAAACAAAATACATAACAAAAAAAAAGTTAACAGCTAACAATAAAGTACTTACTTGAATGATGAACTTCAGGAGGTCCATGGAAATACTCCCCAATCCCATGGCCCAACACACAAGGAATGACTGTCAGGCCATGCCTTTTTGCATGTTTATATATTTTACTGCCAATTTCTGAAAATGGCACACCTGGTCCACACCCTTTGATGGCCTGGAAATTATGAGAAAAATGTATGTCATCAAAAATCTTGGGTCGTCACTTGTAAGCAGCTTGCAAAAATGGAAGCTGTGTAAAGCACCAAACCCCTCGAGCTAGAAACAAATCTAAAATAGGTACTCATAAAATTGTCAGTTCTGACTGACTATCAATGAATAGGTCAAAATACACAAATCACAGATACCTATCTATTATGGATTTTGGAAAATTCAACCCCTATGCAGGTGGAATGAGGGTTGAAAGTTAGTATCAAAATTGTCACCGAAAGAAGCTGGTGGGGGTCGGATAGTAGTTATAATATAACACCAGTAATTATCATTTCCAGCACTTACAACATCCAAACACTCCTCAGTTACTCGTACAAGTTGTAAGCCTCTATCATCCACCGCGTCGCCCACAAGGAATGTTTTTGAACAATCTCCATGGAAACCTTTGAAAAATACCTGCAATAAATTGCTCCATATAATTTAATATTGCATAAAATATGCATGCAATCAAGCTTAGTGTTCAACACAAGAGAGCAATGTTCGAGCATTCTCCATAATCAGGTAGCCCGCGAAATTCAAACTTTAGGTATAAAGATATTTTATTCTCAGGAAAGACAAAGTCACTTACATAAGAACAATGCTGAAAATAAATTATATTTAAATTTCAAATTCTTCACAGACGTCACGGTAGCAATTATTATATTATGAATTATGATACACCCAGCCAATGAATTCAGATTTTAGGAAGGGTGTTATTTGTGGTCAAATATTCAGCTAGAGTTTTGAATGCATTGAATGAGTGTATTTTTTTAATACATGAGGGTATTTTGTTATACAATTGTGCTCCTTCAAATGTTAACATTTTTTTGCCTTTATTTCTCATCTTCGGCAAAATCAGAAAACTTGCTCAGCGACTGCTACGTTGGGTTACTTGTTTCACTTTAGTAAACAATAGATTAGTCTGTATAATTTTGTTGAGTGTCTTACGAATAAAAATACATGTTTAAGTAAATTTTCTTTTTTCAGGCAAGTTGCCGGTCAGTGTTAGGTTGTATGTAGGTAATATAGCATTACTGAATTATAATAATTAAAATCATCACTAAACAACCCTTTAAATAAGTTCATTATAATCCTATTGAATAACTATTTCATGAAAGAAACGTTAAATGGGATTATATGAACTTTGAGGGTTGTATTGATGATTTTAATTACTATAATTCTGTAAATACATACATGTTAGAGAAAGAGAATCAAGTTGACTAAAATGCAAACTTTAAATGGCAGTAGCCAGCGCATATTGCTTGCAGAATGAATGGTCTAGAGTGATTTCTGTGTATCAGAAGGAGCAGCATTGAAAGGCCTTCAACAAGATGTACCAATTACCGGAGATTTGTTGGATTCAAGACGCAGGGTCAATCTATTTAGCAATGCTTGAGGGAGGACTATTTGCAGCAGTGGCTATCTTTCAGCTGATATTATGATGGTATGGATAATCAAGATAAAAGTTAGATACTAACCGTTATATCCACATTAACAATATCTCCATCTTCTAAAGGCCTTAAGTCAGGTATACCATGGACAACTACATTGTTGACAGATGTGCACACACTCTTTGGGAAGCCATTATAAAGTAATGGTGATGGATAGGCCCCTGCTTCAATAGACAAATTGTGGGCCACTTCATCTATTGCATCTGTTGTGACTCCTGGCTGATGATAAAATAATGCATGATATGGTACAACATTTTGGAATGAAGAAAAAAGTCTAATGACAAAAATGATGTAGGCAAAGGCAGTCTGCAGTACTTAGTAGTAATATTTTTATTTGTATAACTTTGTTAAACAAAAAGTACCTACAGATGTCAATATTAATAAAATTAATACTATGTCTTGCCATCAACAGCATAAAAATATTCTTATTATAATTTCAAATAATTCATTATGTATAGTAAAAAAGGATGATCATGTTTATTTTTGGACAAACTATTATTCATTCTTTAGTTAGAAATATTTTAGAAACCAAATGTCAACAGTACCTGTATAAATTGCCCTAGTTTCTGTAAGATATTTGCAGCTAGTTTACAGCTTATCTGCATGCCTCTTATCTGTTCTACATTTTTGATTTCAGGTATACTTGGTACCACCAATGATATATAATTTGGCCTCTCAATGTATTCTGGTACTATTCTACTAGGTGTTGTTTCTTCTGGGTACACTTTACTGTATACACCAAAGCGTTTTCTAAAAATATTGAATAGTTATGTAACTTTGGCTTAAAGTAATGGCACTTTAACAGCAACTTACCTGAGGAGTATCTGCTTCCGGAATCAATGTCATGCTACTTCCTAATACAACACACACACAAATAGCCAAACAAGCACAGGAAAACAATGTGAGTGCGTATGCATATGAAATTAATTACAAACAAAGACAACATAAATTGTGTTAGTATCCTCTTAAATTAAATTGGCATAGTACTGAGACCAACTTACAATATCCGTTTCTGAATCCTTGGGTTGCAGGCTTTAGGTACTCTCATGGCTGAGGGATTTTTGTACTACTGATTTATTTATATTTGCGATCTCTATGAGGAGGTCAGGCGTTAAAACGAAGTACAACTTAAATAAAAAGAAATCAATCAAGAAATTTAATAAACATTGGTGCAAGGGGATAATGGTTTAGCATGATGAGATGAATGATTTAATGGGAAAAATCGATAGAAATCAACAAAAACATTTTCAATAACACATCTGATCTTACACATTCGCTCTCCAAAATCGGCCGATCGATTGCATTATATAGATAGCAAACCAGTATATCAATATAAACAGTAATGTTGATAACTTTATTCATCAACGTACTTGAGTAAAAGGCTTATTGGTTGCACTATTTTCATCCTGAAATGAAAATGAATGAGTAAAAACTTAAAGGTTAGGTTACCTGTTAGCTGTCAATTGCATTTCAAATTGCCCGGCTTTTTGACAGCTGTGAATGTCACCAGCCGCGGCCACACTTCCGCGATAACGCGAAGATTTGCGCTGTTTGCACGTATTTTTAGCTGTGTTAGGTATATAATTACTTTTTTGTGAACACACAACTAAAAATTCGAGGCATTCGAGCTTTTTCATTGTTTTGAGTCGATCGGGGTTATAAAAAAGTTGCAAAGTAATTATATCTTTATTGGCAACAGCCAAAGACTAAGCAACAGCAAGATTTACAAATACGAAGATGGTCAGGTCTTTATAGTAACCCTACAACAGTGTTTGTTTTTGGATTTCCATAAATTTTTTTTTTTTTTTTTTTTTTTTTTTTTTTTTTTTTTTTTTTTCTGGCTTCGCACGGTTTGTGCATTTAGCCAATGTCATGTTATTAGTGTTATTACAGATGTTATTAGAGACAAAGGTAGGGAAACTGGGATTTATCAATATGTATAATTTAACACGGAATTTGGGATATAGGATCAGTAGGATTACTATGTTAATAATTAATAAAAATAAAAACTATAGGTACATAAAATGAAGAGATGAGAAGAAAAAAAAAATATATATATAATATATATATATATATATATAAATTACAATTTAATATTATTAATGGTAATGAATGAAGCTATACATCTAAATACAGGTAAACTATTTGTACAAAATAAAGAAAGAACTGAAGTAGGAAAAGGAATACGGAGAGATAGTAGATCACTAAAAAAGGAAGAACGGTCATATAGAGGACAGGAAAAAAGAATATGGTTCAAGTCGCCTACATCTGTGCCACACGAACAACTGGGATCGTCTATGATTTTAAGTTTGGCAAGATGAGCTGGAGAGCAAACGTGACCAAGTCTCATCCGTATGAGAACGGAGGTCTCCATCTTGCCAAACCTAGCCCTGCCAAACCACGGTTTTTCCGAAACGTCGGGGTGGATCAAAGAAAAGTAACGACCCTTTTCTCTACTGCTGATTTCCCAAGCCACCTTCCAGGTGTCCAAAAGAAAAGTTTTAGGTAAATTTACAATATCTGAGTTAAAATTTATGTATGGAACTATGTCCCCACACTGCACCGCTTCACCGGCGAGAGAATTCGCCACTTCATTACCCTCGATTCCAGCATGAGCTGGAACCCACGCGAATTGCAAGGTATTGCCCTCAGATAATGTTCTGTACGCAAATTCTCTTATTAAATAGATTATAGGACACTGGAATTTATGTGTCAGTGCAGATTTGTTGATAGCTAGAAGAGCGCTTTGACAATCTGAGAAAATTATTACTTTATTGAGCTTAAAAACCCGACTATATTCGATGGCTTTTAAAATGCCAAAACATTCACCTGTAAAAACGGAAGTCTCCGGAGGAAGTTTTATTTTTTGTACGATGTTGTATTGCGAGTGGTACGTGCCAACTCCCACACAACCCGTTGGAGAACGTTTGGAAGCATCCGTAAAAATGTGGTGATATTCAGAGTGGTCGGCCAGAAAATTGTTGAAACTTAAATGACAAACAGGGTCAGATTTACTAGTACAGTTAAATTTAATGATGGGATTGAAATGTAAACTATCATAACTACTGCTGAACATGGGAAGTTTGTTGGAACGGTGAGTTGGAGAAGATAGAGAAAGGTATTTTTTATAGCTTATAGCTAAACAAGGGGCACGTTTATGGGACCAATAATCTGAAGAATCAATCAGTGTCACTAAAGTGTCCAATTTAGAAATGAGAGGATGTGTTGAGAACTGAATAATTCGGAATAAATATTTATCGGAAAGGAACTGTCTTCGAAGATTTAGAGGAGCTTCCCCGCATTCAACCTGTAAGGCATTTATGGGACTCGACTTCATAGCACCCGCAATAATTCGTAATGCTTTAGACTGGATGCGGTCCAATTTTTTAAAAGCCATAACACTACCCGGTTCAAGAATAAATGATCCATAGTCTAATGTGCTTCTGATTATAGCATTGTAGATTAATTTTAAAGAAAAAGGATGTGCACCCCACCACACACCTGACAGGCATCTAAGCATGTTTAGATGATTTTCGCATTTATTGACGATAAATTCGCAATGGGGAACACTACTTAATTTAGAATCTAAAATTACCCCCAAATATCGGAAACTGTCTTTGACTGGAATAGGTGTATCTTTAAAGTAAAGGTTTACTCCGGGAATGTTTCTCTTCCGGGTGAATAAAACAGCCGCGCTTTTAGATGTCGATAACTCCAAACCGTTCAAATGTAACCATGAACCCAACGCAGATAAAGCTGAATTAATAGAACAGCTAGCTTGCTCGATGGACTGACTTGTAGCATATAATAATAAATCATCGGCATATTGAAGAACTTTAACACAATCGGACAAGGACGAATCTAAATCAAAAGTGTAGATATTGTATAAAAGAGGGCTGAGCACAGAACCCTGTGGGAGACCTCTCCATACAATATGTAATACCTCCTGATCCCCTATTATCATGTTAACAGAGCGTTCAGTCAGGATATTAATGATGAAATTCAACAAGTTCATAGGAACTTCTAAGGCTTTTAATTTGTTTTTTAAAACTGATAATAAAACATTATCGTAAGCTGAATTAATATCGAGGAACACCGCGATTGTGGAATGATTATTGGAAAATGAAATCCGAATATCCGATGTTAAAATGCTTAAACAGTCAGTGGTACTTTTACCTTTTCTAAAGCCATATTGTGATTCTGCCAGGAGACCCTTACTTTCAACAAACCATTCTAGGCGATTTTTAATTAAATGTTCCGCTAACTTTATCAGAATTGAAGACAAAACAATGGGACGGTATGAAGAAACATCTGAAGGAGTTTTATTTGGTTTAAGGAATGGCAACACCATTTGACGTTTCCATTCAAACGGAACGTTACCTGTAATCATAGTAGAATTAATAAGCTCTAAATAGTAACTGAGAACATCTTCATTTAAATGAGCAAAGAAGGAATACGGTATGCCATCAGTGCCTGGGGCTGAATCCTGCGTTTTATTAATAACACCCTTCAATTCAGTGAGAGTGAATGGACGATTTAGCGACGAATGCATATTTTGGGTATTGGGAATGACAGGTATGAGAGGTAGGTTAGCCTCAGGAACCCATGGAGGAGCTAATTTATCTAGAAAGTCGCTGGCTAACGAATCAGGGATAGGAGAATGGTTATTATAAATGGATCTAAATCTACGAATATAGCGCCAGACCAACGTAGGGTGAGTATTTGGTGAAATAGATAAACAAAAGTTACGCCAAGATTCAAATTTTTTCATTTTAAATAGTTTGCGAGTTTCTAAAATTAGGTTACTAAGAATTTCAAAGTTAATATCTGTCATTTCAAGGTTATAATTGTATTCAGCCTCATTACGTCTATTAAACACTTCTGTGCACTCTGAGTCCCACCAAGGAGGCGATGGAATAAAACTAATATTGTTCTTTTTTATAGGAAAAACTTCATCCGCCGCTACAATTAATAAGCGTGCTAATGCCTCAGCACAACTGTTTTCATTACCATCAGAAATAACAGGCAAAGAACAAAGCTTACTGTCAACAATGAACTTAAATTTGTCCCAGTCACTACTATTACTATGGGGTAATTTATGTTTTAGATTTGATCTCCTAATTGGCGCATTTGGTTTAGAAAGAGGATAAGAGATGACTATTGGAAAATGGTCACTACCAAAAGTAGAGGACAGAGTGTACCAAGATAAGGAAGAGGCTAGGTTTGGAGAACAGATAGAAAGGTCAATTGCACTTTGGTTTTGGTTAGGATCTGAACGTCGAGTGGGTGCTCCTGAATTCAAGATGCATAAGTTATGAACATCTATTATATCGAGTAATTCATCCCCATAACAATTCGAAATTGAACAACCCCATGATTGGTGATGGCAATTAAAGTCCCCCAGTATTAAGAATGGCTTTGGAAGAAAAGAAAAGAGATTATTCATCTCTTGAAGTACAGAAGAAGAAGGGTGAGGAATGTATATAGAGACTATACAAGTATTATATACTTTTATAGCTAGAATAGAAATTTCCTCACTATGAGGTGGTAATGTAATGATGGAAAAAGGGATAGAATTCTTGATGAGTATAGCTACTCCACCATACCCATCAGATCTATCCTCTCTAATGGTTAAATAACCATTGATTTTAAAAATATGATTAGTTTTGAGCCATGTCTCTGCTAAAGCAAAGACAATAGGTTCAAATTTGTTTAACAAATAAATAATATCAGTCTTTTTGTTTATTAGACTGCGACAGTTCCACTGGATTATTTTGGATGTATGGTCCATTATGATTGGATTGAGGTACATTGAAAGAAGGGGCAACATTGGACGGTGAAATGTTGAACTGAGAGAGAAGATTGTGTAATGCAGAAAGAAAGTCATTTATGGAAAAATTTGTGTCTTTATCTTGAGTATTGTGTTTGTTAGAAAAAGCACAACCATCTGATGGTTGAGGAATATTAAAATCTTTAATAATAGCATTGTGAGCTTCTTTATTATAACCTGGCACATATTTGGGAGGGGAACGTGGTTTGGTGAAGACAGTCTTTTTATAACTTGTTGATATCTTATTAGTTTGTAAAGAGATTGATGGAGTATCAGGCAAGTTTTTGAATGGTGGAGATAAGAGTGTATCTGCATAGGATCTTGAGACTGGAGGATGGATTTTAGCTGCTTCAGCATATGATACAGCGCTTTGCGCCATATATGTTTTAATTAATTTTTGCCTTGAAAATTCCGGGCAAGACTTATTTGTCGCAAAATGGTACCCAGAACAAAGGCAGCATGATGCATTTTCTGGATCGGTTTCACAGCTATCCCCAGTGTGTCCCTGGCCACATTTGTAACATTTAGGCTTCGATCTACATTGGAGTCGTGTGTGTCCAAAACGGCAGCAGTTAAAACACTGTACTGTGGGGAAAATATATAGCTCTACAGGTAGTGCATTGTAGCACATGAAAATTCTTTTTGGCAAAATCTGCCCATCGAAAGTAATCACAATCGACTGGGAAGGTTTCCATGTGGTACTGCCATCCACAACGGTTTTGAAGTTAAGGCGTCTCACCTTTAAAATAGGCCCGCAGCCAACTGGTACCGAAATATTATCAATAATTTCCTCCGGAGACCATTCCGCAGGAACTCCACGCACTAAGCCCATTCTGGTAACATTAAAAGTGGGTATGTATGCTTTATAATTATATTTATCAATGCTAGTACTATTAATAAAAGAATTTGCGTCTAGGAAATTAGAGAATGAGATGCTAATTTTGTTACGCCCGATTTTCTTTACACTGCCGTTGATAATGTTTTGGAAGGCATTTTGTTTTAAAAACTTCCCAAATGTGATGGGATGCAGTGTGGTTCCATCATTTTCAGAACTAACATTTTTTTGAACATGTATAACAAATGGCGCGACGTCTGATTTTTCGTAAAGTTTTCGCCCAATTTGAGTAGGAGCTGGAGCAATTTGATTAAGAACTGGAGGAGCTGGATCAATCGGTGATAAGTTAACAGTGGTGGGTGTATTTTGTTCCGCACTTAGAATTGAGTCAGTACAACCACAACCCGAAGATTCGGATCCATGGCCTTTGCGGGTACGACGACGTTTGTTGCAGTGCTTACACACATGCACACGACTTCTTTTTAATGATCGGGTCGTAGAAGACCCATCGGTATCCATTCCCGATTCATTGGAGATTGTAACATAACTGCCTACCGGGGGGACAAAGCCCCCCGGATCAGGCGGATCGTTCATTGAGCCACTCAACTAATAGTAAAAAAACACTTACCCCTACCGAAGAATATACACAAATTAATTTAAATAGAAAATAAAGAAACTACGACACTAAAACTACGACTACTGATACTATAATACACTTAAGAATTATTTTTATATGAAAATTTCAAAAAGGACGCGTCCGCCAAGTTGGAAGTTTCCCGCGCTTTTCCTTTCCATAAATTAGTAACCTTATACTATCATCTATGATTGTTTGTAAATGTAAACTATAGTCTGTTTTTTAATCTCAGACTAAATTGTTACATGCAAATGTCAAACTTACATATAATGATGCCAGCTCTTTTGTGTAGTGTTGTACCTACGATACCGGTTTGTTCAATCGTAACTTTTTTATTACTTAGAAGATTAGAAAAAAAAATACAGATGCTATCAGTGCTGCTATCAGTTTTGTTAGTGCACAGTAAAACGGATACATAAAAACTTTTAAAACGGTAACGTTGAAATCGGTAGAACTTTTGAAAAATTACGGCAATTATTGGAACTTGACACCATACAAACAATTACAATTTAAAAAATAATTATGTTAACACGGCAGTTAGTGTGTGATTTTGAATACGGAAACCCTAAATTTAACAGGAACAACGCTGGACGCCGTTTTATTTCCCTAAAAACGATACTACTGATTTAAGTAACGGTGATTTACGGTAGTGCACATCACTATTCAAACATTGCAAAAAACTGGCAACCCACGTAATGTCAGTTTAGCTTTAGTTACAGATTACAGTAGTCTCTGAGATTAAAAAACGGACTTTAGTCGTTCGACGCCGGAAACTATCAAATTCTGCAAAACAAAAATAAAGTGTTCTGCACAGAATAGGTTTTCACAACAAAACCATGTCGCAGAGTAAGTAAACAAAAATTGTTTCATAATAATCTTTGCTAAAGTATGTCCATAAGAAACTTATTGATTTTATTACAGACTCAGAAAAACCACCTCCTAGCCAAGATGTTGTGGACCCAACAGGTCCTGCTGCAAGAAAAGGGGTCCTCATATCTTTTAGAACGGGCAAAACTATGGAAATACCTGAGAAAGATATTGTAAGTAAACATAACCTTAAAAGCAGTTTATTGCACTGTTTTGGTGTTACGTTTATTATTTGAAACCTTTTATAACTCTCATGAATACGGATAATGTAAATCTGCATATTATGTGGTCTTGCCAAAACAATTGGCACAGTCACAAAGTATTTAATTTTAATTATTTTTTAATGATTGTGCATTCAAAGATTGAACATCTTCCTTTTACCATTCACTAGAAACTAGTTTTAATGCCGTAGGCATATGCCTACTAATTAAAATAATATTATATTAAAATTTAAAACTCATTTTTTGATTGATTCCAGCTTGGGAGATGCAGGTTTGTTGGTGAATTTGAAAAGATAAATAGAATTGGCGAAGGCACTTATGGTATAGTATGTAAGTTATGGGCAATGCTTGTTATTTTCTATAGTTAAATCAATAAATACTACCTATAGTTTCTACTTCTATAATACATTGAAGGAAAACTTTACTACAAGATATTTCTGTGACTATATTATTATTCATTCATATAACAATTCACATTGTTCAACACAATTCAAATTATGTAGTACACTAATTAATTTATTACAGCTAAAATTGAAAAAATATGAATATCAAACAGTCAACATACAATACCCTTTATTCCATGATTCACTAAAAATAAATGTTGTTTACAGACAGAGCAAAGGATAAGTTAAATGGTAACGTTGTGGCTTTGAAAAAGGTGAGGATGGATGTTGAAAAGGATGGCTTGCCGCTAAGTGGTCTCCGTGAGATTCAAGTTCTGATGGCATGCAGGCACGAGAACATTGTCCAACTCAAAGAAGTACTTGTGGGGCGGTCTCTTGAGAGGTATATTTCATAGATACGCTATACATGCTGGTTTGTTACCATCATCATTTTATTTAAAGAACAGAATAGGTCTCAAAATTGAGCCCTATTGCATTCCAGTGTCTCAAGACTTTCAATTATTGATAGTGAAAGCATGCCATTATGCATTTTGTTTTCTGATTTGGAAAGTTGCCAACAGTTCAAAAATTGTTCCTCTCAAACTAACTACCCCATGTGTAAAGGTGTGAGTTTACGTATGAATGTAATGTAAGATATAGCTTATGAATTTGTATGTATTTATTTTAAGCATTTGCATCAGTTTTTTTTTTCTTAACAGCATCTTCCTTTCAATGGAGTACTGTGAGCAGGACTTGGCTTCACTGCTAGATAACATGACGTCACCATTCACGGAATCGCAAGTGAAGTGTTTGATGCTACAAGTGTTGAAAGGGCTCAAGTACCTGCACTCGAACTTCATAGTGCACAGAGATTTGAAGGTCTCTAATCTGCTGCTAACTGATAAGGGATGTGTGAAAATTGGTAAGCATGTGATACATTACGCCTGTTTAACTCGCATGCAACAGGAGCGAGCCTATTGCCACCAACCAGACACAATTCCAGACTCTACATGGCTGCTACTGAGGAAGTCCTGATATAAAAACCAACAATATCACTTGATCGGTTTAGTTGATCGGAGTGGAAGACCAGCTAATACACACACAACTGTCCCAACATCAAACATCAGAATCCTACAGTTGCTGTAAAGCGTGGTGCGATTTAATTGCCTATGACAGGGGTTCCCAAAGTTTTTCAGTTCGCGGCGCACTTACAGGTTTAATATTTTGGATCGGCGCCCTGACTAGTCGAAAAAGCAGAGTTTTGATAATTATGTTGACACACACATCTAAAAATCTAGCTTCACATAAATAAGATGTTGCAAGGAATGAGAATTCTTAGAGGTTTTGAATTTAAAGTATATTCATTTTGGACCAATATCCAAAACTCTACCAAATCGGAACACGTAAAGCTTATTTAAAGGCTGCTGCTGGTTGTCGCAAGAGTTCAATGAGACTCTACTTCTTACGAAGTGAATTCTGGTGAATCTTTGGTATGGAATGAGTTTGGATTCCCGAAAAATTTTCAACATCGTCTTCGGCAAAGTATTTTTAAAAGCTATTAAGTGAGCTTCGAAAGGTTTTCCGTGAAAATGGACATTAACCCTTGTGAGACAACAAGTTCATAGACTTTTATCGAATACTAAAAATTAGTTTCCGGAGAATAGTAAACAGAAGCGCCGCCAGGCGCCCGTCTTTACTCTCAACGGCGCTCCAGGACGACGCGGCGTACAGTTTGGGATACCAAAAATTAAAACAATACACAATGCAAGCTGTGTAGCTTCATTCTAACTGCATGCAACAAGCAAAAAAATGCTTATGTTAAGAAACTGACAACGTTTTAACTGAATATACAGCCGACTTCGGTCTCGCACGCTGGCTGGGCGCCCCTGCTCGCAGCGCTACTCCTCGCGTCGTCACCCTGTGGTACCGCGCCCCTGAACTCCTTCTGCAGTCGCCTCGCCAGACTCCTGCTCTCGACATGTGGGCTGCGGGTTGTATACTTGGAGAGCTATTGGCAAACAAACCTTTATTGCCAGGAAGAACTGAGATTGAACAGCTGGAACTTATTGTGGATCTTCTTGGTAAGTCAACCAGAAAATAATTGAAATTATGGGAGTGAGAGTTGTTGGTAACCAGTGGCGTGCAGTGGTTCTCCGCGGAAGGCAGGCCAGCCACGCTAAGATGACCCTCAAAGTACTCACATCTATTGATATATTCACTTATGAGAAACAACGCCATCTAGCTTAAATATCAGGAATTTCAATGGAATTCTGTCAATACAAGAACGAAGGATGTCGCTCCGCTACAAAAAATTCTAAAAAATAAAACAGAGAGCGCTGTAAACAAAAAAAAGGTAGAGTTTTCTGACCGGAATATTTGAAAAACAAACCTTTAAAACAAGCCTATTAAAACCAAAGTTATAAATACAAGAACTCCGCATTAATCAAGGTTCAAATCACGATTTACTGACAATGCAAACACTCAAACAGAAGAAAGATTAATTTGAAATGACGATGAATTTTAGGTTAATTCTCGTAATTTGGGTACCTACACATCTTTCTTTGGACACAACTTGAATCTTATCATTAAACGATTGTGAATACTTACTGTTTTTAACTTTTAACAAACACACTAACAGCGCAAACTTCACAACAGAACACCATTTCTAAGTTAATAAACAAATACAACAAATAATATTTACACTACTATACGTTTCAAAACGAATTACAAACGTCAGATATTATAAAAATCAAAACACTGAAGATCGCGAAATAAATTTTGCTAGTCACATGAAACAAATATGGCTTCTAAGAAAAATACAATTGTTATTTTGTCGATAAAAAAACACTACCAAATATAATTGCATCACTGCATACCGTTTTAGCCGGATAATACTTTGTGGGGCAGCCAATCAGTGGCCAGCTAGCCAGCTACACTCGCAGGAGTTTACGCCCCTATTTACTATGTGTGCCGTTCATATACACGAAAATAACGATCAGTGTGCGTAAATTTATCAATGGAAATTAGGCCGGCTGCGGCCTTGCCTAAACGGCCGGGAGCGAACGTCGTAGTATTTATCAGTTACGTCACACGGCTGCGACAAGTTGCTATAAGTATTATAACAGGAGTTTTTTATTTTTTATTAATATAGTTATAATAAATGCATTTGTTGCGTTGTTGGTAGGAATGGTAGGGTAGGCTAGGCCTAATTGCCTCTATGGACGGCACGCCCCTGTTGGTAACCTTGTTTGGAAAATGTTATGCTTCAGAGCTTTGAGCATTTTTATGATTAACGAGGCAATTGTTATTCCCAGGTACACCATCAGATGCAATTTGGCCAGAATTCAGTGCTTTGCCAGCTCTTCAAAACTTTACGTTGAAGCAGCAGCCGTACAACAATCTGAAGCAACGGTTCCCGTGGCTGTCGGCCGCGGGTCTGCGCCTGCTGAACTTCTTGTTCATGTACGACCCTAACAAGCGTGCTACGGCCGAAGAGTGCTTGCAAAGCTCGTACTTCAAGGAACAGCCGCTTCGTAAGTAGATAATTATTTTAGAATTCTGCACCTAGCGTTTGATATTAAAAGACGTACTTCGGAAATTTTACACCATCATTTTTAATATATTGTAGGAGTACTTTCTTTCCCATTGAACTAATGACGGCTGAAACTGATAGTTATTCATAATTTATCTTTCTCTCGAGAGACTAAAATGTCATAATTCGTACCTGAAACACTTTTTTTATATTTTACAGCTTGCGACCCAAAGCTAATGCCAAGCTTCCCTCAGCACAGAAATATGAAAGGTCAACAAAAGAGCTCTTCGAATCAGTTGAACATCCCTCTGTCAAACTTGAACACGGGCGCTAACGACCAAACCAACAACCTGCCGGCTATTTCTGACCTCCTCGGGTCATTGGTCAAGAAACGAAGGCTCGAATGACGCCCAAAAGATGATGAGGAAGTCATAATATTATAAGCTAATTAAGATTACCAATAAACAGCGTCAGATATGCAAAAAAAAGTTTTATTTTAAATTAATTGGACATGTTTTTTCTAATATTTTAGTGATTTTTTTTTACCAAGATTACAATTTTTTTATCAATTTAAATACTGTCAATCTGTCGATGCGTCGTCGTCGCCTGAGAGTCCCATGGCTTGTTTAAATTTCTCCTGATGCTTTTGATTCATGACTGTGTCGTTGATCTTAGCTTTTACTTTCTCTTTCTGGAATAAACGCACGTAAATAATCTTGAATTTGTGAACTTCTAAACAATGTGACTAAAACTCACATTCCATACAATAAACGCAAAATCTGTGCATTACGAGATACCACATTACTTGGAGGTGATGTACTCACAATTTCTTTTTCTGATTTTTCTATTGATTTCAAGGTTCTCATACATTGTGAACAAAGGATTACGTCTTCCATGTGGTTCACGGTCTTTTTACGATGATGGTGTTTTAATCTGAAGACAAATATTGAGAATGTTTAGTTTTGAAGTGACAGTAATGCGATAGTTGTGCGCGTGTGTGAAAAGCTCAACACAATGGATGTCTGAACAGTTTTTTTTTTGGGTTGTAGACGTGCTCACGCTTCAATCTCTGCCGCACAAATTGAGTTTCTCCGGAACCAATGATCCAATTCTAAAAATTGTTTCACTAGCTGAAAGCTACTTTATTCGTGGTTGCTAAAGGCAAAATTATATTTATCTCACGCTTATTAGCCGAGAATGGAAGAAAAAAATGTGTTGCGCCGACCCCAAATAAGCGGGCGTTCACATGGCGCTGTCCGGCACGACAATTTACAATTTAAAGTTGGGATCACACGTTAATAGCCCAATATTCATACAGTTAAAAACAAACGCAGTATGGAACTGCCATGTGATCTTAAAATTATGCTGCAAAATGTGCAGATCAACGCCGTGTGAACGGGGCCTAACATGGGAAAAGGGCAGGATGATGATGATGATTAGTAGCCGAGCTATCACATTTTTGCGGACGCAGTCGCGGGTGAAGCGCTAGTCATAAATAAAGGTGATGTGCAAGACTGCAACGACTATAGAGGTATAAAGCTCATGTCACATAGTATGAAAGTATTCCTTATCTCGGTTCGCTCGTGCAAAGCGATGGCGAAATCGATCGTGTGTTAAGCACAATCATAATTAACACAGGATGGATGAAATGGCGGCAGGTCACGGGAACAATCTGCGACCCCCGCAATCCCCTTAAACTTAGGGGAAGATTTATAAAAGAATGGTTAGACCTACTGTCTTGTAAGGATCAGAATGTTGGGCTACAAAAGAGATGAATGAAAGGCATTTGCATCTGGCTGAGATGAGAATGCTAAGGGGGATGTGGTGTTACGCGAATGGATAAAATGGATACATAAGAGGAAGTCTGAAAGTGGCGCCGGTGGCTGAAAAGTTGTGCGGTAGTCGATTGGCTTGGTATGGACATGTGATGCGGATGAATGAGGAAAATATCGGGAGCAGTGTTGAGTATGAATGTGAGAGGAAGACTAAAGAAACGATGAATGGACTATGTCAAAGATGATAATTATGGCAAGGAAGGAGGTGTCTGATGAGATGACGAGAAAAAGAGAAGTATGGAAGAAGACATACTGCGCCGACCCCAAATAAATTGGGATAAGCGCAGGAGAATCCCGATGAAACAAATCGAACTTACTGTTTCCCACAGTAGTCACACTGAAGTTTATCGCCTCGATGAACTGTGATGTGCTGACCTAACTCATGGTAAGTCGGGTAGCGCTCCGAACATCGTGGACATAGGATTTTGCCTTCTGAACGACCGCCGTTGCTTTGATGTTCGAACAACTCCTGAGAAGTTTGGAAGTTTTGGTGGCAACTTGGACACCTGTGGAATAAGTTGTCGGTTGTTTATTGACACAGTTATCGTTGTGGCATTTTGAAGTTAATTCGCCATAAACATGGTAGACAAGAAGTGGTATGAGTAAAACTTAGGTACCTATAGCAAATATAGTTTATTAGATGTTGAATTAAAATAATCTAGTAGTTTTCTGGTCGAATTTTCACAAACTTAGGGTTAGTAATATTCTCTTACATGAATATGTTGGGTTGCAGGTGAAATGCCATGTGTTCGATAATTTTCTTGGGATAGAAGTAGTGAAACTTTTTGTCGCAACAAGTCACATAGCCTGGCACACCGTGCCTTTCTTTGTAATGTTTCATGAGCGACCTGAAGTGGAATCCAGTTTCGTGGCAAATGCAGCATTCCATTTTGTAAAATAGTGTTATTTGTCGGTCCAAAGCGGCGCCTTGTTTTGCTGGTTTGCCGTCCTGCAACACCATGGGATCAAGACAGTCAATTGTATTCATCAAGTCTGGATCGGCTTTTTTAAAGTGGTCATTTTGTGCATCTTTCTTAGATGTCTGACTGTTTACCTTAGCGCTTGTAGTGCTTAGAATATTCTTGTCCAGCTTCTCAATGTGCGCGAACTCTTCCAATGTCATCGCTTCCATGTATTTCATATCCGAGGGCGTCTTTTTTTTAGGCACTTTATTACTCTTCGCTACTTTTGTGTCACCTTGCTGAAGTTCTGCTGCTGATGATTTCGAATTTTGTGTAGTGTTTACCTTCTTTTGCGCTTCAGTAATGTTTTGATTAGACAGTGCAGCTATAATAGGATGCAATATTTTATCAACAGCTGCAATTTCCCGCTTCTCCTCTTGCATTTTCAATTTATGGAATTCTAAAAACTTTTGTGTTTTGTCTACTTTGACAGCATATAGATGTAGTGCCGACACTTGCTGTAAACAGTCGTGACAAATAGCTTTGGGCAAGGTATCATCTGTGCGTACCTGGAAAAAAGCAAGACAGAGTAAAGAGTGTAGGTAGGTACCTACCAATACCTTTCTTCCTACGTACCTAAGTATCCATCTAAGACGTATCAAAGAGCAGACAGTTTTTTCTGTAGGTAAAGGTAAGTAATACAATAGGATGACAGAGGAACCTGCGGGCCCATTTTGCCTGATTTATTAGAATTAGAGGGGTTTATTAGAATTAGTTCCTAAGTATTTTGATTAAGTTTAAGTAACCTTTACCAGAATATCAAAAAGTCTCTTGATCTTGCGCTTCACCTCAGTACTCAGTGGCTTTAGTTTCACCACATCTGTGCACAGACACAAACGACACGACAGCTCACGGACAATACCTTTTTCCAAATTCGCAAAGTCATTCATATCGATGATTTTCTTGTAAAAACGATGAAATACATAATACAAATGTACAAAATAAATATAATATTGTAAATGTTTGTGTATGATTATTTGTTCATGACAAAATACTATTTTAGGAACAAACTAATAATTTCGGACTCATTGACAGATCCATGACTGACTGTTTTACTTTTATACCTATCAATAGCGGCCAGCGCGAAATAATAAAAAACGGAATAATTGGATTTCTTCACAGCTTACCTACCTTTTCAAATAAATTCATGACTAAACATTTTTATTAGTATTTTGCTTTTTAATCTTTCGGTGGCGAGACCGTATTGTTATCGTTTAGGGTATTGTGTTGATTTTATTGGATCAGAATCCAAATGATAAAACTGAATAATATGTGTATACCCATGTCTACCTTAATATTTTATCACCTTTTAAGGGTAGACGTGTGTAGACTGCATAAATAAATTAGGTACATTACGCAAAGATACAAAAGAAGCTCCAATCCAAACTATCTAGCACTGTTACGATATAATTTGGCCTTAAAACGAGCGTGTGTTTCGGCTTAGCAGGCGACCACGTGGGATCACGTATAGTAGGTACACAGCACAGAGCATCATATATATTACACAGATGAATAAAAGTGTTTGATGAATAAAAGTGTTTAAGTAAGCTGGTCTAAAATTGTTTCAAATTAAAAATGTAAATACTTATCCACTTTTAATTTGAAATAATTATCCCCAAGTCAGGTGAAAACCTAGGGGACCTATATGTTGGACACAATGTTTGTATGTTGTATCTTAAATGTCTGTAACAACGTTGACACTGTATTGAAATAAATTTATTATTATTACTAATTTTAGACCTAGGTACGTACTGGTCTAACTAACATTAAACGCACACGAAAATTAAACGGGCCTACGTACCTACCTATGTGGAAGGCACATAACCTCTACAAATAATTTCTAGTCCTAAAAGTAAGTACACTAAGTTATTCAAGTAGGTGCTTATCTACCCACCTACTGCTGTATAAATGTAGTACTTACCTACCTAGTCACTGAATGCGAGGAAAGTTAATAAATAAAATATATGTAGGTTATTTATATGATATTAGGTAGGTACCTAACCCCATAAAATTCGGAGTAAAAAAAGATCGGTTTATCCACAGCTCAATAAGTATTGTTGTGAGGAAAGGACTCGGCGGCATACACGATAATAACGTTTAAGAATTAATAGAATCCGTGCCGGCCGGACTTTTTGTGTGATCGCGTGACCGAATTACAATAGGTACCTACTTCATCTACCACCCACTAACCGAGGTCAATATTCGCTTTTGGCACGTCTTTACGTTCACAAACAGTCTATCTTTCTGTAGTAAAAGAAATTCTGATACTTACATCTTTTATTAACTAGGTATCTCCGTACTGTCCTAGTTATGAATGGCGTGCCAGCTGCTTGTTATTCCGCTTAAGTTGTAACAATCAATTGAACGGAGGATTCATACGAGACGGAGGTATTCACTTCGACGTGCCTTAATATTAATTCTGGTTGAATAGGAAATTATTTCGGTTCACATTTATGGGTAGAAAAAATGAAGGTAAAATACAGAATCAGACGTTACTTTGCGGAAATCCATGACATTAAAATGTTGTGCAAAATTTTTAGTTTTGATTCCGCGAAAAAGATCCATGCAGGCCTGAATGCGGGATGAAGCATCGCCCGCCCACCCGCAAAACCATGCACATGCAGAAAAAGCAATTATAATAAGCATGCCATGCACGGAAACCTGAACTAGGTACTTATAGGTTTGCTTACCATTTAAAAAATTCAGGTTAGAACAGTTATTGGCTTATTCATCGTAGGAACTGTGTGTGTGAAATTGAGAAAAATTTCATGTCTGTCCAGTACGTATCTGTACCCAACCTTGTTGAACCCCTATTTATTGTAAATCAATCTTACTTCTAAACCAACATAGTCGACCCAAAATATTGTCATTACAGCCGCATCTAATACATTACAAAAGTCGGACACATTGAAAGCCGGGTTGTGATTCTAGTCTACGTATACCCAGATCTATCAACGTTAAGATTACTATAGGTAGATCTGAGATCAATTCATGTAATAAGATAATGATTAAGAGGCGAACTACGAGCAAGAGTCAGACGAAGTTTATTGAGATCAGCCTAGCGAAATGAAAGGCTGGCTACAACTACAAGATCGTGAGAGTCTGCAAGTTTAGCCGATAGGTAGATAACTAGCGAAACTACCCACTTCGGGGCTTCAGTGAAAGTTGGAGGAAATTATCAATATTAATAGGTAAGTCAGTTCATACAAAAACATAGAGTATGTATGTTGTGCTTCAGCGGGGCTGTTGAGGTTAGAACCTTGTTTCGTTTATAGCCAACGTTTTTTATGACCTCAGTGTTTAGTGCTTGTTAATTAGCGAGCTCACCTAATTAATTTTCTAATCAAGTCACGAGCGATTGGGGTTTCAGGGAGGTAAGTAGGTTTCCACCTACCTACACCGCCACAGGTACCTAGGTTATGATTATGAGTAAAGGGTAAATTAAGTTTTCTTGTTTATGGAATTTTTCTAAACTGAAAGTTAAACTTTAGAACGAAGTTGGTTTTAATGAATGTTACTTCCAAACACTGACAAGTTTCATACTTTAATCAAGTTAAGTTTTAAAAGCCACTTAAATCTTCTAAATATTTTAATTTTAAACTTTTAAAAACATTTCGGATTTCGAAGTGAAAGCAAATATTATTTATTGTTTGAACATCGAGGGACTGATTCAGATTTGGAGCGTGTTAGATCTAGCAGCTATCCGTTGACTTCATAATTAAAAACCATTATCAATGTTTTCGATACTGAACAAGTTGGTATGTTACTGTTTGTAGAAAAATGAAAGAGCAGCGCTGACCTATTACTTAGGTACCTATACGGTGTCTCAAGACGAAAGTCTATGACCAGTGTGTGTTGCCAGTGATTACGGGACCGAAACGTGGTCGCTCACAATGTGCCTCATTCGAAGGCTTAAAGTCACCCAAAGAGCAATGGAGAGGGCTATGCTCGGAGTTTCCTTGCGTGATCGAATCAGAAATGAAGACATCCGCAAGGGAACCAAGGTTACCGACGTAGCCCGAAGAATTGCCAAACTGAAGTGGCGCACATTGCTCGCAGAACGGATGGCCGATGGGGCCGAAAAGTTCTGGAGTGGCGACCACGAACCGAAAGACGTTGCGTTGGAAGGCCTCCCACTAGGTGGACCGATGACCTGGTGAAGGTTGCGGGGATCCGCTGGATGCGAGTCGCACGGGACCGGTCAGTGTGGCGACACTTGGGGGAGGCCTATGTCCAGCAGTGGACGTCTTTCGGCTGAAATGATGATGATGATGATGAGGTACCTATACCTACATGTCTTGTATTGTGAGGAAGTACGTACGTACAAGCCATTTCTTACACGACCTTTCATATCGTGATCGCGCCCTAGTTTTTCAACGCTAAAAGAGAGATTTGAAAATCCGTCATTGACTCTGTGCACTTTCAAATACATTAGAGATGTTCTCTTTTGTATTCATTTACTGACCTTACATCAATTGTGTTATAATTTGATTCTAGATTCTAGACCATTGTATAAGTAATCCTTTACCTACACCCAACTTATAATCTACGGCAAGCCAACACGCAACCAGAGTTGCCAACTTCGAAAAGGTTAAAACCGTTTGAAAGGCAGCTAATCCATAAAGACAAACACGTGACGTGAATTTTCACGATGCCGTGTTTGATCATTTCTGAACGTAGATGGGTTCTAATAGAATGCAACAAATCCGAATAACATAGGAAACGGTCGTTATTTCAATCCTTGCTGAAATCACAGTGCTTAGCTAGTTGATGGCCGTAGATTAGTTTCATTAGTAATAGTAGGTAAGAGGAAATGGTGCCTCCTTCCATGTGCGGATTGTGACGACTGGGGTAGCTTTGGTGAGGTAAAAATCCCACAATTCCCGGCCTTGTCCCCTAAGACCTGTAGCTCTTTGAAGGTTAAGCCCGCGAAGCAAAAAAAAGTACTAATTAAAGTACATTGAGAGATAGTAATTATCTGACCCGCCTTTGTATAAATGGTTGAGATTTTCTATACTTAATAGGTACGAATCGATAGAATTTTATAATTCTTTTATTTTTGTTTATGCAAAGGTGGGTCAGCAGTGTTAGTTGCTATCACTCACTGTACAACGGTATATTATGCATATTCAGCTAGGCACGCATAAGTATTTAAACTGACATGGTCACTAACACTATAATTTCCACTGAAAATGGGATATTTACCATATACCGGGGTTTTATCCGTGATCATGGTGCATGCAACAGCGCCGAAATATCGGGAACTCGAAACAAATAGTAAGCATGGTAAACATCAGTGTTAATGATAATTACAGGCAGTATCACCTACCGGCTATACACCTATCGCTTGGCGCCGCTATTACTGTAAGAAGGTTTTTTTTTTCAATAAAAGTGTGTAGGTATGTACCTGAAGACATAAATATCTCGGTTCGTTTACATTGTAATCTAACAACACCCAAAAAACGTGTCTGAAAGCTTAAAATTCGATACGTTTACCTACGCTTTATGCTTTTTATTAAAAATATTTTTTAAGGTTCCCGCCAAGATATCGAGAGTGATTGATGACAAAGAAGCAAAAGTAATTTAATACAGTGTTATCGTAAAAAAAGCAGGTATCACCCGGGCTTAATTTATTACTCATATTTTAGTATACCAGGCGAGTATTGTGGGTACCCAGCCCAGGCATGTCAGTAGGAATTGTTTGAAAGATTTTGAATTTTGTTTTTGGGTAGTTATCATGATTATAGACCGAGTTTTAATTTTTCGTAATGTATATGGAAATAAATGTAAATACCCAACCCAATTCCTACACGTGGCATTCAATTTACAAAAGGCAAAATTGGACTTCGAAGGTTTATTTGAGTTTTCAACAAATCTATTTTAAGGTTGAATAAATTCACAATGGGTTCAATTAAATTCTATTAACCTTCTATTTGAAGTTGAAACCTCTGAAGACCTTAACCGGTTAACCCTTGCATTTCCTAATAGATTTGTAGGATACCCGTACCGCAAAGTTCTCGATTCTTTGGCTGTGGCTGAACAAAGCTTTGGCCTAATTTAGTACTAATAATTTCGTAGCGATTTAAGATAGAATGTTACTTTGGCATTTATTACTTTCGTAGACGGTATCTTAGCTGTTAGATTGGTACCCATTGGTGGACACCTGCCATCGGGCTACGAAATACAGGATGAACGGGTTTTTGTCATAAACGTCACCTGACCTGATAGGGTTGCCAGGTCGCAAAACCTAATAGCCGGACAGACCAGCCAGTTTGGCCGGACATTTGAGTAGAAAGGCCGGACACCCTACATTATTGAGGATTTTGACTCAGTATTAATAGGTACGACAAAAAAATTGGATGTAAAATCAAGCTTTTTTGATTATTACAAAAATCTTGTTAAATTCTGGTGAAATAATAAATAAAATCGAATGCCAAATCAGTCTTAGGTATTTATTATTAATCAGTCAAATAGTCATCAGTCAAAATTAAATTCTAGATACTTAAAAATGTATCAACATATTTAAATTCTTCATAAATACTAATGAAAAAAATAAAAATAAATAAGACTATTATAACTAAAAAAAAAACATAATCTTCTTCTCTTTAAGTTAAACAATGAAACGAAACAAAAATTCTTCTATTAAAATTAAACAATAAAAAACAAAAATTCTTCTCTTTAAGTTAAACAATGAAACAAAACAAAAATTCTTCTATTAAAATTAAACAATAAAACGAAACTTGTTCTCTTTGAGTTACACAATTAAATTAATTATTTATATTTGGTTTGTCGAAACCGGCTTTAAGAGCTCAATTTCTTTCAAAATGTAGTTGTAAAAATCCTTACATGTCAAATGTTTTAAATTAAATTCTACAACCAACATTTTGGCAAAAGTGACAACATGTAATCTGTTGCGTTCTTTCGTCCATTGCTGACCTATCAAAGAAAAAGCTCTTTCAACGTTTGCGTTATGTCCTGGGATAGCAAAGTAATACTGACAAATAGTTAGGAATTCTGAAAAGCAATCTTGACATATCATCGATTTAAAATAGGTTACCCATTTCTTATGTGCTAACAGCTTCTTGAAATCAAAGTTCTCTTTGTTAGTGTTCAGAAAACTTTAAGATTTTGCAGTTGGTCAAAACATTTGCTATCGTCAATTTTGACTTTGTTTTGTGATAGGATACTTATAGTATCGGAAACTTGATTCCATTCAGGAACATCTTTTAAAGTCATCCATGTGCAATGTTTTGTGTCTTTGTATAAGTTTTCAGTCCAAGATCGTAAATATTGTACTGCAATAATGTACATGTTTTTAATATCCTCTTTGAAGGCAGTCACCTGTTCAGAATGTTCGTTGTTCTCTTTGAATTTACGCAGAATGGAAGTTACTTTCAGTGGGCAAAAGTCTTGTTCAATTCTTGCATTTATGCTATTCATTATCTCAGAACAGTTTTCTAAAACCTCATTTACAGAAACATCAGCCTTCTCTGTATCTTTGATGCGGTTTTGATAAATGGCCATGAAAGAATGAACAGCCCACAGATAGCCTTCGTTAAGGTCATTTTCAAAAAAATCTGTCAAAGTTTTGGATGTATTATTCTTTTCCTTTTTTAGGAAACACGACTTAAGAGCTTCAAACATTTGTAAAATCCTTTCTATCGCTGGAAAAAGACTCAGCCAGCGCGTCTTTGAATGATACAATATTTGTTTAAAATGAATGTCTAATTCTGAGCTAATACTTTTGAGTTCCTCTGTACGTACGGTAAATGTAGCAAAATGATTGTGAATCAGCATGACAATACTTTCAAAACACAGTGGCAAGGAATCAAGAGCACTGTGGACAGAGTTATAAAACATAAATGTGCAACACAGCCGACTCCAATAATATTCTGATTATTTGTTAAAGATTTTAATGTAAAGAAAACATTATTTTGTCCTCATCTGTCTTTGCCGCCAAAATTTGCAGCCGAAAATGCCACTAGTTTGTCTGAGAGGTTTTTGTCACGCAGTGAATCGTAGACGTAATTAGATATCGTTTCGGATGTCTCATTTTTTTGTGATTGAATATCTATTAAGGAAACCTGAATTCCGTCTTTCTGATAAAAATACTCAATAATATAATAATTCAAAATACTGAATTAACAGCGGGAATAACTTAATAGCACCATGATCGCTTGGATCAGTGGAAGCGCTTATGTATTTTATATCAGAGAAGTCCTCCAATATATTTTTTAAAACATATGGCGCAAGAACATTTTTCAAAATTGCTTCTGCCTTTGTTCTCGCACAGGTTACTTCTTTCGCAATGTTTGAATCAGTATAAAGGCACTTTTGAAGTGGTACTGTATAGTCTAATGAATTAAATGACTGATTGTGCTTTACCGTGTGAAAAACTAAAGTAGCCTCAGCCGCTTGAATTTCCCTTTTTGGTCCCGATCTTGATGTTACAAAATTGTCTATTTTTGACGAACACACAGCGCCCCTAATATTTTTACGGTGTTTTTCGGTAGCCAGTAAGGGAAAATATGACCTTGAAAAGCATTTAAGCTTTTCAAGGTCATATTTTCCCTTACTGGCTATTGATATTAACTGGTCGCAAAGCTCACACTTCACCTCCGACGGTTCTGCTGTTGGCTTAAACATTTTATATTTTATTTTTAATTCTTCTGAAAAAATACATTTTCTCTTTGGCATTTTGAGATCTGAAAATTAAGAAAATTACTGTTTTATTTGTTTGCCATCATATCACTCGCAGACACTTGCAGTCGCAAGGCGCATGGTATATGTTTGAAACCTACAGTTTGAATTTTTCATTCATAATTTTTGTTTTTAAAAAGACTTCTACTAGAAATTGACAAAATTCACTCAGAAAACCCGCATTTGTTTTTTTTTAAACTTATTTTTGACTACACGCAATAAAAACATAAAATAACTATGTTACTACCTAGAACTCAGGGAAAAGTATTATTCACTTAAAATAAAATGTATTTAAAGACCTTTTGAAGTAGCATCAATAGTACAGTACAAACAATACTTACCAAAATTAATGTCGCTAAATACAAAAACTGACGACGCAACGTGCTGCTGTAGTGCACACCACTACCACGCAACGTACGGCACGTGCGCTATCAATCGAGGAATGAACAATACCGACAGAGCGCACTGAGCGCAGGGGCGCGGGCGACGGGCGGTACTTCGGTCTGCGTGAGCGACCGAAGTCGACTCTCGTCGCCTGCGCTCGGCCACGCTCGGCGCTCGCTTGTTTGCGAAATGTAAAAAGCCTAACAAAAGCCGGACAAGCCGGACGCCGTTTATTTTGGCCGGACACACAGTCAAAAAGCCTACCTATGTCCGGCTTTATCCGGACGCCTGGCAACGCTACCTGAGATAGGTACTAAGGTCTGCCTATTCTTTTCCCAACTATGTTGGGGTCGGTTTCCAGTCTAACGCATCTGCGTTATGACGCGGATGCAGCTGAATACCAGTATTTTACATGGAGCGACTGCCTATCTGTCCTCCACAACCCAGTTAGTACTGGGTAATACGATACCCCTTGGTAAGACTGGTTGTCAGAGTTTTTGGGCCACTGACTACCTGGAAACTAGGTATGTAATGGGCGGTCTACGTTGGTCTGTAGATGGGTCCACAGACCAACCTAGGCAAGCACGGCTTAACCAAAAGATCGACCCGAGCGCCTGTTATTACTTTGCTACGAGCTCCTAGGTAGGTACTAAGGTCAAAGGGATAATTGATTTTTTGTCAAAATATGCTGATTCTTTAATCTACCTAATTATGTTATCCAAAGACCTTTAAAATAAAATAATAAATTCAAGAAAAGAATAAAAAAAAAAAAAATTAACGTCATCCAAGAGGAATAACAATTCACATTTCTCTGACGGTAATTTTTACATAGTATTAATAATATTGTTTAGATGTGGGTAAACTTACTTTACTATTATTACTAAGTCACAGATATACTAGGTATAGTAGTTATTATAAATGCAAAAGATTGAATGGATCTTTGTTACTCAATCACGCCAGAACGGCTAAACGGATTTGAATGAAATTTGGCACGGAGATAGATTATGGTCTGGAATAGCACATAGCCTATTTTTTCACACTTAAACATCAAAATTCACGCGAACGAAGTCGCGGAGAACAGCTAGTATAAAATAAGTAGGTACAACTCATAAATCACGTAAGTCGTACGGATCTAACGTCTCTCTAAGTAATGCTAGAAATATTTGTTGGTGACAGACGGCTAGGTACTTGATCATCGCGTCTGCCACCGCTGGTGGAGGATGCTACTAATTAAAGTGACATCTGACTTGTGGGCATCAGTCGCGGCAGATAGGAAACATGGTTGTAACTGCCACCACTGGGGACAGGCGGTTAGGGGCAAATGAGAAGTAAGGTCCGGAACGTTGCTGTGCAATTAAATATCCGCTAAATTGAATGCTTGCTTGATTAGACTAAAGAAAAATAATGGTCAATAAGTAACAATATCTTTTCCGGACGCTTGTAAAACTTATTTCAGTCGATATACCTACACCTACTAACATCAGGTACATGATTTCATAACTTTATAGCATCGTCGAGATTTAGTATTATATTGCGAGCAGGCCCAGGTGGTATAAATTGGTAAGTAAAGGTGAATGTCAGAGTAATACTGCTGAATTAATTTTGTTAGTTTTAGTCTTAATATTCTACTAAACATTGCAATGTTATGGAATATGATGTTATTTAGCTTGAACAATAACACAATTATTAGGGGACACACATAAAAAGGGGAAACGTATCTCAGTTCTAATATTATAACTCCTTGGCCACAATCTACACGCTCAAATAACACGCGTATTGCGACTTGTGACAGCGACTGCAGAGAGAATAACATGTCCACGACTCACTGCGACACGACATTTAAAGCGACGTACGACGGTACGCACGCGAATGAAACAAGTGAAGCCTCTGGCTGGGAAGTCTATGACTATAAATCTAGAGAATATCGAAATAGATATTTTATTTTTTTATAACAAGTAATAAACCCACTAAAGCAACCTATCGTCGTGTGTGCCGGGGATGCCATGCTTGCAAATGAGCCAACCGACAGGTCCGCAGTTACGTGTGATCTCGTAAAGTTGGTTTTGCAAACACATTTAAAACTCATGCATAACCAATTGTCTATGGTCGGTTTTACACATGAGCGTGTCGTTTGACGCAAATCATATGACACGAGCTCGTGACAGGGCGTAAGACTCGGATTATTTATAAAATCTAGTCTTATATGTAACTGTCACATTATATTTCTTATTCAACATTAACAGTTTATGACTGAATGAGTAACGTGAAGAACGAAGGCTACTGTATTAGTTTTTAGGAATTTTGGGTATTCATTCTGTTCGTAAAACTACTGTATGAAATTGAAGCTTTTCTCACAAATATTTTTACGAATTTCATAATGTCCAAACAGCTTCGCTGAAATTATGAATTATTTAATTGCTATAAGAGCGTTTCAGATTTCTAACATTTATTAAACATCGTTTTTTTTTTTAATCAAATTCGAAGAGACCCAGAAGTAGGAAATATTTGTAAACTCAACAAACCTTAGTTTATTATCATAATTGGGTGTTAGCCTTCATTACGTTCACATAAAGTCTACATCTATACTAATATTATAAAGAGGTAAAATTTGTTTGTAAGTTTGTATGTAAGAGGTAATCTCTGGATCTACTGCAGGGGCGTGCCGTCCATAGAGGCAATTAGGCCTAGCCTACCCTACCATTCCTACCAATAACGCAACAAATGCATTTATTATAACTATGTAATAAAATAATGCAAAATATTTAAAAATAATATTAAAACTCCTGTTATAATACTTATAGCAACTTGTCGCGCCCATGTGAAGTAACTGATAATAATACTACGACGCTCGCTCCCGGCTCTTCTAGGCAACGACACCGCCGGCCTAATTTCCATTGATAAATTTACGCACACTGATCCATATTTTCGTGTGTATGAACGGCACACATGTACAGATCATAGATAGATTGGGGGCTCAACTCCTGCGAGTGTAGCTGGCCACTGATTGGCCACAAAGTATTATCCGGCTAAAACGGTATGCAGTGATGCAATTACATTTGGTAGTGTTTTTTATCGACAAAGTAGCAATTATATTTTTCTTAGAAAGTTGTAAGCCATATTTGTTTCATGTGACAAGCAAAATTTATTTCGCGATCTTGAATGTTTTGCTTTTTATAATATCTGACGGTTGTAATTCGCTTTGAAACGTACAGTAGTGTAAATATTATTTGTTGTATTTGTTTATTTACTTAAAAATGGTGTTCTGTTGTGAAGTTTGCTCTGATAATGTGTGTTTGTTATAAGTTTAAAACAGTAAGTATTCAATCGTTTAATGATAAGATTCAAGTTGTGTCTAAAGGTGTAGCTGTACCCGAATTACGAGAATTAACCCAAAATTCATCTCGTACTCGTCATTTCAAATGAATCTTTTTTCTGTTTGCATTGTCAGAAAATCGTGATTTGAACTTTGAATAATGTGGTAGGTTCTTGTATTTATAACTTTGGTTTTTACAGGCTTATTTTTAATGTTTTTTTTTTTTTGTAATATTCCAAAACTAAACTATACCATGGTAATTTTATTTTTAAGATTTTTTTTAACGAAGCTTCTACCTTCGTTTTTGTATTGACTGAATGCCATTGAAATTCCTGATATTTAAGCTAGATGGCGTTGTTTCTCATAAGCTTACTAAAAACACCAGGGGCGGGTGCGGGGGGCCCGGAAGGGTGACTGAATATATCAATAGATGACTAGATGTGACTACTTTGAGGGTCATCCTAAGTAGAGCGACGCTGTGATGTTGCCGAGTTTTTTATTTTTGGGTGTCAGTAATTCAGTATGCGTGGCCTACCCTCCGTAAAGAACCACTGCACGCCATTGCTACTGAACCGATTTTGAAAATTCTTTCAATAATAGGAAGCTACATTATCCCCGAGTGCTATAGGCTATATTTACAACGTGCTCGTGGAATAATTTCCGACAAAAACGCGAGCGAAGCCGCGGGTAACAGCTAGTATTTTATATGTCTGTTAACCTCTTAAACCAAGTTAAAAGACTGGCTCAAAATCCTTTACCGAAAACTACATTTGACTTCGTACAGAAACGAATTAAAACCACATTTCATGCTCGTTAGTTCTTAACTCTCAAAGGTCGATTGGAAAATTCTTTTTTAAACTAAGATAAATTTTGAATGCAAATCCGTCGGTAATCCTCAACTTAACGAGGAAGATAACAAGTGACCCGACGAAGTGAACGTATTTTTAAATCGCTCGGCTTTAACTTGATGCCCCGTCACCATTGCTCTAATTGAAGATTACGTTTCGCAAATATAGCCGCCATTACTTAATTTAATGGGTTTCTTAATGACGGTACAAATATTTATAACGTAGGGTAGGGGGTAGGGTTGTGTTATTTAGATTCTAACTTGATTTTTTTAGATTATAAGCTGCTACGTCGTAGCTTAGAGACGTTCAGTAGGGATCATAAACTGCTACGTCGTAGCCTACAGACATTCAATAGGGATCATATTAAACTACTACGTCGTAGCTTACAGACGTTCAGTAGGGATCATAAGCTGCTACGTTGTAGCATGTGGACATCAGTAGGGATATCATAAGCTGCTACGTCGTAGCTTGTGGACATCAGTAGGGATATCATAAGCTGCTACGTCGTAGCTTGTGGACATCAGTAGGGATATCATAAGCTGCTTCGTCGTAGCTTGTGGACATCAGTAGGGATATCATAAGCTGCTACATCGTAGCTTGTGGACAGTAGTAGGGATCATAAACTGCTACGACGTAGCTAAAAGATATAAGCACATATCTCAAGCTGCTTCATTGTAGCTTGCACACAAATAATTGGGCGCTACGTCGTAGCAAGCGGACTTTTATGGCCTATAAGCTACTAGGTTGTAGCACGTGCACAAGTTCGTAAACCATTGTCTATACATCTATACAAATAAATAAAATTGAAGTGTCTGTTTGTAATATCAAAATAACAGCTTTTTAGGGTTCCGTAGCCGAAAGGCAAAAAAACGGAACCCTTATAGATTCATTCATGTCTGTCTGTCTGTCTCTCCGTGTATGTCACAGCCACTTTATTCCGAAACTATTAGAACTACACAGTTGAAACTTGGTAGATATATGTATTCTGTATACCGCTTTACGTTTTACGTACAAAAAAAAAAAAAAAAGTTTAAGGGGTGGGGGCTCCACATGCATGGAACTGACACTAATAAAGAAAAAAAACATCAAACCTATACGTGCGGGGGGTGTATAGATATCCAAGTCAATCGTCTGAAAGATTGACTTCCAAACTGGTAAAATGTGTGCCCCCCCCTCTAATTTCTCAAGTAAGAGGAGGAAAATTCTGAAAAAATGTAGGATTGTTGAAAGTAAAAAAAAAACTTTTTGAAAAATAGATAAACAACAACAACAAACAACATATTATGAATGAGCCTAAAAATATTTTTATCATATTGTTGTCTGCTACGGAATCCTATGTGCGTGTGAGTACGACTCGCACTTGGCCAGTTTTTACTGAATGCATATGAAAGTATATAAGTACGGTACTTATAACAAAAACACATTTTTTTTAATTTTTGTCTGTCTTTGTGTCGGTCTGTTTGTTCCGGCTAATCTCCGAAATGGCTGGACCGATTTTGACGGAACTCTGACTGGCAGATAGCTGATGTTATAAGGTCTAACATAGGTTACTTTTATTTTAGAAAAATAATTAGGATTACGTGTAAAAAATAAAACCCTTGAAATTGGTCACAAAATTTCCCTCCTGATCAGAAGGTCTAAGTAGCAAAATGTCCAATTGTGCGGAACGTCTAATGAGCAGTAAGTCTAATTAGCAAAATGTCCATGTAGCAAAACGTCCAACTATCAGATGGTCTGTATAGAACGTCTATTTAGCAAATCGTCATTTTTAAAATGTGTACACTCATGATAGAAAATAAAAGTCATTTGTAAAATACTGATCCAAAAAGGAAAGTAATATTTTTTATATAATAATTTCACGCGAACGAAAGTTGCGGGCAATAGTTAGTGATTTATAAATTAGCTAGATATCAATCTGGCTACGTCACATTTAAAGTAATAACAAAATATAATTCCCGGAATAATTCCACATAGTAACAACACACGTTACTAACAATACGACATAAGCAGTCAGATTGTAAACTGAAGATGTGTTAAGCAGGGTTTACGATGAAACCTTTGAATTAACTAGTCGTCAATTGTTCCCACAACATTTCACATTCTCCTTCAAAGGGATTAATTAAAGTGTTTCCGCCCGATGAAGCAGAAATTGCATTTTCAAAGCGTTCTTATTAATTTATGATAAACTTTTCATCTAAATAAATTGTGCGAAAGGTAGGTATTATTAATGCAAATATCTTCTGGAAATTCTTTCACCTGCGTAATGGGGGTTATCGCGTGTGAATTCACCGCTAGAGGCGCTAGTGTAGCGCGAGGGCACCGAAATGTCAGATGTCATAGAAAAATCACGCGTTGTGTGATTTTTTATCACGTATTTGTACTAATATTCACAATTGTGGTCTAGATTGAGCTATTCCTGATTAATTATGACTTGAAGATTTTAAGTAGCAACTTTAGGATCTTATTTGTTTGTAGTTAGAGGTAAGATGATTTTTAAATATTTCTTGCTTGCTAATTTTAGGGAGAATATTGTTAACAAATGATCTGAAGTTTACACTATGCTGTTATACGTAAAAAAATAAACTTTTTATGAAGTTAATGGTACTTTAAAGTATAAATTAGAATTATTGACATGACCATAAGTGACAGCGGCGCCACCTGGTGAGCTCAAAAACGATAGCCCTCATTGCGTGCATTTGTTACTGGCAGCCATTTTGTTTAAATCTCTTTTTAGAATTAATTTCTTAGCTCGCTGTGACGAATTGTTGCGACGAAAAAATAAAATATCAAATAATGTTTAATGACTTTGACTGAAAAGCTTAGATAAGACTTAGTCAGTCACTACATTTAAAATACTGGTATTCAGCTGCATCCGGTCAGACTGGAAAATTACCCCAAATAGCCGTCCCAATATAGCTGGGATAAGGTTAGGCGGATTATGATAATGATCGTGACTGAAAAGCTTAGAAAAGGCTTGTCATAATCAGACTATGATATTCCCACTGCTGGTACATAGGGCTCCTCTCTTTGGGAGGAAGAGGGCCTTAATTTACCACGCAGGCTTAGTGCGTTGGGTTATAATAACATTTTTGGGTGCGTTAAATAGAGTCCTACCGTAAAACGTGATGTTTCACCCAAAAAAAATCGTTTTCCAGCAATAATTTTTGCGTTCCTAGATACTTAGTTTGATGTACATAATACTTGGTTGACGGCTTCGTGAAGGGTCCTGTTACACCCTGTATGTTATATTATGCAACCATTGTCACACCAAAGTGACCAACATTTGGCCTAATTGAATAACATAAATTTAGCAAAAGAGTATCGACGTTCGTGGTCAAGCCTTGGTTAATTGATCGGTTTTCCGCTAGAATGGTCGGCACGGTACACGGCACACGGCATCGGCTCTCGTTGCATTAGCGGCTCTTTTCATGACACTGAACAAACAAAACGTATTAAGAATTGTTTCGAAATTGTGATTAGATTTAGAGACTCATAATTTAGCGATAATCATGTCGAAAATGAGAATAAAATTGTTTATTATAAATGGTATTCTTTTTCTTCTTCTGTAATGCATTATTTATTTTGTATCTGTGCCAAAATATTCAATAAACACTTGAATAAAGCTGTGACTGCTGTGACAAATTGCTGGCAAATACAAGGTTTTCTTTTAATCTACGTGATTTGTATCGTTTTCAGTGTTGTTATTCACGCTGGCTCTGATTCGGAGCAGCACGTTTGGAACCTCGTTAACACGTGTACGGAGGATAGATTTTATTTTCGTTTTGGAGCGACGACTGTTCGTTCGTCCGTTATAGATTTGGAACATCTTTTCTAAATAAACCGAAGTATGGGGTTATCATATTGTACTCTGTGCATAGATGATGTTTAATTTGAACTCAGAGATTAGCATTTTGTCGGCTGGATGAGAAATTTGAACCTTGAAAGGTTGAGTGAGCAAATCAGGGATCGAATCTCTTGTACATTGATCTAAATTCTAACAGATTAACTAATACGCCATCGTAACTACTTATTTTTACTACCGTTTTGAGATGACTAAAAAAAAAGCCATTGAGAAACCATCAGTTAAAGCTCTTTACTGATGTTAATGACTGTGTTTTAATAGTAAATAAACAAGTGCAAGCAATCTGCAGGTGGCCATCTTTTTATAAAAACACTCAGAGCTTCGAACGACACCTGGGGGACGGATATGAGCGAGCTCCTAAAGGACACTATCTGTCATACCTTTTTATAAAATGTAACCCATTTATCACGGCATATTACTCTGGTAGGTAGTACATAATTATTTGATGTGACATTTAGAAATATTGATACATCCTCTGAACGAATGTACACGTACCTGAATGTCACAGATGTTTTTTAACCAATACTTAACTTACATTACAATTACAAAAGTTTGTGAGTAAGGATGGTTGCGTGGATGTTTGGTACTGTTTCACGCAAAAACTACTGACAGATTTGTATGAAATTCGACAGATAGTTTATGACCTAGATTAACCCTTTTTTTTAGTTAGCCCCTATTGTCCCACTCCTGGGCAAAGGCCTCCCCCCATTCCGTACACTTTTAATGATTGTGTTTTCCTTCTCGTCAATTCGCGACGAAGCTATCCAAGTCGGCCCGCCATCTTTTCCTCGGCCTGTCGCGACCCCGTCTAGCTGTCTCAGGGCTCCAGTCTTGCGATATTGGGGCCAACAGCTGTACGCCATCAAAATGGCCACATGGCTATTAACAAATATGATACTTTTTATGCCAGTGTTCGTTCCCTTGGGACCTTTAGCGAAATCCACACGGGCGAAGCCGCGGGCTTAAGCGAGTAACCAATATTTACATATTGTGGTCTTATTGTACGAGTACGTATATCTTAAGGTACATTTACGAGGTACGGTCGAACAAGCTATTTGGTATACACGCGGAAATTTTCACAATCCAATGCCGTATACTTTTCCAAATTTTATATAATAAAGCTTTTTTCAATAAGAGACTGACTCTTAAGGACGCGTTCTCAAAACAGATAGGTATCGAATCGCATGACTACACTGACACGGCTCACACACACACACATACGCAATGTAAACTGCGGGAATAACTAAACTGATGTTGATACTTTAGCAAGTTCACTCACGACGGCGGCGGCGGCCGAGCGCTACTAAAGCTTTCTCTTTAGAACTTTTTATGCAATACTCCAGACAGTGACAAAATAAAATAATCCTTAAAACCACTCGTTAAGGTTCATGCGTAAGAGCAAATTATGTGCAAAATTAGACGGTTCGTTTTTATTTTTTTCTGACATTATTTATAACATTTTCATGAATATTTTGTCCGTGATTTTGAAAACATTATATCTGCCTAACTAGGGTATTTTTTAAGAAACAAAATTATGTATCTAATAGCAGAAAAACGATCCTGAATGAAGCCTCAAATCGGCAATTTTGTGTGAAGAGGTAATGGAAAAATGTTTTTACGATATCAAATACCAAAATTTCAAACCAAAAGCTAAAAAGCAAAACCAAAAGTTATCCAGTATTTGGAGATCAAGAAGTAATCTATTTGTGGCAATTGTGAGTTTTGTTTGATTTAGTTCCATTTCATCGCAAAGTGTACCGAAAAATAGCTTATTTTTGTCGGATTTGAGAACACGTCCTTAATGACATAAGCTTTATAAAATAAAATTGCAAACAATATTATCAGTGTACTAGGATTGTGAATATTTCTGCGTGTATACCAAATAGCTTGTTCGACCGTACAATCCAGATGCTTGACTTTTCCAATGTTATTGGTAAACTCACAATTTCGCTACACGTTCGTAAATCCATTATATTTTAGTACGGGAACGGCTGTTGGGTAGGATTTCTTTTTCCACCTTAGGTATATTTAATGGGCTGGTAGACGGATTTATTATTACTTTATTGGTGTTACGCACATATTTATTCGCTACGTGAATGTGCTGTGTATTGAGAAACTGATTTAATACAGGGATTTTTGTCACGTTGCTCTTGTGTGAAATATTGAAACCAATTTCAAGTACATAGGCATGGTTCGGTTTTCTGATATTATTAGAAAGTGTTGATTTATTTATTGGATTATAAAATTAGAACTTGTATTTGTATGTTGGTTGCTTAGCTTCCAACGATGAATTTATTGAAATTACTGATAACTTAAAAAACCTTGCTGTAATTGTACGGGTATAAAACCCGTTTTTATTTACAATGATAACATAATAAAATACCTAAATAATCATCTTGTTATAAAAATCCTAAATAGCGATTGGTAGTTCAACCTACAGCTTTCACCGATTTCACGGGCACATTGCTGGCGAACATAAGCTTGGAACCACGTTGATGTAGGAAACTGTATGGAGGTGATATCGAGAATTCATTAATAATTTCCTCTCATACAAATTACAGTGGCACAGTGGGCTGTCTGTGACTCCTATGACAAAGAGTGTTTATTAAAAGAGCCTAATCCAGTGATGGCAGCTGTAACTGTGCGCAGCTGTAGTTTGGTCAGCCGAAGCGTCCGTTTGGGGAAGTGGCCGTCGATAGAAGAAAACGCTTCCTTGGTCTAAAATTATACAGGGTTATTGGTAATATGACGGCAATCCGCTATGGGCATGTAGGTGAGATCATTTGCAACCACATGACCCCCTATATCCCGATAAAGTATGTGTTTTTTGCAGAAATCGATTGATTTTAGTCAAAAAATCTGCTCAAAATTATGACATCGTAACAATTTGTAACTCTGATTTAAAAACTATTGAAGATAATTGTCATTTTATGATTTATTACTACGTATTAAAGTGTAAGCAAACAAGTCAAGCAGATAAGAATAATAAAAAAATATAAATTACTCGAAAATGGTTGACATTTGCACAGGGGTCATAGGGGTCATTCGGTTGCAATGATCTCACCTACATCCTCTTAACGGATTGCCGTCATATTACCAATAACCCTGTATATAGTTTAAGTTAGTCATTGTTTTTTGTCGTTTAAATGTTTTTTTTTAAAGTGACAGATGATTTATTGATTTTCTACAAAATAAAAAGTAAAGCTACACCCTCAATTCCTCACTACACCATTTTTTTTATCGGCGCCCTTTTCATGTTTTTTACAAATTCCTATTCCTAGAAAAAAGAAATATCTCTGAGACATTAGTGTGCCCGACGAAGCGTAAAATGTATCATGACTTATACTAAAAATGTTTGGCTTTGGTAACGTAGGATGCCTACAGTAATTAATCATCAATTGATAGAATTCCAAGCAAAAATAACGTTATTATTTTGGCTAGATACAAGGAAAATGTTATCACGCGTAGCTAATGGTCGGCGAAAGGCGATATGTGCCATTAATTACCGGAAGTTGACCTTCAAGATAACGAGGAGGTATGACGTTTACCATGAAAACTGACTCCTAAAGTGATCTATGTAATACAATATGATCTGAGCCAGAAATATGTTTAATTTCGGACTACGGTGTATTCTTACTGTGTAGACAAAATTATTATATTGTGATCACTCCATCTATCTGTCTGTCTGTCTTGTGTTATCTATCTGTCTATTTGCATTTGCAAATAGATAAGTAGACCATCTCCGTTTTGTAACTTCGATTGGTGCCGGTTAAAAGCTGTTGTATAAAACAAAGTCGCTCCCGCTGTCTGTACGCTTAGATCTTTTAAAATACGCAACGGATTTTAATGCACTTTTCAGCAATAGATAGACTGATTCAAGAGCAAGGTTTATATGTATATATTGCACCCGTGCGAAGCTGGGGCGTGTCGCTAGTTATATATATAAGACTTCACTGTCATCAAAATAAAGTTTAAATTTACTCTGTTCAATAAATATCAAAAGATCATTGATAAAAAATTGCCCAAACGGGCTTCAAACGAAATTGAATTTTACGTCCAATTTTATATTACTTCGCAAAATAAATAGAAAAAGGGTTCGGTTACCATTAATGGAATTGCTAGGTGATACAGTACCTACTTAGGTACATACATAGGTACGTTTTTTTCTATTAAGTACGCACAAAAGGTTCTTTGTCCATTTATTATATGTATTTAGCTTTTAGTAGTCAATAGTTTCAAAATTTCTGGTTTCTAAAACTGTGTAATTTAAAAATACTTTAGGTTCGTATTTTTATTCAAATCTTTTTACAGTCTGTTTGAAATTTTAGTAATCTTATATAAGTCATTAATCTGATTAATAAACGAAGTACCTACTACTTTTAAAACTATGAATTAAAATGATTTAATATTATTACGTCAAATTTTAATAAACGTAATTCATTAGAAAACTGAACCTGTGTTGTGAATTCGAAGAAAGTTTTCAAAAGCTATTAAATCCTAACAAATGTATAATATTTACAATTCTGAAATTAGTTCTCGAGGCCTACGAAAGGTCGTGTGTTTAACTATTTTGGGCCTACAATTTCACGTCTAGAACTATTTTGGTAAACCTACTCATACAACCATATTTATCTTAGATGAAGGGACGACAGCTACATTAATAATGGTTAACAAGAATGTTCAAAGTTCGAATCTTGCAAATACCTAGTTGTCTTTACGAAATGAGAATTTGTAAGGAACCTTACCTAGGATCATTCTACCCACATAAAAAAAATGCCACATTGGTTAGCGTGTGAAAAGTGACCGGGTAACGAAAAGAATAAGCCAGACGAGCGTAATTTTTTGAGTTGCGAGTCGCGTAATTTCGGTTTCTTGCAAAAAATACTCCCAGGAGATTTTTTATAATTAAAAAATACGCTATAGTTTATAACAGAACACGACGGTTTTTCACACTAGATTACAGGATCTTTGGTCATCATTTTGTTCTTGGACAAAATTATACTGAAATTACGCGACTCACATCTCAAAAAATTACGCTCGTCTGGCCTCAGCCTAATATAGCACGTATACCTATAAGCTACTTATTTCTTAGAACGACTTGTTGTTTTGCTAAGGATTCTTGCTTAATTAGTCGGCAAAAAAGGGAAAACGTTTTATATTTTCATAAGTACTTATTTTGTCGCAGGTTTCCTTACACGTGTTGAAACAGTACTCGACATCGACTCGTAACCACATGCAATACAATATGGCATGCGAGCTCCAAGGAAGTCACGTGGCGAACCACAACTCTGTTAAAGCTTGAGTGTTGCAACTTTCGTTTGGTTCGCAAAGTTCATAATAATTCAGTATAAAACCGCTGCTGGGCCGAGTTATTCCAAAAGTTCTGGAGTAGTGGCCGCAAGCCGGAAGGCGTTGTGTAGGTATAGGCCTCCACAAGGTGAACCGTTGACCGTGAAGGTCACGAGAGCTCGCCGGTGGCAACGCAGGGCTGGCCGTTCTGGCGATGTTAAGGGGTGTAGGGTATATCAACATTGAACCTCTTTTGTTTCGGCTAAGATGATGAAAACCTACCAATTGCCCCTGTAAGCGTCCAGTTTCAAATAGGTAGTTAAGAAAAATGTTTGGAACATCACCAACGACAAATAACTTTCTAAGATACTAGTATGTTATGTTAGACCATATGTTACAAGACTCGGTGGAGTTTGAAAACTGCCCTTTAGTTCTACCATAAACTGTTTGATAGAACAGTAGAACTATTGGGACTTTTTGTTCCCGCTAGTTCTACGATTTTGTGCCACCTTGAAACGTAGGACTAGTGGGAACAAAAATTCCCATTAGTTCTACTGTAAATTGTGTAAAAAAAACAGTAGAACTAGTGGGGACTTTTTGTTCCCACTAGTTCTACCATTTTGTGCCACCTTGAATCGTAGAACTAGTGGGAAAAAAAAAATCCCATTAGTCCTACCGTAGAACTGTGTAGTAGAACTAGTGGGAATGATCCGATATTATAACGCGTTTTTGAAAAACAAGAATTTGTGTTGTATACTAAAAAAACCCGGCTACTGAAAAAATTACGCTCTAATTAAATTCGGGGTTTACAAGCTAAAATCGCCTCCTCCTATTGATGAAGTCGGTTAAAATTTAGCCTGTTACCCAGGCCGTAATAACGAATCGATTGACATCTTATTCATCAAAATCGGATGAATAGTTTAGGCGCTACGGAGGTACATACGTAAATACAAACACAGGTACATGAATACATAGGCTGCTAAAATAAAAGACGCTGTATCGCTGGCTTTCAAGGCTTTAATAGATCTTAAGTATAATATTCAATGTATATGATGCAGAGTTACGGGTTCTCACCGTGCTAGCTGTGTTTTTAGCCGTTGTAGAAGCCACTGCTGAAGCTTAATGCCAGTGGAAGGCCTTTGCCCATGCAGGCCTTTTCCCAGTCAGGCCAATAAAAAAAAACATCTAACCAGCTTCCTAGATCCAAGCGCGATAATAACCCGTATCAGCTGAGTGATTAAGAGTGGTATTGGAGTGTGGCAGCCGGCTAATCGGTAAGTGGACGGGTTTGCCGCTTCGACAACGCGAACCCCGTTAATTGGTTTCTAGCTTTCTGGCGTTCTAGATCTCGCTATTACACGCACACTGAAGTTAAGCGGTTTTATTTTCTTTGGGATTTTACGAAAAATTTTGAATTTGGAAAAAGTGATTTATTTTTATTTCAAATTCAAATTATTTATTTGTAAAACGTAGAGGTACAATTTAATAAGATCTAAATCTAGTGTCAGGATCGCTATAGCTTTAGTATATTTTTTTGGCAAAATAAAACTATTTTTCGTCGTAATGACTTTTGTTTTTTTTTGCTTTTGTTTTTTTGGCTTTTGTTTTTTTCACATGACATAACATCATAGCATTACGCCTGTAATTCCCGAAGGGTTAGGCAGAGTTGTACCTAATAGTACACAACCACATTTCGCCAGTTATTTTTAAGTCACATATATGTAATAGGGGGCGAGCCTATTACCATCAACTGGTCGCAAATCCAGGCTCCATGTCTGCTTCTGAGAAATTCGTGATGGAAAAACTAAATAACACTTTGCCCGACCTAGGAATCGAACCCAGGACCTCATGCTGAGCAGTGGCGGTTGCGACCACTAGACCCTTTTTTTTTTTACCGATGGGAAATCATCAAATAACCCCTCCCGCTCTGGGCTGAGCAGGAGGGAGTGTCAGACTTCTACTGACTAAAACCCATCCATGTTCCTTCCTTTGCCCTTTGTGTTCCAGGGCCGCGGTATCTCTTTCGAACAGTCCCGCAACCCTGGAGTCCCGCAACCCTGGAGAACCACTAGACCCTCGAGGGCGGTTTTTTTTACGTAGATTTCATATTGCAAATATCGCTTAATGAAAGTAATAAAAAAAAAGTCAAAACTGAATCTACGAGTATCGTATATCGAAAATAAAAAAAGCAACGTAAAATCGAATATTGCCTTTTAATCGGATTCCAAAAACTAATCGCATTGGTGTTGTTTTCTATTCCGTAAAATCTAAATTAAACTGTTTACAGGAAAGTACTGCGATATTTTTCAACAAACCAATTCAATAAAAACCTTTTTTGATTGAATCTGAACTAAAGTAAAAACATAACAGAACGTTACGCCTGTTATCGCCGAAGGATTAGGCAGAGGTATACCCAAGTACACCCACATTTTGCCAGTTAAGTTTGAGTTCCATAGGGGGCGAGCCTATTGCCATCAGCCAGGCACAAATCCAGACTCCGCCAAAGCTGCTACTGAGAAATTCTTTATGGAAAAACTCAATACTACTTTACCTGACGTGGGAATCGAACCCAGGACCTCATGCTCAGCAGTCACGCATGTGACAACTAGACCAACGAGGCAGACTAAAGTAAAAACATGTTAATTTAATTTACGTGGGCGAAGCCACGGGCGGTAGCAAGTTTTCCATACTTTGTGGATTTTTAGTTCCTGTGGGGACAAAAGATTTGCCTGTTTATCTATAACTGGCTGAATAAAGGGTCTTAAAAAGCCGTATAAGCTTCGTGAGAGACACGATTTCCTCAGAAGACAGTGCGTAAGATGAAAGATGCGAATTGTGGAGGAACAGACATTCCACCCCTCCACACATTATCAATCTAGCAGAACATCTTCCTCCTGGGCAGGAACTGCGGTGGCCAATCTGGAAATCTCTTAACCGTTAGCGGGCTCAGGTTGGCAGCTGTAGAAATAATCTGGCCACGTGGGGTATCATCGACCCGTCCCAAATACAATGTCAGTGTGGTACTCGTCTGCAGGATATGCCCCAAGTCCTTACTTTCTTGCACATCCTGGACAGCCACCTGCACCTTCAAGGATTTAAACGAAGCCAACGACAGAGCTGTGCAGGTGGCAATATACTGGTCGGGCATTATTTGAGTTTATCGACATGCTAAGAAAAATAATAACGTGGGCTCAGGTCACATTGTGACCATATCACGATGCGACCGATAACTTGAAAATGCTAAGATCGTCTATAATAAAGGTACCTTTATTAGAGACGATCTTAGCACTTTCAAGTTAACAAATACGCACATAACATCATCTTTTACTTAATCCATGTATTCTACAGACCGTTCACAGTAATTTTACTTAAAATAAAACACTGTAGTTACGGCAGTAACGATCGCTGAAACAACATGCAGAGGTAAAATATTCATGAAAGGACTGTAAGTACAGACTGTATTTAGCCTACGTTCACACGACGTTGAACTGTACGATATAGATATTGCTGTAGGTAATCTTGGGATCACGTGGAAATTTTATACAGCATTAGTTTTGAACTGTATGAGGATATAAGTTTTTAAACTGTCATGGTCACTAACCATGTTTACTGTTTATTTCATGCTTGCTACATCGCCGAAATATCGGGACATCAAAATAAACAGGAAGTATGGTAAATATCCAGTTTCTAGTGTTGGTGATACTGTATGAGGAGTTCGTTGCTAAATAAAAGCAGCCGCACGGGCCGATCTTCAAGTTAAGCCGCGCTTGCCTAGGTTGATCCGTGGATGGGTGACCACTCATTGAATACCGAGCTTCCTCTGTGCCTCGGAAAGCATGTTAAGCCGTTGGTTTCCGCTGTCATTAGCAGATCTTTGACAGTTGATTTAAGTAGTCAGTGGCCCGCATCTGTCAAGCAGTCTTACCAAGGGATATCGTATTGCCCAGTACTAACTGGGTTGTGGAGGTCAGATCAGTCAATCGCTCTATGAAAAATACTGGTTGAATACCAGTATTTACATGGACCTGCATCCACTTAGACTTGAAACTTACTTACCCGACCCTAACATAGTTGGGAAAAGGTTCATCGTTATCTTCATCCATCCATAGCCTGGCTTCACACACCACTGGGAATAGGCCTCTCTTTGCTTGTGGCAAGCTCCACGCTCTCATGCCAGCCTCAACCAGGATATTCCCGCAATTGCAACAATGTCGTCTGCCAATCTCCCCGCCGGTTCCCTTTCCAGTCCTTGGACGCCACTCGGTCACAGTTTTACTCCACCTGCCATTACCGCGCCTTACAAGGTGTCCTCAACCCCATTTAAGTTCCATAACGCGATTTCCAATATCGAAGAAGTGCGAACGTCTCCGAAATTCTGGAACTCGGTCTATTCGTTTTATGCCGAGCATGGAACGCTCCATGGAAAAGGTTAGGCAGTTAATTACAATTTATCTACGGTATGAACACTGGGATGTTGGACGTGTGGTTCCAGCATCGTGCAAATGGCTGCTGCGCAAAAACAATACAAAATCAAAGACACAACAATTACACAACAGTATCTGTTAACAACGTTATAAAAACAATACAACAACAATTGTAGTTAAAGCAATTACAAGTTTATCGCTGAAGTAAAACTATTGTTTGCAGAAACTGCATTGAAAACTGTGAAACGAGACATCTTGATCATTAAACGAGTACAAGTACGAAGTAATCTCTACAAACTTGGATTTATTGCTGCGAGTACAAGAAGAAAGTACAGTAAATTGAAAAAGTAAACAATCCGGTGACTCGAGAACACGGAGACCTTAAGTTTTTTATTTGTGTGAAAGAATCTTCAAACTGCTGGAATAACATAATTAAATCCGATTTATTTGTTTCTTTCATTACTTTGTGTAATTTATTTTATCTACACTGCTCTCAAAACGGTGAAGGAAAACGTCGAGAGGAAATCGGCATGTTCGAAAACCAAAAATTCAAAGAGATTTGACATCTGTCCAACCGCTGTGGGCCCGGGAGGTGGATTACAGCCCACACTCCTTCTCATAGAGTAAGAGGCCTTTGTCCCAAGAGTGGGAACATTATAGGCTGATTATAACAGGTGTAAAAACCTTCCTAGCGAAGCCAAAAGGCACTCGTTCTTTCCACTACTATACGATATTTTTTATTATTCTAGACCTTACCTGAAAACCTTCCAGTTGCGGAGATATTGAAGTTCAAAGTATCAACCTCTTTACATGTTTTTTTTAGATTTCGAGCTTTACTTTTAATACCTCCATAATATTATTCAATACATTTATCAGCACAATGTTTTGAGCGGTACCGTAAGCCGTAATTTTCCACACCAAAAAACAGTCGTTTCCCAGCAATATTTTTTGCGCAGTGTTACTAAGTTTGATGTACAGAATGCTTAGTTGACATCGTTTTGATGAGTCCTTTTTTACCCTGGGTACACAGGTTCTCGGCAAAGAATAGAACAGAATAGATATCATAGAATAGACGGGCCTAACTACGGGACTAAGGGATATGTCAAGGGAATTGTTAACATTGTCCTCTATTGTCTATTCGATGGTTTTCTACTTAAACTATTCTGTCTACTCAGCGTGTCTGTCCTTCTTGGCAATAACTTTCTTCCGGCAAGTAGGCCCTCAAACCAGAAAACAATTAAAACAGGCTGAGTAAAACAAACACTCAAAAATAATTAATGGAATATTAGGGTTCCTTTTTCCAACACGTAGCACCATTAATGTTATTCGACCCTTCAACATTTTCCAACACAACACTCCATTATCTAAAATCCAACAACAAAATTAAACAATGCCGCTTATTAAACAGACCTTAAGAATGTTTGTTTTACAAAACCGTTTATTTATCGATAAAACCCATCGGTGGTAAACCCCCACCGTAGCCGTAGCGTCGTAGGCTCGTAGCGCGGTGGCCGCGTAGCGCCGTAGCAAGTTTCAGTACTCCGCTCGCCGCGCCCGCTGCCGCTACGCGATGCCGTCGCAAACGTCATACATACGCAACTTTAACTCGCGTCGTTAATCATATATTTTTATTAACGTTGTAAATACTTTATCGCCTGAATCGAGTTATCTTTTTTCGAGAAAAGAAAAATAACTTTAGACAATAACTTTTTATTGTCAACTAAAGAATATGTTTAGCAGTTTGTTTAAAGTTTTAATTATTACAGAATTACTTACAGAAAATGATGAGTCTATGTTGAGATTATAGAAATGAAATAAGTGTGTCAAGTTGAGTTTTGTATTCATGAAATTTTAAGCTCTGTAAGCAACACGATGCCTCCGTTGTTTGTTCGCTACTTGAAATGCGTCGTTGCAACGTTTTTAATAAAAGGTGAGTTCTTATATACTTACCTACTTAAATAAAACTATAATTATGTAGTTTAGTATAGACAGAAGAATTTCTGATTCGAAATAAGCTTTTACGACTTTAGATTCTGACTGCAAACCTGTTCTATTCATACTAAACATCATAATGAAATGTCAAATACCGTACTATTGCAGCTAATACATTTTCTTTGCCAAATATTCTACAAAGTGTTTTGACCTGGACGCTTTCTTGGTTCACTAACATAAAGTTTAATTTAGACATTATCCAACGAAATACATATCATGCAATTAATACCATACATAAATAAATCCCCGCCACAGAACATAATTATATACTCTAGGAGATCCCCGAATTTGATCCCATATAGCCTATGGATAAACCTACCGTACATAAATACATATTAAGCGGGAATGTAGAAAAATTACCCTACCCTTTGGGTTATTTGGTAGTAAAGTTAGTGTGGTTTACTACCTTTCTTTGAGGTTTTTTTACGATATATGTAGGCTTAAGCAGATGACATATTCTGGTTTTATTATCTTAAATCCCAGACATAGTAAAACTATGTTCATTGGTAGTTCGTCACTAAAAAAAAAGCTTAATTAAGAAAAACCTCGGGTCCAGAATATTCTACCTTTTAGTGTAGATCAGAAGATTACAACTCGCATTCTAATTGCAGAATCATTCTGTCATATTTTTGTCGCCGAGATGACAAATTGTGACTAAGTTTGAGACGTTTTTAATTACGAGGAATGAAAGGTATTGATTGCCTTTTACGAGTTTTGTGGCTACAGTGTGTATAATAGGTAGCAATCTTCTATTTTTGAAGCCCTTTGGTTGATTTTGCTAAACGATTCAATTAAATGTACGTGGATGAGGTTTTAGTACAACGTTCATCTATGTACTTATGGTCTCACCGATGACTTAGAAAGATACCTGTCTATCTTTTAATGGAGTGGTGGAGAGATTGAATATGAGACCAATAAATGGGTGTTTCAATGGCGCGTTGTAATTTGGGCGACGCCATGTTCTTGTTGAACGTTCAAGAGAAGGAAATGGAACTATATGATATACCTTTTTTTAGTGGTGAATGAGGATTTAGTTCCTAAGTTCATTGTGAATGCTGTCGTGCTGCTGTTGTGCTTGTTGTCGAACTTTTGGTTACCAAGATAGTTCATGTCATTGAGAATCCAAAGAGGTGTTAGCGCAACTATTAAAGCTATTATTAAAGGGAAAAAATCAATTGAATTTGTTTTTAAATGCAGTTTGCATAGTAGCTGCGATCTGACAAACGACTTTGAAAATACACAGTGATCTCCATTTATCTAAATTGGTGACTTCATTTATATGCGTGGTGGGTGTACTGTTAGGTACACTTCTTGCTTACCTTTCGGGAATGACAGGCGTGATATTATGTCCATTTATTTTGCTGACAGCAAATCACTCGCAACTGCCATCTTGCACCTGTGATGGTCTTTATTATTGTCTATGCAGGTAAAATATCGAACTGAAGACACGACTTTCAAAACGGATAACGTGATTTCATGCATTTTGAAGCCGTTTTTAACTTTTTGAAGTTAGCTAATGGCCGAACAGTAAGACTCAGCCAGGTTTACATTGAAAATAGGCCAAGAAAATTCTGGGACGAATAAAAAGACTATAAATGATTACTAAAGACTCGTTAAGCTAGTTATGGAAACTGTTCCGAATCGTACTTCAAAGAAACAGTACAAAGGGATTAAAATGTAAACATTTAATATTGAGTTGTACAGTGAGCTTTCAAATTGTGTATCGGACTGTTTCATGAAAACATTTGTAGTATTGGTTTATCCGCCTACGCGGTTACGTCACTGGGGGTACCTATATTTTTAGCAAACTCATCAATGCGGTTCTAGTGAGGACTTAGGTAGGTGCATACCTCTTCAAATTCTGTTTTATTTGCGGCTCACCAGTGTCTACTTGTGTTTTATCAAACTACAATTCATTAAAACTACAAAAATAATGTGTGATGATAATACGAGTATATACGTGCTGGAAAAGATACGTTAAAAAAACGACCTCTGTGTTAATAATATATACTTTTCCGCAGCGTGTTAGGTAAAGCCTCGTATCCATTGGTACGAATACTCTTGACCAAAATGGACGTAAGTCTAACAGAATTAAAAAATAAATCTCAAATTCCCTCAATGAATACTCCAATTCATACTATTTCGACAAGTACCAAAATCGCCGGAGATCAGAGGTAGGGCCAATTGAAAACGTTAATATGTTTTGTCGAAGACTTGACTACAACAGTTATTAGTTTTTAAAGAGGATATTTTTCAAAACATTGTGTAACTCTAAGCACACAGTAATTAATCCAAGTTAGGCCGGAAAAGTCTTAGAATCGACCAAGGCTTGTTATGCCATAACCATATTTTAAGTGTCTCTATTTCTGTTCTCCGGCGACTTAAGTACTTGTTACAACAACAAGTATGAAGTGTTAATTATAAAGTCATAATTATAAGATATATTTTCTATAAATTCGTGTTAGGTCAAAGGTCAATTGAAGGTCATTAATTACATAATATAGATTGTTCATTATTTATCTGGATACTTGCCTAAAGTATTGGAAACCGACGAAATAGTTTTGAGAAATTTGGTAGATATGTTACCGGCCAAACCCGATATCAGGCCTAACTAGTTTGTCTTAGGCCAAACTAGGGATCATCACAAAAGGACAATCATAGGGCACCCAGACTAAATGGGTTACGTTAGGTTAGATTGGTGACCAACCACGCGCAAGCAGAGCTAGCGTAGCTAGCGGTGCCGCGGCAGCGGCCTGCGAGCGCTACATCCAAGTTGGGCGCAGTTTAATTGCTTTTCAGTAAACCGGTTTGGCCTAGGACAAACTAGTTTGGCCTGAAATCGGGTTTGGCCGGTAACAGATATAGCAAAAAAATAAGCATGGCCAAAGGTCTTAAGATGGCCTTCCTCTTTTTGAGCCATGAAACTGTCAAAATCCCTTTGCCAGCTCTTAACCTAAAATTCGTAAATTAAATCTATACTAATATTATAAAGAGGTAAAATTTGTTTGTCAGTTTGTATGTAGGGGGTAATCTCTGGATCTACTGAACCGATTTTGAATTCTTTCACTAAAAGGAAGCTACATTATCCCATAGTGTCATAGGCTATATTTACAAAGTGCCCGTGGGATAATTTCCGACAAAATCGCGAGCGAAGCCGCGGACAACAGCTAGTACCTAATAAACCAGTTTAGCGTAAAATACACGATAAAAGGAAAACGTTTTTACCTGAATGAAAATGGTTAGTAATTAGGTTATTTTATTGTACTTACGGAGCTGTGCCAATTTAATTCATCCTACACATGTTCAAAAGGTCAGATATTAAATAAATAAATATATATCAGATATTCTCATCTCGTAGGCATTATTACTTACCTATTTACGCTTAATCAGCCTGTAACGTACCCACTGCTGGGACACACGGCCTCCTCTCTATGAGAAGAAATGGGCTATAATCCACCACGCGGGCCCAGTGCAGGTTGGTAGATGTCACATGTCCTCGAAGTTTTTGGATCTAGGATATGCTGTTTTCCTTCACCGTTTTTGAGAACAGTCGTGATGAAATAGATTACTTGTGTAGTAATGCGCCTGCCTGGGTTAAAACCCAAGACTTACTGCTCGTAAGTCGGGGTCGCCATCACTGGGCCACCGCCGTTCTCACTGGGTTACCGCTGCTCTCCTTACCTATTTGACTTATAAAAATGTTTCAAAACTTTAGACAGCAAAGTGTCTTAAGTTTCTTATCGGCGACGTTAATTCTCCAGTGCTAAGTATAGGCATCTCTTGAGACCGTCTAACAAATTGTTCAAGGGAAGTATTGCAATAACGAGTTCGCTAAGCGAGCTAATCAAGAATGGTAATATTATCAGAAGTCGGATGATGGTATAATATCGCAATTGTTCAAGTAAATGGATCCATTTTTTGGGTCGTGTAGATAACCCCGTGAGGTCTGCCGTTTTCGTTTTGTTTTGAAATATGCAGTACGTGTACGAGTACTTGGCATTTGTTTTTCGGAGCCGTCGTTTTCATGTCTGTTAAAATGAGAATGTTGCTATTTTTTTTTTACCCGACTACGTCGAAGTCAAATGGAAGGGTTATGATTTTAGGAGTGTATGTAAGTACGTATATTTGTATTTACGTATGTTCCTCCGTGGTGCCTAAACTATTCATTCGATTTTGATGAATAAGGTGTCAATTGATTCGTTATTATGGCCCGGGTAAAATAGGCTACAAACCGAAAAAAAGAGATTTTAATTAGAGCGTGATTTTCTAGTATTCGGGTTTTTAGTGGTAGTAAACACACAAATTCTTGTTACGTAGTCAGGTTTTAGTTTTTAAATTTTATTTTTGTTATTTTGTTTTGATTTTTTTTATGGTACCTACACTACCTACATACACAACAAAAATATTGATCGCCACGTTCGATTCCCAGGTCGAGTAAAGTGTTATTGGGTTTTTCCTTAAGGGATTTCTCAGTAGCAGCCACGGAGTAGGGATTTGTGTCCGGTTGTTGGCAATAGGCTAGCCCTTAATCCCATGTTGGCGCTTAGCCATAACTGGCAAAATGTGCCTTCAGGGATTACACGCTCTTCAACAAAACATTAGTATTAGATAAATTAGTATTCTAAGCCCTTCATATAGAACTGTGTGTGAAAGTATCTTTAGGGAGCCTACTATGGTGTCGAAGCAAAGTTTGGAGCCTCATTTACATGGAATTTGGTCCTATCACGACGTGTAACATTTAACTCCACGCATAATTATTAAAAGAGCTTTAGAAATTGAATTTCACACTATTAGCACACCCTATCTAGAGATTAGGGTAGCTATTGATTTAGGATGGGTATGTATGATTTTAAGGCTCCGTCGATCTAAATAGTTTTAGTAAGTTCGGTTTAATTAATAAAAACATAAGATCACCCGTATAATTGACGACCCGAATGGCGCAGCGGTAGTGAGGCTGCCTTACGTTCTTAGGGTCCCGGGTTCGAATCCCGGTAGGAGCAGATGTTTGTGTGATGAGCATGGACATTTGTTTCCGAGTCATGGATGTTTATATGTATAATAAGTATGTATTTACAAACAAAAAGTATCTATGTAGTATTATCAACTATCTGGTGTCCACGACACAAGCCTCGTCGCTTAGTGTGGCACCTAGATGGCGCTGTGTGTAATGTCCAACGATATTTATATTTATGATATTTATAATCCCCTAGGCAAAGCTGTACCTTGTAGTACACCCCTATTTCGCACGTTTTGTTCTAGTCCATGCAGTAGGGGCGAGCTTATTGCCATCGACCGGACTCAAACTGCTACTGAGTGATGGAAGAAAAAAACCCAATAACATAATAACTATGTGTCCATCAAAATTAATTGATTAGATTATAATTTTTTGTATAGGGCAACGTGGTCGCTTACCGTAGTAGTCCTTCAGACAATTAAAACGTCAGTTATTCCAGGATAGTAAAAATACTTTAGTTAGAAGTAAAAGCTGTCATTGACAGCTTAATTGCAACAACTTCAAGTATAACGAAAGCTCGTATTAAAAATTCGCTGTGCAAATGCAATAAATACTTCCGTATGCTGAATTGACAGCTATTATTTTCTAGCTTGCATAACAGCTCCTCGATTCAGCAAAATCGCTCTGTCGAATGCTCGAAGGACAATCGTATTCTTTTTCGATTTCCGCGGATATTATTGAGTACAAAATATTGAAGAGACAAACCCATAAGCATCTGTATAATCTGTTACTAAAAGCGTGACCTCAATTTTATGACAATATTTTTTCACATTGTATTGATGTTAAGGGAGATACCTACATTGATTGATGTTGGTATGTTACATTGTACTTTTCTATACCATTGGAGGCAGTTTATTCTGTCAGTCATCGTCATCTGCATAGCCTTTTCCCAACTGCATTGGGGTCGGCTTCCAGTCTAACTGGATGCAGCTGAATACCAGTATTTCACATAGAGCGACTGCCTGTCTGACCTCTCTCTCGGTTTATTCTGTAGGCATGCCTGAAATATAATAAGGAGTTTTGTATTTTGTTTGAATAAATCAGACTACCAAACTGTACCCTCGTCATGTCTTCAAATCCTCACAGAGCATGTCATAATCCAACCCGTCTTACTGTTCCCAGTCATGTTTCCGTCTTTTTACATACTGCAATATGTTAACTAGTGTATTACTGTTACCTCATGTCGAGGTTCATCCCTTGTAAAATGTATGGGCTTTATGTAACATCAATGTACTAGATTACGACGCGCTGTCGGCGGTGAAAATCTCCGGTTTTTCTTATTTGTATACCGGTTTGAACGTGAAAGATATATTTTCAGTACATTCAATGTATTCCGTACGAGACGCGATGAAAGCAGACGTATAGATCCCACTTTTTTATCGCTGGTATTGAGACTTTTATCGGAGTGTAAGTAGTGTTCGGATCGAGTGGAATTGTACTCGCTCTTTTCTTTAGATATAAATCTTTTTCTCAACAAAGACTTCAATTAGACAGTGCTATCAGAACTTCGCTTTGACAGTTAAATTGATTGTGGGTATTAAATCAGGTTCTAAGGTTACTTAAGCATTTTCAGAAGGGTAGTGATTGAATTAAGGTTTTTTCCGTCATTACTGTGCATTGTAGCATTAAATTGCAAGGCTTTTATCAAGCAAGATGATGTGTTATTAATTCATTCACTTTGAAAGTGCACGTTATTTCGATCATATTGCTGTTTTGGCGATATTAAAAGCTTTGGTAACACTGCATTAATCCTGTTGTTACTTTATTGGCTATAAAACCTCATTGGTTCATTATGTCGATAGGTTACTACCACATAAATTCGCACAAGATAATAAAGGATAGATAATTGAGGTCGACAGATTAGAATTGACTTAACTTTCATTTTATAATTATGAATAGAGGTCAATGCTTTACTGAATAAAGTCATTGTTGAATTTATTTACTTAACAATTTTAATATGAGACTTTTCATTGGAAATTAATATCTAAGTCCCGGTTTTAGTTAAGTCATTATTTGAAAAATATTATACGGTCTTCATCAAACTGTTTTTACTAAAAAGAAAAGAAATGAAGAGTGTAACAAGATCCTTAACGAAGCCGAAAAGGACTTGTTCTCCCTGTCATTGCGATCATTTTTTTGTTGTAGACCATACCTGGGAACCTTCTAGTTACGGAAATGTTGTTGTTCCAACTTTTTCACAAGTTTTTTTTTAATACAAATTTTTGATGTATTTTTTTACTATAAACTCCTCCACAACCCCCGTACTATTCAATCCGTCCATTAGCAGCCTCAGAGGCTGCACTGCGAGAAGCCATCTCCAAAAAAAAAACAATGTTTTGAGTGCATTACATTGAGTCCTACCGTAAAACGTGATTTTCCACCCCAAAAAAAAAAAGTCGTTTCCCAGCAATAATTTTGGCGTAAAGTTACTTAGTTTGATATACATAATGCTTGGTTGACGGCTTCGTGAAGGGTCCTGTTACATCCTGTATGGGTAGGTCCACTAGTGGGTAAATAATCCTATCATCGTGTACACCAAATTTATTATTAAGTCTTAAAACGATCATATTTTTTCAAAGTCCAGTTTACGATGTTCATAATTTCTGGATACCTTCGAACGGAAAGGAACCCAACATTAATCAAAACTGAAAAGTATTTTAAAACTTCCCAGTTCGCCCCTTAAGATATTCCTGTCCCTAATTGAATTCAGAATTAAACTTGCATCCTCTTCGGCTCCGTTCAGGCATCGTTGTAATACCTCAATGAACGGGTAATTAGCGTTGCTTTTAAATTAAATGTTCATTTTCTGCAATTTGTTTGATGTTACAGTTAAATGCTGCTGTGCTAGTGATGTTCATAATTGCCTAGTTATTTTACGAGTGCTTTCTTTGTGTATTTTAGTGATAGTTGAATGAGTTTGGAGGTAATTAAATAAATAAATAAATATTGCTGGACATTACACATTACACACAGAGCCATCTAGGTGCCACACTACGCAACGAGGCTTGTATCGTGGACACCAGATAGTTGATAATAATACATAGATACTTTTTGTTTGTAAATACATACTTATTATACATATAAACATCCATAACTCGGAAACAAATGTCCATGCTCATCACACAAACATTTGCTACTACCGGGATTCGAACCCGGGACCACCGCTCACTACCGCTGCGCACTTCGGGTCGTCGAATTGTTTCTTATTTGTGTGTTTCGGGTTTCATGCAGTATTATCGAATGGGGTCCTAGATTCAATTCCCAGGACGGGCAAAATGTTAATGAGGTTTTCGATCAGGAATTGTGCACGTTTGATGTCGGATGGCAATAGGTTCGCACCCTATAACATGGGATTTAAATATTACTGGCGAAATGAGATGAACCTCTTCTAACCCTTCGGGGAAATACAGGCTTGATGTGTTCATTGCAAATAAATGATTTGATTGATTGGTTATTATCTAATAAAAATATTTGTGATAAGACGATCCCCTGGACATTTTCGTTTGACAAGTCATTCCTGTATCACGATGTATAAGTATAGTTTCTGCCTTTTAAAAGATTCCGAGATTCCTTTAAAAGCATCCTTAACGTAGAAAATTATTGTTTCTTTTTGGGTCGACTCTGGCTACATTTTCATTAAGCCGATGGGGTTCGATTGAGTCACGTCCCCCGCACATTTTGAGCGCTTAAGTTATGATAAAGTTCAAGCACTTTACTTGTAATAATAAACCTTAGCTTTTGCTCGCGGCTTCACTCGCGTTATGGTCGGAAATTATTCCACAGGAACGTTTCAAATATAGCCTCTGACACTTGGAGATAATGTAACGTCCCTTGTTGAAAGGATCTTCGGAATTAGATCTGCAGTTCCGAAGATTATCCTCTACAACCAAACTTACAAACTTTACCTTACCTTTATAGATTATGATATACATAATCATCTGCCTAGCCTTTTCCCAAATTCATTGAGGTCGATTTCCTGTCTTACCGGATGCAGTATTTTACGTGGAGCGACTGCCTATCTGACCTACACAACCAAGTTAGTACTGGGAAATACGATTATACCTCTTGCTGAAACTGGTTGTCAGATTTTCGGGTTAACGTCTGTCAAAGATCTACAAATGACAGCCGAGACCAACGGCTTAACGTGCTTTCCGAGACAAGGAGGAAACTTGGTATGTAAGGAGTGGTCACCCATCCACAGACCGACCTTGGCAAGCGTGGCTTAACCTTGAAGATCAAGTTATTCAGCTGTTAAAATTATTATTTAACCACGAGCTCCTCGAGAATATTAGTATAAACTGGTATTATGTAGTTTATTAAACACGAAGAGGGAAGGATATACACTCCCTTCCTTGAAGCTCATAGTTTGTAATAGCAGTTAGTTGGTTTAGTAACTCCTGCGAGTGTATGTTTGGATGTGTTGCAGCCACCTAATAGAATAGTTGACTAGTTACAAACTACCACTACTTCAACAGACGGATGTATGTTAATAGAAACGTGGTTATGATGTCTATGCATCATGGCTTTATTTTTATTGTTTTTCCGATTCTTCGTCTTGTTGATGATACCTTTAAAGTCTTCTTTGAAGCTTCGATCAAAACTCTACCACCACAATAGCGTTAGCAGTGACCTCAGGCAGGTCCTTCAAGGTGCAGGTGCACAAAGAGCAGGACAAAGGTCACATTTATTTCATCAGAATATCCCCACCGGACTCAGTATTATAATATGACATAATCAGCCTATAATGTTCCCACTGCTGGCACACCGACCTACTCTCTACGAGAGAGAATGTGCTGTGATCCACCACACGATTCGTATGTCGGGGTCATTACCTCTGGGCCAGCACAGCTATCTGCTTTTGTAAATAATTATAGCAAAAATAAAGTCTGCAAAATTGACACGCTGTAAATAATAGCAAATAATAACAGGCTGCTAGCCAATGACCTTTAAAACTGTGTCAAACCATTGTCTTCAACCACAGAGTGTTTTAAAGTGATAGATATGTCTTTATTTTCTACAGACTTCACAGACGGGGTCAAAACGTATAGTAAATGTAGAGTTAAGTTTTTTTTAAATTATATGCAATTTTTTTTTTAAACTTAAACATGACGTTTCGTGTTTTACTTTGCTTAGGACAAGGCTGTTGCGTATTGTTCCATTTTATTTTCAAAAGATTACTTTTAAAGACTACTCTCTATTGTTTTTTTGGAGTAGGTATTTTTTACAGTTTGCATTCATGTGATGGCAATAGGCTCGCCCTTTATAACATGGAACTTAGTGTACTATTAGGCACACTTCTATCTAACACTATGGGGATTACAATCGTGATGTTATGCTATACTATTAAATGGGCAATATTTGTATGTACATAAATATACATATATTTGTAATCAATTTCTCGAAAATGGCGATAGCGATTTTGAGGAAAGTAATATAGATGTATACGGGGGGAAAAATTGATCTATCTAGATCTCACGTCTGGGAAAAATCGTTTTCCCTATTTTCACCCAAGTAGACCTCGGTCGCCCAGGTACTACTGAATGTAGTTTGTATTCACAAAGTAACTACACTGTAATAAAAAATGGTAGAATTCTATACAGCATGAGAATAAGCTTCGCGACTGGTAGCCGAGTGGACTCCGTCATGTGTTATAAAGCTCCGCCCGACTATAGACTACGGCTAGGCTATAATTTAGCACCACGATATATTGTTTCTCAGTGTATACCCGGGAATGCATCAAAGGAATAAACAAAACGTATGCTTTACAAAATAGTCGTGCTGTTCTTTTACGAAATGTATTTTAAGGAGAAATATGCGGTTTTTAAACGACGAAAAAGGATAAGGTTTTCAAGACGGCTCTTAATCTTTTTTTGATAAAAATAGTTTGTTTTTTAATCAAGTGGTTCTTTTGTGTATTCCAGCGTCGAAGATCGACGAAGATCTGTATTTCCATCGATGACAACAGTTTTACTTTTAAGAATTTAATACATTTCGATTTTTTTTAAACTTTAACCAAAAAATTACTAAATTTTAAGTCTATATTTTGAATAATTTAGAGATAACATGTAAAATAAATGGCATTCGCATCATAGTCACATGTCAACACAAATACATATTATTTTCAATTTTCAACTTTACGCACACTCTATAGTGGTGACAATGGTTTACGCGTTCTAGTTGTGATTAAAATCGTAGTCAGGAATATTGCGATCTGATAAATCTAGACATAGTGCTCATTTACGGAGACGCGGCGCGCCGCGCAGCGCGTTGTGCGTTTCTTCCGTTTCCGGAGAGGCGGCGCGTGCAGCGGCCCGCGCTATTGCACGCCCAAACACAAACATAATGGCAATGTACGATGTTGTTTACGGAGACACGGGGCGTGACGCGGCGCGGTGCCCGCTGCGGTGGCCGCGGCCCTTTCTGACCTGTTGAACACCAAAGTGTTCCATGGTTAACTTTCTGTACCGCTGGTTCAGCAAGGTGTTCCAAGGTTATTTAATTGCTTCGACGGCAGCTCTACCATTGCTCCCGGAAGAATTTATTTGAAATGGCTGGAAATAAGCTATTCACAGTTTTTGCTGTTACTTTTATACATCATCATCATCTGCCTAGGCTTTTCCGAACTATGTTGGGGTCGGCTTCCAGTCTAACCGGATGCAGCTGAATACCAGTATTTTACATGGTGCGAGTGCCTATCTGACCTCCACAACCCATTTAGTACTGGGTAATACGATACCCGTTGGTAAGACTTTTTGAGCCACTGACTACACACGTACTCTAAACGTATATTTCTTCATTTTAATCGATAACCTACTGGGTAGGATTACTCGATCTAGCTACAGATAAACGATCTCCTCCTCCTCTTGGAATTCAATATTAGGTACGTACTACCTAATACTGTTTCACATGACTACGCATAAAACATCCTTATTACAGAAATGTGATATTCCAACATATTCTATTACCTGTATCGGGTTTCAATAACAATACGTAATTGGTAATAAAGATTTAGGCTATCATTGATATTTGATCTAATTTTACCTATCTAAGTTCTACAGACGCCAACACATCAAGCTACCCGAAACTGACTAATTTTTCCAATCAACCTTAAACCTAATCGACCCGAATGGCGCAGCGGTAGTGAGGCTGCCTTACGTTCTTAGGGTCCCGGGTTCGAGTCCCGGTAGGAGTAATTGTTTGTGTGATGAGCATGGACATTTGTTTCCGAGTCATGGATGTTTATATGTATAATAAGTATGTATTTACAAACAAAAAAGTATCTATGTAGTATTATCAAGTATCTGGTGTCCACGACACAAGCCTCGTTGCTTAGTGTGGCACCTAAATGGCGCTGTGTGTGTAATGTCCAGCGATATTTATTTATTTATTTATAATCCTTTCGTGATAAAGCTAAAAATCTATTAAAGAATTTTGACAGATTGTAGTAGCTTGATGTGCGCCGCCTGTACGTAGTTTTCAATATAGTGATGCTCTTCTGAGAATAATAATTACCATAACATCACGCCTGAATTTGTCTGAAGGGTTAGGCAGAGGTGTACCAAGGACATCCCTTCGACAGTTATGTTTTAAGTCTCCTGTAATGGGGTGCAAGCCTAATGCCATCAACCGGGCACAAATCCAAGTTCATAATATCTAGATTTTCTGACTAAGTAGTTTTAGCATCAAAAGCTGTTGGGAGCAGACCTTACTTTACATTCTGGTCCGAAATCTACTCTTTTATATCGAATGCTTAGAGGGCTTTTCTATAAAAATTTGATTGATATGATAAGCGATAAAACCCAAGGGAATATGAAATGAGCCTTCAATCGGGATTTTTGGTCGAACTTCAAGATTTATGAGTCGGCCGATTTCAACTTTTATACCTCCGTGCCTTTTATTTTAATTTGATCCTCTAAATTAAAAAGATTTGATGTGTTCTTAATTTGAAATTAATCAAACAAATACAGCTTTCAGAGTTATAACGTCTAGCTATTAAGTTGGCTAACCTGTATATGCTGCCTTTTAAATGAAGGTAGAATGATTCCCCTGTAGAACTTATTCAGGTTGGCCAACCTAATAACTAACGGTAAAATAAAAGGACTGTAAGTACTGTTGGTTATTGGCCTGCGAGTTTCTTTTATTATTTTCGACAGAACCGTCTGTACAAGTTGTTAATTTAAATTCGTTCATTCAGAAACACGGTTTTTAATTAGCAGATACTATTTATAAAGGTTTTTTTTAAATTAAACTTACTAATATTTCATATAATAATGGTGGAATTTTCGATTCTTTTGAAGTTTGTAGCGGATTCTTTTGTGGTTCACTTTGTGTGAACTAAACTAACTAGGTAAGTAGGTTTATAGCGACACATAGAAAGAAGTAATAAAGCATTTAATTTTCTTACACAATTTTATTTCGTCTCTGTTGTTAAGTCTTTAATTTGATGTTTCGTAGTCACCAAAACGTAAATAAATTTTATTTTTCAGAGAATAACTTGTACTAACTGTACAATATTAAGTTCACATGTAAGGATTACATTTCATAGCTTAGGCTCCAATTCATTGGAAGTATGAAGGCAGTGTCAACTTGCTTGACAGCTTAAGATTTCATTATGCGACCGACTGTGAGACTTAAGACTCCTATAGCATAAGAACCACCGACTTCTCATTATAAACTGAATTCAACTATAATATTTGTGCTGCTGCATATCGCATTTCAGAATGCAATCTATTTTCTCAGACGTAATGTGATATCTCGGGGAGGTATTAGCTGGAATTTAGTTATGAAACAATATTTATCGGTACTTAGTATTATAGGGAGCGGGACTGGCTTGTTGGTCGAGTGATCGCAAGCGGGATTGCTGATCATGAGGTCCTGGGTTCGATTCCCGGGTCGGGCAAAGCGCTATTGGATTTTTCCATCAGGAATTTTCTCAGTAGCAGCCACGGTGGCTGGACTTGTGCCCGGTTGATGGCAATAGGCTGTGGTTGTATTATAATTTTGTACACCTCTGTCTAATCCTTCGAGGATTCAAGTCGCGATGTTTTGTTATGTTGCGTGTGTAAAGTGTGTAACTTTGTTAGTTTGGATGGAGGAGGTAATCTCTGAAATTACTCATCCGATTAAAAAAAATCTTTCACTGATGTTAAGCTACATTATTCTCGAGTGCCATAGGGTGTTGTTTTGAACACGAACGAAGTCGCGGGCAGAAGGTAGTGGAAAATGTCGAGCTTTATGGGCCTTTCGACATGCTTCTGCATAAGTAATAGAAATGCGAATGTATAAAGTTTCCCTCTTGATTATTTAAATGGGCGCCAAAACGCCTCCATATTGCAATAGTCACACTAACACTCTAATCGTGACTAAAATGTGAACCATGTAGGTAATTGTTAGGCTTTGTAATTAAATGGTGTAATAAAGTCACGTACAATCGACCGCCCGCTATTGGTAACACCTTAAACTGCGAAGCTTCAATAGAATATGTTAACATTGCTGTGGTGCCTTCTACATGCGATATAATAAGCCAATCACTAAATGTAGGCATCACACATGTGAGGACCACATGAGAACACAGAATATACCCATTTGTCATGATGATGGTAGAGAGATGAGTTGACCTATTTGCATCATGTTCATGTAACTTAAATGCGTATACCCATAAGGTGACGTATAGTCTCCCTCATATGGCTATGCCACTTCCATGCTTTCTAGGTTTTATCAAGTGCTTTGCCATCTCTTTGATATGCAGGTGTCTACTTATTTGTACCTTACATGGCTATGCACCTCCATTACCTGGCTGGGCATCAGTCGACTTGCTCCGGTCTAAAACAGGGTCTATCCCTGGTGATTATAAACGTGTTTGCATAATCACTTAGCCGGACAGGGGGCCTTTGGCCCTCCGGAGGCCTCCACCATCCCCAAAGCCTCGCCACGGTTGCTCCAGCTCAGTCGACCGTTCCAGTGTGTTTCCGGACCACACTACAATGGGAGTTCCAGACTTCCCAGTTCAATGTCCTTGACTACCAAGTGTGCTGTGCACTGCAAGATTGAACTACCAGTGAAGGAAGAATATATGACTGTAACAGTACTCTCATCTCTCCACTCATCATGTACGTTTATATCGACATAAGATATTACGTAGTAAACACTCACCGGGATCTTTCCGATGAAACTCCTAGAAGCTCGTTTGTCTCCTAACCAAATGCTCTTCTTTTACCCTTTCAAACCTGTGTCGGGCAGCCATCACTTTTTCCCGCCATGTTTTTACCACAATACCAACATGAACCAAAATTAGCCAAAGCCAAGCGTGGTGTTGCCATACTACCAAATATAATTTAATATTGTCGTGTTGATACATACCAATTGTATTATGGCGATTCGCGCTGTGCGCGACAATTGCTGTTCACCCTACTGTACCTAGGTTTAAACATAATAGAATTAATTCAAATGGTTGAGCATCGTGCGAATGCTGTCGTGTAAAACTTAAACGTCTAATAAATCACTTGGCAAACACTTTAGAAGTGGAAATGGGACCTTTCGTAATAGCCACAACATTAATAGATGCAGATAACCTTAATCAAACTGAAACTATTCAGAGTAGGTTTACAATTACGGTTGTGGAATAGTTCGGTTGCTCGGTTGATGGGGCAGATGATATGAGTGATAGATTGACCATTTTAGGGCTTAGAGGTTGGGTCAAGTAAAGAAAACTTAGTTTACAGTAACCAAGTTCCGACTCAAAGGCCCAGACAATGTGCACTAGAATACCTAATTAAATGCTGAAGTAGGTAATATAATTCTTCGAGAAAGTATATTTGACTCTTACCCAATTTAAGTTTTAGTTCGAGAACTAGTTAAAATTCGATAAAACATTGTTCAAATATCGCCTTACGATCAAAAGCAGAGTGTCTCCCATAGGTACCCACTTCGTCATTTTTGTATTCCCTGGTACTTTCACTCCCTCAGTTTGGTACTTACATTTTCATTACTCTGTAATGCCTCGTAAATGGAATGTGTTACGACATACGTAGCAAATACTTGAATAATGAGACCATCAATAATATAGCGATCGTCATCTGTTTCCCAAGCAAATCGAGTATAGGATTATCTTGTTCCAATCTTTTGTTGTGGTACCACGTAAATCTGCGACGGAGGTCAGCTGAAATAAGTAGAGGATTATCGTCGGCTAATGCTATGTTTACGCTTCTCTGCCTGCAGGAAAAACAAAGTTCCTGCCTATTAGCCATAAAAGGCATGTCGATACCGCTGACACTTTTACGATAACAACCTGTTTGCTACTACTACTTCATCGTCATGTTATTACAAACTTGGTCTTTAGTAACGCGAAGATTAACAGTTGACAACACACCTATTTTCTTCTTAACGTAACGTAAATCAATGATTAGTTGGACGAAACCGTAAGTAGACGCTATACCAACAGATGGTACAAATTGTTTTGTAACTTTCGTCTTATACACATACAAATATGGAGCTCAGAATGTTATTGTGTGGAGTGACGTATCTCAACGTCAGAAATGTGGTTTGCACACACATGTGAGACCTAACAAGTGGGTTTCAAGTCGAACCAAACATCCTTACAGCGGATTAAAATCTCTGTAAATATTGTCGTGTTGGCTCACGGTCCAACAATGGAGTGTCAATTGAGATGGACCCGAGAAGCGTGCGCTGAGAGAATTTGTTAAATCTGAACCAGAACTGCTGTGTGACATGGCTGGTGAAAACTTTCTAAATATTTGTTTTGTAAAAGGAATGTAAGAATGTTTTAATATTTTAATGGAGCGTAAAAGTTAATCCCTCGACATTTTAGCGCATCACAATCTTCATTTGGTTTAGTAATTCGCCCCGACCCGAGGACCGAGACAATTAGCATCTGCGCTTGACGTCACAAGTGAAAATAAAGCGCTGCGTGCGCTTTATGGGCCGGAACGAAATATGCCAGTGTAGATAGGGCACATTTTTATTTTGCTGTAAACACGTGTTATGTAACTTTGCTTCATAAAATGTAAGAGTAATGTTATATTTTGGAGTTTACTGGTAATAAAATGTGGTTAGGACTGTTGTTTGACTTTAATTCACTGGTTTCGATTACAATGCTTCCTTTGGGTTGTTGCTATGATTTATGACGCAGAGTTAATGGTCAGGAAAGTAAATGATTTCATTGTAAACCGATATCTACCAAAGTAACCTAGATTAACGAAGACGTAATCTTTTCTTTTTATATCCTTATTTCTTTGAGAACGACATGCAAATGCCTGTTCCTCGTTAAAAGATAATTTTAAGCCACGTTTTTATTTAGTAAATGAATGTCGTAGTAGCATATTATTTTGGCACATTGTTACGAGACAAAAAGTAAATAAAAATCGACATGATTACAAACAATATAGAAAATAAAATAAATATTTTAAAATTTATAACGATTGACAAGTCTATAAGCTTAGATGGAGGGGGAGAAATTATTTCGGAATCGGATCAGTAGTTTCCGAAATAATTTCACAACTTGGGAGGTTACATTATCCCCGATATCCCTATCCTGGTTAACCTATAGGGCTAGGTTAAACCCGGTGTTCCTAATCCCCGAGTGTTCTAAGTTCGGCCGTGGACGAAAGCTAGTAGTTGATGAAATGAGAAAAAATCTTTTCAATACACTTTCTCGAAACTGGTTCCTATCGCACTACGATTAGGTTCAACATGCAATGTATTTCACACGGATGGATTTTTAATGTTTTTCCGCACACGTGCGGAAATAAAAATTTCCACAGATAAGTTCAATGACTATAACTATAATCGGCGTAAATATTTTTGAGTATTTAAATTGTTTATAAATGGAATATCATAGATAAACATGATTATTTGTAACAAATATTTACTTTTATGAACAAATTAATATTTATTTGTGTTCTAAATTCAAAAATATTTGAATTCTTTCTTTCATAATTTATTGTTTTTTTTTTCATATTAGGCTGTATAGCGGCATCAGACCTTTGCTTCTTCTTCAACCTGGCGAAAGCGAAGCGCGGAAAAAAAGCAAATTAAATCATAGTTTCCTAATTATTCCTGACAAAAATACTTTCCGTTCTACTATTTTATTTCTTCGAAAGTGTATTGAAAAACGTCGTTTGATACGCGTGGGGATCTGTTACTGCAGTTCTCGGCTCCATACTCGTAACACCCTCGCCTGCAGCTCGGGTGTTAATTCCGGCTCGAATGCAATAACAAAGTTTCCCCACTTATATCAAAATGTACTATTTCCTGCCATGGGAAAATAGTCAGCTGATATACCAATCAATACATACTCGTACATACGTCATGTATAGTCTATTATGTTGCGGATTGTTTTCCTATGGCACGCGGCCTCGTTAGTGAAGAAAAATAGGTTGCCATGGAAGCGTTCGATTTATCTGGTGCAGCTTGGGTAACGATGACGTTAGAGAAGAGAGATTTTTTTGGACCGACTTCAAAAAAGGAGGTTATCAATTCGACCCGCACGTGTGTAAAAATACAAATGTAATTTTAAAAACTAACAGGGCTTTTTAATCAATTATGCTGTACGACACACTCGCTAATTATTACAGTTAGTCGATTTTAATCAGTTGATGAAGTCGGAAAATGGTTCTTATTCCTACGTCATTATTATTGTAAAGAGGGATTTCGTTTAGAAAGATACCAATTAAAACAAATACAAAATACAAAAATGTTTTATTTTATTATTACACGTTATACATACAATATACAGTTGGTGGCGTCCCCTTTTAAGCATAAAGATGCCTGTGCCAGGAGGCGCCGCTCCTTATTGTCTTACTATCAGTGTAACAAGTATAAAAAAAAAATTTAAAAGTTTATGAATTTATGAATTTATTTAGTCTGTTGGTGTGTGTGTATATGTGTGCGTGCGCGCGTGTGTATGTGTGTCTGTATGTGTGTATGTATGTGTGTGTGTGTGTGTGTGTGATTGTATTATACGGAAAGTGTTTTACCTTATATTTAATAGAATATTCTCCACTTCATCATAGCATAATTTGTTAATCCACTTAATCAGCAACAATTTGCATTCTTTATATGGTTTAGTATGTCAAAAATCAAATCAAAATAGTTTATTTCTGTAACTTTCTTGTACAATATTATTCTGTGGCTAGAACCTCCCAGGAAGCATGTAGTAATGCTTGTGTTGGGTGGTTCTGCTCTTCCCTCGGATCAACATATTTTTAGGTAGTTATATAACTAAACTATTTTAAGTAATTACAAACAAGTAGGTACACAATGAATGAAAAGTTAGAGATACTGGTATGACTTCTCCTTATGATCGTGAGTGCATGCATGTGTGGTGTGTGTGTGTGTGTGTGTGTGTGTTGAGTGTGTGTATGTATATCTATTTCTTTATTTATTTTATTATATAAGAAAGATGAGCGTTTGTCGTAACAAATGTAACTGCCTAGAGGCAAATAGGCAAAAGAGGAATAGAGTTTGATATCGAACATATTCCTCTCGCATCGCTGCCCCATTTTCAGGGGACGCGTGTCAATTAAATGTTTCACCTGAAGTGATAGGCCAATATTGAACATGCTCAAAGATTTTAGTTTCGATATCCAGTTTCGGATTCAATAACGTTTATCTAGAATAATTATATCTACTCTAATATTATAGTGCTAACTTAAGAGCGCCCTGAAGAACTTCTTAACTTAACCAAGTAACTTTATCGTTGGTTGGCCGTAGATAAATAAAACATGTAGAAATTCTAGATGTTGGATCTAGAACTTTCTTTAACAACTTTTTTTTTTGTTTTTTGGAAGTCGTTATTTTTTTTGCAAAAAAGTTTTTTTTTATTTTACTCTTTTTAGTTGTCCGCCACACTATTTATTGACATGAATCAATTTTACATTGTAACCTAAAGTTATGAAAGGACCATCACGTTCTCAACATAGGCCAAGATGAAAAAATTCGATGGACTTAGTCAGGTGCCAAGGCTAGCAAACAATATGTAGAAATGAATACGAAGAAATTCGAGATTTGATTGGGACTGAGAAAGAGAATGATGAAGTATGTTTTATTGATTATTTTTTGAAGAAGAATAATGTTTGGTTTTTGCATATATGACGTTTATGTTATAAGCTCTAGTGGTTACTAATTTACCTTACCGAAAAGCTCAAATTTTTCGCTACATTACAATGGATTCACCCTTCCTTGTGTTCTCCTTTATGTCACGAAAGAAACGTTTTAAGATCCTAGAGACAGGCAGTTGCGATTCTTGTCTACACAACAAAGCGAAAGGCATTGAAATGATTGCGTATGAATTGGCGACATGCCGACAGCTTTGGTATGTAGGCTCCCATTAAGGTCATCAGGTATTGTAGAACTGAGAATGTGAAGGGTCCATAACCTGTTTTCCTTTTATACATAGGTACAAATATAAACTTCGGCTTCTTCCCAAGGGGCTAGGCAGAAACCACAAAACACTACCGTCTACGATCCTTACATACTGCTTTTGCCTCGTCTACGTTCATACATCTGGTCATACACGTACGCCGGTGGTGAGTACTACGCACCTGACCTCTGTTTTAAAAAAAAAAGTCGTGTGCCTGCAATAATTTTTGTGAAGTTACTTAGTCTGATGCAAGGAATGCTTGGTTGAAGGCTTCGTAAAGGTTACGTTTACAATTTGTAGATATATATTTTGGTCTGCGTTCTGGTTCTGGTTGCGGGTTTTTTGTGGGATTTTTGTGCGCATTTATTATTACTTTTTGTGTTTCAAACCCTTACTTTTTTATTACCTACTGATATGCACCAGTACTAACAGGCAAAAAATTGGACCACTTAAGAGGAAATGACCTCGTTTATCTTGCCTGTTTATCGTATTCATGTTTACCAAACAGCTTAAGAAGAAGACATTTTGATTGATTATCGGTTTGTGATTTTATTGATTTAACATCGATGTGGTTTTCCTAGAGAGAAAGAAGGAAAAGTTTCACACACACGAACACGTTCACGTCTTTTTGTGTGACAGTTATGCCACCGAAACACGTGTATACAAAAAAAAACAGGCCAATGCGAGTCGGAGTCGTACACGAAGGGTTCCATACCATTATCTAAATATTAGCCCTTTAATATTTATTTTATTCTGTTTTTAGTATTTGGTTAGAGCGGCAACAGAATTACGTCATCTGTGAAAATTTCAACTGTCTAGCTGTCACGGTTCATGAGATACAGCCTGGTGACAGACGGCCAGACAGACAGACAGTCAGACGGATGGACAGTGGAGTATTAGTAATAAGGTTTCGTTTTTACCCCCTGGGTACGGAACCCTGAAAAACTGGTCGAATAAAATTAGGATTACTTAGGTCTTTTTCTTTATGTGCTTGTTGTCATTATCTGTTTAGCCTTCTCCCAACTATGAGGAGATCAGCTTCTAGTCTAACTGAATGCAGCTGAATACCTGTATTTTTCATGGAGTGACTGCCAATCTGACCTCCACCATCCAGTTATTACTGTGTAATACGATTATACCCCTTGGTAAAACTATAGTTGTCAGACTTTCGGTGCACTGACTACCTGTAACGGCTGTCAACAGTGGCGTGCAGTGGTTCCTCTGGTAAGGTAGGCCACACATACTGAATTACTGACACCCAAAACAAAAAACTCGGCAACATCACAGCGTCGCTCTACTTAGGATGACCCTCAAAGTAGTCACATCTATTGATATATTCAGTCACCCTTCCGGGCCCCCCGCACCCGCCCCTGGTATTTTTAGTAATCTTATGAGAAACAACGCCATCTAGCTTAAATATCAGAAATTTCAATGGCATTCAGTCAATACAAAAACGAAGGTAGAAGCTTCGTTAAAAAAATCTTAAAAATAAAACAGAGTGCGCTGTCAACAAAAAAATAAAATTACCTAAAATTACCATGGTATAGTTTAGATTTTTGGAATATTAGAAAAAAAAACATTGAAAATAAGCCTGTAAAAACCAAAGTTATAAATACAAGAACTCACCACATTATTCAAAGTTCAAATCACGATTTTCTGACAATGCAAACAGAAGCAAGATTCATTTGAAATGACGAGTACGAGATGAATTTTGGGTTAATTCTCGTAATTCGGGTACCTACACCTTTAGACACAACTTGAATCTTATCATTAAACGATTGTGAATACTTACTGTTTTTAACTTATAACTAACACACATTATCAGCGCAAAATTCACAACAGAACACCATTTTAAGTAAATAAACAAATACAACAAATAATATTTACACTACTGTACGTTTCAATGCGAATTACAACCGTCAGATATTATAAAAAGCTAAACATTCAAGATCGCGAAATAAATTTTTCTTGTCACATGAAACAAACATGGCTTACAACTTTCTAAGAAAAATATAATTGCTACTTTGTCGATAAAAACACTACCAAATATAATTGCATCACTGCATACCGTTTTAGCCGGATAATACATTGTGGCCAATCAGTGGCCAGCTACACTCGCAGGAGTTGAGCCCGTAATCTATCAATGATCTATACATGTGTGCCGTTCATACACACGAAAATATGCATCAGTGTGCGTAAATTTATCAATGGAAATTAGGCCGGCGGCGTCGTTGCCTAGAAGAGCCGGGAGCGAGCGTCGTAGTATTATTATCAGTTACGTCACACGGGCGCGACAAGTTGCTATAAGTATTTTAACAGGAGTTTTAATTTTTTTTTTTTAATATTTTGCATTATTTTATTACATAGTTATAATAAATGCATTTGTTGCGTTGTTGGTAGGAATGGTAGGGTAGGCTAGGCCTAATTGCCTCTATGGACGGCACGCCCCTGGCTGTCAATGATATACAAATGAAGCCGGAACCAACGGCTTAATGTGCTTTCCGAAGCACGGAGGAAACTTAGTACCTGTAATTATGGTCAACCTTCCAAAGACTGACCTTGGCATGGGCGGCTTAACCTTGAAGTTCGACCCGTGGGGCTGTTATTATATAGCAAAAGGTGTTTACAAAAAAAAAAAACAGTACTACTACTACTCGAACTGTGATACAGAACAGCGAGCATACTATTCTACGCTTCTATACCAGACTAGCTAGTATCTTGTCACGATTTTCTTTCCTATTTTTCGTTGGACTATATCGCGGGCGCGGGCGGCTATATTTAGGGCAAATGTGGTTTCAAGTGGTGCTTTGGCAGCAGTTGTAAGCCAGCTTTATCCGCAAGGGATTTTCAGAGTGGCATTGTGACTATGTGAATTTTTAAATCTGCTTTTTAATTGTTGTTTTTTTCACGTTCTACACTTTACTTGGGGATTTTACCCAAAATACGTTTACATAATTATTAAGATATTCTCTTTATATCTTTAAGCTCCTTTTTATTTATTTTTGTGCATATTAATTACACTTTTCATATATAGGGTCTATCTATTCATACACGAAATCTCATAAGGGGTCATTGTACTCGTCATTATGAACAACTTTTACTATGGGATCAACCTCGAAATCGCGAAAAAAAAACAGCTGTTCCCTACAATCAAAATGTACTGAACAGCTGATTTTTTTCCCGCGATTTCGGGCTTGGTCCCATAGTGAAAGTTGTTCATAATGATGATTACAATGACCCCTAAAAAGATTTCGTGTATGAATAGATACACCTTATATATTTCAATCTAAAATAATATTAAAAAAATAGTAGCCCACCGTTATCGGGAACAGGGTCCAGAGAGAGTAACCTCCCAAAAATATGACGGTCCAGGAGTACCGCTTACTGAAGCTTTCTGTATTTTAATTTTTTTTATCCGAGCAATGTGTAACTTAATTTGATTATAGTTTTGGCTCAAATTGTTCAAACGTTTCTTTTGATTTGGTAGAGATACGTATTTTCAACCGATTTTTTAAAGCCTCAGGCGTTAACAAAAATCGATAATTGACTTAGTCCATAAAGTCATGAATTCTGGATATATTTTTAAATTTATGCCTGGACTCTACGCGGAATGATAAAAGGACACTACTGAGATGACGAGTAATAGAGAAGTATGAAAGAAGAAGACATGCTGCGCCGACCCCAAATAAATCGGGATAAGGGCAGGAGAATGATGATGATGATGGCCGTTCTTTGTTTGCAGGTGCAGTATGCTGCGACGAGGAATACCGGCTGATTCGTCATCTCATGACGAGATACGATGCCTCTGTGAGGCCCGTAGAGAACTCCTCACAACCGCTCATGGTCACCTTCGGGGTGTCCCTGCATCACATCATCGACGTGGTTTGTATATTATTATTTACTTTGTTACAATTCAACCAGCCATGAAAAATTTGTTGAGGTCGACTAGGTACTTTTGTATGGGACAGCTGAATATACAAGGGTGTAAGGAACAGCCCTCCACAAACTGATGGGGTGAATTCAGTATATCATACTAAGATGACCGGTACAAGAAATTATTTCAGGAATGTTATGGGAATTCAATAAATTTGATTTTTTTCTCATACGCAATGTATCGTTACCGTGGCAAAACGCACGTAGCGAACGGCAAGCGCGACAACGAGTTTGATGAACTCTGTAGCTAGGCAGGAAGTGTGCAGCTGATTTCACTTGTCGTTCGTTAGAGTATTTCAAAATCTATTGTTGGATTTTTGAGTTTAGCCGTATATTTACATAAATGAAGTTCTGCGTACAGTGAATGTAATTTTACATTGAAATAAGGAAATTAAAAAATCCGGAGAAAAATTCCGGTGGAATATAATTCAAAATAAGGAGCTGAATGCACCCTGTCAATTTGTGGAAAGCTGTCCCTTACATCCTGTATTTGCGATGACGAAGATGATCCCATGGAGAAATTTATTCAGGTTTGGTCAAAGTTAATAAATTGTCAGTTTCGCTATTTCAGTGTTGGTCCCATAGTAAAAGTTGTTCATAATGATGAGTACAATGGCCTCTTAAGAGGCAACGTTTAACAGAATAAACACAAAAGTGTTTATTCTGTTAAACGTTGTATAAAGGTGTTAATTTATTTATTGTAATCGGACTGAATGTGATATCGAATAATTCACTGTTCTTGAAACGATTTTACTGGGCACCATAATGTGATTTTTTTAAATATTATTTTAAACTAGCTGTGAACCGTGGCAAAATGATTTTTATTCAAATCGACAAACTCTGCATATGTATTATAGTAGTATAGATTATTATAGGCTTCTCGACTGTTTCTAGTAAGTAGGTAGGTTTTATCTTGACTAACATTAGAAAACTAAAGTTACGAAATCTTGTATAAAATATTCTTCAAAAAGTTATCCTGTATGCTGAGCTCACATACCTACCGCAACGATTAAACTCCGCCCGTCTTTGGCAAAATTAAAACTGTCTTAGGAACTTTTCAAGTAATTAAATCAAGAAAAATATGGAGCCATGAATTGTGACGTTGGCTTTTCATATGGAAGAAATTCGTAATTGTCTTTCAGAATATATTTTTGGAAGAAATACTTGATTAGCACAAATGTGGCTATTTAATCAATTAAGATTATTTAATTTTATTTGTCTTATTTATTTAAAATAGGTACATCAACATTACATACATTTTACAGTCTACACTATAAGTATACACGTTAGGGTTCTGATGTAGGTACCGATTACAGGTGTACACAACATTCTCAAGTACAATAAAGCTATAAAGCACTAATATCAGTAATAGACAAAATATCCAAATTTTTTGATGACTTACTATATAATAAAGAAAAGACAACTTTAATTATAAAAGTGTTACAATATTATATACATTTGTAAATTAAAATAACTTATCGTAACTAACATAACAATATATTAAAAAATTGGGTCAGAAAACTCCTCAACTCTGTCAACTGGTAATGTCCCCAAGAAACTGGCGTCGTTGCCACGTCGTTGTTAAAAATATGTAAAAAAAATGTAAGGTTAATAAATTAACGCCACATTTTCTGGCGTGCCAGGAAAAGGTAAGACAATATCTAGTGCGGTGGTAAAAAAAACAACTCAGAATGGAACAGACGTTCAAATAAACAGGGTGTTACAAGACCCTTAACGAAGTCGTCAACCAAGCATTATGTACATCAAACTGAGTAACTTAACGCAAAGAATATTTCTGGGAAACGACTTTTTTTTTAGGGTGAATAATCCCGTTTTTGGGTACGACTCAATGTAGCGGACTCAAAATATTGTGCTGATGGATGGATTGAATAGTACGGGGGTCGTGCAGGTGTTTAAGGTAAAATAAAAATATTAAGAACAAGTATTAAAAAAAAAAACTTGTGAAAAAGTTGGAACTTTGACTCTCAATCCGGCCGTTCCGTAACTAGAAGGATCCCAGGTATAGTCTAGAATACAAAAATGATCGCAATGATGGGGAGAACGAGTGCCTTTCGGCTTCGTTAAGGGTCTTGTTACACCCATTATTTGTACTGAAACTGGATTTAGGTGAGCCAAACCCATTTACTCAATATCTAGTTTAAACACAGCAATATTCCGAGCAATATTTACTTCGAGGAAAAGTAAGTTTATGTTCGAAGGAGAATTCAGTAAAATCTCGGTACAGCCTGATATTGTGGCTGTTTGTATATCTCGTACCCCAAATCTCTCCCGTGTACATTTATAATTTCTCCGAAAATAAACTTGAGAATTGCGAACGCTTTTGAACGTCTTTATTTCAGAAAATTATCTTGTATTACAGGAATTTATCTTATCAAATATTGCTGAATTTTGCTGAAAAAATAACCAAAGCAAAAAAGGTTTTTTTTCTAATAAGATTACAAACATTTTTTACGAAATGAAGGAAAAACATCATCGGATATTTATCAGACCAGATGTGAGATTTCAAAAGTTCACTTTGGTGGTCGTCAAAACCAGCTTTTTGAGAGATTACTCAAATATGATAAATTGGCTTGAAACATTGCTCACCCAAAAAAGTCTAGGCATAAGCTATGTGCTTCAAGCTCATCGTGCTGTGCTGGTGCTACCACTGCGGCTGCAGAGACCTCAAGCGGCGTAAATATATATATTTATATATAATTATATAACCTTTGTGGAAACTATACTTATTTTCGAGCCGTTTGGGGTTCTCCCGGGCTCGAGTGCTCATAGCTTGTTTAAGGAAATTTTGAAACGCCTTGTTGACGTTTCCCGTGAACCAAGGGCTTTTTTTTTTCGGACCCCTTCTTGTTTGCTGACTCTCTTTGAGGCGCCCGTGGAACACGAACGCGCCGTCGATACGGCCTGTCGTCATAAGACGGACGGACGGCGAGCTAGCCCATAGCTCACCGGCCACAGGCCCGCGCCTGCGGTGCCCGGGGGCCACCACGCACGCACCAGACGCGCAGACGCACCGGGCGTCGAGGGCCACGTGGTGGCCCCCGGGCAACGCAGGCGCGGGCCTGTGGCCACCACGTGGCCCCCGACGCCCGGTGCGTCTCCCGTGGCGGCTGAGACGTAAGGCTCTCTCCCTCTCACGGTTCGCCACCTCCTCCGCTAGCATGACTGCTTCGCAGAAGGAGGTGACGGCGTCCCATTCCCTCTCGCTCCGGACCATGGATTGAACCAGGGCCGGACGTGAGAGGTCGCCGCCGCCGATTGCCGCTACGAGGACACGGCGATGCTCCGCCCAAGCGGAGCAGACCTGCACAGTGTGCTCCACCGTGTCCTCCGGTCGATCCTCGCAGTGGTGACACCCGGGCGTTTCCTCCCGCCCGATTAGGTGCAGGAACCTCTCGAAACAATCATGTCCGGTGAGGACCTGCGTCAGGCGGAAGGTGAGGGCGCCGTGGCGCCTCTCTAGCCACTCCTCAAAGAGGGGACTTACCGCCACTATTGTGGCGTGCCCTAAAGGCCTTGGCCAGAAGCTATTTTATTTTTTACAGAAGCTATTTTTTTTCAGTTATTTTGTTGCCATATAACGTGGCAACACTACCAGCCCCTTGGGTACAATATTACCAGGTTTGCAGGTCGTAAAATAAAACATATTAATAAAAGAAGTGGACGGCATAGGGTGATTCAGTTCATTAACAACTTATTAATTAGTCATAGGTCTCGAGTTCAAACCCAAGACACGCACCTCTGATTTTTTGGATTCATTTGCGTATTGTATAACAATCACTTGCTTCGGTGAATGAAAACATCGTGAGTAAACAAGCATGCTTGAGAAATATTTCTCGACGTCTCGAAAGTCCAGTCTGAGGCATGGGCCTCAGACTGGACTGGACTGGACTGGACTGGAGTTTTTATGCCGCCCATGGGGGCGGCATAAAAACTGACACCAGATTAAGGCGCTAACCACACGATAAAGAAAGAAGGTCAACTTTTAATACGTATAGTTCGTGCGATTGCGTCGAGAAACTAGGTACTGAAAATCAGTGTGGAATCTCGACACTAAATAGAATAGAATGTGTTATTTGTAAGAAGCTTGGTAAGATTATCATTGGGTAATCAATCAATCTTGGCCAAACACTTCGGACACATTTGTTTCAATTGCCTAGACACAATTTTTGTCCCAACTTAGTTTTTCTTGGACTTAGTCCATTGTTATTTAATTTCATTAGGCCTTGGGACTCTATTAGCGTAGATTTCTTTGTACGTTTGTAGGTTAGGCAAGCAAAAAGATAGGTAATTATTTTATCGCTTATTAATTTTGTTAGTAATGAGAGTAATAAACAATAATTAAATGATTTGTGGTCCATTATTTCACCTTTTTATGTTCCATTTTCATTTATTTTCTTACAATTTTAGCTAGTTTTATTTCATGGTTTGAAAATTACGTCTTGACACTGATTAATTAAATATTTCTTGGTATTTTTTGTGGATTTTGCTTTAGTTAATTTGTTTATTTTTTTTTTCAAGTAGGTACCTTACAAAAGCATCACCAGTTGCGCTTGTTTCCACGGTGTTTAAGAAAACACCTTGTGCAAAGGCCCTTAAATATTTAAAAAATAAAAACATAAGAAGAGGCGTTTGATCAGGTCATGGCGATTCAATAAAATGTTGCTTAAATTTTCCCTTTTTTATTCCTTTTGATTTTGTCAGCGAATAGACAAAGTTTTTCTTTTATTGGACATGATGTTCTTGGCCCGTTTTCCTCGTCAAGCTGTCTTTGTTCTTGTTTTTAACCCTTTCCATTTGTAATGGCATAACTAAACTTATCGTTTGTTATGTACCTAGATAATACCGAAACATTCAAATCTTTACGAAAAAAATCTTATAAGAACTTTGTTGGATTAGAATAATCACATGCATTTTAAATAAATCCATAGCATAGTTTCGACTGATTTTGTTCTTAATCAGTTTACACTATCCATTACTTTGATAATGAAACACAATTTTCAGTAGAAGTTGCATTGTTTTAAGCTACCACTGAATTTTCATTATACTTAGGGAATAACATTCCATTGTCCACAAACGTACATACATATACATACATTCCAGACCTCAATTCACATAATACTAAAAGTAAGCATATAAACGCAGAAAAGCCTCACCTCCTTTCGTTTGTAAATAAAAACACTGGCAGGGAATTATAAGCAAATAGTCTCAAACATGGCAATAGTAACTACATTTGGGGAATTTTGGGGAACTCGTGAATTTCCGAACGTTTTATTAAATTTCTTATACAGGTGGATTCGGAACGAAGTCATTCTTCTGCCGTGCTTGCCTTAATACCCTACCGGAGGCGTATGACATAACATTTCGCTTGTTTCTTCCAAACGGATAGGCAGAGTTGTGAAGAACGTTTATATTTAACGAGCTATGTAAATATACCCAAACCTATTAATTGGCGATTATTGTAAATTTGGTAACTTTCGGAAGGATCCACAAACCATCTTAAAAGGGAAAATGATCTACATATTAGGGATGGGATGGTGGAAGAGACCTCCATACATTTTGACCGCTTTTTTTAAATTCCCGATGGAAATGTTCTATGTGGTAATAGTGTACTGAATACTTAACTTGGTAATCGTTGATGTCACTTCCTGGATTTGAAATTTTTTATTTAGACAAGCTGATCTTCTTTCTTTATCGTGTGGTTAATGCCTAACCTGGTGTCAGAGTTTTCAGGCCGCCCTTGGGCCTCTGACTTGGCTTCACATGCCGTCAAGAAAGATCTCTCAGGCATGCAGGTTTCCTCACGATGTTTCCCTTCACCGGAGCAAGATAATTATACAATACGCACATGAATCCGAAAAATCAGTGGTGCGTGCCTTGGGTTCGAACTCGAGACCTATGACTTGGCAGTCCGACGGTCACACCACTAGGCTATCAAGCTGTCAAACTGATAATTAAAACTTAAAATTGACTATAAATTGCTGCCTCTTAATGGAAACACAATTAAGAAACACAGACAACTTCACTTTGTAATGTTAATTGAGAATTGTGGTGTCTCTTGCAAACTATTTCAAAGTTGTGGCTTATGGTAACAACATACCTCGACTATCAAATAGTTAGTAAAGCCAATATCAGACGCTTTTCTGGATTGCATGGTTCAGTCGAGTGAATGTATTTTTGTGTGTCATCCTACGTTCGCACCTACAACATTACATTAAATGTGCATCCGCTCATTCCAATCCATTTTTCAATCATTCGATATTCCAATTCCAACCTCGTTGGGTCCGTTTATTTGTGAAATCATTTATTCACTTTTGGTTAATTTTCGTGTACATTTAAGTGAAAGATGTAGAATGAAAGATAAAAATGAACAAGCGAAGTGTCTGAAATCTGTTGATAAAAACTAATACATTAGTTTATTCTCACGTGCGGCTACGAGATAAGTATACCTAGCGCTTTCTGAGATTGAAAAAATATAACAATACCTCCTCTTATTGCGAAGCTCTATGGTCTCGATAATAATGCATTGTTGATCGAGTGAGGTATTGCTTTTAAGTGTTCTAGACTGTTTAGGCATACAATAGCCTAGTACAGTTCAATACTTAAGGTGAATTCATACGATTCAAGTACCCAGTTACAAAAAAAAATTATTTAAGTAGGTTAGAATAAAATTAAATAACTATGACTAAGAATTTTAGTAGTGAATTTTATATTCAAAGTCAAATCATATCATTCAATTTTGTAATGAAAACAAATAGAATTGATTGAATCGATGATCAAAGGGTAAAAAACTTCATAAAATGTAATATTCAATATGGTTTACCAGTAACCCACATCGTATTCCAAAAAAGGAATAGACTGATACTTAGAATCTGGCAGTTTTTTAATAGTCGACATACCTAAAATTCTGTAACATTTATGTACTTACATAGAAGACATTCCAACACATATCACACAAAGTTACTTTGTCAGCCAAGCTCGTGTTCACCTTCATTTGTACAAATATGTAAATTCTACACCAAATTATTAAGTAATAGTAATAATTTTCACGTTATGTGGGCCTTGCGTACTGAGTAAATGCTTCATTATATCTCTCTACATGCCCTCATATAAAATAAGGGTGTCACTTTCATCTTGCCATTTATCTGTGACAAAATACGAGGTTGGAGTCAGTGCGAGCTATGATTGTGGCCTACTTGTTGACTTGACTCATTTACACCGCAAAGGAGATTTGATGTGAGCCGATTACCGAACATAGAAATAGAAGTACTGTTTGCGTAAGTTAGCCATATTAATGTTAAAATAAACGATCTTTCGTAATACTATTTTAGTTCTATGAGTTCGTTAGCGTAATAAAAAATTATATTGAGGTGTTTGTTTGTAAATCCAAAATAACAGCTTTTTAGTGGATACTTATGAAAGTATATACGGTACTTATAAATAAAAACCTTATTTTTTAATTTTTGTGTCCGTCTGTCTGTTTGGTCCGGCTAATCTCCGAATTTGCCGGGATTTTTACTGGCAGATAGCTGATGTTATAAGGAGTGAAGTAAGCGAAATATGAGATTTTTTTTTATTTGTAAGACCATAATGTAACCACCATTTTTCATGCAAATAAAGAATCTTGAATCTTGCTCTTCAAAACACACCTTTAACTAATTCATTCAATTAACTAATAATAATTACTACTTAATAATCAATGTTAAAGTGCTACCTACAAATAATAAATAAGTACATAAAGTATAATTAGTTTTAAGTATGTTTAAGAATGAGTGAAGATTGAAATGTATTTAAATGTTTAAATGTAATTTAAATGTAGGTTGAAATGGTTTGACAGTCGGTGAGTCTCTAACTCACCGACAGTCAAACTATTTCAACGGTTTTATGGGGCTTAATTTATAAGTTTACTTACCATTATTTGAATATAAATAAATAACTAAAATCCTTTTCCACAACATGAAAGAAAACGGTAGCAATGATTGTATGACAGTTTTTCCCTTACGCAAAGCAACCGCAAGTTGTTGTTGATGTGGTGAAAGCCCCTCTTAAGGGTCTCTAGACTTGGATTATGTATCAGAAACTCAGACAGGGTTGTATAACTTGGTTGATTTTGCAAACCATCAATTTGTACTTCGTTAATTTGTGTATGTTAGCAAGTTCAATGTTGTTTTAAGGCTTAATAAAGTAGCTTAACACCGCTAAAGAAATAAAGTGCGGTTTTAGCAATATATAATTAATTATAAATAAATCAAATACATATATATATAACATCACGCCTGTAATCACCGAAGGGTTAGGCAGAGATGTACCTAATAGAATAGTACACCCACATTTCGCCAGGTAAGTTTAAGTGAGCGGGCGGGCGAGCCTATTTCCATCAACCGGGCGCAAATCCAGACTCCGTAACTGCTAATAAAAAAAAAATCTGATTGAAAACCCAATAACACCTTGCCCGGCTTGGGAATCGAACCCCGGATCTCATGCTCAGCACGAGCTTACGACCACTAGACCAATGATGCAATCTAAAAATCAACTTATAATCTGCCTAGCTTTTTCCCAATTATGTTGGGGTCGCCTTCCAACCGGATGCAGCTGAATATCAGTATTTTACATGGAACGACTGCCTATCTGACCTTCACAACCCATTTAGTACTGGGTAATACGATACCCCTTGGTGAGACTGGTTGTCAGACTTTTTGGGCCACTGACTACCCGTAACGACTGTCAAAGATCTACGGATGACAGCCGGGACCAACAGTTTAATGTGCTTTCCGAGGCACGGAGGAAACTCGGTATATAATGGGCGGTCACCCATCCACAGACCGACCTAGGCAAGCACAGCTTAACCTGAACATCGACCCGAGCGGCTGTTATAAACTATTCTGGACCAAATGCAAGAACATTTAATGTGTTAAATAAAGTAATTAGGTGTGAGTATCACCCTGCCTGCCTGTGTGTGTACCTTCTATAAATTTAATATTGCTTTCATGTCACTGAAAAAAATGCACGCCAATCAAGTGACTTTTTAGCTTGATTGACTTGATAGCATCTATCAAATGATAGATGCTATCAAGTCAAATGATCATTATTGAAGTAGTCAAAATGCTTGATTGACACAACTAACTTATTTTGATACTTATTTTGTTTTGTTTTCATTTTTTTTAACTTGTCTCTTTAAACAAGATATCGTCAATCAAGCTAAAAAGTCACTTGACCAAACAACTTGACAAACTTGATCAAATCTTGCGCTAAATGTTTGCGCTAAATAAGTTTCTTGGTTGTGTTTATCACTACTTGGTTGTGTTTATTACTATTTGACTTGATTGCTGCAAATAGGTTTTGTGATAACTCCAATCAAGATCCCGTTTCAAATAAAAGTACTACCTGTGATCATTGTGCTTGATAGGCTCAGATGCAAACAAGTTACTTAGTCAATCAAAACAAAATCTTGATTGTGGCAACTATTGTTTGGGCTTTTTGTGTAGGTTGATACTGGTTAATACTTTGTCCCCGATCCCGTACTACAACATTCCGAGCCCGCAGTAAGGTGAGGGCAAAAAACAAAAAAGGTTCGTTCCGTTATTTTAATTTCCAACGGAGAATTTCTTTCTTCGCATTTCAAGCATAACAGTGCTTAAATCTGGTTTTTTAAATATAAAACAAGAGAGGAAAATTGTACTGCTTGTAAACAAATTGAAAAGTTACGTCGGAAAAGCTTATTCGAATTAATTTTCAGTGAAAACTTATGAATACGTTATGTAGAACTATCTAGAAATGAATAGTAATTGAAAGCGAAAACGCTTTTCACATTTGCATGTTTTGTTATATGGAAACTCCTGATGTTCATATTTTTATACATATACTTATAGCACGATCAGCATTTTAATGTTCCCACTGCTGGGACACTCGGCCCTATGAGAGGGAATGGGCTATAATCCACCACGCGGGCCCAGTGCGGGTTGGTAGATGTCATATGTCTTAGAATTTTGGTTCTAGGACATGTCGGTTTCCTTACATATTAGGTATGTATAAACATTAAGTATATTGAACAGTAGCTACAATTGAATTTAATTGCCCTAATGCATGTTTCAGACCTTCGTTACGAATACGTTTGTAATTTGAGGGTACATCGTCCTTCGCTTCAGGCAATTTCACTCACATTCAAGAGATAAACTTTTCATAAAGTAAATTCTATTTGACTTTCCCATTCTATGTCAGATAACAGACGGAATAACCGAAACACATAACGGGGAATTTTAAATTCGTGGTATCTGCCGCACTGTTTCTCACCGAGTTAAAAGTAATAAATATCGTTGTTATACATATGTATGTATATTAACGATATTTATTACTTTTAACTCTCTTTTCTCTTTTTAGTTTATGTATGTACAGACGCCAGCAGATGAAGCTACCCGAAATTGTCAAATTTTCCCAATCAACCTTTAAACTAATGCTATAGCGATAAAGTTGAAAATCTATTAAAGAAATTTGACAGATTGCAGTAGCTTGATGTGCTGGCGTCTGTACATAAACTCGCGCCTTTTTCCGATGGGGGTAGGCAGAAACCACCATCAAATGAAAAGAATACATCTGGTCATACACGCACGCTGGTTGCGAGTTATTATAGTTACTGTGCAATGTACTTCTAACATCCAATTTAGGTCCATGAATGTCTTGTATCCACACTAGATACAACATTCATAACTATATTACTACTATCCCTCAAACTTCGCTAACCGCACAAGTTTGATAACTTAAAGATTGAATAGTTAACGTCTTATTTTGTCGTAATTTTCCTAACTAAAACTTGATAATTATGATAGCGTAGTGAGCTCGAAAGTTGGGGTTCACTTGAAACTTTCGTTTCCTACTGATAGTATTTTGAAAGAGTCAATAAATGACTCAAAAACTTTCACTCGATCGTGAGGATCAGTCGAGTGTGAGTACTCTCGTGCAATCTATACGTAAGGTATGTAGAAAAAAAAAACGGTAAATCTTGGAAATGGTCCGTGAAAGTCACGATTAATGATCGCAATTGTTTATTTCCTTACGAATAAATTTCATATTACCGTTTAATAGGGGAAAATGTGCAATATCTCGGTAGGTACGGTGTATATTATAGAAACATTTGACTTTATCGTACATTATGTATGGAATTACATGGCGACTTGGCATCGTAGCCAATTCATACATCAGTGGTATGGTCGGCGGTCAAACTTACTTGGGCGTCAAATATTGGAGAAGCAAACAATAAGATTTCCCCAACTCGCTGCTGATATTAGTTTATTTACCCATAAGTTGACGTGCATTGCCATTAGAGTAATATTTCCTATGGGAAAGTCCAATCGTCCATATTAAAGGTTCTTAATTACTAATATTATATCGAGGTAAAATTTGTTTGTATGTAGGGGGTAATTTCTGGATCTACTGAACCGATTTTGAAAATTATTTCACTAATAGTGAGCTACATTATCCCCGAGTGCCATAGGCTATATTAACAACGTGCCCATGGGATAATTTCCGACAAAAACGCCAGCGAAGCCACGGACAACAGCTAGTAATATTTACGAGTAAAAGACGTGTGAAATAATCGTAGCCTCGTAGCGCTCGTAGCATTCGTAGCATTTGCTACGCCACGTAACCCCATATTTCTTGTACATTTGGCAGTGGTACTCACTCGAATTCCTCATCACTATCATCCACAGCCCGACTCCACCCACTGCTAGCTATAGGCCCCGCTTTGCTTATGCCAAGCTCCAAGTTTTTTGGCCAGAATATCCTGGATGAGCCAGGATATTCCCGCGAAGGCAACAATGCCGTTTGTCGTCAGCCCATTTCGCCGCCGGACGACCAACTTATCTTATCCTACGCAACATCTCGGATATCGTGTAAAGGTACAGAGAAGCCATAGCATTAGGGTTACAGGGTTTTCTTTGATAATCTTTAGTTTCTTATTTCAATTATCCTATGAAATCAATTGTTAATAAATAGAATCCTTGTTGATTTTCGCTTAAACCCATTTTTTTAAAATTAATTTCAGAACAATTACAATTACTTATTACCACAAACTTTATTAATAATTTCCATTACCGCGTTATTAATTCCAATTAATTGAAGAACTTATTAATGGAGGCTCGTGACTCATCAAATCAAATCAAATCAAAGCATTTATTTCAAGTAGGCCAGTTACAGGCACTTTTGAATTGTCGAAACAAAGATAACAATTAAATGTAGCTACAGTCCCAGTCACAAGGCATAAAAACTGTGAAAGTACTGTAGTTGCCCATTCCCTATCGTAGATCTCTATGGAGAAGAACGGGCAAGAAACTCCATGGACACTCTTTTAAATCAGCAAATTGTTACAAAATCTTGGTTACATCATTCATGTTGAGATGGTACACTATGTGAGAACGATGTAGCAAGATGTGTACATTAAAAGTGTCCACAGTAAAAACAAAAAAGACAATTAAAAAAATAAAAATAATTAATTCAAATAAGCCGTGGCAACTAAGAGATGACCAGTCACACTGACAGCGCCCGTTCACGAACATGACGCATAGATCAGCACCATTCAACTCAACCATTTTGAAGGGAACTAAATGATCCGACACACGCGCCACCATCAGCGAGACATTTGAGTGAGCATGACATACTCTCAACCGCCAGGGCACATTCAGGTCAAGAAAGGACGTAGGTTTCCAGTGAACGATAGCTTTTTAACACATAGTTCTCACACAATATCGGCTTTATATAATACTAAAGAGATTGATTCTATACAATGCAAAGATAGTTGTACAATCTTCAGCAGCTCCAACAATACTATTTAGTGTTATCAATTTGTGCGTCCCTGTCCTTGTGGAGCAGGACCGGCATTGAGCCAAGCATTTTTATCAACGATATAATCGTTCAACTTGTAATATGCTTGCTTGCAAAGAAAATCAAAAGTCCTGAACCCTTATATTATCACAAGTATCAAATTACATTTCGATAAAGCAATTATTTCAATTGAACAATTTCAGTTATCATATGAAATATGACTGCCTCGTTGGTGTGATCGCAAGCGCGACTGCTGATTACGAGGTCCTGGGTTCGATTCTCAGGTCGGGCAAAGTGTTATTGGGTTTTTCCATCAGGAATTTCTCAGTAGCAGCCTACGTGGTCTGGATTTGTGCCCGGTTGATGGCAATAGCGTCAACCCCCATTACATGAGACTAAAACATAACGGGCAAAATGTGGGTGTACTATTCAGTACACCTCTACCTAACCCTTCGGGGATTTCAGGTTTGATGTTATGAGTATACCTAGGATAAAAGGGCAGTCTTTGACTTTTTAAATTTTTCACCAGCGCATTTATTATTCAGTTAGGTTCATGATCTACATACCTACTTACAAAATCAGTATTTCCTCTGACCATCCTGGATACGGTTAAAATATGAATTCATATTTAGAACTTTCCTGATTCCGCTTTTGTCTTGCTCCGCGGTATATTCTTCGGTTTCAATATAATTTCCATCAAGTTTGGATAAAATTTGTATTAAAGTCTGGCGTGCATTTTCCTGGTAACTCTTTCTGTTTTTATTTTCAAACCATTGAACCGGTTAATATTTTTTTCTTAGCGAATTATAAAACAAAGTATGACCGTTGCTAGGTAACGTAATGTTGGTTCTACGTAACGCTGGAATCGTAAATTGTTTCAACACCTACTACTTGTGAGTTTGACGAAACTGCTTAATGATTACACATAGGGTCTTCTAAGGTGCTTAAAGACTGGCAGCTATGTAAGTAACTATCTGTTATATAAAGGGTATAACAAGACCCTTAACGAAACCGAAATGCACTTTTTCTCGCCGTCATTGCTATCATTTTTTTGTTCAAAATCAAAATCAAAGCATTTATTTCAAGTAGGCCAGTTACAGGCACTTTTGAACTGTCGAAACAAAGATAACAATGAAATGTAGCTACAGTCCCAGTCACAAGGCATAAAAACTGTGAAAGTACTGTACTGTAGTTGCCCATTCCCTAGCGTAGATCTCTATGGAGAAGAACGGGCAAGAAACTCCATGGACACTCTTTTAAATCAGCATATTGTTACAAAACCTTGGTTACATCATTCATATTGAGATGGTACATTATGTGAGAACGATGTAGCAAGATGTGCACGTTAAAAGTGTCCATAGTAAACACAAAAAAGACAATTAAAAAAAAATTCAAATAATTAATTCAAATAAGCCGTGGCAACTAAGAGATGACCAGTCACAACTGACAGCGCCCGTTCACGAACATGACGCATGGATCAGCACCATTCAACTCAACCATTTTGAAGGGAACTAAATGATCCGACACACGCGCTACCATCAGCGAGACATTGAGTGAGCAGGTATGCGGGTATGTTCTAGATCATACCCACATACCTTCTAGTTTCGAGGATATTTGGGGTCAAAGTTCCACGTTCCAACGTTTGCACAAGCTTTTTTTTTTAAATACATGTTTTAAATGTAAGTTTTTTACTTTAAGTACCTCCACGACCCCCGTACTACACCCGTACTACATCCATAGCACAATGTTTTCTCTGTGCGTTAAATTGAGTCCTAAACTAAAACGTGACTTTTCACGCCAAAAAAAAAGTCGTTTCCCAGCAATAATTTTTGCGTAACGTTACTTAGTTTGATGTGCATAATGCTTGGATGACGGCTTCGTGACAGGTCCCGTAACACCCTGTAGAAGAAAGAAAATAAATATAATACCAATATAACTTTTAATCATGTGAACAGTATAACGTTATTTTTACTGTCCCATCACAGATACTTCGGTTCGTGCATTTATTTTCTAAATCCTGTTTTTTATCTCTAATAAATAAAAGAAGCTGATATCTTAGACCCTGTTGTGGTTAGGTTAGCGTCAGCAAGGAGGGCAGAAGAATGGACTACCCCTAGGGAGCCCTCGGCAACTTAAGTACGGGTTTATCGTCACTCGAATGGCTCGCCGAACGCATTCTAATTTACTGTTTATCCCAAATTGCAAATTAAGTACCTAGTAATGGCCCTAATCTAATTGAGATTATTTTGATGTTAGGTTCAAGTTAAATTCTGAATATGTTACTAATAAAATATTAACAAAAAATACTGATTGGTTTCAACCAAAGAATCAACATCAACTTTATTTCAGACCTTGATCCATATGTCAAATCAAATCAAATCAATTTATTTGTGTAACATATGATTTTAGTAATACACAATACTTATAAGCTATGTTAATAACAAACGAAATAAAAGATTTTAATTCATATATCTGCTGCACTCACCTGACGCACCGGCTATATGTAGGTATGTATGTACCCAATGGACCATAATGGTGCAGGAAGGGTTTTTTACTACTGACCTTCAGAATGTCTTTGCCGCTCTCACGCACTCTGCGCATCATAGAAGCCATCTTTTTACTTAAGATGGTACTGAAACCGTCAGTCAGTAATCAGGACTGTTTGAAGAAGCACTTCTGCAAACATTCCTGATGCGCTACAGTAACGTGGGAGCCCCAACAACATCCTGAGAGTATTGTTGTACTGAACTCTGAGTTCTTGTGTGCCCTCTGCGTAAATCGAACCCAAGAGTGCACGTATTGACAAAAAGCCTTAAAAAGAGTTATTTTTACTTCTGTTCTGGTGCAAACCTGCGGGCCAACTTATTGAATCGGACAGCCAAACCCCTTCGTTCTCTTTCCATACCAGCATCTTCCTATAAGTCCTCCGTAACTGCACATAGTTACCTAAGTACTACAAATCTAGCACTCTTTCAAACCTTTTAACATAACCGGTGGCATATTGTGTGCTGGTTTTTTATGTTTTGCCCTAAATTTTGGTTTTTTGTACGTTGTATACAAGTCCGTGCGCTTCTATATAAGCTTCACAGACCGCCAACAACTTCCTGAGTGCGCTAATTGATGGACTCAGCAGCACCATGTCGTCCGCGTAACTAATACTGTTGACACATAGTCCGTCAATAGAACAGCCAACAAGAGTGCTACTTAGCTCGACAATCAGTTGATTAACACACAGGTTGAAAAGCGCTGGCGGGATCAATCCACCCTGTCTCACCACGCATTCCAACCTATACTCCTCAAATAACTCGTTGATAATATAATATCAAGCTATTTAATAACAGGCTGTTTTCCTTCCATGTATTTTCATAAAATTTCGCCGAAAAATCAGTTTGGTCAATCGTTAGCGAGTTTTCGAACAAGAATAAAGGATTCATACCGCTCGCGTTGTTACATGAAGTTTGTTCTCGTCGAGTTACGGTCCTGTCTTTTTTCAGCCAAACTAATGAATGCCTCGAACACCTAACTCCACGTTAGGAATTGAAACTAACTTTTTAACCGTGTTGGATGATTTATATGAATATTTTATACATCATTATTTTATTCGAGACTATCATAAACCTTGGTATTTTGCCTGTAAATATAAATATGTTATCGTTAAAACACGGTCACTTAGAGCCGATTATTTAGTTGATAGAATTATGCCTTTTATCTGAAGAATAAATACCTAGGGATAGCAGTTTGACGTACTTTTCATACACAAGCTATCAAAACTGGTTCTGGCTGGTTTGATTCCCACTGGTGATTCAAGATACTTTTTTGGCACTTAAGTAGGAATGTCGTTTAAGTCTGTAGTTTCAGAACAAACGATTTTAAAGTGAAAGCTTTACATAAAATATACCACGAGGTATATTTTCTAACCGTGCTTTTACCATAACATAATATAAAACATGAAAAAGATTTCATGTATGAATAATGTATTCGTTTCAGCATGAATATGTCGTTAAGTGCTTATTGATTGGATTGCAATAGAGGGCTTCTCAAATTGATAACATAAAAAGATTTTCATAAGGGTTTTTGTTGTTTATATTGTTCGAGCGTAGAGTTTATAGTCGTAACTGGTGTTACGAGTTTTTTTTTCTTTATTAGTTTATAGAGAGTTTGATCAGTATGACCATGCCACCCGCATAGGGGCATTCTATGTCTGTCTACACTTAATACCTAAGTTTACAATTGGTGCTACTGAGTTGCTTTATATTATTTGTCAATGCATAATTTACAATACATGCAGCATCCGGTATAGAAGCGCGTATAATAGGTATACGCTCATCAACCAATAGCATCGCAGCATAGTACTTTGCTCACGAAGTGTCCCTCTGAAATCCGTAGCACTAGTGGGCTGATTTAGACAAAACAGAAAAGATATATAAATTGGCAGACTTAATTATAGAGTCTAAAAAGTCAAATGAAATAATAAAGTTAGCCTTAAGTCTAAAATCTTGCCAATCTATAATGTTTTCAATTTAAAATATGATGAATTGGCTAACATTTTAGGTTTCCAATATCATGACTGTCAGTAAAACTACAAATCTATAGACAGTTATTGTTTTTGAATTAACCCACTGGGTTCGTATCGTCAGTTCATTTATTTCGTTGTTTATTCTGAATTTAGGAATAGGCACAAGAGACGAGACTTTAAAATGACAGGTAAACAAAGTGAACCGCAATGACATCTGTTAGAGAGGGTTCCGATTGACATTTTCAAGAATGAAATATTTATAGAATTTGTCATGTGGTTTTTATCTTATTACCCTTTTTACGATCATTTTGTGTAATTTCGTGAGTTCAGTTTCGTGTTGTAGCAACATTAGCTTAGGCTCCTCACATCCTTTAAGGTCAAAACCTTTTTGGTTCTAATGATGGACCAAGAAAAAAAGGTGGACTGGGTCTGTGTGTCTGTGGGTCTCATAAAGCAATTACTGACGCACCCAGAGTAGGTCAGCTCGCTAATACAAACAAGCCAGCCCGCGCACACATGCACACCATAGTAAGTCTACCGCTCACCATTACGCTCCAAACCGCGCCCGCATATTGTTAAGAATATAAACATATTTTTTTTTTAGTTTTTTTTTCAAGACGTCAAGTAATGTTGCTTTAAAAAATGGGTGATTTTCCTCCATCTGGCAACCCTCCACACGCTCACACATAGTTACGCGGCCGCCATTGCGGTGCTTCAATTGTTTCTTAGCGAAACTCTGTCCGCCTTTTTTTTGATGAAAATGAGATTTGTTTTGTAAATATTAGAAACGATTTTTAAACATAACCTTTTTGATGTAAGTGAATGAAAAAGAACGAAGAGAGAGAAATAAGAACCACATGTACATAATATGACTATGTTCTCATAGACTAGTGGGTGGGTATATGATGATCTCATTATGAATTCACAATCCGTGAATACAAAAACAAATACAATGGAGGCTGTGGCTGCAACAATGCATGCATTCATCCAACCATACATTTTATTGTTCCCATCCCTTTCGCCACACATTCACAGACTCATTCAATTAATTTATTCATTAAATCGTATAAAGCTGTTAAAGCTTTCAGAATATGGCTTGAGGGCTTGTGTAATTACTTATAAAACCTTTGTCCCTATAAATAACATCGTATTGATTATGTAGGAATGTGTTTATTTCTTGTTTGCGAGCGCAGAAATTATTACAGGCTCATGTTAAATATTTTCAGTTAATTAAGTACTTGGGTTACGAACTTCGTGGCAGCACAAATTCTCATATAAAGCTTTGATACCCAGAATCTATTTACACGCGCACGCGTTTCAAAAGTTACTTGAGTTCTTGAAATTGCGACAAAGTGAAATCGATAGCAGTCAGGTAAAAGTACCTGAGTAGAAGGATTATTGTTACTTAAAAGAAAGTACTTGATATTTTTTTTGGAAAAACATTCCGATTTTTTTTCCGTGACATTTTGCTATCTGGGAAAGTATCACGAGAAAGTTTTAAATTTATGGAATTCTCTGAACTACTTTTAACGATTAGGTATTTATTAAAAAAATATAGTTACCGTCCATTAATAAGAAGAATCCATTTATTATCAGGTAACAAAGACCCATTAAACCTAAACATACTATAGTATAACATAACATCACACCAAAATGTAATAGGGGGCTAGCCTATTGCCATCAACCGTGCACAAATCCAAACTCCGTGACTGCTATTGAGAAATTCCTGGTGAAAAAACCCAATAGTACTTTGCCAGACCCGAGCATCGAACCCAGGACCTCATGCTCAGCAGCCACGCTTGCGACCATTAGACCAACGAGGCAGTCACATACTACTAGATAATACATATATTCTCATACATATTCTCATACATTACATTTGATAATAATCTCATAGTGAATTTAATTCAAGTTACCGTTTCGTTTGCATTTGTGTTACTTTGTCAGCATTTCTTCCGTAGTTCATAGTTAAGGCAAATCTTTTCCCTATCCATTTTAATATCGCCATGTTACATTTAGAACACGAGTCTACAACATGTCAAGTCAACTGTAACAAGATTGATCTGTAGGTTTTCCTCCATAGGAAGTTATAATTTCCGTCAGGTTCCACGAAAATGTCATTTTGCGAATCCTGCGTGTATTTCGTACAACAAAGTAGCTGAAAACAGTGTTTTTATCTACAACATTAGGTTGTAAATTGTATCTAGATAAGTCTGTTGTAAGAGGATGCAATGAAGCGTTTAATGAAGTAGTAATATGTACAGTGGTGTTACGAAATAAGCTATTTTGTTGTAGTTAATTATGTTTAAATTACTTATATTCCCAAGTTTAAGTACCTACGTACATGTTGAAGAATTCGAATATCCTTACCTAATTTGGGATATGATATAACATAACACCACGCTTGTAATCCATAAAGTAGGCAGAAGTGAGCATAATGTTACACCCATATTATATATACACCCATATTATATATTTAAAAAACTCGCATGTAATACGCGGCAAGCCTATATTGTCATCAACCGGGCACAATTCCAGACTCCACATACATAATTATGCCAGTTTCACTAAAAATGCCTCTTCAAAAGGGTTATATCATAGGTGGGTTAGTACAAAAACTCTATAAATGCTAATAGGTACTTCCCATCCGTCAGAAACACCATTTATCATCATTATCATGTTATCCGGACGACCCGGTAAACGTTCATTGTTGAACACTCACGGGCCTTTCCGAGATTCCCTTGAGAGATGACTTCGCAACTGCAACCAACGGTGACCCTTTTGAGAATATATGAAGGTTCGTGAAATAAAGAGGTTATGCTACCATTACTCAAGAAAAAAAACTTTTGTTTGCGTTTATGGGCACAGTGATCCATGGGACTATAAACTTTTTTATGTAGGGCAACTAGAATGACGTACAAATCATTCTATCGGTCAAAACGTCGGAAACGAATGATAGATTTCTAGAATATTTTTGTTTCTTTATTACTTTTTTAGTAGATAGTTGTATTTCATCGTGGTACGTCAACTTGGGGTTGACCAGTCCAATGCTAAGCTGTGGACGGCTTCCATGATTTATACGACATAGTGAATTATTAATATAAAATATAGCTGCAATCTGATACGTCGATACGTCTCACTGACTTAGCTTTTTCTTTTTTAATGCACAACATATTTCTGAACTGAAAAATACTGAAAATGCGGAGTATTTATTAAATTCTTGGTGCATTTTTCCGAATGTGTATTGAAAATCTAGGGATGGAGTAATTCGACCGACGAACCGAGTATTATAAGTTCGGTCTTAATTATTTTTTCAAGTTACTTTTTTTTTAATTTATCCTTGCACTGCACACTGTTCCGGATGTCCAAGGCGCAAGTCAACTAGCTTATATTATCTTCTCCGTATTCAAATATAACTATCTAATCTAGGTATAAATGGCATAAGTACCTACTTATTTGTCTGTATAATAAAGCTTTTGTATAAATTAAATTTTTAATTTAAATTAAGTTTAATTAGGTTTTAATTCTAAAGAACGAAATGTGGAAAGCACGTGCACATTTTTATTGCATTCGTAGTATGTTAAATAACAGCCAGCGAAATATATTTCAGTGTCTCAAGTATTTCTCTCTTGAGGAACATGTTAGTCCGTTTAAAAGTTTAACGTCACTTGAAGCAGTAAATGCCGAGACCTAAACTCTTTTATATAAACCGATGTGGATTTTTTTTTCTTATAAAAATGTTACGTATTCGTTTTTGTGGCCGCGGGTGCTCGTTTAGGCGTAAATCTCAAATTATGTAGTTGCGAATTTGTGATTCATGAGAAAAAATCCATCATACGATGCCTGGATTTTATTTTATTGTGTGCGATGGAAATGTCGTTTTATTTATTTTATTTGCTCTACTTGAGTCGGTATTCTATTGCAAGGCTGGATAGAGCTTCTAGCATCGATTATCTAGCTTGCTTCTGCTGTTCCGATTTTTTCCCTGAGGCATTGGTACTTTGCCATAGTTACTATTCTAGGTTTCTTTCGGTAGTTTATTACTTAAATTTTCTTGTGCTCGTCCTCTTTAATGATTGAACAGCATTTTATTACAAAGAAACTAATGTCCTTTGATGTTTACTAAAATATCTTTGAAGTTTTTAATTTAGTTAAAGTGCTTATTTTAAAATTAGCTTATATGTATAATATATTTTTTTTTACTTTCGCTGCTGCTGCGGCTGCTGAGATCCTCAAGCGGCGCAAATACTGTAACCTTATCAGTAACTACAGTTTTGAGCCGTTTAAGGGGCGAAACGCTCGGGTCATGGGGCCCGAGTGCACATCTCCTTTTTAAGGCTATATCTCGCCGACTGATCGACATTTCGCGTGACCAGAGGGCTGGCTCTTTCTTTGGTCAAAGAATTAGCATTGCCATTCAACGTGGCAATGCTGCCAGTCTTCTGGGCACGTTTCCGGATGACATCGATGGGGTGGAGTACTTTGACGCCTAAGTGTCCTGTTGTTCAGGGGCGTGCCGTCCATAGAGGCAATTAGGCCTAGCCTACCCTACCATTCCTACCAACAACGCAACAAATGCATTTATTATAACTATATTAATAAAAAATAAAAAAATAAAACGCCTGTTATAATACTTAAAGCAACTTGTCGCGGCCGTGTGACGTAACTGGTAATAATATTACGACGCTCGCTCCCGGCCGTCTAGGCAAGGCCCCAGCCGGCCTAATTTCCATTGATAAATTTAAGCACACTGATAAGTATTTTCGTGTATATACACGGAAATACGAACGGCACACATAGTAAATAGGGGCGTAAACTCCTGCGAGTGTAGCTGGCTAGCTGGCCACTGATTGGCTGCCCCACAAAGTATTATCCGGCTAAAACGGTATGCGGTGATGCAATTATATTTGGTAGTGTTTTTTTCATTGACAAAATAACAATTGTATTTTTCTTAGAAGCCATATTTGTTTCATGTGACAAGCAAAATTTATTTCGTGATCTTGAATGTTTTGATTATTATAATATCTGACGGTTGTAATTCGTTTTGAAACGTACAGTAGTGTAAATATTATTTGTTGTATTTGTTTATTTACTTAAAAATGGTGTTCTGTTGTGAAGTTTGCGCTGATAATGTGTTTGTCAGAAGTTAAAAACAATAAGTATTCACGATTGTTTGATGTTAAGATTCAAGTTGTGTCTAAAGGAAAATGTGTAGATACCCGAATTACGAGAATTAACCCAAAATTCATCTCGTAATCGGTATTTCAAATGAATCTTTCTTCTGTTTGCATTGTCAGAAAATCGTGATTTGAACCTTGATTAATGTGGTGAGTTCTTGTATTTATAACTTTGGTTTTTACAGGCTTATTTTCAATGTTTGTTTTTCAAATATTCCGGTCAGACGCTCAAAATTGGGTACGGAACGAAAACTAAACTATTTTTTTTTGTTTACAGCGCCCTCTGTTTTATTTTTTAGGTTTTTTTGTAACGAAGCGACATCCTTCGTTCTTGTATTGACAGAATACCATTGAAATTCCTTATATTTAAGCTAGATGGCGTTGTTTTCTCATACGCTTACTAAAAAGACGATGAAGAAGACTAGAAGACAGATGCGGGGGCCTGGGAGGGTTAGTGAATATATCAATAGATGTGACTACTTTGAGGGTCATCCTAAGTAGAGCGACGCTGTGATGTTGCGAGTTTTTTTTTTTTTGCTTGGCCTGCCCGCCTTCGGGAAGCACTGCACGCCACTGCTGTTGTTGTCGTTGTTTATATGTGGGAACTTACTTTTAGTCTTCTTTTTAGCATTATTTTAGTTCTATTTGTAGTCTGTATATAATGTACATAGTAGATATTTTATCCTATAATAAAACTGATTTAACTTAAACGTCTAGAATAATATTCTAAAAGTTTTTTTATCAAAAGTTGGCACCTGGCGGACATGAAACTGAATAAAATGAGTAGGTACATACTTAAGTAGAAGCATTTACCTAAAGAAAACGACACTCTTTTCAATTTTAATCTCAGGCAAACGTTTGACGACAGCCTTCTAATTATGCAAATAAATTTTCGTAACTCAATTATGAAAATTCTCGTAATTTTTCAATTTAAACCTAGCTTTATTTCGTTTATAGTAACGCTTTTTAAGCTTGAGGCATTTTCTTACTTAAGAATTAAGAATTACTATAATAAGAAAATTTTAACTCAACAGGCCTTTTGTTACATTCGTCCTAATTTATTAAGTAGATCTGATTTTAGGTATATTATTGTTGATAGAAAGTGCGGTCTTGTCATTAGGTAATGTATCTGATTTGGGACGTGTCGGACTTCGGATTCCTTCCAAAGTTGATTACCTACTCGTAAAACAATATTCAGAAACCAAAAAAAAAGTGCTCGCTCTCCTTCGCTCTTATTTGAACGGAATAGAAACGTTAAAGACAAAGGTAGTATAAAATCTGTCTTCCACAAAAATTACAATACAGTTCGTAGGCTTTTGTATGATATTGAACTGCTTGTCCTGAAACTACACATTTATAATAAAAAAGCCTCATATCCTGAGCAATCCTTCAGTTATGACGAATATTACGACATTATTGTTGTCAGAACATTTTGACGTGGGTGCATGACAAACTAACCAAAGAACTATACTATAGCCCTGTCACAGTAATTTTACGTTTAAAATAATCCTTATGTCGAAGAGAATTGTCAGTGAGTCATTGTACTGCAAACTCAGAGGTAAAATAACAATAGTCTAAGTAGTCAGGCAAACTATTTGAACATGTAAATATTACTGGCCATTGTTGTCTGTATCAACTAGTTTTTCTTTTTCTTTTTTCCATTGTTATTTTTTGTTCCACTCAGAATGAGCAAATTTTTATTTTTATTTCAAACGATGACGAAAGGGTGATTCATGTTCATTTGTGCACTGTTGGGTCAACATTTACCTAAGGTGCGAATTATACAAAAACGGCGTAAGATGGCGGCGCGCGGCGCGGCGAGGAAAGTATAACGAAAAAAAAAGAACGGCGTGCCTGCGCCGCGCCGTTTGAGTGTAATTTACCACACGTCGCGTCGCCTACGTACATTTTGTATGAAAACGTTTTGAAGCGGCAACATGCCGAGCCTTCACCTTAGGCCGTTTCTGTGTAATTCGCGTCTTACACAATAAAAACAATATTTTTCATTCCTTCGTCCACCATTTAGGATGTAAATATTCAGAGGAAAGGGGTTTTTAACGGGTCTGTCACTACAATAGAATATGACGGGAAATTTCAAAATTCAGAACACGTCTTGAAATGAAAAGGGCCTTTCGTATCTACTGTAACAGAGAGGATATTTGAAGTTCAGGCCTTCGGCTACAGTATAGGCCTCCGGCGTTACTTAGTGCGCGCCGGCTTGTTACTATTTAATGTAGAATTATATGGGCCTCATAATTGTGAAACGATCTACCTTCTTGCGAATTCTGAATTTCGAACCATTTTGCATAAACATAACTTTCGAAAACCGCGGTTGGGAAAGATTAATCTTGGTTGGATCAGAATGAGGACATTTCTGTGCAGGTACTGCGTTTTCTATAATTATTATAATATTATTAAGAGGTTTAGTTTGTAAGTTTGTATGTCTGTGTTTGTATGGGGCAGCTAATCTTCGGAACTACTGATCCGATTAAGATTTTTTTTCACTAATAGGAAGCTACATTATCCCCAAGTGTAATCTTACTTCTTACTATGAATAAAACTCCGAAAGTTTGAATGGATGGATGGATTTTTTTATTACTCAATCACGCCAGAACGGCTGAACGGATCTGGATGAAATTTGGGACAGAGATAGATTATAGTCTGGAATAGCACATAGACTTTATTCCGGTAATACGATCCCGTGGGATAATACCAAACTACGAAGCTGTGGGTATAAGCTGTTAAACTATATTTAAAATGAATGAATTATTATGAATTATAGTTCCCTACAGTGCACAATGATAGGTATCCGGTTAACATCTCGTCCGTCCCGTCATTCGATACATTGTATTGACACAATGATATATTTCATCGTCACGAGGTCATGCGTCAGCATTTTTCGGGAAGGTTTCCGGCCTTTTTGTATCTTAGCGGATTATAAATGGAACATATCTACTAACCACAGTTATAAAGATAGGTTCAGTCTGTACTTGTGGCTTATCGTCACCTGCCTTACCTTTTCCTAACTATGTTGTGGTCGGCTTTCAGTCTAACCAGATGTAGCTGAAAACCAGTATTTTACATGGAGCGACTGCCTTTACAACCCAGTTATTACTGGGTAATACAGATATCCTTTGGTAAGACCGGTTGTCAAACTTTCAGGCCACTGACTACCTGTAACGACTGTCAAAGATCTACAAATGACCGCTAGGACCAACGGCTTAACGTGCTTTCTGAGGCATGGAGGAAACTCGGTATGTAATAGGTGGTCACCCATCCACAGACCAACATAGGCAAGCGCGGCTTATCCTGATGATTGATCCGGGCGGCTGTTATTATTTAGGTATTTAAATAAAAAGAAAAAAAAACATAAATACAAGGCTAAGAAAAAAAAAAATTTATAAGCATTGTGTATCTTTTACCGAAAAATAGGTAGCAATAGTGTCAGAAAAGATAATTTATTTACAACATTACTCATTTATCAACAAAAAACGTTTACGGAAAATACCTTAAATGATTCACACGATTTTCCCTAATCTTTCGTAACATTCTACAACAATAATTCTGGTTAAACTTGGATTGCTTTTTAAAAGTTCAGAGAAACAAAAAAGTACTTCCAAGTTCCCGGCAATTGTTTTTGTAAAGTATTATATTCAGCCATGTTCTTTGTATTGGGAATCAGAAACAATTTCATGGGAATATCGAATTACTCAGGTTGAAATTAGATACGGATATAGCTCATTTTCCTCTTAATAAGGTATCTCAAGTTCTAATTGTTATGATCTTTGTATTTTAAGGAAACCACCTATGTTGTGCCAATATTGTTTAGCTTGAAAAAAGTATATGACTGTTTTATTTATTTATTTATTTATTTAAACTCACAGCCTTTTCAAGGATATTTCTAAGCGTTTAGTTGACACTTCCCGTGACCCAAGGGCTGGCTTTTACCTTGGCCAAAGGCTTAGCGTTGCCATACAACGTGGCAACGCCGCCAGTCTCTTGGGTACATTACCAGTTGACAGCGTTGAGGAGGAGTTTTTTGACGCCATTTTTTAAGTTTGTTTCTAGGTTATTTACTTTAGGTTATTTTAATTAATAAATGTAAATTGATTAGTGTAAATATATTTCAAATAAATAAAAGTGTTCACTCTTTTTATTTAAACTTCATCTAAAATAGTGGTACATAGGTGGACTTAATGCCATAAGGCATTCTCTACCAGTCAACCTTTGGATTAAATAAGAAAACAGTGTGGTAGGGTACAAAATTAATATCTAAAAAAAAAAATACTTGCTTTAGAAAATCAATCAATCAATTTAATTATTTTTGGTTTGGAGTTTTGTTTTCTGTTTTTAATCTGTATTCATGAAGGAAAAACTGTGTAGTAGTGTGAAATTTGGGGTAGCTAAAGTTCACATGGAGAATTGGAGAAGGCGGGTGCAGAGAAATAAAAATTATCGATTGGTATTAACCTTCAAAGGTCTGTAGGTAGCTCTCTAATCATCCCTTTATAAATTTCTTCTGATTCTTCAGACCTGGTACTTACGTGCAAAAGGAATCGATACTATTCGATACTATTAGCCTACCCCTGTAATTTCGGTTCTTTTAACAGTGTAGGTACTCATAATGTGGAATTAGAAGCTGAGGAAAAATGTCGAATACAAATAAAATTGGTTTCTTTATTGAATAAATCAATCATGATGAATAAATTAATTGAACAAAAAATAACACGGCCTTTCTCATTCCAAATTTTTGAACATATTCCACGTTACAACAGGCAAGTCTTAAGGATATCTTCTGTCTCACTTACACTTTAGCATCGAGCTCGTTTACACAGTTACGAGTATGCATCCAAGAACATTCCATTCTTAAAATTATTAAATTTCCTTGTTATAGGAAGAAAAAGACCAGCTCCTAACAACGAACTGCTGGATCACACAGATCTGGACAGACTCCCACCTGAGGTGGAACATCAGCGACTTTGACGGCATCGGCGTCATCAGAATACCATTTGAGAGGGTCTGGAGACCTGACATTATACTATATAACAAGTAAGAGTTATTTTCATCATCATTATTCTTATGCCTGAACTCCCCGAAAGGTAAGGAACAGGCGTACTCTCACTTCGTCAGTTTTATTTAAATCTCATGTAATAGGGGCAGGCCTATTGCCACAAACCGGGCAAGCATCTAGACTCCGTGACTGCTTCTAAAAAAAGCTAGACGGAAAAACACAATAACATTATGGCCGACCTTGTTATCTTATTATCTTTCGAACACTCTATAAACCAACGCAACGAGACATTAGAACGCGACAACGTTAGAGTAATTTTATTGGTCGATTTAATTCCAAAATCAAAATTGTTAACCCTAATGGGTTGGTAAAGTTTTAATTAGGATATTAATTCTGTTTTAAACAAAGTTAGACTGGAATGAAAAGTGTTACCCGGTTCGAAAATTTAATTGTGTTACCAATTATTTTTGATTTGATTTAGTGGAATTTTAGGGGTTATGCTAGTATCGGCTGTAAATTATAATATTGGGATGGGTGGTTTACCCATGTTGTCCATCTAGTTATGTCCTTAGCCTTGCCAAAACCTCATCAACCGAATAACTAAGGTATTATATCACAAACAATGACTAAATCCTTTTCAAATAAATTAAATTGTGGAAATTTGCTCAACTTTGTAGGTAAGTGTTTACTCCATTCAGGATGCTTCAATATACAATATAAAGGGTGTAGACCGGAAAGGTTCTAGTTTTCCCCGCCGTATTTTTTTTTGTTCTAGACTAAACTTTCTAGTTACGAAGATATTGGGGGTCAAAGTTCCAACTTTTTCACAAGTTTTTATTTAAATATTTTTTTTAACCTCAGATTTTTACTGTAAACAACTCCACGCCCCCGTAATACTCAATCCATCCATCAGCACAATGTTTTGAGTGCGTTAAAACGTGATTTTAGACCCCAAAAAATAAATAGTTTCCAGTAATATTTTTTGTGTAAAGTTACTTACTTTTATGCACATAATTCTTGGCTGACGACTTCGTTAAGGGTCTTATTACAGTATAATCTATTATTCCAAACTTCAATCGCTAAGCTAATAATTAGTTAGTCGTGTATTAAGATAATATGCTTTGTTGTTACAATGTAAGTATTAGCATACATAATGGATTATAGATCAATATTTCCTCAATTATCTAAATTAACATAATCTTGTTCCGTTAAATATTAAGGTATATTCCTTCGCCTTGAGTTTGTTTGAATTAAATTACAAAATTGTTAAGTATTTCAAAAGAAGTACTAAAAAAACGGAACGGAAAATAAAATACGAAGTGCAATCAGTATTATTACTGCAGAAATTTTCTATTAACGTTGTTACAAAATTACAAAGGGAGCAAAAGAAAAATGGCGTCACTAATGACGCAAAAAAATTAAGTGTTTCTTTGTGCGTTCTGCGAATCGTGGATCATTACGTATCAGTTCTTAACAGCTCGCTGCGCTGTGCCGAGTCCGAGTTCGCGATTAATTGAACATATTTATAAAATTAATGGCACCTCCCACGCCTTGGACTCACGGAAAATCACTCGGACGGTTCGGCGCTTATCTTAGTGTATGCAATGTTGCAACGCAAACAATAACACGTCATACAATATAACTACGAGAAGACGATGTTAGAATGCATATCATCATTAAACAAAGATATCAATATTACTCGTCTCCTCTTAATTAATCATTAGCGTCCGCGCCGAGCCTATTCAAAAGGAGTGCTATAATTCATTAATGTTGATAAAGTGAGTGATGGCAAAATCGATTGCTACTGGACTTCTGACCGCGACCGTACTTAACAACTAGCAAACGCTTCAGACTTCAGTTTTTATTAAATTAGTAGATATTATTAAAAGTCTGAATTGAATTCGCGTGGAGAAGGTTCCGTACAATTTGAGATCCTCAAAACGAGCCCTTTCATTTGATATATGACAAAGTAAAGTTTGCAATATATTTTTTTTTACCCTTATTTAAAAAAAAAAATATATTTACTTTCCACAACTGTGTTTAAGTCATAGGATTACACCATCCTACCAATTGTCACCTGATTTGGTCCAATAGATTCGGAGCAAATTGGCTGTGACAGACGGACGGACAGACAGACGCACGAGTGATCCTCTAAGGGTTCCGTTTTTTTTCATTTTTTGTACGGAACTCTAACAACAACAATCCATTCCAAAACAAGATAAGTTTGAAAACAAAGTGTGTAGGATAGTCAACTACGCAAGGCATAATGCCCAATGTTTTGGCGCAGCTGATATCTAGCGGTACACTGCGAAACATATGTGATTGACAGATGACAGACGACCCGAATGGCGCAGTGGTTGTGAGGCTGCCTTGCGTTCTTAGGGTCCCGGGTTCGAATCCCGGTAGGAGCAAATGTTTGTGTGATGAGCATGGACATTTGTTTCCGAGTTATGGATGTTTATATGTATAATAAGTATGTATTTACAAACAAAAAAGTATCTATGTAGTCTAGTATCAACTATCTGGTGTCCACGACACAAGCCTCGTCGCTTAGTGTGGCACCTAGATGGCGCTGTGTGTAATGTCCAGCGATATTTATTTATTTATTTAGATAAGGACCAATTAAGAACCACTATAGTAAGTAGACACATAGTTGTCTATGTGCGTGTAGCATTTGTTGGATGAGGCTTACAAGTGAATGAAAAGGGTTTAACAGATGTCAGTCGCCTTCAGGATGATAAATGATGCTGATCATTTTGCATTCAAAACATGTACAGGATTTTACTGAGAAAATGGACATCTTGGACTTTTCTGGTCCATAACAACAACACAGATTATAACTAACACCAGGTTCGCCTTTTCTAAAAATGGAGAAAATATTTCCTTATTTTACATAGTAATTTATTTTTCCCATTTTACGAGTATGATAAGTTTCCTTCTTGGTTTTATAACAATAAGTTTGTACTACAGATTCTGAGGGTCTATGGGATTTGCAGTCCTTTCTAAACAAACTGATGGATTTTATAGTTACTTATTGAGGCGGAATAATTTAACTTTTTTGAAGACGCATATTTCACTTTCGTGGATAATTTTTGAAAAGGTTCTATCGTTATTTTATAACAATAATTTAATGGTAGAGGAAGACCAAAGAAACGATGGATGGACTGTGTGAAGGATGGTATGGCTAGAAAGGAAATTACTGCTGAGATGAAGAATAATAGAGAAGTATGGAACAAGAAGACATCATCAAAAAGAATAAAGTTTTTCTTTCTTTTACTTAGATACCAACGCATGGAACTTCAGCATTATTCTAAGTCGAATGTTTCGTCTCTCGTCTAGTGTAGAAGTGTCTGATCTTCATTTGTTTTACCTACACAAATATACTCGTACATTTTTAATTTAATCTAGTCTGTATCTCACAGAATTGCCACCAATTTCTCCCAAGAGGTACAAAACTAAAACAACAAAACATTTCGTAGACTTTCTATTAGTATTCGTACACGATTATATTGAATAGCGACGTAAATGGTACGTATATATTAGCTGTCCCCTCCACTACCAGCTATTAGATCGCGACGGGACTAAATGCATAATGTAAATGCGCAATTACCAACACAAAGTGCCAAAACATTTTGCAGTTACTTGTTTCTTACCAAATAAGGCTTTGAGGAACGGGGTTTAGTGAAATTGACCTGTCAGCTGAATTTATTACACGTCAAGGGGTACACCTGAACGTACCTTTCGCTTCAGACCGTTGTTTGCGACATTGAGATTGATTTCGCCTTATTCCGGACTATTAGCTGATGTGGAATTATGTATTGTGTGTGGTTGTGTGTGAATTGATTTAAGGCTAAGTTAAGTAAGATGTAATGCCTCTTCTTGATGATTTGTGGCAATATACAATATCAAGACATATATATAAGGTGGCATGCTGATATCCGATTCGTAACAAAAAACCCACACAACAGTAGAAAGACTATGTAGTTTGTTTTTTAATTTAATTTAATTTACTTTACCTTTTTAGTGAAAGTTGTTTAGTAAAACGGGGAATCACCTCCTTGACGGGCGCAGGTTACGCAAAATAGAAATATACCAAAGAAATAATAATATTGAGTTATGTATTTTTCATGGAGTTAAAGAAATCGTAACCTCGCAACCTGTGCACCCATATAACCTACCTTGACAACTAATAGGGATAAGGTATCGTGTTTTATTCCTCAGTTAATTAGAAATAGTACATAATAGAGCCTCCTATAATATGGACGAATTGCCACCATAACTTTGTATTTTTGCCACCAAAGCAAGCCACAAAACTTTTACAACCTTGTCCTAAGTATCAGGTTCCTATTGAAACGATAATATACAGTGTGTGTTGGTTAACGAATACCGATACTTTATGCGCATTAGCTGTAAGAGCATCAGCCAAATAAAAAAAGTAAAATGGTGGTCATTCGCGGGATGTGGGGGTTAGGAGTATTTATAAACGTGTATTTGTCGATAGAAACGAGTATAATACATATAATATAAAGTATCGGTAACCGTAAATCAAACACACTGTATATTCTAAATAGTGGACTGCACTATTTAGAATATACAGTGTGTTCTGGGAGTTATAAAAAGGGTGGACCCTTAACGAAGCCGAATGGCACTTGTTCTCCACGTACTAATATTACTATTATTAGTATAGTATATTAGTATTAGTGTAGATAGCGGGAGTTGACCATTTTGAGAACTTATGCTCATAAAATATCATATTTTTTGTCCAAAATAAACAATTAAAATTGTTATCATACAACTGTTATTATGATTTAATTATGTAAACTTGACGTTCACGCACAAAATAATTAAAGAAGCCATTTAATTTCCTGTTTCGCACGAAATGTTAATTTAAATGCTTTTCTACTAAAACAAACCTTAATTTGGTACGAAAATAGATATCTTGAACCCGTATCGCACAATTTATTAGTCGAGCGAACAAAAGTGAATGTTATCTACCTAAGATCTATAGAAATTGAGATTTGAGCTCCTTGCCTAAGGGTATCCACTGACCCTTTTAGAAACACTCACGTGTAAATAATGTTTAACAAAACGAAATTAAAACCTTTCTAAAGTATGTTGGTATTTGGCAACACGTACATACGTAACACACCACTCGTATGTAATGTAAATAGACCTGCAAACACGCACAAAAAATGGATTTGAATATTACCTTCGAATACTTGTGCAAAGGATTTGAACATTGCTGTTGGTTTATTTATATTCTTACTCGTTTTTATCACTTATTTGGAAAAGTAAGTTTATTTAGATATCAATCCACCTTTTTGTGTGCAGCATTAATAACTAATTGAATATGCCGCTCATATGTTTTTGTTTCAGAAATATGCTATAGATAAGATATGACGTGGTTACTAACTTATTCAAGTTATCATCATCAGTTATGATCATTTGGTAATTTACGTAGTCGTTACAATTAATTTTAGTTTTGTTCAACAAATGCTTACTTATTGAATACATGAATTTACTCAAGCTCTGATGAGCTGACTTGTTATTATTTTGGACTTATGACTATTGTATTGTATTGTATTGTATAACGGGGTTGGTGTTCGCAACTCCACGTCTAAGCGCGGGTTATGACTAATTTGGATCTAAATAAACAATGATTAATAAACTAAATTGGAGAAAATTTCATCAGCTCCGGAAAATGGAAAAATATATTAATATATTTTGGCAGAACAACACTCAGTTTACAAAAAATGGACTATTGATTATTAAAATCTAAAATACGGAATTAATAATGTTTGAATCACACAGCTTTAGTAACTTACCGGTTTGAACTTCAAATCGATCACTGTCCCAAACAAAATAGAGTGGACCTGCTGATTTGATTGAGTTAATTTGTTCGAAAAAATTAAATTGTACTTTTTTTGTTATTGTTGTTCTTGTTATGAATAATTTTGAATTTCTAACAAATGTAGGGAAATAACCGCCCTGAAATTTTTCATATCTGATTTTTTTATGAGTTGCAGGTTGTTTTCTATTTTTGTTGGGTATAAGGCTCTCCTATACCTTTCCAATTTCCTCTCTGGTTTTCTTTCAACAAGCACCCACTCCATATTTTTACAAAATTCAGTTGAGTACTATTTGTTATATAATAGTTTTGCAACTTTGTATACGTACTTACCTAGTATGTAGATTTACGCTTCGTTCGGCTAAGACCCTTTTGACCTTTACCTCATATTCTGTATGACTCAAACTGACCTAATTTGGAGACTGTCTTGCTAGAGGGAAACTTCTTATAATAATTGGGAATCTTTTCCGAGTTGTGTTGTACCAATTGGATCATCATAATGCTCCAGGAAGTTACTTTTGCTTATGGGTTAAAATAATTTACGGTGAGATTGTGTATTTTCCTTTTGTTATTTTGGCGGCTGATATAAATTATTCAATTTGTTGTTACTCGGTTATGGACGCACGTTATAATCGTAGGCCTTCATCAGCTACCTAGCGGGTAGCGACGAATAAAACGTTATACATAGCGAGATTATAAAAGAGACTTTATGTAACTAAAAATTACCTTAAAATTAAGATGACCTTGCCAAGTTTAAATGACAAAATTACTCTTCGAGAAGGTGGATTGTTCAGAAGAGTGCCTAAATCTGAGCTGAATAATGAAGGCAACTTAAGATTCACATTACTATCACGACTCTTGGATTACCTACCGTTCGCGTAACAATTTGATCCTCTAACGAATTCACGTACTTCAGTTACTGGTATCGAAAAACGTTTCATTTGTACAAATCGATTTATTCGCTTACTGTTTAAATTACATTTACATAATGTCGAAACTATTTCAGGTTTGGTGTTTACCGCATCATTTATTTTATGTCAGAATTTACATATTTCATGCTGTTTCGCATAAATTAACGCTTATGACGCTTAATGGGGTGAGCAGAGCTGTAAATAGTGCCAAATACTACTTGAAGTCACGCCTGGTGTACGTTTCATGTGTGTGCTTTGGCACGTAATCTCTGATGGAGCCGAATCTGCGGGTAGCAATTAATGTAACTATCATTCTGCGGCTCTACGTAACTACTTAATTTTAAAAAATGGTTCATGTCAAGTTTTGTTTATTTTCTTTTTGACGTCAATATTGATACAATTATAAAATATTCGCCTCGGCCCACATTTACACGTTCGTCCACCAATTACTAGTTGTGGCCCAGGCTTGTATAGTACTTTTCTCAAATAATGTGAGGAAATTAACACTAAGTAGTCCTAGGCAGAACTTTTCATTTAAAAATACAGTTGTTGAATGTATTGAATGCATTAAAGAGATCTTTTTTTTTTTTTTTTTTTTTTTAATAAACCGCTTTTTATTTGCAAGCCAATTCGAAATTTAAACAAAACTTACCTCCTTGTTTGCCATGTTTCAGAGTAAAAGATCGTTCCGTGTTTGAATAACACGACAGATATGAGTTTACTGTGTAATTAATTTGGCCGCTAAACACGACAGATATGTATTTTCGTACAACTTTTGCCGGCCGTTGGTCGCATGTATCTGGCCAGTACAGCAATTTCGATTTATCTCGAAGAAGGTTGTCAAAATATGCTCAAATTATTATCTAGCATGTTTGAGAAAACTGTATTTTTTTAAATGATATTGTGACATTTCATCTGAAGTGCATGAAACCTTGCTCTAAAGAAAGTCTTGAAGATTTATAAATTCAATGGGGAAACCGAAATGTATTTGACTCTAAAAAGTATCGACATACTTTCCCACTTTTTTCTTTGTGTTTTTAGAGATCGTCGCCCTCTATTTTTCCTTGTTGCGTTGACATACGAAAAAGCCCACAATGTAAATACGAACTTCGATAAAAACGCGATAAATAAATATACCATAAAGGAAATAGCTACAGGGTTATGCATGGGAAATGTTATAAAATAAAGATTTTGCACTTACGTTCCCTTACAACGTGCCACTTTTTGTAGGAAGCACCTCTTATTTTTGGATAATGCCATAACACATTGACCCCGTTCTCATAAAAATATCAACTCAACTTTGATATTTGAACGGTAGTAGGAGACTGTACTCTTTCTATCTCCTTCATAATATTATGTATGTACCTACATTTATTTGCCAGAAAGTAGGTATCGTGGAGCTTTAGGGTTTAGCTTAATAGGTAAGGAAATAAAAGAAAGAAGAAAAAGTATTTATTTGTCTCGCACAGGACAAAACCAAATGATGTAAATTAACAATAAAACAAAAAAATATAAAAAGTGATCTTAAGAAAAGCTTAAAAATAAGACATACATTAAACTAAAATTTGGTCCTGTACGAGGCCAAAAGGAGCTCAGCAAGGCGCTGTAACATAAAGAAGAAATACTAACTACAAAAGGAAATACTTTAACAAAATCAAGGTTTTAAATTTTGTGCAAAATATTTAGTTTTTCTTCCACACTTTCGGAAGCAGGATGCACTGCCCAACCCGCAAAAAAAAAGCACATGCAGGAAGACCAGAAAAAAATAAGAGAGATGTACGTTATTTGTTAGTATACCTAACTTTCCCACAAAAATGGACTTGGCTATGTCGTCGAACACGGGCTCGGTTTTCAGTGTGACACCGGTTCGTCTAGAATGAACTATGAAATAAATAAATAAAAAAAAAATATATATATCGCTGGACATTACACACAGCGCCATCTAGGTGCCACACTAAGCAACGAGGCTTGTGTCGTGGACACCAGATAGTTGATACTACTACATAGATACTTTTTGTTTGTAAATACATACTTATTATACATAAACAAACTCATTTTTACAGTAAGACTCGTAAACTATACGAGCTATATAGAAGATACTGTAATTTAGACTTATGTTTTCTCTGAAACAGCCGATGACAGAAAAAACCGGCAAAGCGCGTGCCGTACTCGCGTACTCGATTCTGTCTAACCTTAAAAGAAAATGCGGTAGGTTTTTGAAGAAATTATCGCTGTCGCTCTTCTTGCCGGTTCTTCTCCATAGGAAACGACCCCCCGAACCGTGCACCTTTTTGTCGACGTTTTATAAGTGCCCATCTAGGCCTATATGAAATAAAAATATTTTGGTTTTTGCTCAACGACCGCTATTTGGACATTGGTGCGATAAAGACAACTACAGTGGGTCTAAAATAGCCGCTTTAGCAGAATCTCAATAGGAAAATAATATGAATTACGTTACAATTCGTAAAATGGTCACAAAGTGACAATTCATGGTATTAACTGCGTCGGTGACTATTTTAAGATTTTTAACGTAATTCATATTATGATCCTATTATGATTCTGCTAAAGGGGCAATTTTAGGCCCCCAGATCCGACAAATAAAAAGTCACAATTCGAGATTTGGTTCTCGACTATTTCCTCCTCCAATATTCGACCAATTTAAAAGATATTTCATAAACGAACAAGAAAGATATAATATTGTGTCCCTATGTTTTTCTTTTTTCCTTAATAGTTTTCAAATTTGTACACTAGGCCTCTGTTGACAGCAGTCCAAATAGGCATTTTTGAGCATTTTGTAAAGGGTCTAGTGCTTATACAGATTATGTATTATCAAAATGGAAAACATAGGGACACAGAAGAGGTTGATATTTATTTAACTGTAAAAAATCATAGCTTTAAAGTCATAAACCAAAAAGAAAGCAGGCGAGAGCGTTTGTAGGGAGAAAGACCACCGCATTTCCTGATCGAGCCAAAACAAGATTAAACATAATGTTTGCTCTTTTTATTAATTGTTTTTATGGCGGTCATTAATACGCGCTCTCAAAAAAAATGTGCCTACTTATTACGGTTCAAAAGATACACCCCTGAGACAGACGGACAGATAGCGCAGCTTTAGTAATAGGGTGCTGGCACCCTTTGGGTACGGACGCCTAAAAAAGTAATATTCGTCACGAAAACTTTAAGAACACGCTGACCTGTGCAAGACCTCTGTCAAACCAAATACAATAAAATGCCATTTATCATTTATCTACGTTAGAAAAAGGGTCGCGACATCCCTGATCGGGTAACATCATCCTGATTGCAAACCTATTGCTCACATCTTTTGTTTAACCCCTGTGGTGATAGGTAATGCGTTTGGGATTTCTAACGCGTTAAACGAAGATCACCTTGTGGGTTTTGCACGAATTTGTATTTAGATTCATTCGTATTATGTATTCAGTGTTCGGGTCAACTGTTTGTTTCGTATTTGGTTTCGATTGTCCAGCTCAGGTAATGTAGACAGCAAGAATACTCTATGAGTGAATGGTCTTTGTGCTGCTTAGTTGAATGATGAATATTGACATATTGACTGATGTGAAGACAGTATAAGTCCTTCTTCTATTTGTTTCAAGAATCATCATTATTTCAATTAACCTTTAACTTTTCTATTAATACTCTGAGAGAAGTAGACATACGCTGGAATCCTTGCGATGTCCCAATAAAATTACACTAAGATCACTAATCCTAGAAGATTTAGTCTTAATTATTTTACTTGGTTCTTGTTTACCGTAATGATTACTGCGAAATCTCTTTAATCGTTTATTTTGGAGGTCCAAATGAGAGACTCAAGTTCATTAGTGTACATTTATAAGATACAACCTAACAAACAATTACGCCCACCCTTTCTGTTTTACGTTGGTGACTAGAATAAAAAGGACAAGAACAAGATCTTTTACAGTTCAAAAAATATATTTTTGATCTTTTATTAGTACTACGTGTTCTTTAATCGGGTAAAGTCGGTGTAACATGTCTTTAAAGTATAAAAATATAATCAAGATGAGAAAGCAATACAACATTCATAATACCTACCAAAGTAGTACTATTATTAGTATTAGTAATACTTACCATAAGACACATTGCCGGCGTAATACGGACCACACAGGCGGGCTAATTGAGTTTACTTCAATGGCATGAAATTCACCTCATGCGCTGCATGTGGTCGTCATTTTCAGCGTGCGAATACGTAAAGATTCAATACAGGCGATACGCATACGGGTTTAGCAAATAGCTACCTATCACTGTAAAGCAACCTAGTACCTACATATTGTCCATCTAAACGTGCATCGTTCACACAGTCTGAAATTTCAAACATAGGTGTTGATAGAAAGTAGGAGTTGGTGCGGTCGCTGGATAGGCCCCACTTGGTAATGAGGAATGGAGGGCTGATAGCAGTCGAGGGTATGCGTGAATGTACTAGTACTACTAGTAGTAGGAACAGTGGGTTTTTAATCGGTTAGAGTCCGACATAACCCTGCGCTCGCTCCAGACAGAGGGTATCAATTTTAGAATTTTCCCACTCAGCAAAAAAAGGAAAAAGCAAGGTTGATCTCCTAAACAATTCTGACAGAATTAATTCTTATAAGTTCTATACAAAAATACAAGAAAAATAAAGTAGACTCAAACCCAAGTCACATGGGATAACGGTAGAAATATGATGATGACAGAAATACAACCAAAAACCTGATCTATACTATCATTAAAGAATAGTATTTGAATTTTTTGGAATTTGTAAGTTTGGATGTAAATTTAATTTTTGGACGGAATTTTAGTGAACGAATTTTCGGAATCGGATCAGAAGTTCCAAAAATAACCCCCTTTTTGGAACTTCTGATCCGATTCCGAAAATTCGTTCACTAAAATTCCGAAAATAAAGTTCCGAAAATTCGTAATTGGAAGCGTCATAGGCTATATTTGAAATGTTTACGTGGGACGTATTCCGACCGCAACGGGAGCGAAACCTAGGGCAAAAACTAGTTATTGATAAGCTTATTGTGTTTGACTTTATTTTCTTTTTCAGCGCTGACCCCAACTACAGGTCAGCGGTGATCAACACAAACGTCATAGTGAAGCACACAGGCGAAGTGACGTGGCTCAGCCACGGCATATATGTGTCTGTGTGTGACATCAATGTGGAACAGTTCCCCTTCGATGTCCAGCTGTGCACCATGAAGTGGGCTTCGTGGACATACGATGGGTTTCAGGTGAGGTATATGATTCGTAATGCTCATTATTTTGTTGTATTTTGGTCATAAATCGTATGGTCCTAAGTTACGAATTCGCATAAAATGACATTTGACATTTTGTGGTTTTGGAATATGAATGTCACTTACCGATCGGTACCCGGATCGGTTACGATCCGCAATGTAGTAATATCCGTATTTAAGTTGATTTTATAATGAAACTAGCGGCCCGCCCCGGCTTCGCACGGGTGAACGTCATACATATAAACCTTCCTCTTGAATCACTCTATCTATTAAAAAAACCGCATCAAAATCAGTTGCATAGTTTTAAACATAGGGACAGACAGACTTTGTTTTATACAATGTAGATGTAGTAATTTCAAAATATATATTCGTAAGAGATAACATAACCTATCATCACGCCTGTAATGCCCGGAGGCATATTTCTATATGTAGGCGTAAGAGATACGTCTACATGTTTAGAAATACAGGGTGGAATTCATCAACGCACAAACCTCACGTGTTCCTCTGCTGTTTCCTACAAAAATGCACCTACACGGTCAAAATGTATGGAACAGCTGTTTTTTTTTTTATTACCGGTAAAAAAAAAACGATGTGGGGAGGTTCGCAGTGATGTACTGATTATGTGGGAACTGTTTGTGCGTCGAGGTCCCTTCCACCCCGTACAGCTGTTAGCGGTTCTCAAATCAAAGATGGAATCAAACCAAGTGAAAGGTCACAATAATTTTAATGTTATTGGAAGCGAGACGAAGATCATTGCGGTCATGCCTGCGCCGCGCCGCCGCGCTGTCATCTTACGCCGTTTGTGTATAATTCTTGCCCTACGCCTTTAGCAAGTTTCAGTGCGTTTACTGGCAAAATTACGATCTACCAATATTCGACAAAACAAAATAATGAAGATTTCTTGATTTCTGTTGAAATAAAGTCTTTAAAGTATTGCAATACTTTACAGACTGACATGTTAATGTTGTGTCTCAGGAGCAAATTACACAAAAAAAAACGAGCTGTTTCGTTACTAAAACAACTCAATATTTGTGATTAATATATCCTCGGAGTTATTAATGTTGCGAATCAAAGGGCATTTTTATAATAGCACATTAATTTGTTGGAAATAGGTTTAAAGAGTTAGTAGAAATCTTATTAAGTAAACAATTTTTTTTCCAAACTTCGAATTAAATTAGGTAAGTAATCAAATTACAAAGTTTGTTTGACAAATATTTGTATTTCCAGAAATTCTCCCGAAATCAATTATATTGGTAGATAAGGGGTGCTTCACACTATGTTCGGGTGATATTCAATTTGGCAGTATTTCTTGAACAACAAAGCCGAACTGTAGCAACACTATAGACGTTCAGTTTCCATTCGGCACGTGCTGATCGGGAAACTGCGGTCGATATCTATTCTTAGAATCATGTTCTGGTCATCAATAGCCTACAGCTGTCCACTACTGGACAACAGCAACTATAATCCAGTCGCTACCAGCCACCCTGCAAAGATCGTCGCTCCACCGAGCCTAAGGGCGTCCCACCTTACGTTTGCCGATCTGCGATCTCCATTCAAGAACACGTCTACGCCGAACAGTCATCGGTTCTACGGCTAATATGGCCGGCCCGTTGCCACTTCAGCTTACTTATTCTATGAGCTATGTCGACAAATCTGGCTCTCTGTCCGGCACAAAATAATTCGACTCAGCCGAGCGACTTTTCTAGGAATGTATACGAGTATCTACATAGTTATTATCGATTTTGCCGCCCGGCAATGCCAAATCATTTCGACCCGAATATGTATGTAGGACCTCTAACAGAAAATGAAAATGTTAACTTAGTTCCTCAATAACTTGTTTCATAACGTTAATAATTCAGTTCATTTGTGGACACAGAAACTATATACAAATTTAATAAAAAACGGCCTTTGTTCATCAATCTTACTTAAAATAACTTACTGTCTAACAGACAAAACATCCAAAGAAATAACTCAGTCTCCTGAGTACCTACCTAATAAAATTTTCACTTCAATACTTCGCCGAAATACTCCATGGGTGAGCTAAATGATATGTGTGAAAATGATACAATTACGGCTGAGTGTAGGGATGCGTGATACTTGCATTTGTGTCGATATTATGTTTGATCAACGCGGATAAACTAAAGGATTTCATTCTAGCATCATTTCGAATGGCTTTGTTTCGATTCTTCAAAGTATCGAATCGTATTATAGATTGTGATAAGGATGCACAATACTTGCATTAGCATCGTAACAAAATTTGTCAACACGCGCCTAAATATCAATACACTAGATAAGTATTATAATAAAAGAAACAACTTATACAAATTGACTGCACATTTATGACAACGTGGATAAGATCCATTCATTCCGATACCGGTACTTTTGTATCGATCAACCATAATATCGTATTCGTTTGTATCGATCAAAAATATCGAAATATTGCGTCATGTTGTATCGATACTGTAAGTAAAGTATCGGATCGTATTGCGCATCACTACTGTGTGACATGAAGCGCGAAGAGGCTGGCAGACTGGCAAAACGGGACTAACCCAATAATCCGGTTTATCCCAGTACTGCAGCAATCCACGCTTAGATTATTATCCACGTTACCTTCATTGACCAAGCTGTTACTGACGGATTTACTCGACGACAATTTAATTTAATAGAAGTGTAAATGTTTGCGACTGCATAGTTCTGGAATAAATTGAGTTAAAGACTGCGCTTCCACTTAGAACCTTAAGTTTTCCAAGATCGCGCTTTCGTCAATAAATCATGGGTATCGGTATTGTGATAGGATTATTGAAAAAAAAAAGTAAGTGATGGGAAAACAAAAACGCCATTTTTTCCAATAAAGTCTTAATTTACAAACTTGGAAATAATCTTCTATTAACCTTTAGGTATTAAAACACTGCAATTAGCTCTTGATTAAAACTGTAGAATTCATTTTTTGGCACGAAAATTAAAAGATTTCAACTACGCAAAAAATCAAGAATAATGAAACCAAATGTTTGAATAGTAAAATTTTACCATTTTCCCACTCCGGAAACGTGTCTCGCATAAACAATGAGCTAACAAAACAAAAGATGTAATGAGCTTTTTCGATGGCTTATGCCAGCGAAAACAACATGACGTCAGTTTAACAATAAAAAGTATAAGGTTGTTGTTATTGAACAAAAGCAAACTCCTCATTACTTGAGACAGGGTTATTTATACATTTGTATAAAAGTAAAATCACTTCGCTATCACGGTACGGTGAATGCAAGCAGCGGGTTGGTTTTTTAACAGACTTGCATTAAAACAAATGCTTATTCGGGCGTTAATATTTTCTCGGTTCTGGAATTTACTAAAAGCTTTTTGACAAGTTGTTTTGTTTTCATCGAGTAAGAAATTGGAGTGGAATCACAGTTTTAAACATTTTGATTTAATATAGTTTTTTTTTAATAATAATAAATGGTGTCGTCTTAATTATTTGGACGCAGTATTTACTTACTTGAAATTCTGGCTAACTTACTTCGAGGTTTGACTGCACGTCTACATCTGAGGATTACAAGATAGACAATAAGTTGCCTGACTTTGGAGCTGAAGCCTGTACTATGGCAAGTCACTGGATGACTGGACCAATCAGTAGATGAACATAAGAACAAAAACTGTTTAATTATGAAAAATGTTATAGGTCTGTAACATACATATTAAACAACATTAACTTCCATTAAGACAAAAAAATCAACATTTGTTTAAGCGTAAAAGACTAACACAGTAAAAAGTTATCGTAAAAAAGCTAATTTACGTTAACAAAAGAAATTAATTTCCGGAAGAAACGAGAGAAGTTAATTTGCAAGCTTCCAGCGGTGAGGATGACATAGTAAAAATTACAATATTTTTGTTTTTATTTTAAGTAATGAAATTCTTGAAGGTGAGATGTGTGTTATGAGAAATGAGACTACCTTATGACCTCAAGCTGTCGAAAACGACAGGCATTATTAAGATGAAGAAGAATTACTGCAGACACTATATTTAACGTACTTGATTTGGAAAATATGATATTTCGTACACAAATAAACGTACAGTCCCATTATTTTTGAAAACAAAATATCATGAAAGCAGTAAGCAATGAGAAAACCTCCAAGGGGCCACGTCCCGATCACGAGAAATATTCATTTGAGTGGCAACTTCAGGCATTGTTTTAGAATTATCTCTCTAGACTAGCTTCTTGAATCTTTGCCCACCTCAAAGTCTGAACTAACCGTTTTACCAGTCAGATAATAAAGATCATATTAGATAGCTCCCAGTAAAACAGTGCTCGTTAATACAACCTAAAGACTCGAGATATTTAGGATAATCTAGAATTATTATGATTACGATCATCCATCCGGCCAGCGGCCTTTCATTGTGGTAACCCAGGTAACCACAACGAGCTTAAATGGCCGCTTAACTGTAATTAAGAACCAAATATTTATTTAGTAAATAAATAAAACCACAAGCTTTGTATTTTAGACGAACGTATCTACCCTAACGTATTTCAAAGGGCCTGGGACAGCGGTCGGTGATCGATTTTTGACCGAACAACGACACAATACCTTGGCCGTTTAATAAAGGCTTGGGTTTTTATGACTTCGCACACGATCAAAACTGCCATTGTGTCTAGAAAATTACTGGTGGATGCCTTATATTTTAATGATCTATGGTTACGCTACACAACTGTAGCGTAACCGAGGGCTAATGGGAGGATGCGGATACGAGCCTCGGACGCTCTTTGAGATCTCAACATAGGTGATCAATTCTAACGCACCAATGGCACGTTATGTTCGCTGTAATTATATATACAGACACACATATACAGGGTGTAATCGGATCCTTAGCGAAGCCGTTAACCAAGCATTACTGTACATCAAACTAAGTAACTCTACGCAAAAATTATTGCTGGGAAACGACTTTTTTTTTTGGGGTGAAAGCCACGGTTTATGATGGAACTCAATGATACGCACTCAAAAAATGTGTTGATGGAAGGATTGAGTAGTACGGGGGTCGTGGAGGTGTTTAAAGTAAAGTTATAACATTAAAAACTTGTATTAAAAAAAAAAAAAAACTTATGAATAAGTCGGAACTTTGACCCCGCAATATCTCTGTAAATAGGTTCCTAGGTATGGTCATAGACAAAAAAAAAATTGCAATAACGGGGAGAAAAAGTGTCTTCCAGCTTCATTAGGTACTTTTATACCCATATAAAAAGCAAATTCGTAAAAAGCTGCATGGCAGTATCGTCACAACTGTAGTGTTTTTCTTATTGTTTGACTTTTTCATTGTCGTATTTCCGAGTATGTATAAGTTTATTTATACATATTTTGATATACATTTATAGTATTAATAGCGACCTGCGCCGACTTCGCACCTTCCATATCTATACATATACACCTTCCTCTTGAATCAATCTATTTAGTGCTGAAAACTGTTGCGTAGTTAAAAAGATCTAGCGAATTTGTTTTATACTATGTAAACAGATAAGATATGCTATAAGGATATATACATAGATATATATCCTTATAGCATATCTTAGTTTAAACTAATTTTTTTTTTCAGATTTACACCTACCACTGACTCTGCATCACCCAAGAGTTGACTGTTATTAAACGCCTATGTCAAGTCTGCCTCTGTACTTCAAGCCTACAGGCTTGAAGTTTTAAATAAATAAATATACTGTCCAGATGAAATTCAAGCATAATTGCTTTATCATAGAGACTGCTGGCTATATCATATGATTCGTACTAACAATTGGTTGGCCATAAATAATTCAACACCCAAAACTAAAATTCAAACAGTTCTAAATGGCCAAATTAGACCTTCATTTGAAATTTGAAGATACAGGTGAATACACAGCCTCTCTGTAACCTCTCACAACGGTAATACGGAGAGTAACACCATTTATTATGTATTCATCATTCTTTATTTAGGTACACACTGTATTTCAAAAAGAATTTTCTAGTCGTTTGTAATATCTCTCTGACTCTATAGCTAATTTCATTACGTTTGTGGATTTATTCTGACGTGTTTTGATAGATATGTAAAATATTAGAAATAGGTATACCTTTCTTTTTTTTTATCGATGGGAAATCATCAAATTACCCCTCCCGCTCTGGGCTGAGCAGCAGGGAGTGTCAGACTTTTACTGACTAAAACCCATCCATGTTCCTTCCTTTGCCCTTTACCTAAGCTCTTTATTTTGTCAAAATCATATTAGTTGTAATCCTATACTATTTTAATGAGCAATATTTGTATATTTGTAATCACGTTCTCGAAAATGGTTCCAATGATTTCGATTAAAGTTACAATTTAGGAGTGCAGGTTACGGAGTTGAAAACTCGATCTAGCTAGGTCACATGTCTGGGAAAATTCGATTTCTTTTTTTTTACCCGAGCAGAGCTTGGTCGTCGAGGTACTAATGTTATTAAAAGATCGTGGTATTGACTAAGAATTAGTATTGCTATTTATGATGAGAACCTTTTTTTATAAAAAAAATGTCCCCGACAGATATTAAACAAGAAAGCCGCTGGAGAACCCAATCATAGCAGAAGTAGGTCCGCATTTTAATTTACGGCTTCAGAGGAAACGGCACATTTCGTAAACGCAAAAACAGATTGGAAATCAAGATCGCAATCCTGTAATTTACGCCGACGTCACCAAATTCACGACTCTTTTGTATGAACACAAAAAAGTCTTATATGGCGGGCGTTTATCGCGAAAAAATGGGAAAGAATGTCATTGTATTTAAAATGTGAAAACCCTCCGGCGCGGTGCGGCAGAGAAAGTCCTTTGGAGCACAATAGCTCGCGTTACCCGTATATTACTACATTTTTTATTAGGTATATACAATCACAAAGTACATGTGTTTTACATACACACTACGCAGTAATTAAGCTTTTTTATTACTCGCCTGCCAGCAGCATATAATTGCAAGAATAACAGCTGTGAATGAGAGATGCTCGTACGTATGTTTAACATTTATTTTAATATTTAAATACTTACGAATTAGGTGTGATTTACATTTGAGTGTCTTTTTGAAAAATATTTTGAACAATAAAAAAAAAACAAATAGTTAACTATAAATGTTGCCAGAATTAAAGAAATGATTGGTAGAATGGATTAGTCGACGTTGTTCGATAGTTTCTACCACACCATACGACCGCCGCGCCGCGCGCTGACCGATGTCGATTGATGGCATCGATCGACGATCGATCGATTGGTGTGGTAAAACCCTAAGATAAAAGTTATATGAAAGTTTTTTGTTTAACTTTTGAATTCATAAAAATTAAGTAAATTAAACCAATTATTACTTCGTATAATGGAATCTTCTACCAAAGTAAGAACCTGTTAAAAATCCAACTTGAACCTTATGTGATTTCACAGAATCTCATTACATTTCAGTTCAACAGTTGATAGGCCACTTGATACTTATCGGAGTAGGTAGAAACTCAGTTCCGCGCTTCATAATTCTTTTTAATGATCCACAACCCCTGCATTGGCATCTCCAGAGAATGTAATTTGTGACGTATGGGTACATTCACATAATTCAATTTGGAAGGCAAAAGGTACGTTCCCAAAGAAATTTATTTGACATACCATCGTTTTATGTAAGCACAAATGAATTACTACGCACGAGTTTGGGAATGCGAACGGCAAAACATATTAGCGTTATTGAATAAGACTGATCTTGGCCTTGCTGGGGTCTCAGATTACGTCTAATATGATCCTTTTAAAAAAAAATTACCAAACAAAGACAAATTGTTGACAGACTTTAAATGAAATTATCTTATGTCTAAGAATCAATCTAAGAAGAAATCTGCTTGACACGAACCGCGTGATGGTTTTACCTTCACATAATTCCCAAATATTGGGGTCCTTCTGTCTGTTGCCTCATTTGATTGTAACTAAACTGATAACACAATCAAAATCCAATAATAATGTATTTTAAGAGCTTAATATCTACCTATGTAAACAGACTCATAAGACAGTTATGAAAATTTCTGGTTTGACAATTGAACCGAAATGAGGATTTATTACCTCGTTTAATTTCAGAAACCTTTACTTTAGGTGCTCCGAAAATTCGCAGCCTAAAATAAAATATTTGCACAACAAACCCCAGGAATTTTGAATTAATGATTTAAGATAAGAACCGCGGTCAATTTCATACCGAAATATTCTCCCGAAAAAACTTTTCAGGCGCCTGTCTGTAAAACCTATCGCTTTAAAATTTGATGTCTCTCGGGTCGGTGTTATTTGACTTTTAAATTAGGATGCTATCTCCTTTTGAATCGGCTTTCGTCTTAAATCTACGATCTTACACTCCCGAAGACGGGATTGGTACATATTTAAGGTTTCGCTACTTTTAGAGTTATAAAGTTTACTCCTTCGAATAATTTGGCCTCAATTACCTTTAATTTAACTTCAACATTCTTACCTAAGAGGCTTTTAAGAGGAACCCCACTTGGTTGTGTTGGTAAAGTTCAAAACAGAGTACCTTTCATCTTTTGCTGGTAACAATTAGGATAACATTCCTTCAGCTGTAGACTCCACGGGTTCCCTTGTAAGTCATCAGCCCTCTGCCCTATACTAATTCATTTGAGTCGGCACAGGTTGCCTTTTTGAGGCCTACTTCTTTATCAATCGCCATCTTAGTATTCTGGCCTTATCCTTTTTCATACAAAATCTATCTTATCTTCTTCGATTTAGTTCGTATTTCTTTTTAATCGACAATGGCATATGCGCAGGCCATACGCCAGCTAGAAAGCGAGTGAGCGAGCCGCGCGAGCCTCTTTTCGTACTTCGTTTCCGCACTTTCGGTAGTTCGCAGTGTGGAACCAAAGTATGAAAAGAGGTGAAACGTAGCCTAGCCCGGCTCACTCGCTCGCTCGCTAATTATAGCTCTGGCAGTATGGCCTGCGCTTTACTATCTATATCGCCTCATTTTTGTAGCGTTGTTTAATTCAAAACAAAATCTTCTACCTTTTTTTTTAGCTGGATCTAAAGAAACAGTTTGATGAAGGAGACACAACGAATTACCAAACGAACGGCGAGTTTGACCTGGTGAGCTTCGAAGCCATTCGACACGACCAATACTACTCCTGTTGCGTGGAGCCCTACCCTGACATCACATACATCATCAAGTTAAGGAGAAGACCCATGTTCTACGTGTTCAATCTAATTCTTCCCTGCCTTCTTATCAACGGAATTGGTTAGTGGAGTCTTAAATTACTTAATTTCTTTACAAAATAACTACTTTCTAAAATTTGCGCCGTTTTTCATCATTTCATTGGGAACATGTAAATATTCTAGCAATATAAGTATTTTGTACCTTTCGATAGCTATTTTAGGTAGTTTGTTTAAATAATGTCATAATTATTTTAATTTGATAATGAAGATGAGTATGCTCTTATGTTTACAGTAACTATCATAAGAAGAAGTAATTTGTAAACAAATGGAATAATAATGGTAACCATTTTGATAATACAACCCGTTTGTATAAAACTTCAGAAATCGTATAAAAAGCGACTGTTAATTGTTTCGTACGTACCGTTAATTTTGTGGTTGAACTCCAAATTGTTGTATTATCATAAATAATGAACGTAATATGGGTGGATACCTTTTTTTTTTTTTTTTTTTTTTTTTTTTTTTTTTTTTATCGATGGGAAATCATCAAATGACCCCTCCCGCTCTGGGCTGAGCAGGAGGGAGTGTCAGACTTGTACTGACTAAAACCCATCCATGTTCCTTCCTTTGCCCTTTGTGTTCCAGGGCCGCGGTATCTCTTTCGAACAGTCCCGCAACCCTGGCAGGCGTCGGCCCTTACGGACCCCTTCCTGTTTGCTGACTCTCTTTGAGGCGCGCGTGGAACACGAACGCGCCGTCGACACGGCCTGTCGTCATAAGACGGACGGACGGCGAGCTAGCCCATAGCTCACCGTCCACAGGCCCGCGTCTACGGTGGCCGGGGGCCACCACGTGGCCCCCGACGCCCGGTGCGTCTCCCGCGGCGGCTGGGACGTGAGGTTCTCTCCCTCTCACGTCCCGCCACCTCCTTCGCTAGCATGACTGCTTCGCAGAAGGAGGTGACGGCGTCCCATTCCGTCTCGCTCCGGACCATGGATTGAACCAGGGCCGGACGCGAGAGGTCGCCGCCGCCGATCGCCGCTACGAGGACACGGCGTTGCTCCGCCCAAGCGGAGCAGACCTGCACAGTGTGCTCCACCGTGTCCTCCGGTCGATCCTCGCAGTGGTGACACCCGGGCGTTTCCTCCCGCCCGATTAGGTGCAGGAACCTCCCGAAACAACCATGTCCGGTGAGGACCTGCGTCAGGCGGAAGGTGAGGGCGCCGTGGCGCCTCTCCAGCCACTCCTCAAAGAGGGGACTTACCGCCATTATAGTGGCGTGCCCTGCACGGGGTTGCGACAGTCGCTCTCTCCATGTCGCCATGAGATCACGCCGGAAGTCTGTCCGCTGAGCGACAATTTGCCGCGGCAGCGGAGTTTCCCCCCGGCGTAGTGCCTCCACGCGCCACTCGTGCAGGCGCGCGAGGACTATCGCCTCCAGATCCCATGGCGGCAATCCGGCAAGGAGGCTCGCCGCCTCGCCGGAGATCGTGCGGTACCCCCGGATTAGCCTTACGGCTACCACCCTTTGGGGCGCGTTCAGATAATGGGCGGCTCGCCGCCTCAAAGAACGCGCCCACACCGGGGCCCCGTAAAGGGCCATGGACCGCACGACCCCCGCGTAGAGCCTCCGGCAGGAGGCGTTTGGACCCCCCAGGTTGGGCAAGAGCCGCCTGAAGGCAGCCCCGGCCCGTTCCAGTTTGGGGGCCAAACGTCGGAAATGCTCCACGAAGTTCCACCGGCTGTCGAGGACGAGACCTAAGTACTTCAACGTCGGCTCGACGCCGATGGAAACCCCTCCTACCGTCAGCATGGATCCCGACGGTGGCGCATTCCGAGGCCCATGAAAGCACATGGCCTCGGACTTGTGCAATGCCACCTCGAGACCCAATTGCCGGATCCTCTCCGCGACTATCGCAACCCCGCGAGTCATCAGCTCGGCCGCCGCCTCGTGCGACCTCCCTTGCGCCAGCACCAGCGTGTCGTCAGCGTAGCAAACTACGCTGACGCCGTCAGGGAGGTCGGCGCGCAGCACCCAGTCGTAACCGATGTTCCACAAGGGCGGCCCCAGAACCGATCCCTGTGGAACACCGCACGACATCTCTCGCCGGTTCCACTCTCCGCTGCAACCAGGGTAGATGACGTACCTGTCCGTCAGGTAGTCCCCGACCACACGACGAAGGTAGGTCGGCACCCGGTGATACCGGAGTGCCTCCCTAATGCAGCTCCAGGGCATGGAGTTGAAGGCGTTGGCGATGTCGAGAGACACCGCCAAGACCACCCCACCCTGGGACACCGCATCCCCCGTCGTGAGGGCTCTCACGCGCATGATGGCGTCCACCGTCGAGCGCCCCCTGCGGAAACCAAACTGGTGTTCCGCAAGATCCGGCCCAATCCCCGCCAGGTGCCCGGCGAGGCGGTTGGCAATTACTCTTTCGAAGAGTTTGCCCACCTCGTCGAGCAACACAATGGGCCGGAATGCGGACGGAGAGTCCGCAGGGCGCCCCGGCTTCCGGATGAGGACCAGCTTCCCCGTCTTCCAACGAAGCGGGAACTGGCCTCTCTCCAAGCATGCGCTTAGGAGCCCCTCCAGTCGGGGCCCGAGAGCCTGCAAGGCCAGGACCCAGGCTTTGCCAGGTAAGCCGTCGGGTCCTGGGGCGGCAGTTTTGGCCTTAAGCCTGCCTACCGCCACTCTCAGGTCTACCCCAGTCACCTCTGGAATGTCGTCATCGTCCTCAGTGTGGTCCGCTTCCGGCACCGCAAGTGGCGGAGCCATGGGCGGGGGAGGATGTTCCCCTCGCGAAGGGAACAGAGCGCTCACCACGTCCTCCACGAGCTCAGGCCGGAGACTCTGCGTCAGCGGAGGGGCCCTGGTGCGGAGTTTATCCCGCACCATCTTATAAGGGCGCCCCCACGGATCTCTGTCGAGAGTCTCCAGCATCTCCTCGCGGGCCACATCCTTGGCCCGCAGGACAGCCTCTTGGAGGGCGGTCTTCGCCGCTCTGTATCCCTCATACAGCTCCGCCTCAATGGCTGCCGCATTCGGAGGGCGAATGCGGAGCCTGCGATGCCTGGCGTACAGGTGTCGCGCGGCGACGCTCGCCTCGCGCAGAGACGTCAGCTCTCGCGACCACCAGTACACCTGACGCCGGGCGCTTTCTGACCGAACCCGGGGCATTGCCACGTCACATATATCGGACATGGCCTCCTGGAACCAACCCGCCTCATTGTTCACGTCGGCAGGCCTGACCGGTGATGTCACCCAGGCCTGCACGATCGAGACTTCCAGGAGGAGCTCCCGGTCCAGCTGCTTCAGCGCCCATCGCGGACCACTCGGGGTCTGTTGGACCGGCGCGCTTGGGGTCTGGGCGGAGACGTCGAACCGGATATACCGGTGGTCGGAATAGGTCTCCACCCCCTCCATGACGCGCCAGTCAACGACACGCGGTGACAGAGCGGGGCTAGCGAACGTGATGTCCACCACCGACTCACCCCGCATCCGCACACACGTTGGGACAGAACCCCTATTAAGGACGACCAGGCCTGCCTCCAGAGCCCAGTCTTCCACCATCCTGCCCCGCACGTCTGTGCAACGAGAACCCCAAGCCAAGTTCTTGGCATTGAAGTCCCCGAGCACAAGCACGGGGAGGGAATGGCTTCCGATGACGACACTCAACTCCCTGAGGGAGTTGTGGAACTCGGCGAGAGTATGGCTCGGGGAGAAGTAGACACCCGCTACAACGATCTCATGGGTGGATACCTTAGGTAAACAATTAGACAATTTCGGTTCTAATTAGAAACCATTATTAGTGTTAATTAGGTGTGTAACTAAATACATAAAATATATCGCGCGTTTGTAAGTATTCCTCGAAAGTTATTCTCAGTACCTATAATAATATGTTTACTGTTGTTCTATTACATTTTATTAGTTGTGTAAAAAGCTTATTTGCAGAATGGGAGTCTCCTGAGGATGACAGTTTTATATTGTTTTCTATGGTCCATTAAATATAAAGTTAAAATCATTTATTTGATTATGGACTCAAAAATCTTTAACGAGCCCCAATATTTCTGTGAGACTAGAATAAAATTCAAAGAAGTTTTAAGACCTTTTGAGGGTGAAACTAGCCGTGATTTAGCTTCGTAACATCGTTCACAACAAGGGACTTTATGTGGATTGGCTTTATTACATATTTTATTACGACCAACCACTGATGCCGAGAAATTCAAGGAAGTTTCGTCTTTACGAACAAGCTCCTATTACCATAGTATACGTAGATTCATGTAATGTGAAGAGCAGGAACAGGAACATTCGGGATAATCAAACATACGTTCAAGTAGAATAATACGATAAACAAACACAAAGACTTGCTTATCCCTATGATAATCGTGTTTACTGATGTCATGTTTCGCGCCTCTGTTATTAGTAATTGCATAAATTACTCTCCATACACTTTTGTAATTAGTAAAACATTTCACCATGGAGGGATGTGAACTAACTAAAATAGGGCGACCAAAAGACCGAATTGGTGACCAAATGAAATCGATTTAGAGAGCTATGATTTTTTAAAATAATTTTCCAGGGTTCCGAAATTTCGCGGGCCTGTGGACGGTGAGCTATGGGCTAGCTCGCCGTCCGTCCGTCTTATGACGACAGGCCGTGTCGACGGCGCGTTCGTGTTCCACGCGCGCCTCAAGGAGAGTCAGCAAACAGGGAGGGGTCCGTAAGGACCGACGCCTGCCAGGGTTGCGGGACTGTTCGAAAGAGATACCGCGGCCCTGGAACACAAAGGGCAAAGGAAGGAACATGGATGGGTTTTAGTCAGTAAAAGTCTGACACTCCCTCCTGCTCAGCCCAGAGCGGGAGGGGTTATTTGATGATTTCCCATCGGTAAAAAAAAAAATAAAGGGTTCCGAAATTCAGGATAATTTAGGAAAACGCTAGGCAGATGATGAATTATCGGATAACTATCCGTGCTGACAAATCATAACTAGATCTTTTTAATTTATGAAGCAAACCACTGTTTTGTTTTAACGCACTCGGATTGAGTCAGTAATTATTTTTCGATTCCTAAATAGTGAAATTGTAGCAAACTAACTTTAAAAACAAGAATGTACCACAAATACCACAATGTTGATTAAACACAATATTTGTGACATTTCTTTAAGTTGACCTTTTTTTTAATGGGAAATCATCTCATCACCTTTGGATACAGGTGCAGTGGCATTGATAACGGTGGTGATTATTTTATTAATAATTGTTTTAAGATCTTGTTATTATCATGATAATTTATTATTAAGTTAATTATCAATGATAATTTATTAATAAGGTAATAATCAATGATAATTTATTATTAAGTAACTATCAATTATATTTTATTATTAAGTTAATTATAAATGATAATTAACAAGTTACTTGTCAATAATAATTATAAAGATAATTATAGATCAATGATAATTATCACTTCGAACCCTGCTATTTCCATATGTATGGAAACTTGTTATTTAATAAAACATTATCTGTGAAAGATGTGAGATAAAACCTTTTAAATTATATTTGTCCTCTAGCTCTTCTAGTGTTCTACGTGCCGTCGGAGTCAGGTGAAAAGGTGACCCTGGGCATAAGTGCTCTTCTCTCTATGACTGTCTTCTTGATGACTATAAGGGACACATTGCCACCTACAGAGAAGACACCTCTTATTAGTAAGTTATTTCTGTTTTCAAACTAATGTATGTTTAGTTAGTGTTAGTTTCGAGGTAACTTTGCTAGTTCCGCAGTTTATATTAACCTTTGTTTAACTACGGTTGGATTTGCAGAAGTGCAGCGAGATACTTTTTAGGCTTTGATTATATATTGTTTAGATGGATCGTCGCCCTACAATCTAAACAAAGAAAACAAGGCAACAATTTTAAACATGTATGCGTGCGGCAGCGTGCTCGCGGTGCACAGAGACAATAGTAATACTCTTTGTGCGAACTTATAAGCCAACGGTTGGCCGATATTTTTTGACACGTTTTCGCACATTTGATGCTCTATCAAGACATTCTATAATCAAAGTTTTTAGGGTATCTTAGATCATTTGAGGTCTCTGAATAAATTGAACCAGTAATCACGGAGAAATCGGTGACAAACATTATAAAAAAGATGTTGGCCGAATACATAACCTGTCCTTTTTAGAAGTCTGTTATAAAGTTTAAAAAAATATAAAACTGACATTAATGCCGTCGAAACTCTTTATCGAAATACGAAAGGCTTTAAAAGTGTATTTTTACTTGTCTCAGCCTTCAAGATAGTAACCACAAACATAAATTAACATCAACACTGATTCAGAATCTAATTATCAATACCTGATACGTTCTTCGTTATTTTATTTATGAAATCTTTTATTTTCTTAGTAACTAGAGCGTAGTTTCCTTGATAAGTAGCATCTAATAAGGGTAGTCTCGCTTCGTCCTATTATTCGTTTTGACAAGGGAATGTCTAGCATGAGCAAAATATAATATCGTTCTGAAATGTTTTCTGTTATTTCGTATCGAGCAAACCTTTAGTAAGGTATAATGTAATACAAATAAAATATAACTGAGGGTTCTCTTTGTACCGTATAAGTACATTGAATTGCTCATTATAATAACTTTCTGTTTTGTTTGTTTATTAACAAAACCTGTGCTGTAAAGATTTCTTTAATCATTTATCCGAAATATAGAAATCTGATTTTTACATTATAAAATTAAAATACTTGTTTCACATGTACCTAATATTTCTATAATTTTTAGAATTTATTCATATGATGGATGATGAATGAAACTGATTGTTTTGCTGCAAATAATTTAACTTAAATGCTATAAAATAATTATTGTATTTTCGATTGAAAAATCGACGTTTTTACGTAACGTTTATACCGCGAGCTCGTGCTGGGCATCTGGTATGTAGTTGGAGGTAATTGATGTTTTGAACTAACAGTAGCTTTCTTTTCAGGTTTATATTACGGAGTAAGCACGTGCTTAGTATCGTTTTCAGCATCGCTTTCAGTCGTCACGCTCAACATATCTTACAGGCGAGTTTTATTACCATCGTTTACAGTATCAATAATTTTTAATACTTAACTAAGTATCGTTTGATGACATAATCTCAAAAATTTGGACTTTTCGATGTTGTATGTAGTTGAATATAAAATCTATAAACGAAATTAAATATTAAATTAAGAAACGAAATACGAAAAATAAACCTTTCATATTTTGATAAAAGGTTTCTATGCAAACGAATATTGGACATATGATGAAACTAATTTTAATCGAATTAAAAAAAAAAACTGGTCCTTTATTTCTTAATTTTTGAGTCATGTCACTATTGTCGCAAACAAGCGGTATGTAGTAGATATCCTGATTATATTATGGTTAATGAATTATTTGATCTAATATTATCATTCAAATGATGGTCGGAAAATATTCGCGTTTGTATAGGAGATTGAACAAATTGAATGGAATTTTAAATCCCGTTTTCAACCACCAAATTAGGTATGCAAATAAAGGCGATGTTGAAAGCTGAAAATATGTTTGGTATTGAGTAAAAATAGATTTTTGATACTTTCAGGATACATTTTTATCTGTGAAAATGTAGGGGTAGGTGTTTGTTTTTTTCCTCTGCGTGGGATTCATTTTGCTCAATTAAATGATGTCAGCGGGAATTAATAGATATTCCGAATATTGCGACCCATACAGTACGACAGCTCTGATCACGGTCTTGTAGGTACCTATACTTTCCTTGGTGATAAACGGGAAAAAAGTTTCCGTTTGTTGCCAGTGAGGCATATAATATGACACCTAAGTTTCCCAAAAAGTACCAGGCTGGCATGAGCTCAAGGTGGTATGCATTTTTATAATTCTAGGTAAAGGTACGGTCTTCTTGGATTTATGCCCGTCTAGTACTGTTCGTAAGGTTACTGGCACAACTAGCACAACTGTACTAACACTACTCGATCCCATGCAATATTTTTGAGTAATATTAAATTACTCAAAAATATGGGGTCAACGGGAACAATTTTTAATTATTTTAATCCATTCCCACTGACCCCACCAGGGGGGCCACGGGCGGTGGGGTCAACGGGAATACACCAACTGCACGGGAGAGTAATGTTTTTACATCGAGTGGAAGGACTCTTAATTGGTTTTATATCTTTGCTGTGTTGTTCACCCTAAGTAGCACTATTCTCAGTTTTTCATTAGGTTCTATAACGGAACCGTCGTTAACTTGCTTAATAATTTATTACCTCAAATAGTTTAAAATTGTACAAACTCATTTCAATGTATTGCCCAGTACTTTACTACTTACTCAGACTTTAAGAGGAGACATGGCCTGCGAGGAATTTGAAAAATATAAATTTGAATAAACTATTGCCGTTAGCCTGCCTCCGAAGAGTGCGATAGGGACAGCTGCAGCTCAGACCGACTATATCACGAAAAATTTGTCGAGATCGACGTTTCGTATTTCCCTCTTTTCTCCTCGAAAACTGAGCCCATTCAATTATTTTTGACATTACTTTAAGAAAGAGTATGTCTAGGTTCTTATAATTTTTTTCATCTTAAAATCTTTTAGAGTTTGTCTGGTAGTCCTCTAATCACGACCGTAAATATCGGGCATTTTTGTCAGTTTTGGAGGGTAATTTTTTTAACTTATTAGTTAAAAAAGGAAATTATAGGGACGTGTCTATAGTGGATCTTGATTTTATGGAAAAAAAAATGATAGCTCTAGAGGCATTATTCAGGAAGAAAAAAGGAGAATACGAAACGTTGATTTCCTCGTAAGGTCTGTCAAAACTCGCGCCGGTGCACGCTCGCGTGTCTGTATTGATAAATAGTATGAGCAGCGCTTAGAGGCGCGGGCGCGCGACGGCGGGTTTACTAAGGACATTTTGAAGCTACGTGTACTCGCACGAGTTTCAGCGTACTCCAGATTTTTTTCATTTATTAACTCATGCAATATTTTAGGCTTTATTATTTAAATGTGCTGGGAGTTATTATTCATATAATAAATTATATACAGCTCAGTGCTCTCAAGGTGACCCTCCTTTGAGAGCATTGAGCTTTGTCGAGCTTTGTCTTCTTCACTCATAACAGTGTGGCAATATCTTTGCAAGGTTCATATTTCATATATTTATTATACAGCGTACATTAGAAAGGTGATATCGGTCCCATAGAGAAAAATGGTTCAGTTTGATGGTATGTCCACACCTTTAAATAAAACTACACCTTTCTGATACTTGCTGTATGTGTTGTGTGAACGTGTGGTGTTGCTCGTAGAGGAGTGAGAGGGCAGCCGGTGCCGGCGGTGCTGCGCGAGCTGGTGCTGCAGCGCCTCGCGCGCCTGCTCTTCATCAACCTTGACACTGACGCTCCAAAGGTAACACTCTTTACTATAAAACTGGCTTCCCAAGGAGCGTTATATCACGAGTTTACGATATTTGTATTAGAATTGTTTCACGTTGAAGGAAAACATTATGAGGACTCCGACATGTCCTAGAACCAAAAAATTCGAAGACATGTGTCATCTACCAACTCGCACTGGGCCCGCGGTGGATTATAGCCCAATCCCTCTCATAGAGAGGAGGCCGTGTGTGTCCCAACATCGAGAACACTATGGCTGATTATGCTAGCTTGAATGAACGCACCGTGGAAAGAATGCTACTCGAGGAGCTTCTCGTGAAATTACGCGCCGTTGGAGCGAGTTTTTAAGGAATAGATAAGAGCGTATCTACGTCTTGTAGGTTACTACGGGACACACTTAGCATTCATTCCTAAAGAACCCTTGGTAGCTTGTTTTTTCACGCATGACAGGATTGGGGGAAGATGATATGAAGGTCAAACTTAACAAAAAACGTTTGGCAAGTCCTTTTGTGGAAAAATATTGCTGTTTCAGACGATTTTCAACCCGCAACATCTTATTGTATTTGTTTTCCCTTAAAAACAACACCATGGTCCCAGCTAGACGTCTGTGCCCTTCAATTTGTATCAACATTGATTGATGCTGACGTTGCTACCTTGCTCTACCACTCACAGTGTTGTTAAATAAAATCAATAATGTGCCTCAAAACAATCTCATTTCTTACTTTTGGAGCGCAATATCATTTGGATTACAAAACTGGGTACCTACTATAGTGCTACACTAAACTTTTAAATTATGTATTAGCTTTTGCCCCCTTCGTTGCTCGCTTTAAGGTCAGAAATTATCCCACGAAAAGTGTGGCGACACTTGGGGGAGGCCTATGTCCAGCAGTGGACGTCTTTCGGCTGAAAAGATGATGATGATGATGATGATAGCCTATTCCTAGCTCAGGAGTAATGCAGGTTCCCATTAGTGAAAGAATTTTCTGAATCGGATCAGTAGTTTCGATGATTACACTCCACATCCAGACTTACAAAAGTATACATCTTTACACTATTAGTGTAAATTTATCCCGAGCTATCAAACTCAAAAGCAATTAACTTATAATAGTCGGGAGTAGCTATTTATATGGTTACCCTATTAACTAATTTGATGGACGCGTCCTGTTTACGGACCGAACAAACGATAGCCTACCTAATTTGAGCTTATAGTATGAGCGCTTTAACGTACACTGAAAAAAATGCACGCCAATCAAGTGACTTTTTAGCTTGATTGACGATATCTTGTTTAGATTAATCAAAATCTTAGTTGAGTTGATCATCACGACATGATCGCAGCAATACTAGTTCGAATGATTGAGCGCTCAAACAAGTTTCTTGATTACCCTTAACATGACATCATTGTAGAAGAGTTAAAAAAGAGACAAGTTAAAAAAAATGATAACTGTAACAAAATAAGTTAGTTGTGTCAATCAAGCATTTTGATTACTTCAATAAAGATCATTTGACTTGATAGCATCTATCATTGCAATTAATTGTATTATTCATACAACTTGATCACATCTTGCGCCATATGTTTGCGCTAAATAACGTTCTTGGTTGTATTTATCACTATTTGGTTGTGTTTATTACTATTTGACTTGATTGCTGCAAACAGGTTTTGTGATAACTCCAATCAAGATCTCGTTTCAAATCTTAATCAAATAAAAGTAGTAGCGGTGATCATTGTGCTTGATAGGCTCAGATGCAAACAAGTTACTTAGTCAATCTAAACAAAATCTTGATTGTGGCAACTACTTTTTTTTCAGTGTAGTATATTTTTTAAATACTGAATATTAATATTATTGAAAGCAGATATCATCACCATCTGCCTAGCCTTTTACCAACTATGCTGGGGTCGGCTTCCAGTCTATCCGGATGCAGCTTAATACCAGTATTACCACGGGCAACAAACGGTATTTTGTTATTTGAAACCAGTGCGATCTTAAATTTCGTCGACTTGAAAGTTAAAAAATTGATTGCTTCTGCAAACTTTTAATAGGGGATTTTATTGATCTCAAGCATTGCATGCACTATTCGTCAGTTTTATAAAAAAACATTTTGTGTGAAATTCTATTAAAACAACGAAACGCAGTTTGATAACCTATTACCTATTTTTTATTAAAATCAGCCGTGCAACTACGACCTCAATTTACTGAACCTGGTCCATAAATTCTTTAGTCACATCCACTGACGCATGAGACAAACAACCCAAAAATAGTTGCTCTTGCTACCCAGTTGATTTACTGCCTGTAAATATCAAATGCTTGTTATTCCCCAAGGGGTAGCCAGCGGCTTTACACGCGCAAAAACGACAATATTAAATCTCAAATTCTCAATGCTAAACGCCTAACACCATTTCGTCTGAAAGACAGGTACTGACAGGTCGTCCCGAGGCAGTCCCGCTGTTTAATGTACAGAAAACAAAACCTTTCCAATGTTAATGGTTTTTTAGGGTCTTGTAAAAAATCGGCCAAGTGCGACTCGGAATCGCACATGAAGGGTTTCGTACCATCGTAGTAGGGGGGCATTTGTTGTTATAGCTACAAGAGAAATCTGTACTTATTACGGAACATGAGATACAGCCCGCTGACAGACAGACTGACGGACGAACAGTGGAGGTTTAGTAATAAAGTCCTGTTACCCTTCGCGTACGGAACCATAAAAAAGCATAGATTAGGTCGAAATTATTTTTAAGTCCTCTTGGTTTCAAAGGCGAGGGGCTTCTGTCTAATCTAAATAATAACGGCACGGGTACTCTCTTTGCCTCAGAAAGCACGTTAAGACGTAGGCTGTCATTTGCAGATCTTTGCCTGTCGTTACGAGTAGTCATCCACAAGAGAACCAAGGTTACCGACGTAGCCCGAAGAATTGCCAAACTTAAGTGGCAGTGGGCAGGGCATATTGCTCGCAGAATGGATGACTGATGGGGCGGAAATGTTCTGGAGTGGCGACCGCGAAGCGGAAGACGTGGCGTTGGAATGCCTCCCACCAGGTGGACCGATGACCTGGTGAAGGTTGCGGGGATCTGCTGGAAGCGAGACGTACGGGACCAGTCAATGTGGCGACATTTGGGGGAGGCCTAGGTCCAGCAGTGGACGTCTTTCTGCTGAAATGATGATAAATAAATAAAATAAAAATAGTTTATTGGTAGCACAAGTCTAGGTATTAACAAAATTTTGTGATTGGATCCTCCTTTTAGGCAGATAGTGCCTGTGTTAGGAGAGTCCGCTCTTCCATAGTAAGTAGTGTTAGGTATTCAAAGAGTGAAGCGTATAATTTTTATGCAAAAACTATTTAAATTACAAATTAAGTTAAATTAAATTAAGACTAACTTATACTAAATCAGATGTGTGTGTGAGTTCAGGGTGTAGGTTTGTGTGTGAGTATATGTGAGTGAGTGAGGGAGAGTGTGAGTGTGTATGTCAAGGTTTCAGAAATGTTTCGGTATCATTGTAGGTAAGGGTTTGTATTCCATTATTATTTTTTTACTTTGATGAGGCTGATGACGAGAAGTCAGAGGGTCGAAAGTTAGAGAAAAACAGCCTTACCAAGTGGTATCGTACTACCCATAACTGGGTGTTGGAGGTCAGATAGGCAGTCGCTCTATGTAAAATACTGGTATTCATCTGCATCCGGCTCGACTGGAAGCTGACCATTGTGTGAGAATAGGCTAGGCTGATGATGATTGTTTTGAAGGCGAAGGGATTTTGTCCAGCAGTGGACTGACCGGATGATGATTCGGACAAAATAAAAGGGCAGGCATATTTTGAAGAATACTAAAATAATGTAGATTTTCTAATTTCGTTGTTCTTTTTTTTATTTTACTTTTATAATTTTGTTGTACTTAGTGTAAATGTAAGAATTTTTTTAATGTTTTGTCCTGTGCGGGGTAATAAATATTTTTTCTTTCTTTCTCTTATATATTGTGTAATAAAACCCTGTCGACCATTACAAAAGCGTTTACAATCTAGTGTTCAGTTAAATAACATTATGATAAATTATTTTAGTTGAATTAAGTTTATCATTTGATTCAGTAGATAATAAGTATCTTTGTCGTTATTTTAACCCCAATACCAAAGTGCCACTGGCTCATTGGATATCTAAAGCCCGAAGTTCATTGAATATTTTGATGAATGAATTAATAATATTATTGAGTGCCGGGATTATACGGGGTAGTGATTATGCAAAATTCAGAGCCTATATTTGTTTATAATAATTTATTATGAATTTTTAATTGATAATTTGAATTCGTCAAACTAATTTGGTACCTTCATGAGGTGTGGTCATGTTATTTCGTCTACATGATCAATTAATAAACAACTTTTGACATGAAAATGAAAAAAAGACCCCTGTATTCCAAAAAAGTTTTGATTGATTAGATATCGTTAATTTAATTTTTGTTTTTATAAATAAGTATTGAAAGATGTGTTTATTCCAAAGCCATAATCTGCTTCAAAACAATAGTAACAGAATTTTAGTTAAACCCGAAGTTTGTAAACCAGAAAAGAAATTCCTGGTGGTAAAACCCAATAACACTTTGCTCGACCTGGGAATCAAATCAGGACTTCATGGTCAGCTTTCGTGCTCGCGACCACTGGATCAACAATTCAGTCATGATTGCCTCAGGGTCCATTTTCACCAAACGGAAAACTTCTTGCGCACTTTTTTGATATCACTGAATTAAGGACTGTATCAGTATTGCCTTTAAGTATCAAAAGGAGCACGCGCGAGGAGACGCGAGACCTACAGATGTCAGCGTCGAATATTCAGTGACATCAAATCGCTTGGTGGAAATGGATCCTTAGGCGTCGATTTTCTATGACCTACCTATAAAATATGCGTCAGTGCTACATAGGTAGTCTATTGTAAACGCTGCCAAGGGACCAACAAAGCCGAATAAAAATAATATTTTGTTCGCAACAATTGTCCTTTGAAGGATAGTTTTCGCATCGCGAAAAGTTGGCCTATTTTCGGCTTGTTATTTTATTCAAGTGTAGTTTATTGGTGTTATTTTAACTGAAGGTAACAAATGTGAAAGCGGGATAGCTACACGAGTTTTGAGTTAGCAGAGTGGCACGAGAGGTGTCGGCTTCTGAATAATCGTAACTATATAATGGCCGGAAATCACACAAGATAGAGAAGTTTGTATCTAACAAAGGAAGGACCTAACCCAGTAGTGGGACATTCAGTGGGCTATAAGTTTTTAAACTGTCACGGTCAGTAACATTATCATTAACACTAGAAACGGGATACTTACCATGCTTACGGTTCATTTTGGGTTCCCGATATTTCGGCGCTGTTGCAAGCACCATCGTGCCCGTTTCTAGTGTTAATAATAATATTCAATGGGCTAACAAAAATTAAGATGAATGTAGGTCTCAATGTTAATTGCACCAGGACGAAGAACGCATATGACCCTATTCCACGCCAGCAATCAAAATTCTCATTTAAAACCAAGAATAAAGAGGGTTCTGAATCAACAGCATTCACCAGCAATTTGTTAGCAATCAATCGATTTGTAGGCTCGCCTTGATATGTGCTGCTACCGATTGAAAAAAAAACTCGTATTATCCCTATCCTAGGGGAAAAGCGTAATGTAATTTTTCGCTTGTGTGTACGTTTATTATATTTTACTCATCATGAACCCGCTGGGCTTGCGTTCGATGGCTTAACGATGTGATTATTTATACTTAAGTAACATTTGAATTTGTTCTTTTATTGGAGAGTTTTAAATGAATGAATGAATGAATGTTATGAATGAATGAATGAATGATTTATTAACAAAAATTTTCTTATGGCTAGATACATTGCCCCACAAAACTGCTTACGCAGTTTAACTGTAAAAGGTAAAAAAGGTAAAGGTTAAAAAGTTTAGGTATGTACAAAGAGTGAAGTTGATCCGTGTCATTTTAATCGAATAAGTTTATTGTAACTTATGTAATTTTGTTCAGTAAGTACAATATTACAATAGGATTAGTACTTTTGGTTTTGGAGAGAATCCATACTTATCCAAATCCATACTAATATTATAATTGCGAAAGTAACTTTGTTTGTTTGTTGCCTTTTCAGTACTAAACGGCTGTTCGGATCGTAATGAAATTTGGCAAGATTATATTCTCGGGAAGGGCATAGTCTATCTTTTTTCTCACACATATACACATCAATGTTGCCACACGAACGAATTCGCAGACAACAGCCAGTTTCTTACTTAAAATTGCTTTCTGTAGCACAACCTGGAGACCTTTGGCAGTTGATAATAGAGTAAATTAGCTCTCTTAGTGCCCTAAGATCGTAAGCAGTATTTATATACATGTAATACCAAATAAAAAAAAAATGTTCTATCTGTATCGAAATATGGAAATAAGTTCCAAACTCTGGGTTTATGAAAAACCTCTGATGGCTTTGGGGACTTTGATTTCCAATTTCAAGTCGCAAACTCGTGACCATTAAAAGTTTTTGTAAGCTGAGTGTCAAAGCTGATTTTCTTGTTGAAATTACATTAAGCTTAGGTAGAAAAATGGACGTGCCTATATGTTATTCGGAGCATAATTTTTAAGACTAGCAAAACTAATGTAGAAGTCGCAGTCATAGGAACAAAATTTTTATAAAATCACTGTGCTAGAAAAAGCCATATTTTTTTTACTTCAGAGGTATGTGGCAGTATAATTATTTTGTTCGAGATCAAACTTCCAACATTTTCATATTTTTTTAAAACTAGTTTAATGTTACAGCTTTACTTAAATACCTCTACGACCCCCGTACTATTCAATGCATAAATCAGCACAATGTTTTGCTGCTTTTTCAACCCAAAAAAAAGCCGTTTCCCAGCAATATTTTTTGCGTCTAAGTTTGATGAACAGAATGCTTGGTTGACAAGTGTCCGTTTACACTTTGTATCTATGTTACCGGCTAAACCTGATATCAGGCCAAACTGGTTTGTCCTTGACCAAAGTGACCAGGCTAGGGCTCATCTCAAATAGATTGTAATGGTGTGACTAACCATGCGCGAGCCGACAGAGCATAGTGAGCGGTGCCGCGGCAGCGGCCGGCCGTGCGGTACGTCCAAGTTGGTAGCAGTGTTTATGCTTTTGCTTGGTTTGGGTTAGACCCTCCTGTCAAAATAACCCAGTAAACCGGTTCGACCTAGGACAAGCTAGTTTGGCCTGAAAACTGGTTTGGACGGTTACATAATATACAGGGTGTAACAAGACCCTTAACGAACCCGTCAACCAGGTATTATGTACATCAAACTGTGTAACTTTACGCAAAAAATATTCCTGGGTAACGACTTTCTTTTTGGGGTGAAAAATCACGTTTTACGGTAGGACTCAATGTAACGTACTCAAAACATTGTGCTAATGGATGGATTGAATATCACAGGGGTCGTGGAGGTGTTTAAAGTAAAAATCTTAAATTGAAAACAAGTATTTAAAAAAAAAGTTATAACTTTGACCCCCAATATCTCCGTAACTAGAAGGCAGGGAACCTTCTTGTTACGGTATGGTCTAGAACAAAAAAGTATGGCACTGACGGGGAGAACAAGTGCCTTTTGGCTTCGTTAAGGGTCTTGTTACACTCTGTATATTAAGGAATTCAAACCAAAACGGAACTCATTTTCTTCTGTATGTAGGTGCTATGCCAATTTGTTTGGTGTTCCCATGTAAGATTTAGCAACTCTAAAGCTTTTCGAAAGCTGGCTAAATTCGAATAGGAAACAAATCGAACACTTTCAAAAGACGAGATGTTTTATTCTGTTCATAAATCTCTGTCTTTTTATATCGTTCTAGAGTGCAGTTTTGTACCGGATTTTGTGTTATTCTATTTGTAGTACGAGTATGCGAATTCAATACTATGTGCTGTTTTCAATTCGCATTTTCTTGCATAAACTTTGAAGAGCACATTATTGAGTTTATGATTTATGATGCACCTTGGCTAGTGTCCGCTAGACAAAAGCACGCTTGTGTCAATATTTTAACGGTTGGTCCGCCAGGAGGTTGGCTGCCAAGGATGGTGTGTGTGGAACATCATTACTGTCTGGGATACTTTTTTTGAAATATGCAATTTGTTTTCCAATAAATATGTTTAATTGTTCTTAAACGGACAGTGGTCACCACACTGTGTTGCAGGTTCCAGAATTATTCAACAGATTAAGTTACAGAACTAAGGATTCAAATGCTACGGTTTTAGGTAGTTTAAAAACTAAAAGTTAACCTATTGTAGAAGACACACCCCGTGTCTTGAAAATAAAACAAACCAATATAATCCAAATGAGAGGATAGGCTCATTGGTCACTCTTACATTGCTAGCTGGATATGATTCCTGGGCCAATCGTCATTATTCCCATATTAATCTTTTTTTTCCGCCAGGGTGACGGCGGCACGATGACATCGGCCGGGGTGCAAGTGAACCCCCGCACGGGCTCCAGGCTCAAGGCGGAGGTTCGATGCGACGGAGCCCAGCTCGCACCTGCCTCGCCGCGCTTCGCACGTCACAACCACAACCATTTAGGTGACAACAAGCACTTAAAGCGCAGACTATGGACTATTTGTCCGCACGAATGGCAATGACCGATCCTGTACCGCGAACACATCGTCCATCGTCTGCTCGCAGAAAAAAAGACAGAGAATAAAGACTATAGAGATATGCAGACAAATCTTTGTGACATCATGTTTGTTGACGAGGTGGTCAGAATTAAGTCCTAACACCTGATACCTGAAGCTGATACCTGACAGTATTTAGTCTTAATTCTGATCACCTCGTCAACAAACATTCATCCGCAAGGGAATCAAAGTTACCGACGTAGTCCGAAGAATTGCCACACTTATGTGGCAGTGGGCAGAGCACATTGCTGCAGAGCGGATGACCGATGGGGCCGAAAAGTTCTTGAGTGGCGACCGCGAACCGGAAAACGTTGCGTTCTAAGGCTTCCCACTAGGTGGACCGATGACCTGGTGAAGGTTGCGGGGATCCGTTGGATGCGAGTTATGCGGGACCGGTCAAACGTTAAATTTGGAGTTAAATAAACAATATTCTGTTGGCCAAATAGTTATGCTGTTTTTGGGGCTGACGTTTTCATTTTCTGTAGACTTGTTTATCGTTAACTTAAATACAGATTAATTAAGTTCACTCTTATTTCTTTATCCAATGATGTTTCATTGCGTCATGGCCTACTCGTTTCTTGTGAAGGCAAACGGGTGGCTAAAAAACCGGGTCACCCGTAGAGAAACGGTATCACTGTTTGCTTCGCACATCAAAACCGCACTGTTTGATGATGAGATGACCACTTACTCACATACCAACGTACGGGGATGAATATGGTGTTCTACGTTCATTAAAAATGATTTTGCCTGTTGGCTTCCGAGATTGTGAGTGCTCAGTTTTTATGGCTTAGCATAAACATAATCAGCTTATAATGTTTCCACTGCGGGATCACAGGTTTTCCTTCTTTGAGCGGGAACGGGCATCCATGGATTCCATGGAATCCACCACGCGGCCCAGTGCGGGGTTGGTAGATGTCACAGATCTCCTTCTTAGTTTTGAACGCAGTGGTGATGAAAAAAATTACACAATATAATAACGCGCCTGCCTGGATTCGAATAAATAACCTACAATTTGTAATTTGGGGTCGTCACTACAGTGCTCTCTGTCTTTTTTGGCCAATTTGACAAAATTTGTGACACATTGTCTTACCGCAAAGGTGCCTACTATGCCCGTTTTATTGAAAGAATATGATAAGTCATTCTCAAGTTCGCCCCAGTCATATCAACTATCATCTTGAGACGATTTATTTCTTTAACGTCCACTTGAAGATAATAATTTTCACTTATTTCAATTTTGTATGATTCCTCTTCTTTTTTCTTTTGGTTTTGTGATTTTAGATTCGTCTCGGATACAAATCGTTGTAAGCCTCTCCTCTGCTCGATCAGACCTCTGTTTTTATATTGAATAGGTAGTTAAGTTCATCATCATTCACAACGTGATCGTCTTTTTTTTGTACCAATCTCCACGTTACTTTTTTTGTCGATTATTGCGTTGCATGACGTTCGCGACCCCTCAGCGGTGGCTTTCACCTCCTCCTCAGGCGCAATTTATTCACAAACGGCGTAAGGTGAAGGCGCGGCATAGGCATGATGACTCTACAAAACGTTTTCATACAAAATGAACGTAGCTTAGGCGCCGTGTCGTGAATTACACTCAAGCGGCGCGGCGCAGGCACGCCGTTCTTTTGTTTCCTTATAAATTCCACGCCTGTGCTGACCCTGCGCTGCGCCTTCACCTTACGCCGTTTCTGTGTAATTCGCGCCTAAAGGCCGAAACACACCTGATCCATACACGTAGACGTGCACGTGTACGTGCACGTATACGTAAACACGCGCGTAGTGACGCGCGTGAACCCCTGACACAGCGGGTTACGCATACGTGGACGCTTACGCTTACGTATACGTGGTAGGCACGCAACGCACCGGTCCTTTGCGTACCCAGCCGTTGCTGCAACCATATTTTATGTTTGCAACTCTTGTGCACGATGTCTGACGACGATTGGGTAAATGGACCAAGTTAATCTGATGAAGAAGAAGCAATATTACTGTTATTGTGCCAGAATATTCCTGGGTGTGCAAAAAAGGGATGTACGTGTACGGATCCGGTGTGTTTCGGCCTTAAGTGATATCTGGGACCGATGTCACATCACCCGACTCACATGAACTCGTGCAATCCCAGTTGCGGACGGGAGTTTCCCAGGTCTGCCGCCCACTGACTCTTGTTAAGGCGGTATCAAGGGTTCCTGTGCCAGCCTTATCCGGGTTTTTCCCTGATGGCAACATTGTCGTCTGTCCATCTCGCCGGACTACATAAATAAATGTCATTTGTCGTAACAGAACAATCTGTAACCTATAAGAAATAACCAACAATAACACTGTATTCATTTTCTTTTAAACAGCTGCTTCCACATAACTTTACTTGACATAACTAATATAACGATCACCGCAATATTCATTTCCTTTAGTAAAGTGCCGCACGTGTACCCTGCTCATCTACCTGTTGATATTGCTTCCTCGTTGCAAATTTAATATTCACATACGGTGTGCTCGGGGAATTTTTCCTACTTTGTATACATTGCTATGCTTGCTAAGAATGTGTTTTAAGTGACGGTTATCCCTATTTCAAGTTTCCGGATTTCAAAACTTGTTTAAAAGAAAAAGCAATTTAAAAAGTCATGCTGTAGTTTCCAACACATTTCAGGGTACAAACTTGAAAACTTGATAAGCATTGTTTTTATCAAAATAAAAACAAACAAAAAATTAATTCTCATAGAATTGAGATATCGAAATGATGACGAAATCGAGGCAATGGAATTTCGAATCAGGTCTCTTTTACGCCATGAACCAATTATGACTTTTCTGTGTATGTTTCCGTCGCAGCTGGATACAATTTCAATATTTCTCGAATATCGACACGCGTTCCACCAAATCATATTTCATCGTTCTTGGGGGAATAACGAATCCGTGTATCCTTAGATGGGATTTTTTTTTTCCGAAGCATTTCTCTTAAAAACTTTATGAACAAGGTATTTGAAGTTTAAATGTTATTTTTTTAATGAAGACTTAATTTCTGGGATAAGCTGTTGTTTTAAGATGAGCATAGAGTTTTGTAAAGTCCTACCCTTTCAAAAACGATTACTTTATTGGATTTTAGCGTAATACTAAGACAATTATTTTGCCAGGTTGTGCTAAATGTTCTTTTGACCCCAAGGGGTTCCAGTTAGATCGAAAAGTAGCAAAGGCTTTGAAGTATCAAATCTAAAATAAATCTTTGATTTCATTTGATGACATCCTTTGATTTCGTTTTGTAAAATTGCGTGTCGATAGCAAACTAAATTGGATCAGCCCGAAATTTGGCAACGAGTTTCGCTCTTTCAGTAGCGTCCATCAGCCCTGTGATCTCTATGAGCTCCTGAGGACAGACAGGACACGATGTTAAGTGTCCCATCGTTTGTGCAAAAACACCTTTGTAAAATTAAATAAATCTTCCCCCAAAATGTACGTGACTTTCAACTACTAAGATTCATTCGTGACTTCGTGAGATAGCCTAAATAAATTCGTATCAATACAGGCGTTTATAATTGAAACGTGCCTCGATTTTGGGCCCAAAAAGGCTATATTATTTAAGTACCTATTTACTACAAAGTCTCTGGATTTAGTTCAACATCGTTTAATTTAATGCCTAGTACACTAGTGTCATTACCCTCATTTTGAAGGGAAAATGTAGCACGAGACATTTAAGTCTTTGGCAAAACTGGACTAATCCCTGTCTACTAGCCATCCTTTGTAATCCTTTCATCACGGACTTAGAAAACATTTCTCGCTTAAGTAATTTAAGCATATCCTTCAGAGGATGTCTCCGCCTACGAAATTGTAAGAAGGAAATCCGGATAAACAAATAGGTATATTTCCTACCTATGTATGTTTGGGGTTTGGGGCCTCTTACTTACCTGAAATGCTATCTAAATGTTGTAATATTAGTAGTATGTAATATTGTTGTAACTGAATTCCAACTGAGAGTGCTTGTACCAGGAACAGATTAGTTCAATTTCTTCCTTCCTGATTTAGTGATTTACAAACCATAGTGTTGTAAAAACCGAAAAACATTCTCGTGCTTGTCTTTTATGGCCACCGGATAATTTTGACTATATCCTAACTAGGTTACCAGAATAACCGAGTTACATCAAAGTCATTAAAGAATGTCATTAAAGTTTTCATCATCATAATCAATTTCCTGCCTTTACCCCAATTTATTTTGGGTCGGCGCAGCATATTATCGACTTCCATACTTCTCTATTACTCGTCATCTTAGCCGTCATCTCCTATTTAGTAACCTTGTTACCAGCTGCTGTAGAGTTGCCAGCTTACTTAATTTGACCCTGTTTTTATGTAGGTGGAGCTACAGCCACTGCAAATATGGCAACCGTGCCTGGAAACGGTCCCCCTGCGGCGACTGCGGTCGCCGAGTCGGGGTGCGCGAGCGCATGTCCCCGGTGCGCGTGCTGTGGTTGCACACTGCGCGAGGCTGCGGCCCGTCACGAGCAACGGGTTGCTGCCAACGAACGATTGGAGCGCGCTAATATTGAGTGGAAACAGGTAACAAGTACAATAGTTTGATTGCTAAAAAGGGTGCATAGTATTCGTTTAGGATCACGACCATCGCACGAGCGATTTGAAAAATTGAAAATACTCGATTCACATAATTATTATAATATTTATTTTCTATTATAAAATCGTTCGTATTTTACGAGCACGAGCTAGTTCGAGACCTTCAACGTAATCTACTTAGAATAATGAAGATCTGACAACAGTGGTATACTTGTACCTACTTATGCTCATCACCCTCCTAGTTGAATTTACTCGATGTCGGTATATAATTTCTTTTTGTTCCATACATCTCTATTTTTATAGCCGTGATCTCAGTGGTCATCCTTTTGGCTATATTTTCTTAATAAATAGGTAAGGTACCCACACGGTACACATAGGTACCTCCTAGGTAAGCTTAAAGAAAAAAACAATAGAATAATATCAAAATATTTAACAAGAAAGAGGGTACAAAAGTTGTAGTCTTCATTAAGATCAACATTTAAGTTTAGTAATTTATCGAGATATATAGGTAGGTACATAAACCAAACTGCTGAGTTTGTAACATTACCTAAGTATATAATTTATTTTGTCTCTGAATCGGTTAGTTAGTTCGTATTTTCATAACAAAGACAGTAAGTAATAACAATAAGTTTTACAGTATCTAGCATCTACAGTTACTGTCGAAATTAACTATCTACTCGGTCAGTTTTACAACTTGTCGAAACAATTTAATCTGAAAATCGTGGAAATAACCTGAGCTCCAGAAGGTTTTACCGTAAAATGTTTTAGACGCATTTTGGTTCAAGTCAATATCGTAACCTTTTTATTGGCTTAACCCGTGAAATGTTCGTACCTTGATATCATATTCTGATGACGATCTTTTCTGATGACGTGAAACTTAATTTACTCAACAGGAATTTAATCACTGTTTTCGGAATGACTGCAGGGGTTATGATTGTAATTACCAAAAAATAATTATGTTTATAATAATACGAAAATGGTTACTTTAATCATTTCATAACAATATTATATACATTTATAAATTAAAAACCTTAAGTAAACTAGCATAACAATAACTGGTAATGTCCCCAAGACAGCACGACTGGCGGCGTTGCCATGTTGCCACATTGCCACGTTGTATAGCAACACTTAGCCTCAGAAAATGGTTTCGGGTAAAGTATTTTCATGTTCATTTTACTTTATTATTTTAATGCTGTTTCAATGGATTTATTTCCAATTGCATGATATTCTTTTCGCAAATTGGGTGCCAAAATACAAAAAAAGATAAAATTAAAGGTGTGAAACCTATAACTGCAATTAAAACATAAATTACACAAACCAATAAATCCAATATTAAAATTGATGATAGTGAAACTCTTGAAAATGTATTTTTTTGTACCTACGTAGCTAGTAATAAATCGTAACTTTTTGCTCACTCCGCTTCCAATCAGCAGTTGGTATTGAAAAAAAAAAGATTAATGATTCTTGATAATTACTCCGATAGGGCTAATTTTTGCGACAATTTACAAAACTTGCGGTAGGGGCCGAAGTTGTTCGACTTGATTATACTTTATCGTAGCCGTGCAAGCCATTGTAGCTAGAGGGTTACAGAAATGAAAGGCTCTTTGAAACAATGGAATTTGAGGGGTTTTGTATAAAATTAAGAACAAGTGTACAGTTTGAAAACTCTACAGTAAGATAACGTACGTTGTACTTAACCGAATAGTCTTGACATAGAATTTATAACTATAATTGATATTACAGGGTGGCCAGCTAGGATATATACGACTTTTTTTACCACCATTTCGGCTACATGTAAAATTGTGCAGTTGTTTGATATATTACCTGTTAATTCAATCTGCATTATACAGTTCTATATAGTAAGTATACAATCAAGCTGGCCATCCTACTCGTATATTTCCCTAAGTACAGTAATGATACTTGTGATAGTAAAACAATGAAAACTTTGTCTACGCATGTTTAGAGACACGGTTTGAAGATAACTAATAAGATATATATGCTCCATACGAACATATAACGTGTTGTTCTAAAACAAGACTGCTCAACTTATTTTGCAGGTGGGCTAAAACTTTAATTTCGTGTCAACCGGCGGCGTGCTATTTAGTAAATAAAACTTGCCCATAATAAATTTTTGAACCAAATTCTGATGACTGATGTGGCTGTAAATATACTTTCACTAAGAAAAAACTGCTTTTTGTAATTTTTTTATGGGTACATATTTGAATGTCGAACATTAAAATACCTACTTTACGTTCAAAACTTCGAAAATTTAAATATCGAATGACCATAAACCGAAAACTAAAACAACGTAAGTTTATAGTGTCGAATGGTTAGATAACCTACGTCCATTATATCTAAAATGATTACATTTTATTTCGTGGTGATCTTCAAATAATTATTATGACACGAGTAGTATTTCCCTTTCTGTGTTTATACACCGCATTTTAGAAAATAAAAATGAATATTTTTTTAAGAACTGCAACACCCTTTCTGACACATGACAGGAAACTTCACTTTTCTTTTTCGCGCGTTAACGAAACCGCAAGAAAAAAGTTTTATCGTCAAATTATTAATTTAAAACTAAGTTTAAATTACATTTTACCAAAAAACAAAATGTCGAGTGACACGAAGTGTCTTAAGTGCATCGTTAGTGAAAATCGTAAACCCGAGACGCAGAAATCTGAGCTAGTACAGGTTACGCTGCTCGTCGCCGACCACGATAGTGAATATGCACCAACCAGAGGCATTAGGCGAAGCAGGAGTATAAACGCGTGTTCCTGATCACAACTTGGATGGAACGTATGAGAATGCCTGGCTTTTAATTGATCTCCGGATACGAGATATCACGGTAGTCATTAACACTGTAAATTACATGTGTGCTGTAAGCTTGTTAAAGCTCTTTTCCTCCAGTGGGTGCGCGACACCCCAGTAACATCACATGTTACTAGCTGGATGGTAAACTATCAGTGCGTGACACGAGATGTCCTTAGCAAAGTCATTGAACAATGCTAACACTGAAAACCTAATTGGCATGGCAGGTGAGTCCTACATTCATGACCTCCTATCAGTGCGCGACACGAGATGTCCTCAGCAAAGTCATTGAACAATGCTAACACTGAAAATCTAATTGGCATGGCAGGTGAGTCCCATTTTCATGACCTCGGTCAGGTAAATGTAATAATATGTTTTTTCATCCATGAGATGAAGGTCGCGAGACGACCTTGCGTTACTTTGTATACCCCATGTGGGTTATAATCTTGCTATTGTATTATACTCTCCCAGTGAGTGCGGGATCATACTTTGATACCTGGATTCCCATCAGCGAGTAAAGTTGCCAGTTGTCATACATTTGTCATGATTACACATGCCTAAGTACGAGATACTCGCAGCATGTTATGTCCATATAATGTGATTTAGCTTAGCATCAAATATGATATCGAGGCGACCTTGATTATAAACTAATGTTACACTTATGTATATCTAATGCAAACACCAGGCCAATAAAATGGTTTTAAGCTATTTTGATCGTGGTTATGCCACAACTTGCCATCTTAGTGTTACAACTTTACATGCGTAAATACGAGATATTTACAGCATGGTATGTCCACACTGTGTGGTTTAGCTTCTGCATCAAGTATGATATTATCGAAGCATTCAATGCTATGGATAGCAACTAACCAATTATGAGTGTAATTGTATTACTATTGACATACATACACAAATTGTACACCCCATGGGTGTTACAGTGATACAATAATGCTAATTGTAAAATCTGTCTCATCACCTGTGGCTATGCTACAAACTTGTAATTTTAATCTTTCAGCTACCAATTACTTGTTATTCATAACACATTGAAACATTAAACTTGAATTCAAATAATAGAACAAGATTCTTTGTTAACATTATTCTATGGGAGAACAGCTGATAAGAAATGTTTCAGACACTCATGACAGTTTTAACAGATATAACTGGAATAGATCAAACTGGTCATATAAATGACTGGGTACTCCTGTTCCACTACTAAATCTAAGGTGAACCTGCCCAACCAAGGGATTGAGATGTTTTCATGAGAAAAGCAATGACCAGACTCATACTGAAAGAAAGAAGACTTGTATCAACTATTGAATGACACTGTATAACAGTCTGCCAACGTTCACCACGACCGTGCCGAACCCAGGATTAAATTATTTATACAAGAATTTTCAGAAAAATAATATTTTCTTTATATTATAGTAGAGAAAACCACACCAGACCTGGCTAAGATAATCTTATTCCTAGTGTGTTGAGTGTTGTATTTTTAAATAACTAATAGATGTAGCCAAAGAGGTTTTTGCCTCCAACAACACCAGAGAAGTGGCAGTTTTTGGGTCAAATATATTGTCATGTCAATGACAAGAAGAAGATCAATAAGGCTGTTTGCGCCTAGCAATTAAAACATCCAACAAGTAGCCATTAGGCATCTTTCAACACTGAACACAATAATAGATTCTAGATTGTTAAGTCAGTAGCTCCTAAAGAGCAACGCATCAAGAGTGATACTGGAATAAATCAACCAAATGCTAAAAATTTGGTTATATACTAATGATTTGAGTACAAGGGTTCAAGAAACCATTTGTCATCACATCTAATGCACTGCAATGTCCTAATACTAAAAAACTATTAGTATTGAGAGGGAAAAAGGTTCATGAGACTTACAAAGTTTGGAGGTCTTAACAGTCTGTCAGTGTCCAAATGACTTTAACATTAACAACTAAACCTGCTTTAGTTCCAAATCAAATTGCAAATTTAATTCCACTCTGAAACCCCTCTCCCTCGTCCCCCAAGTCTTAGAACAAAGATAATATTCTTATAATCACAATGTATAGGTCAAATCTAAAATAAGATCTTTAATAGTAACTCATTGCTTTATATAGCAACCCGTGGGTACAATATTTAATTATGGGTATATTAATCATGTTATAATTTTTTGGGAGGTATTCCAATTACCAGAAAATTTATTTTTGCACTATATTGCATTTCAAAATCACTTAAATCTAATAAATAACCCCATAATAATAACTAACTAAAATTAACTCCATCATTATTAATTACCTTTCTTTATCATAGTATTGCCGACATAAACCTAAAAATTATTAGGGAGGGAAACTTATGGTAACAATGTTTCCTTTACTTGACTGTTTAAAATTATCAAGACTGTATTATAACATAACTTAAAGGCTACTTTAATTGAAAGTATTATAATTTTCGGACTTGAAAATAACCATGATGAGAACAATTAACAGATAATTTGTTATGTCTGATTAATTCATCATTGACACTCAAAACATGTGTGTGCATTGAATCATACCATAAAATCACAACTGTAATACCCGAGGAGATAGGCAGACACATTGTGTGATTTATACAAACTCTTAAAGAGAAAATTTCATTAATTTCCCCTACCAATCTGAGTATTAGTAGTTTTCTATGAAAGTAAGCACTAAAGTGAAACGATTTAAGAAACAAAACGGGGGGGGGGGGGGGTGCATGGGAGTGCAGAGGTAAATGGATTGTAATTAGAACATTAATAGATCAAAGGCCATACATTTCATGTAGACTTAATATAAATAAGATCCCACTACGATTCATAGCAATTGGTAGTACATTACAACAATGTAGCTAATTCCATAATGTTGCTTGAATATGAACAACATAGATATCCGTTAATTGCATTATACATTTAGACAGATATACAGATTAGAACACCAGAAGCACTCAATTCAGTTAACTCTAAGCTTGTCAAGCAATGACTAGAGTGCTTTGACAGCAGAGGTCCTTGAAACGCATTGCCAGGTAGACACTGCTGTTTTTTGTGATACACATAATAATATATGAAAATAGTTTGGGGAAATTATACTGACAAGTCAAGATGATTGCGTCAGTTCTGCCTAAATCTACTGCATTAAAGCAAATATTTTATCATCGAGAAAAGATCTCGAAGTACTATATTTTTTCTTCGAAGAAAAGACAAAAGCTTGTTGCTGGTGACATGGTGCCTGGGAAAACATAATAATAAAGTACAAAGTGTACCAGATTAAAAGTATTAGTCGAAAAATTGGTTTCTAAAAACTGAAACAAACACTTTCTAAAAACTGAAAACAGTTTTGGGAAATAGCCCAGTTGTCTTTTTCGAATTAATTGATTACAACTCAAATTCTGCTCGACCAGAAAGGAGTGAATACTTTAATATCCATAATATTTAGTCATAGGGCTCTACTAACTAGACACTTAGCAATTTTCCTTTTGAGCTTTATTGACAGTAGGTACTACCTACTAGGTACTAATGAATAAAGTCAGCTTAATCCCTACAACACGAGATTTCTATTTTTCTGATTAATTGAATCTAATACTAGGTAGAAACAAGGTTTCGAATAGACTCTAATATTGAACAATAATTATAATAATATCTACTATTGAACAATAGTTGGATGGCCAACTATCTATCATATATCTCAGATATCTTCAAGTATAAAAGTCCTACATTATACTCTCATAGCTATGCAATCACCTTTAGAGACGACAAATCTATGGAACTCTATAACATACCTTGGTTGCAAGAATTCTAACAAAAGGTCCCGTAAGTGAATAAACATAATACCAGCTGCAGTCTTTGAAAGTACTCTCAAACAATTCAACATTAATTAACTGAGTTGATGAGCTTTTTGCAAACACATTCATTGAATACTTACACTGCAACTGGATTACAAATTATAAAATTACTCACTGAGAGATTTGAGGTTATTATTGCCTTAACCATAGAACCTATCAAAAGTATTTAATCTCATTATAGTTTGATAAAATAGAGCAATCTTCAGAAAACAAAGACATCTATTGTTGTCCTAGCTCTAATTTTAACAAATCGGAGTAATAAAACAGTTATTGGGAAAATCAAGCCCTAATATATTTTTAGTTTGTTACTTACATTTCAAGTGAAAGTGATATTTAAACTTCATAATGAACCTCTCACAGTACCTACAACACAAACAGCAGCTCAAATCAGTGCTGGCTTCAACTAAGTCAGACACAATGCATATTACAGAGTTATCAATTCAACATGCACAATATTCTTAAAGTTATAACATTAAAGCTATAATACCTATTCTTAAACTAGGAATTATTTGTATTTTTATCACATAACTAATTATTGCAGCCAACTCTAAACATCTACTCGTGTCATAATAATTATTTGAAGATCACCACGAAATAAAATTGGGAATCAAACGAGCTTACCTGTTAAGCGAAGTCTTGATTCTAATTTTGTGAGTGGTGATCTGAAAAATAATTACCCACCCACCACTATATAGCTAACAGTCCCAAAGCTGCAATAATTAGCCTACCTAATTCAATGTTAACCTTTCAGGAAAACATAGTGAATGTAGGTATTTGGAACTACTCTATAGAGAGAACAGAGCTGTGGAACAGAGGTTGTTCCCAATGGTAAGATCTCTAAAATAAGTGAAGTTTCCTGTCATGTGTCAGAAAGGGTGTTGCAGTTCTTAAAAAAATATTCATTTTTATTTTCTAAAATGCGGTGTATAAACACAGAAAGGGAAATACTACTCGTGTCATAATAATTATTTTTCAGATCACCACTCACAAAATTAGAATCAAGACTTCGCTTAACAGGTAAGCTCGTTTGATTCCCAATTTTAGATGACATCGACAAACGTGACACAGAAAGGCTTAAATATCGAAGTATAGAGTATTTGACCTAAATATCGATGTAAAGAGTATCGAATGTCCTAAATATCGATATTTGTTTATATGTTGTGCCGCAAAAGTTAGTGACAGAAACAAATCGCTGCAAAACCGACTCCACGTGATCTTGTCTCCCCTACCCCTAGAATGTATTTAAACCCGCATAGGCACGGAAGGGGGAGCTGATGAGGAGGTGGCTTTAATGCCCGCCGCCGCGGCTGAGCCTGGCCGGTGAACCCGGCCACCAAGCCGAAGCGGTGGTGGTGAGCGTTAAAACCATCGACGACAGCGCCGGAGCCGTGACAGAAACCATGCCTGCTGTCTACCTACATTTTGTCCTATATCAAAATTTGTTCGATATTTTATCTAGTAGGTATTTTTAACGTAAATGTAATGAACTAAAGTATAATAGATGTTGAAATGTTGAAGTTAGGTATTATGACTATCGATATTTTTAATCATTAGATGTTTATATCACACGGCATTTCAATGTTAGACATTTTAAGCTTAGGTATAACAATTTTCGATATTACGATACAATTGATATTTAAATTTTCGATGTTTTGAACGTTGACATTTTACCCGTACCCGTAGGTATTTTAATGTTCGACATTCAAATACACACATCAAAAGTGGATAGGGATCAAGCATTTTTATGTGGATTTCTTGAGATTGAGATGTGGCTTTGTAATAAATTTATGATTTTATAAATTTATATGGATCCTTTTTGGTGCATTTCATAATTTGAATCAGGAACTGTGAATCAAATTCGAGTAAAAGATGAAAATCAGCTGTCAATATTTTCCCTATAAAAACATACAACGCATTGAAGACATTATTAGTGCTACTGTTTCCCTACTACTGATTAAAACCAACGTTATTATGGAGCGGCGACGTCATTTAAGCAGGGAAGAAATGCTCAGAGCCGTGGGAATGATAGAAGCTGGTTCCCGGCAACGTACTGTGGCTTTAGCTCTGAATACAAGTCAGAGTGTTATCAGTCGACTTTGGACACGTTACCGAAGCACTGGTACCGTGGCTGAGCGCCATGCTCCAACAATAACCGCCATGATGTTAGCCGTGAGGCTTCATCACTCTTCAGGGAACTTAATTAGCGACCAAACAGTCAGAAACCGCTTGCATGAAGTGAACCTTCATTCCCGAAGACCGCTACGGGTACCACCTATAGCAATGCACAATCGTAGGATACGATATCAATGGGCTCTAGAACACAGAAATTGGGCAGAAGAACAATGGCGTTTCGTGTGCTTTTCTGATGAGTCTCGTTTTGGTATGAGACCGGATACAAGACGTATACGACACTGGAGAACCCCTGGACGCCAACAGCGATTAAAATCCTGCCAGGAAGTCCATCCTTATAGTGGTGGAACCATCATGGTATGGGCGGGTATTTGGATCGGCGGAAGAACTGAGTTGATTTGGATCAGAGGCAACCTCAACGCTCAAATTTATGCTGAGACGATTGTATCAGACGTCATCGTTCCTCTACAAGTGCAAATCGGTCCCTTATTTCAGTTAATGCATGATAATGCACGACCGCACACCGCAAGAGTTGTAAGACAGACTCTCGCCGCAGCTAACATCAATGTCCTGCCCTGGCCTGCTCAGTCGCCAGACTTGAATCCGATTGAGCATGCATGGGATATGCTACAGAGAAGAGCTCTGCCGAATATGGAGGGTATCCAGTCGCAAGAAGACCTTTTTTTGTTGTTGCAACGAACATGGGCGGCCATTCCACAGCGTGATTTGGATGAACTCATTTTGAGTATGCCAAACTGATGTTCTTGTGTTGTTAGTGTTCGCGGTAGAAACACGGATTATTAATTGTTTAAGTTACCCAATAAAATTTTAAAGAAAACTGTTATTTCAGTCTTTTTTTCGAACTTTTGTGTTAGTGGTTCAAATGTCAAAAATCCCTTTATTAGGAAAATGGCAAATTTCTTTATTAATGCAAAGGTGACTTGGTTTATCGTTACTGTGACAAACGAAAACACTTTATTTGATGAATCCTTAAAAAAAATTTTAATTAATATCAATCAGGAGAAAAGTTATTGCAAAAATATATGTTGATCCCTAGACACTTTTGATGTGTGTATGTACTTTTCTTTGATAGATATTGGTTTACTGAGAATGGGTTTCTAGGAAGAAACGATTTTTTTTCCGATCTGGTTTGTAATACTGAAATCTGTTGGCCATGTTGTAGCCCGCGGCCTGGGGTTGAGCAGCCTTGTTGTAAAAAGATCACCTTCATGTTTAATTTATTAAAAATCTCTTAGTAGCTTTGAATCAGATATTTTTCAATTTGGAAATTACCATAAAATATCGTAAAATATAATAAATACCTGCATTTTTCGATCAATTTACCGCTGAAAATGTCACGATAACATACTTTTAAAACTTTTAAACTATGTTAGTACAGTATTATCTTTTGACCAGCAGTTGGAACCTGACATACAAGCATAATTATGTTGGCAGGTATAAAGTAACGAGGCAGGTATTACCCGACTGCGGCGAAGCCCAAAAAGAGGGTTATTCATTTCATTGAAGATTTACTTAAAGTAGCCATTATTTTCAGAATTTTGTCTTTCAATTTTCTTAGTATAAAACGCCTATTGTCTTTACGGTGTAGCGCGTAAAGAGATTCAGATATCTTTTAAAGTTAATCTTTACGATGGCAATGTTCAATCAGTCCCTTGAAAGTAGGAGAATGAGCAAGCAGTAATCGTGATCGAAAAAATGTCCCTCACAAGGAGAAATGTTGATACTTAGACTGAAGGCAACGACCCCTGGTATTTTTGGATATAGCTGCTTTTACTGTCATACTATATTTAAAACGATAAATAACTTGAAACAGGGGAACACGTTACCTACGAATACCCTGTTGTCTACTCTTATAACGAAAAACATAGCTACATACATACATATATATGTCATAATCTTTTCCATAAATGTTTACTATTCGTATAAATAATACAATAATATTTTGATAACAAAAGAAAAACCTAAGCATAGATTTTTATGAGGGCTAAATAAATAGTAATTTTTCACCAAATCCACTGTCGTAATACTATATTTTTATTATTTACCTTCATATATATTAATATCATAAATGCTTTTACTCACATTTTAATAATGGTCGACACGCCTCCATCTCAAGCATTCTCATTCGGAATAACTCCGAGGTATTTGTAGCGTTCTTTCTAATATGTTTCCACGCAAATATCAGGGAACATAAAGTGCTAGTTTTGTTCTATAAGAAAAAAATATACTGCACAGAAGTCATATTCCAGTTGACGTTTTCATTAAAAATATTGTTAACATGGCATGGAGAGACAGTTTGTGCACTGGGACAATTTGTATCAACTTTGTCGTAATCAAAAGAGTGTAGAAATTCATTTCCCTACCCACTTATCCCAGAAAGGGGAAATGAAGTGAAATCAAAGCGTGTGATATATATAAAAATAGTAATTTATCATCCTTGGTCTAGTTGTCGCAAGCGCCCTGGGTTCGATTCCCAGGTTTGGCAAAGTGTTATTTATTTATTAAACATTTATTTCAAGCAACAAGACTCATAGTGTTAGTAACAATATACTTACAAACTATGTTAGTAATACACTTACAAACAAAATAGATTACAGATTGTGACATCATTGCTGCAAGGTAACAGGCCCAGCTGAAACCTTGCAGCAGTGGTTCACAAACACACAATCTAGCCTACTTGCTATCATAGTCAGGATGCTGTTGGCGCTGCCCCGCACCCTACGGACCAGGGATGCGCACCGTTTCCGCATCACTGTGTAGAAACAATCCACGTGAGCTTCGGCAAACATCCCCGATGCGCTGCAGTATCGGGGCAACCCCATCAGCACCCTGAATGCGTTATTGTATTGGACGCGAAGGGCGCTGTATGACTTTTGAGTATAATGACTCCACAGACTGCAAGTGTAGAATGACGTGCAGTAGGCACTAAATATAGTGCGCTTGACCTCTTTAGAGGCACGCCTGAATCTACAGGCAATCATGTTTGCTCTCACACACAGCGCCCTCCGCTCCCTATCAATATCCTCATCGTCTTTGAGGCCAGTGGTCAATAAATGACCCAGATATTTAAATTGGTCTACCCTCACAAGGGGTACACCGCTTAACTTCACTGAAGGTACTGCTTCTGGGTATTTACCCCTGGCCCCAAAGACCATGACTACACTCTTTTTAACATTATATGCCAGACCAAGTTGTCTAGCAAATTGCTCGCAAGTGGCTACGAGAGTCCTTAGCCCGCAGATTGACGCGCTCAGCAGCACCATGTCGTCGGCGTAGCTAATGTTATTACAACACACGCCATCAATATGACACCCGACACGCATGCTGCTAAGCGTGCCAATCAGATCATTCACGTATAGGTTGAAAAGCGTAGGGGAGCACAACCCCCCCTGCCTCACCCCACAGTCCAACCCATACGGCCTAGACAGGGCACCAGCCCATTTCACACTATTGACTTGGTTTCCATACCAGTATTTCAGAATATTTATCACCTCTGGTGGCAAATGTGCCTCTATTGGGTTTTTCCGTCAGAATTACTCAGTAGCAGCCACGAAGCCTAGAATTGTGCCCGGTTGATGGCAATAAGCTCGCTCCCTACATGGGACTTGAACAATTGGAAAAAATTGATTGGGTGTACTATAAGTTCTGCTGAACCCTGCGGGTATTAGAAAGCGTGATTTTATGATTTATTAATAGTCTAATATTCGGGTTAAACTAGTGCTGAACTCGTATTGTAACATCGATGTAGACGCGTAACATATCACTCGAGTTTCTTAATTGGCCAATTTATTACGTTCGAACACCATACTGATGCAGTTAAATCATTGGAAAGCAGAACACAATGTATCGATGTTCAGGCGTTCCTTAGACAATAAATAAAGTGTGATGCAAATCGTTCGCTCTGAGCTGATGTCTTAGTAATCCCTAGTATTTGTATCAGATGCGCGACTTAAAAAGGATTTTGTAGCAGGCTTTTCGACTCATAGTAATTGTCGTCTACCAAATTAACATTTCTTCTACTTTTGTTAGATCGATTGTAGTGCTCTGTTAAGCAAATCACTGAGATGAGATTAATAGAAACAGAAAACTCACATAAAATAGATTTTCAAGTTAGAGTAGGTACATAGAAACTAGGACAAGCCTAAGACGTTTTGCAGGTGTAAGTTTGAGTGACATAACTAAATGGTATGTAATTCTCAGGTGGCAGTGGTTGCTGACCGGGCCCTCCTAGCGGTCTTCGTGCTCGTCACTGCTATATCGACGGCGGCCATCTTGTTACCACAGCTCAACAACCTTCACGTCGGCAACACGCCTCTTAAACCTCCCATTTAGAGGCACAGCACCAAACTAGGGTTACTGGAAACAAAGTCTTCTGCCAACGAATGTGTTAAATGAAAATATGTGCCAAACTCAAACTGTGCCGCACTTTTATAGACGTTAAAATCTTCTGAGTAAAAACTTTGAAAATAGGCCCTTATCACTCCAGAAACAGTTGCAAAAGCAAGAAATTGGTAAATATATGGATAGGACTTTATTTTTGGATTTAAATTCTAGTGTGATGAGGTCCTATTGGAAATGGATAGTTGTTTAAATAATAAATATTTATAAGCCGCAGAATTTTGAAGTTCGAAGTATGGAGTGCGCAGGGAACAGATTTTAGCCGCTATAGATACCGGAAAGTTAAACTTTAAATGAGCTGTCTTTTTGAATGCAACGACGACCGACTTTTGAGATAGGTAAAACGGTTTTCGCCGTGAATTAACTTTTCGAGATACCACTACTACTTGTGCAAACTTTAAAGTTTTGACAGGAAAATGCTGTGGCGGTTCGTGCTCACTTTTGGAGTACATGTTGACTGTTATTGTCTGTGGAAACACGCATAAGTTAGGATCGGAAGCTGCATAGTTTAAGTAATTTTTTAACATATGAAATACCTGCGGTTGGTATTTCCAAATTAAACGGATGTTCTAAAAGCATTTGTGTTATAGTCACTTTAGTAAATTCAGAAAAATAAATTGTTTAGCACAATACTTTCAACTTTCAATTGACGTAGTGTGACAATGTGATGAACAAAATATTGCCCTAACTGTTTTTATGTGTAGGTACAACAGACAGACATTCATTATGTTTATTTGGAAATGAGCATTGACTCATCGATTTTTGTTTAAGGTGACGTAAGTGTTTGTAAATAATTGTTTAAAAGATCGAGAAATAAAATAGATCTTGTCTAGTATAAGTATTTTTCATTTTCTGCTCAAAGGGTTCTGTTTTAAAAAAACACAATAGCCTAATATGTTTCAGTGAGTTTGTGTAGTATCTTTCTCAAGTTGAAATCTACTTGACCTTTATCGCGACGTTTTGTTTGTTTTTTTTTTTGGAATTTATTATAAAAAAGGATGGAACGTAAAGGTTAATAATATAATCTAGTCATTTGTTTGTGCCAAACATTTGATAATGTCAATTAAGATGTTAAATATCTATTGCAGCAAAATAATAGAGCGAGTAGGTCGATGATAAAGTTTATGACACAGTATTATAGATTGTTCTGTCTTGTTCGAAGTATTTAAACAATATGTACCAAACAATGAAAAAAGGGGTTTGAATATTTTTGTATGAAGCCTGGCCTGCCTTACTTTTATAGTTTATATTTTGGAAACGTGACTCTTTAGAGTATTTTGTCTTGTTTATGCTATAGGTATTGATTAATACAGTTTTTATACGTGGCTGCTATTTCTAATACATAAAATAAAATGGCGGAAAGTTATGCAGGCCAAATTAATGTTCCCCAAAAAGTACCAGGCTGGCATGAGCTCAAGGTGGTATGTATTTTTATAATTTTGGGTATAAGTACGATCTTCTAGTAATAAATACCTTCTGTATTGTATTGTATTGTATTGCGGACACCAGCCCGCTATACAATACAATACCTTCTTGGATTTATGCTCGCCTAGTACTGTTCGTAAGGTTAGTGCCCATAACTAGCACAACTGTACTCTAACACTACTCGATCGCATGTAATGTTTTTGAGTAATATTTAATTACTCAAAAATAAGGTGGGGTCAACGGGAACAATTTTTAATTATTTTAATCAATTCCCGCTGACCCCATCAGTGGGGCCACAGGCGGTGGGGTCAACGGGAATACACCACATATTCAAACCCCTTTGTAATATCAACTTTGTTTCTCTAAATAACATAAAAAAAAAAACAACTTATTTTCTAAGCTGTCTACCAAATTAACTCTAAACTTCTCAGGGGGCCTAAAATTGCCGCTTTAGCAGCATCCTATTAGGATAATAATATGAATTACATTAAAATTCTTAAAATGGTCTTCGACGCAGTTAATACCATGAATTGTCACTTTGAGACCATTTTACGAATTGTAACGTAATTCATATTATTAACCTATTATAATTTTCCTCAAGCAGCCATTTTAGAACCCCAGATCGTCTATTGTCTTATTCTAGATAGGCACAAAATACATGTTAACATTAACATACCTAAAATAAAATTAAAATAAGCTCAAGGTTGTTGGAAATGAGTTAAAATGTTGTAAATATCGTAGCTAAAATATAGGTTATTAATGGCAAGTTGTTAAATTATAAGAATATTGATTATATTGTACAAAATTAAGAATAAAGTTTGCGAAACTGACTTTATGTGTTTCTGAATCAACAACAAACTGATAGTATGACAACGCCTTTCCATTTTTTTTCTATTAGTTTAAACTAGAGTTACGCGAAGACTTGGGACTATTATGTCCCAGGAAACCTCCTTTTTTTTACGGACGGGAAATCATCAAATGACCTCTAACACTGGGCGGAGTGGCAGGGAGTGTCAGACTTGTACCCATCCATGTTCCTTCTTTTGCCCTTTGTGTACCAGGGCCGCGGTATCTCTTTCGAACAGTCCCGTAACCCTGGCAGGCATCGGCAGATAGCAACTTCTGCAATCACTCATAAGACACCTATGGGTACCTACTACCTCCAATAAGCTGACATCCTTCTCCCTAATGTCATATTTCACAAAGACGTGCGCAGAAAAGTCACTTAAATCTATTTATAAATATTTAATGGGATACCTGGAAAAAGATGGCACAATTTCCGGAAATGAAGTACTTGAGTAATAAAAGATTCAGAGGCTTAGGAATTCTTATAAAAGATCAAAAATATATTTTTCGTAAATAGTAAGCTGTTACACATTTTTCGTAAGAAAATAAATCTCTGGTTATATATCTCATTATCTGTTTATTTACCACATCCTCAATTAAATCCGACCACAACTAAGTAACATTCTAGTAATGTTACTAAAATCATAGAAGGTTACTTGTATCTTGTTATTTCTAGTCCTAAGTAAATTTATGCTATACCAGATAGACATTAGTGGTGAAGACCCCGTTACTTTTTCTTTAAAATTTCAAAATAAAAGGAGCCTATGTTAGACCTTATAACATCAGCTATGTGCCAGAAAAATTCCCGTCAAAATCAGTCCAGCCGTTTCGGAGATTAGCCGGAACAAACAGACGGACAGAAAGACAAACATTGAAAAAAAAAAATGATTTTGTTATAAGTACCGTATATACTTTCATATGGATTCAGTAAAAAGCTGTTATTTTGGTATTACAAAGAGACACTGCAATTTTATTTCTTTGTAGTATGTAGTGTGTATAGACTAATGGAAAGATGTATACGAAACTAATAACACACTAGTCCCTCTTCTCCTCTGATACCTGTCTTAAATCTGGCAAAGCTATATTATGGCAAGATACACATATAAACAGAAATATTAGTAGGAAAAGTAGAAATATAATAAAGAAATAAGGAAATTCACTTTCTCTTTTACTCATTGAATAAATAATAAAGAGAATTACACATGAAGGCTTTCCAGCAAGCGCTAAATGTTCCATGAAAAGATTAACCCAAGCGACGTTATGGGTAGGTACCCATCAACCCACCGTGATTTCTGTTAACTCAAGGTATATAATGGAAAGTGTATATGAAGCGGATAATTGGATCTCACGTACATCCTGCCTAGTGAAAACAGCCGGTGGACCGTCTTGATGGGAGTATTCCAGTGTTCACGACCATACTGTTCGTGTGGAAAATCATTGGACTTTCGTCTGCTTGAAGAGAAACGGAAAATTATGGAACTACAGATACAGATAAATAAGTAGGTAGGTAACTAGCAATAAGGGTTAGTATGTGATGAGTAAGTACGTGGGATTTTGGTCGACAGGGTGAGAAGTCGCATCCTTTTTTGTGTGTTTCATTAGACATTGCGTCCTCAAAAATGTATCAATAAATACCTAAGCTTGGTAATGTCGCGGTGACCATTTTTATTGGACTGTTAACCATGCTTTCATCCCCTGCAAATCTCATGTGCTAGAAATCGTGAAATAGAATTCAAACGCTATACAGTGTATGCAACAAACCAAAATAGACGAGGCCGTAGAAACCCGAAACTCCAGTCTCCAAGGAAGCAATATTCCAACTGGGTTGCTGACAAAACAGTAAGTGTAAACAAAGCCTTACCAATGCCTACCACTACGTTTACATTCGCGTATCAACCCATTGTCTCCCGCCTAAGGCCAAGGCCATACACTCTATCGACCCAATTTGGGCCACTCGAAATTAACAAGAGGGGGGTTTTACTTGAGCCCGTATTCAATTTATATGAAGGGAAACGGAAATCTGGATGTTATTATTTTTAATGAGTGCAATTATTAGTTACTCAGGCATTCAGTAAGATTATAATTTGAAGAAACTTGACTTTATAAAAATTATGATTTATTTTTATTATTTATTTTTTAATTGATTTTGGATGATAATGATTGGATAAAATAAAAGACAGCGACGTTTGGCAGTTTAACCCTTTAAAATAACCATCTAAGTAAGATAAACCAGACTTCAAAGTTCGCTGAAGATTATTTTGACAGTTACTTTTGTAGTCTGAAAGTAAAGAATATTATAATTGTTTTAACCCAAAATACATGAAGCGAGAAATTGAAACATGAATTAATCAATTGAAAAACTGATACGATTTTTCAGAAAGTACCCAACCAGGGACCTACTTGAAATAAAGTAATGCTCCTGTTTGTGGTTTAAAATTAAGATCTTCAGGCCAGATGTTACAAGATTGCTTAGAATCACAAAGTGAGAAGCCAAGTTAAATGCAGCTAATGCTGCACGTTGTTTTTAACGGTGCATTATAAACCCCAGCCCAGAGCGGGAGGAGTCATTTAATGATTTCAAATACGAAAAAAAAAAGGTCTTAGATAACACGGGTTCCGTCGCGTTGTGTGAAACGGCCCGACCAACGTCTGAAATAACATGTCCCGAACGATGACTAGAGCAGAAGTGCAAGAATTTTATAAAATGTATGACATACACATGTGCGAGGGGCTCGTGGCAAAATAATAACAGCTGCTCGGGTCGATCTTTATGTTAAGCCGTGCTTGCCTAGGTTGGTCTGTGGATGGGTGACTGGCCTATAAATACCGAGTTTCCTCCGTGCCTCAGACAGCACGTTAAGCTGTCAGTCCTAACTGTCATCTGTAGATCTTTGACAGTCGTTACAGGTAGGTAGTCATCATCTGCCTAGCCTCTTTCCAACTATGTTAGGGTTGGCTTCTTGTCTGACCGGATGCAGCTGAATACCAGTATTTTATTGAATGTCTATCTGACCTCCTCAACCCGGTTAGTACTGGGTTATATACCCCTTGGTAAGACTGGTTGTCAGACTTTCGGGCCACTGGACAACTTGAAACGACTGTCAAAGATCTACAATTTTATTGAACGGGATTAATTAAACCTAGGAAAATTATAAAGCTTTCATCTTATTCGATGTTCTTAATATTATTTCACTTTCACTCAATTTTCTAGGCGACTTATTTAATCTTCAGCAACGGAATAGTAACCCAAGCGCCCATTCTAAGATTTCAATTCAATTTGCAAAATGGTCACTAGAAGAAATCCTCATTGTTCCGTCTGACCTATTTTATTGTTATTCGTAATATAATAACACAGTAAACGTAATGGAAGTGAATTCACTTAGCTGTATACACAAAGATTTATAATTGAACAATTTATGCCAACAAAACCCTGAAATTTATTAACGTTAGTCACGAAGTAATTGGAGGGATTTTGTTTACATGAAAAGCCTTTGATATTAAATTTAAGAATTCGATTGTGAAAATTAGGGTCCTCTACTTGAAGTAAATCCATAAAGCACGTATCTCGATCATGGATATAATTATATCGAGGTGAGTTGGAACAAAACATTTCTATCAACAGGGGACGGATTCTTCGATTTAGTTACATACCTACGAGTACCAAGGACAGGCCCATAATATTTTTTGAAGGAAATTATAGTAAACGATCTATTGTAATATATTTTAAATTTTAGAACAGGAAATTACATGACCGTTTCCGGAATGGCAGCAAAAATTGCACAGCCTATTGTGCAAATAAGCATTTATCATGAATTTCATTAAAATCAGTGATAGATATAAATAGAAGGAAATTCCATTCTGTCATCTCCACAGACGGACAATCGTTGTGAGGGATCTAGAATCTTTGTTGTGTACCTAAAGTACCAGTATTTATGGTGTAACAAGAGCCTTAACGAAGCTGAAAGGCACTTGGTCTCCCCGTCATTGCGATCATTTTTTGTTCTAGCTAGACCATACCTAGGAACCTTCTAGTTACACAGATATTGGGGGTTAAAGTTCCAACTTTTTCATAAGGGTTTTATTAAATACCTGTTTTTAAATATAAATAATTATTTTAATAACAAATATTTTTTTAATCATTATATTAATTTCTAATATTATAATATTATTATCTATTATTTTATCAAAAAAAAACTTTTTCTGATCATGTAAGGATTTAACTTTGAACACTCCCACGACCCCGTACATTCATTTCATCCATCACAATGTTACATTGAGCCCTACCTTAAAACGTGATTTGTTCATTCCAAAAAATAAAGTCGTTGCCTAGCAATATTTTTTATGTAAAGTTAGATATTTATTGTATACAATATAATGCTTGGTTGACAGCTCCGTGAAGGTTCAGTTTACTCCCCATATAGGTATTGGTATCTGAGTAACCATTGATGTATATACAGAGTGTTGAAAAACCTTGAAAATTTTGATGAAGTTGGCACGGGAACAACATTGACGTGGTTGTCGTAAGCAAAGAGAGGCCTAAGCCCAGCAGTCAGTGATGATGATAGCTGTAAATAAATTTTAGAAAATTGCAGAGAAAAGTTTACATGTCTTACAATTACTTTAAGCTTTAAGTGAAATGTTAAACACTGGCCATAATATTCTTTTACTGTATTTATTTAATCATGAAAAATAATATTATGGAAAGGTATTCAACATTACACGCCAGTTCGGCAATTCAATATTCTCTGGATGGTTACTGAGTAGCCCAAAATGGTTATTTTTTTACATAATCTTAATACTATGCGGATAAAACGCTATGTAAGCGTAGTTAGAAAGCCATTAAACACTCGACCCGACCTACAACTAAAAGTTAACTTGTATATATGTACATTGTACACACATAAAGGGTGTAACAAGACCCTTAACGAAGCCGAAAAGAATTTGTTTTCCCCATCATTAGGATTTTTATTTCTAGACCATACCTTTGAACCTTCTAGTTACATTGGGGGTCAAAGTTCAAACTTTTTCACAAGTTTTTTATTACATGTTTTTAATGTAAGAGTTTTACTTTAAACACCTCCACGACCCCCGTACTATTCAATCCATTCACCAGCACAATGTTTTGAGTAGGTACGTTACATTGAGCCCTACCGTGAAACGTGATATTTCACCTCAAAATAAAAAGTCGTTTCCCAGCAATAGTTTTTGCGTAAAGTTACTTAGTTTGATGTACATAATGCTTGGTTGACGGCTTTGTGAAGGGTCCTGTTACACCCTGTATTTTTGAACATGGTGGCTATAGAATAACAGCCGCACGGATGGGTTTTCAAGGTTAAGCAGTGCTTGCGGAGGTCGGTCCGGGTATGGGTGCCCATTCATTACATACCATGCCTCAAAAAGCACGTCCCTCAATGTAAACCCTCAGTAAGTCGACCCCAACATAGAGGGAAATGGAGGCTAAAACGTTAAACGTTAAAACGTTGCTGAAAAATGGTATGACGTAGTAAATATATTAAAAGAGGTGACAGAGAAAAAAGTGAGAGTAAAAACTCAGAAACTACTGTTTTTTTAACTGAAACTAAAGCCTCCTTGATATCTGATAGTCAGACGAAAAGAAACGCTAACTTCGAAACGGCAGAGTCCAGGGATAAGCTTATTGTTGACCTAAAGCCTTATTGTGCCTTCGAAACAAAGCACTGAAGACCTAAACAATTTATCAATCGTTTTTAAAGCGTTTCGTGTTTCTACAACGAATTTCCACTGGTTTAACATAAGGTTTTTTTGCTGATGTCAGTCCCATACATTTTGTACTTCTCCATTAGCGGTATAGCGGATAGAATATCGATAACTCTAGACCTTATAAAGGTCTTGTTCCATTCGCTTTTTAGGCACAATAAGGCTAAGATTTTCCGGTCCTAAAACGATGCTTTTTCAAATCAAGCCATTTCTTTTCAAATCTTCAAGGCCACGTAACGTCACCAGAAGATGGCGACGATGACGTAGCGGTTTCATAAACCAGCACCCGGTAATGCGTAGGCACAATATAGAGGTGCTGCTAGTTTCAAGCCAACTGCAGGCGCCTATAGAACGTATTCTGGAACAAACGGAGCCCACGGCCGCCCACAACACACTACATCTGTCTAGACAAGTATGTTAGCATGAGTGATGGGGTTGAGGTGTCGATATAATTTTAGTTACATCTTTTTAGGTTGTTTTTTCTCTGGGCGAGATCTTTGACTTGCGGTGGGACAGTTAATAACGTTAATTAAAAAAGATCATTTAACAATAGGTACGTTTTATATGAATTTTAAAGAATTTTGTGTAGGGCCTTTTGAAACTACATAATTAAATGTGGTTTAAAATTGTTTCATTTTTGTAGCAATAAAAACCGTGTATTCACACGAGAACGCTTCTCTTAATTACTGCTTCAACAAAACGTAAAGGAGTGTTTAGTGTGGCTAAGTCATAATGAAAGAAATGCCACTAACCGCAAATAGCTGCTTCAATGAGAAACCATTTTCTTAATTACAGCAGTTTATCATTGTAAAACTTGACACAGATTTGTTCTTTCGCCTTTGACTTCAAATTTAATGATAAGTTAACAAAGAAAAACAGCGAACCCTTCTTTTTTGGATGGCATCCTTCAAATTCACTGTGTTCACATAAAATGTAGCCTATGTTTATGTCACCCGGACTGTAAAATTCGATTGACACCTTATTCATAAAAATCGGCTCAGTAGTTTAAGCTACGGTGGACATAAAAATTTTACAAACATACAGACTGATAAAATCAGAACCCTTCATTTTGGCTTTGCCACAGTCGGGTGAAAATAGAAATGATTTAAATCGATATTTTTGTCACGATATTTGCGAGCGCATCACTAATCCGTAGTACAATTGCAAGGCCACACGCTTTGTGCCGGCAACGAAGCTTGTAAGTACATTGCGCCGACATTCCTTTGGACAGTTCATAATACATGAGAACACGAATTTTGAACCACACACTATTCCCGTCGGAATATTTTAAAATTTTATGACAGATGATATAAGCGCTTTGGAGAGCTAAAAATGCTGATTATTTATAGAAAACTTTCTTTCATGTTGAGGTACTCGTCTCTTTATATTTTTTATGATCTTTATCATCTATACTTTATATTCAAGTAGGTACTATGTGTGTGGGTTAGTGTACCTACCTCTTGTTCTGAAAATTTTAATCTTTCACAGACAGAATTACTTTCGCGTATAAAACATTAGTAACCTATAGATTTTATTATAATAAGTTATATATCAAAAGACGTATAATTTTGCGATGTCTTTATTCTTTGTTGTTAATTCCACTGAAACTCCTAAAAATAAACTTTTTATACAAAGAAAGGATGCTCATACACTAAAAAGAAATGGGGGTCTGGCGCTTAACTGTTCTCGTTTTTATAGTACATAAAAGAATATACCTAGGTTAGTGTATCATTTTGGCATAATCTAGGTACCTACGCGGTTTCTTGCCAAAAATGTGGGCCATCTTTCCCATTGGCCACTCTGGACAAGTGCCCAGGGCCCCACGATCGGGCCCCAAGTTCCTGTAAGTGCTAAGTGGGATAGTAACATATTCAAGCTCGCTTCGCTCGCTTCTGCACCTTACATTCTTACGATTATCTAATTTTTCAGTTTAAGTTATTAGTAATAAATTCAATACACTTTCTCGAAAACCGGTGCTTATCGCACTACGATTAGGTTCAACATGCAATATATTTCACACGCGTGGATTTTTAATATTTTTCCTTGTGATAACGTGCAGAAGGTTAATTAACACGTAAATTCATGTAAGCTTGACTGCACTTGCAATATGATAGCTGAGCAGTCAGCAGGTAGGGTGAGATCAGTGAACGCAAAAAACTAGATATTTAAGATCAGAATTGTTTCGCCAGGCCGTAAGATCTTAAATATAGTGATGATCTTCATGACAGCTCAGACACTATGATTTATTGAAAAATTAAACTGAAGTAGTCGCCATAACCGCAGGTGTTAGTCTCTGTCAACTATGGTCCGTTAATATTTCGACAAGATTAATCGAACTTTCGACTGACAGTTCACCTTCACCAAGGACTGCCCTTCAACCAGAATCTAAAAATTCACGATAATATGCTCTGAAGAGGCTCTGAATAATTCAATAGATAACGCACATTATGAAAGGTGCAATAAAAAGCTATAAAAGTGAACCGTGAATACAAAGAAAACAATTGAGAACGCGAATTTTAATTCAAGAACGTATGCTTTTTCTTCAGTCGACTTTTTTGGTACATGTAGCGCTTTTTTTATTGAACTGGTATCTTGCAAATGGAGGGATGGTTTGGAAATGGCATTATAAACTTGTACCTAAGTAGGCTTTGCCTGACGTGTTGTACGAGATTAAATCCAAAGCCGACTGTGGGTAAGGCATTCAAGGAGATTTCCATAAATCTTATCGGTCTCGCCTTCACTGCAGTCGATATTTTTATTCAATTTATTTTTGTTGGTAGTATTATACTGCAGCAGCATGGTCCTGCATCCTTTAAAGTAGCTTCACCGAATACTCCTGAAAATCCGATCGGTCTATATGATTCGTCTGCTTTAACACCTTACATAGGTGAAAACTCCATCAAAGCCGATTTACCCCCTCACAAGAAGAGGACTATCTGCAAAGAAGGTGGTTACCCAGACCACACCCTTAGACAGTAAAAGAGGGCTTAAACGTCCTATAAAGCAATAAATCTCCAGTTCCTCTCGCCAAGACGTCTCCGGGAACTGAGGGGGATATTTGTAGTTTAATGACCTCCGCTAGAATGTTCATGCATTTGACAACTGTCTTCAGGCACCCACTGTGTGGCGATACTGGCCCATCTGTCCTGATCCTTATCAATTCTGGAAAAGAGATCCGCCCAGTCTCATTTTAACCTCGCAGACTTATCGCCAACATCGGCGATGCCTGTCTCGGAGCGTATTGTGGTGTTCGTATTCGATCGGTGATTTTAATTTTTACTCTTTGGCAAACCTTGAGTTTGGACTTCTGAGTTTCCTAGGTAAATATTTTTTATGTGGAGATTTTTTATAAATGCGTTAAAAATGTTTTTAATTAAGGCATTGTCTCCAACGTGTCTGCCACAAATCCTTAGTAATATGACAGAAACTTATGTGATAATAAAAAAACAAACAAATATTTCTACATCCTACAATATTTAGCTGCCAAGATGGTATAGTGATCGAAAGCGTTCCGCTGTGGCCCAGGGTACGATTGCTAGGCCGCCGCGCCGGCGGCGGCCGGGCCAAGTGTTGTTTATCATCGAGAGTTACCTATTTTTTAGCAGCTCGGAATCCGGTGCCGGTTCTCAGTTGATAGTAATGGTCTCGCACCCAAGTGGTCAAACACAACTGGCGAAAGTCAAGTACCTATACTTAAAAAATAACTATACCACGTGTTGAACGTTACTTCAGAATCATCTTTATGAGAACTCACATGAATAAATTTTAATATCAAAGTAACGACGTCGACGTTTTAATCTAAATATGAATTAGTTTGGTTGGTTTAGATTTCTTTTTAACATTACTTGCCTACCATGTTCTGTGTTATCTTTGAAGGAAACAAAAATCTAGTTATATTCGTATGTCTAGCTAGAATGACGCAGTCGATGGAAACGAATTAAAATAGTGAACAAAGTGTGTGAACGAAGTAAAATATTATTTTTGGATTGAACCGTGTATTGGGAACATCTAGTTTTTGGTTTCTAACTCCAGCAACATAAGTCTTCTTTGATGTTACCGGAAATGTATGAAACCTAGGAATTGTGTACAATTCCTAGGTTTCAGGAAATACATATATACAATTCCGAGCCTACTTAGGAAATGTGTTACATAATGTTTTGAAATGTATGTATTTCCTAGGAATTGTATGCCATTCCGAGATGATATTAGGAAATATATAAAAACGAATGCTCTCTGTGAATATAATCAATAAAACACGAATAAAATCAACGTTAAGGTAAACATCAAATTGTTGTAATAAGGCGTAGTCGACGTACCCCTACTATGCTCCTAGTTCTATCTGTGGGGTTAAAAGTACCCTAACACAAAGGGAACGATCCTAACGAACCTAACCTGTCCGGAGTCGGGATGCCCCGAGTCTCGAGCTCGCTTCGCTCGCTCTTGTATCTTAAGATTTCCTAGCCACGATGCCTTGTTTATGTTGGTGTGGACTCTCGACTATGTGCAGTTCCCCTCGCACCGCTATTTCCGCTGCGCTAATTTAATACATTTCCGATCGCTATTAAAGAAAAAGTGCATATTACAAAATATATCTTAGATTTCCTATCTATTTAAGGATTTTTACACATTTCCTAGATATGGTATACAATGACGGGTTACATATTTTTCCGTTAACACATACACATTTTCAGCTTCCCTAATTTATAGTTAGGTCCCAAAGCCCAAACTGGAAATTAGACGAAATATCTTCTATTATTTTTTCACAAATATTTGTACCAAAATGTATTCAGTAAATTGGAGTGGATAAAGGAATTTTATATGTGTGATAACCCTTGGGACTAATTGCTAAGTTATTAGCTCAGTGCTGAACCAATTTATTGAGAACTGATTGGATTTAACGCACAATTTCTTGATAAATCTTCTAAATAGACCAGTGTAGGGATTCGATTCATGTCATTACAGAGATTTACTTAAATACAGACTAAACCCTGGGTGGATTAGTCTGTATTTAAATACTCTTTACTAACTTTAAATTCTCGTCAAAAGTGAGATGGTTTAAAGAGTAAAATATTTCAAATATAGTTTATTGTCATCCCTATTAAAAAACTATTAAATAACTTATTAAAAGCGTGACATGTTCAAGTTTTGTTTGCAAATAAACATTTATTCTCACAGCTAATATAGACTGCTATTATGCAAAGACTAATATATCAAAAACTGGTCAAGTGCAACTCGGATTAGCGTATGAAGGGTTCCGTACCATCGTAGGGCAGCCCTTTATTTTTTAATTTATTTTTATTATTTATTGTTATAGCGTTAAAAACAAGACACATTCGGTGAAAACAAGTGTCTACCTATTACGGGTCACAAGATACAGCCTGCTGACAGACGGACGGACGGACAGTGGAGGCTCAGTAATAGAGTCCCGTAGGTTACCCTCCGGAAACCCTAAAGAACCCTAAAAACTATATATTAGAATCAATACTGAGATCGACCCTTTGGCGCTCGATACCAGACCTATAACTATTTGACAAAACCTGAAAGAAAAAGTGCCTCTTTAGCTCCTTATCAATCGAATAAAATACAGATGAAAACGAAATGATGGGAACAGTTCACTTCTCAACCGGAAACAGTGTCTCCACTCTAGTTCTATTCCATATTTTTCGTCACTGACAAAATATTTAACGCTTCAGGGACGCGAGAAAAAAAACATTGCGTCTTGCAGCAAGCTTATCGTATTTCTGTCAATCATAAATCAACATAACGTGTTTCCCTGTATGTCGTGGAGAGGAAAATTCAATTACTTCCCCTATGACGAACAGATTAAATGTATGAAAATGCTTTGTATATTGGTTAAGGTATTACACTCTTAGACGTGGAGTTGCGGGACACCCAAGGTATTAAAGTAGTGGCAGATTTAATTTGCTGTATACGAATAAAAGTCAATAGCTTGCTCTATCATAATAAAAATATTTAATTTGTAACTCAGGGGGATCGGCGTTGAGATACCGCGGCCCTGGAACACAAAGGGCAAAGGAAGGAACATGGATGGGTTTTAGTCAGTAGAAGTCTGACACTCCCTCCTGCTCAGCCCAGAGCGGGAGGGGTTATTTAATGATTTCCCATAGGTAAAAAAAAAAAAAAAAAAGGGGATCGGCGTTAAGGGCTGAAATACAGGTTTTGCCTAGTTCGGCTTCGGCAATACTTTTGTGTACTTTAAGTTTAGATTAAGCACGGTACTTATAACAAAATGTACATTTTTATGTGAAATAAACGTTATTATTATTTTATTTGTTAACTTACAGGTGCTACACTGTCTCATAAAATTACTGTACTAATTTAAAGTCAGTAATTTACTCTATACAATAATATTTGTATGTTCATGTTTAGGTACTTACTCCAATTGGCGTGTGTAGTTAAAAATGACGAGGGTCTACCCAAACCCCTTCAGAAATTCATCGTTGCAGCCTATGAGGCTTCCCCGAATCGAAATAGGCAGCTAGGATGAATTTCTGAAGGGGTGTGGAATACCCATTCATGGCCAATGGGGATTTGGGGAAGCCCCATTAGCCCTGAAGACGTAGAAATATTTATAATGTAACATTTCTAGTTACAGGAGTGTAGTTTACTTTTTTATACTGAAGTTGAAATAAATAAAATACCAAATAACATTACACCTGTAATCTCCGAAGGACTAAGCTTAAGTGTACCTTGTAATATACCCACATTTTGCCAATTATATTTAAGTCCCATGTGATAGGGGGCAAGCTTTTGCCATCAACCGGGCACAAATCCGGACTCCATATCCATAGCTGCTACTAAAAAATTCCTCACAGAAGAATCCAATAACATTTTGGCGGACTTGGGAATGGAACCCAGGATCCCGTGCTCAGCAGTCGTACTTGCGACTACTAGACCGACGAGGCAGTATAACATAATGCGACGAATTTGCTCGACAACCACAGCACGTTTTCCGATCCAAAACTATTCACCAATCATTAATATTGCTCGCCACAATTAATAGCCGGCCACCAAAGATTGATTTGAATATCCACATTTAAAATAATTGTATTAATTCTACCATTTTGTGTCTTTGGAATTGAAACTAAAACAGAATTTCACTAAAATTGAGAGACAGAGGGCTATCTTTTTATCTGGAAAAAACCGGGAATACTTTTTTCCAAAGAAAATCACACGCAGATGGAGACGCGAGTAGCTGAAGCTGGTCGAAGAAAGTATAATGGATTTTTTAATAGGTTTATAAATTAATCTTAGAAGGAAAAAATCGAAGCCGATTGGAATGGCAATTTCTTTGGCAGATTTTTTAAATGAACAATACATGGGTGAGTGGGAGACGCACCAATTTATAATATCCTCTCCGGCTATTAAAACGGAGCTAGTGGCATTTTTCAAAATAACCTCATGTCAATTTTATATATAACTAACTGAAGCCCGCGGCTTCGCCCTCGTTTTTGTCGAAAATTATACCACGGGCACGTTGTGAATATAGCCGATAGCACTCGGGAATAATGTAGGTTTCTATTAGTGAAAGAATTTTAAAAATCGGTTCTGTAGATCCAGAGATTACCCCCTACATACAAACTTACAAACAAATTTTACCTCTTTATAATATTAGTATAGATAATAATCGTTTTACTATCAGGCAACTAAGGCTCATAGATAAAATACACAAAATAATCTTATAAACTAATACTTGTGGTGGCTTAAATGGTTGGATGAGTTTGCAATCACAGTTAGCGCGTGCCCGCCTTTAACATATCGATGCCTTAGTTCACAATTGCACTAACTACAAAATTGTCAATTTTCAGGAGAGAGCATTAAAGTTTTTTAAAGTTTAGACAAGAACAGTAGAAAAACAAAGCAAAATAACAAAACAAATATGCATCTATTCATAAGACTAGTCCTTTAACTCCATCATATCTCAATATTGTAATATTAGTATATACGTAACCTTTTCAAAATGTCTAAATAAACATACAACCCCCCATTTAATACATTTGTGCACTTCAAAAAGTGCCAAACCCGTTCCAGTTCAAATAAACGTAACGTACTTAATATACTTGTTACCAGAAATCCAATACCGATCGATCGAAAACCGCGATGCGTGAGCAGATATTGTAAATGTATATAATACGTTTGTGTTTTGAAATGTTCTGCAGTTGAGGAACTTAAAATCAGTTAAAGTGTATCTGGATTGGATTTACAAAAATAAAGGTCATTAGTTTAGTACAACATTCATGGAACATAAATGGAACTTATTTAATACAACTGTGACCTCTGTTTTTTGTAGAAAGAAACGGAAGAACGGTATTACGATACGCGCAAATGAAAGAGCATGAAATTTAGTGTGTTTGGTATTAAAAAAGTGAAAATTGGTAATTTTGTAGTTAGTGCAATTGTGAACTAAGGCATCGATATCAGCTGTTAGTCGCTTAACGATGTTCCGTCTCATTACTATCGTACCGTGCAACAGTGGGTAGGCAGAGCACCCGCGCGGCGCGCGAATTTCATACGGCTTTCATAGTGAATGCGTATAAAAAAATATTTCTTTGGGAAAGTTGTTTGTTATCTTGAGTACAATCACGTTTTAAGTATCGGTCACTAATTACCAGTCACCCTATATAGAAGTCTAGGATTTTTAATGTTATGAAAGGGGTTACAATTTTTTTTTTTGAAGCGTGGTCTGTCTACCTTCTTACATTCTAATTCATTTTTAAAATAGAGGTCACGCGTAAAACCTATGTTAATCAATATCAGGTATCAATCACTCCTAACAAGTATTGTCTTAGGCGTTACGTTTCCGAGATATAAAACACCAAAGTTGTGCTGATGGCTAAGATTGTAACTTTGATGGTTAGCCCTTTGTGTAGAATTATTTTCATCATATTTTACACGTACTTTTGTATCATCATGACTATGTCAAATGACGATCCAATCATTTTCTTTTTAAGTGAATTTAGATTCTTTCAATAACTTTGGTACTTTCTAAGTTTATCTTGGACATCACAGACATCGGGTGAAAGAAAACATGGTGAGGAAACCAGGACTTATAAAAGTCTGAAATCGCCAACCCGTCTTGAACGAGCGTGGTGATCAATGCTCTTGCCTATTCTGTTGAGAAGATGCCTTTGACCAGCAGTGGGACAGTGATAGGCTGATATTATTATTATTATAGGTTCTTTCAATAAAGATTCTAGCGATAGTGAAGAGTCAATACGATTGTCCAAACGATCGATTTAACTATCCCGTGCTTGCATGTGACAGCTTGCGTAACTAACAGCGAAACAGTTTAATCACTCGTCATTCTCCGTTGGTAAAGCCTTGTCTACACTGAGGTATAATTGTTATTGCTACGGCACAATGGGAAAACTAGGGAAGAATACTCAACATTTGGTGGAGAGTTGCCATTGATGATGATGGCATAATACTGGTATCGGCACTTGGTGCCTTGAAAGGCGAGGTCTTGTACAAAAACTATAATGCCCTGAAGTTATCAAATCTATATTAGGTATTTCATCTGATGTCAATACTGTTTGAATAATTGTTTGTTACGATTGGAGATCGATCGAAACGACCGACCGACGACCGATCGTGACGATTTGTGTTGTGATGTGAAGTAAATGCGGTGTGGACTAGTCTCAATATTAGAGCTATTTATTCAGCTTATTCGAATGCGTATCATTCATCAGTCCTGCAGTTATGGAACGTTTATATCTGAAGATGCTCTTCCGTCAACAATAGTGATATGATTCACGCGTTAATGAAATGAGTGGAAACACAGCGATAGTTGTTTATTCTTCTTGTTAGTAAACAGTAACTGCGGAAGACAAATGCCACCACGCTCATCGTGATTGCGGAGCCTATTCCCAACAATGCAATGTTGGGGTCGGCTTCCAGTCTAACCACCACAACCCAGTTATTAGGAAATACGATATATAACCTTTGGTAAGAGTGGTTGTCAGGCTTTCAACTTTAAATCGTATCATTTTTGTTATTACATAGGCACAGTTTACAAAGCTTACTAAGGATAAACAATTAAACGATAGAAAGGCGCTGTTAATCAACATCAACAGTTTTTTTAAATAAATTTGAAAAAGAAACTGTTGATTTTGACAGTGAAAACTGGTGGTATTTAAGAAAAAGCTAAACAATCGCCTTCGTATCCTAATTGCAGGCATCATCCTCAGGCATTATCCTTTACCGTTTCCAAATCTTTTGCAAGTGTGAATATTACCGCAGTTAATATGGGGTGTGTAATACATATATTATGGTATAATAACAGATAGTATAATATTACTTAAAATAACGTTCACATGATATAATTTTCATATGATCTATAAACAATTGACCTAATTTCATGTGATCTAATGTTATATTTCATAAAACCTTCTTTTGTTCTAATAAAATTTAGGTAATGTTCATTTCATATAATTTTCAATTTGTATAATCCTCTTTTTATATAACGTTCAGTTGACCTAATTTTCATATTCACTCATTCGTAGCCAAAATTCTGTAATGAATAAGTTAATATCAGGAAACATCTATCATCATCTATCATCTATCTGTTATAACGTCATCTAACCCAAATGATTCAGCTACAATAGAGGACCTGGCGCTCGGCGGCCGCTGCCGCGGCATGTTCGCTTCGCTCGCTCGCCTTCGCGCGTTAATGGTCACTATTCTAACCCAAATGATTCACCATAAATAGAGGGGATCTAGCGCTCGGGGCCGCTACCACGAGATGCTCGCTTCACTCGTTCGTTAATGGTCATTGTTTTTACCTAACCTAACTTATGATTCAATAACCGTAGATGGTATATGACGCAGGTATATACTAGGAGGATAAGAAAACACAAAAAATTATATTGATACGTATTTATTTATTCATAAAACAGCAAACTAACCTGCAAAGTAGACGTTTCTTAATTATATTAAACGTTACTTAGAGATTTTGAGATAAATTTTAACTAAATATTAGTTCAAATGTGCATTATAGAATATGTTCATTAAACCGTAAAAAAATAGGTTAAACGAAATTATACTAATAATTCATTATATAATTTCATCGTATTATTTAAAAAAAAGTATATTATATGATTCATTATATAATTTCATCGTATTATTAAAAAAAAAAGTATATTATATGATATTAGGTCATGTGATTCTAAAACTTTTCTTATTGTTTCAAACGTTACACACCCGTTAATATGAGCTTTGGAATTGAAGATCATGATCACAACATTAAGATCGATTTGTTTTTTTTTTAATATTAAGGTACGCCAGACTTGTTCTACTGTTATTGTGGGCAGATGAATTCAGATTAAAACTAAGTCATGTGCGCTCTGTTATATCTTTCCGAGCATATTAATTAACAAGAGACAGCGGGGTGTTTTGTTAGCACAAACCACATAATTCAATCATTGTTTTCGTTTTGATAACAGGCATGAAAGAACAAATCCTATGGTAACAGGAAATTAGTTTCATTCAAATAAAACTGTTGGTTTGGTGGCTCTCTGATTTTGAAGTACAATGAGCTTTATTCTCATTGACACAAGGTTCATGTCAGAGGTAAAGTAAATTGGAAAGAACGGTAGGTAATGGCCATGAGACAGAGTTCATTTTCATCTTACATTTTTCAAATGACGCAACCTATTATTTTATAGTGTAATAGCATTATTGTCTAGTGGTGTGACCGTCGGACTGCTAAGTCATAGGTTTTGAGTTCGAACCCATGAACATACACTTCTGATTTTTTGGACTTGCTTCGGTGAAGGAAAACATGCTGAGATATTTCTCGACGGCATGTAAAGCCAAGTCAGAGGGCCATGGGCGACATAAAAACTCTGATACCAGGTTAGGCACCAACCGTAACCACACGATAAACAAGAAGAAGATGTAATAGTGTAACCAATAGTGTAACCAAGAACATGAATTATTCCTAGTAGGATATACTAGGAATAGATTTTTTATTCTACTAGATATTTTAGCGCCTCTTAATTGAATTGCATCAACACATGTATTTGTTTTCATAGACCGTGTGAAGCATGTGATGTGTCTTTGCTTTTTATCCATGATGATCCATGTATCATTGCCATAATACTGTGTTATTGTTTTGAAATAAATTCATTCAATTGTTATTGTTTTCTATGAATATTCACCAAGATTCATTCAGTTATTATGTGTCAATTCTTTTTAAGTAGCGTATTCACGATATTGAAATCGGATACACCTAGCTTAAAATTTATTTTCTGAGAAAATGACCTTATGAATATAAGGTCTTTGCTCATTAATAACCAGGCGACATCGCTAAAAAATCGCATTGCATTATAACGCGTGTACGTCCTCATGACCGGAACAAACGTGACGAAATCGATACGTCCTAGAACCATTAAAATAGAAAATTATGTGACTTTCACCTACTCGCACTACGGGGTCTCTTCTTTAGTCCGTTAACAAAACGTATATATACGTTTTGTTAACGGACTGTAATATGTAATACAGGCCCGTCCGCAAGTACCTCGAAACTTCGAAACGAACCCTACTCCCTATTATCTACAGATTCATGAGTTTTTGATAACAGAGAGTATAGGGCAACTGTCCAAACGTGTTGTCATTCATTTTAGTTCGGGCCCCTAACCATGGCATGCATGGTACATTCTGACCCATTCCTTTTTTCTGCTCCAGAGCCGCAGCAGTACTCGTAAGAACGTTATGGTGTGGTTGCTCTAACTACAGAAGTCGGTTATCCTTTTTTGTATTAGCAAAACATTAATGAATAAATTGACAGCAAAATATGATGTATCACTTTTTTGGCATGATGCATCATGTTTCACAAAACATCATGCGACCATAACATTTTGAAACAACTTTCTATAAATAGGAATTACCTATTTAGTTCGTCTCCAAAGTACAACGTATCAATTTTCATTAAAAAAACTGCCCGTGTGTCTATAAAATACATAGTTGCGTTACTTTTATTGCCTTGGGGATATCACTTTATGACTTTAACTTGGTGGAAAACGTGCTCATTTAATATTCAGTAACTGGCATATGTTTACATTTTTCTTAATCTACCTAAGAAGACACGTGAGAACATTTTACATGTCTTTCTAATCCGAGGTATAAGTAGACAGACAGATACCTCGGATTAGAAAGACAGACAGATACCTACATACACATGAAAGGACAGTGGATACGTATTTAAAAGCCCGCAAAGTGTCAAGACTGTTCGTAGCACTTCACTTTGCACTGCAGATTGACTTTATGCTGTCCTGTAGCAGCTGTCTGCGGAAGCAACGGATGTCGACGTCCTGGTGCAGCATTTTTACAGTTTAGCGGTGGAAATATTGGACAAATTTATGCAACAGGGACAGGTAGGGGGGGGGGGGCTGTAGTGTTGGCAATATTCCGTTTCTAGTGTTAATGATAATTTTAGTGACCATGACAGTTCAAAAACTCATATCGTTACAAGGTAGTTAGTAATAATAAATATTTAAATACGAGTTTGTTGGTCCACGCTTTAACGCCTCTAGTAAGTATAACGGTGTATTTTATTTACTGTAATACGAAATATAAACCCGTTTTAAGTAAAGAAGCCAGAAAAGTCTTCGGAAAAAGCTTACCGCTAAGCTTTAAGCCGATAGTCGCCAGTCGCTTGCCTACAAGACCACAGGGCAAACAATATCAGAACAACAATAGGTTACAGAAATGAAACTACAGTATCGTTCACCGACACGACCTTTAACCCGATGCAATGCACCAGGTATTGAGTCGAGATTGAAACAAAATGATACGATTTTTCTAAAAATTCTTTTTTTTTTTCAATTTTATTAAAACTAGATGAGTGGGCCTAAAATGGAAGCTTTATCAGAATCATAATATGAATCACGTTAAAAATTTAAAATTCTTAAAATGATCTTTATGTATGGCGTGATGTTATGTATAATGTTAGTAAAAAATGTCTAAATGTTTTTATGGAGATTATTTCCTACTTGAATTCAAGGTATCAATAGTACTCGTGCACTCACCTACATTGCTACGAGTATTTGTTCTCGTGCCGTTTGAGGTAGAAATATGTCTACTATTTCTCCTACGATGACAAAATATACTAGTGTTCTTCAGAGGGAACATAATAGCTGTCAGATCTGCTCGTGAAATATGGTCACAGCTGGCACAGCTAGTGGTCGTAATCTATTCAATTGGTGGAAGAAATTATATTTCATGCCACAAAGATCACGATTTATCTCTAAATATTTATGTGTTGGTACGCTTAGATAATATTGTACTTCCTACCTTTTTTTCTTGACATTATCACTTCTTACTTTTTCAATGAGCAAATATTGGGTGACTAGAAAACATAACTAATACTTTTGGGACCTAATAATACAATAATAATATAATAAAGCCTTTCAATTCCGAACTTTTACATTTTTAACTTAAATACTACTTTCACAATATATCTCTGCGCTCGGTGTGCCTTACGGCATAGGCCTCCTCCAACTCCTTCCACTGTTTCCTGTCCTTCGCCACTCTTAGCCAGAGGGGACCTAAGGTCTGTTTTATTTCGTCCTCTCATCTTCTCACTTTGCGACCTCGGCTCCTAAAACCATCTATCGGGTACCACTCAGTCACCAGTTTACTCCACTTTTCGTGCTTGCAACGAAGCATAGGTATGCCCAGTCCATCTCCATTTTAATTTATCAATACGTGAGGTGCTGTCTGTTAATTTTGTTTTGCCCCTGATGTCTATATTCCTGACTGTGTCTCTTAGCTTTAGCCCTAGTATGCTTCTTTCCATGGCCCTCTGAAATTTTGTCTCTGTGATTCTTCGTCAAGGCCCAAGTTTCACAGCCATATGTGATGCAGGGAAGAATACAGGTGTCGAAAGTCTTTTTCTTGATCTTAATGCCGAGGTCCTTGCTTTTCATTATTTCCTTCAAAGCCCAAAATTTTTTTCACCCTTTGGCAATTCTTTTGTTGATTTCTTTGGACATTTGATCACTTGGTGATATAATTTGACCCAGATACACATATTCCTCTACATATTCGAGTTTTTGACCGTTGATGATTATGTCTGCAGCTACTGAGTTTGTCATCATTTTTGTCTTGCTTGAGTTCATTTCCAGACCCACCTCTCGGCTTCTGTCTGCTAGGGACTGTATCATGGATTCCAATGCTCTTGGAGTCTCTTCCAATATAATCAGGTCATCAGCGAATCTTAGATGGTTCAGTCGGGAACCGTTTATGTTTAGCCCTAAATGGTCCCATTCTAATTTCCTGAACATTTGCTTTAGTACTGCTGAGAATAGTTTTGGTGAGAGTGGGTCACCTTGCCGGACTCCCCTGTTGATTGGAAAAGTATCCCCTAGTGATTCCAACTTAACTTTTGGGACCTACTCGTTCAAAAATACCCAGTAGCTTCTTTGGTTCAAAACACTTTGCTTATGTCATTTAATTAGATATTAAATTTTATTTTTTGTTTCGAAAGTTTTTAAGTGATTTTAAAGTTAAAATAAGTTAAATATAAATCAGATAATTTAGATGTAGCTACACTACCTACCCCACTCTAGAGATTGTCGTATTCATCATCAAAACATTGATATTGAATTCAGGAAAGGTGAAAGCATTATCATAAATAGAATTTTTAATTGAAGGATTGCAAAAAGTTCTCTCAGATTCAACTTTAAACCCATTTTAACTGATTCCGTATAATATTAATAAAATTATTTCAGTACAAGAAATAAATAAGTGGAATTTGCGTTCCTGAAATACTTTTCAAGGGCGTCTGGAGCACAATGCTACAAAGTTTTAGCAACTCTATAAACGCGCATATCTCTCCAAAGCCATTTTTGACAAAGTTTTCAAAGTTAAGCAATTTCTTGGGTTTTCAGCTTTACTCTTTAAAATGAGCTTCACCTGTATGTATCACAAGTTGTATTGTTTTTGCTAAGAAATACTTTAAGAAATTTGAAATTCTTAGTACTTAGCAAGCGTTAGACCTGGAGAATATAAAGGAGTAAGGGGATATCGGTACGAAGTAAATTGACCTAAGCCAGGTCGCAAAAATAATCATCAGTTCATTCAATATTCAGCATAGTGTACTGATCATTATCATCACACGATGACGATAGACACGATGTCATTACATCCTTACGTTGTTACGTCACTCTACATCAAACCTGAAGCATTGATGAATAAAGAATGTATACGTTACCGGCCAAACCCAATTTTAGCCCAAGCCCTAGATATCCCATCCCCTATTTTAGGTCCTAGGCCAAACTAGGGATCATCACAAAAGGACAATCATAGTGCACCCCGACTAAATGTGTTAAGTTAGGTTAGAATTCGTGACCAAGCACGCAAGATAATTGCTTTGTTTGGTTTAGACACGATAAACCAGTAAACCAGGTTGGCCTAGGAAAAACTAGTTTGACCGAAAATCGGAAAATGCCTGCCTGTACTTAAAATAACGTTCACATGATATAATTTTCATATGATCTATAAACAATTGACCTAATTTCATGTGATCTAATGTTATATTTCATAAAACCTTCTTTTGTTCTAATAAAATTTAGGTAATGTTCATTTCATATAATTTTCAATTTGTATAATCCTCTTTTTATATAACGTTCAGTTGACCTAATTTTCATATTCACTCATTCGTAGCCAAAATTCTGTAATGAATAAGTTAATATCAGGAAACATCTATCATCATCTATCATCTATCTGTTATAACGTCATCTAACCCAAATGATTCAGCTACAATAGAGGACCTGGCGCTCGGCGGCCGCTGCCGCGGCATGTTCGCTTCGCTCGCTCGCCTTCGCGCGTTAATGGTCACTATTCTAACCCAAATGATTCACCATAAATAGAGGGGATCTAGCGCTCGGGGCCGCTACCACGAGATGCTCGCTTCACTCGTTCGTTAATGGTCATTGTTTTTACCTAACCTAACTTATGATTCAATAACCGTAGATGGTATATGACGCAGGTATATACTAGGAGGATAAGAAAACACAAAAAATTATATTGATACGTATTTATTTATTCATAAAACAGCAAACTAACCTGCAAAGTAGACGTTTCTTAATTATATTAAACGTTACTTAGAGATTTTGAGATAAATTTTAACTAAATATTAGTTCAAATGTGCATTATAGAATATGTTCATTAAACCGTAAAAAAATAGGTTAAACGAAATTATACTAATAATTCATTATATAATTTCATCGTATTATTTAAAAAAAAGTATATTATATGATTCATTATATAATTTCATCGTATTATTAAAAAAAAAAGTATATTATATGATATTAGGTCATGTGATTCTAAAACTTTTCTTATTGTTTCAAACGTTACACACCCGTTAATATGAGCTTTGGAATTGAAGATCATGATCACAACATTAAGATCGATTTGTTTTTTTTTTAATATTAAGGTACGCCAGACTTGTTCTACTGTTATTGTGGGCAGATGAATTCAGATTAAAACTAAGTCATGTGCGCTCTGTTATATCTTTCCGAGCATATTAATTAACAAGAGACAGCGGGGTGTTTTGTTAGCACAAACCACATAATTCAATCATTGTTTTCGTTTTGATAACAGGCATGAAAGAACAAATCCTATGGTAACAGGAAATTAGTTTCATTCAAATAAAACTGTTGGTTTGGTGGCTCTCTGATTTTGAAGTACAATGAGCTTTATTCTCATTGACACAAGGTTCATGTCAGAGGTAAAGTAAATTGGAAAGAACGGTAGGTAATGGCCATGAGACAGAGTTCATTTTCATCTTACATTTTTCAAATGACGCAACCTATTATTTTATAGTGTAATAGCATTATTGTCTAGTGGTGTGACCGTCGGACTGCTAAGTCATAGGTTTTGAGTTCGAACCCATGAACATACACTTCTGATTTTTTGGACTTGCTTCGGTGAAGGAAAACATGCTGAGATATTTCTCGACGGCATGTAAAGCCAAGTCAGAGGGCCATGGGCGACATAAAAACTCTGATACCAGGTTAGGCACCAACCGTAACCACACGATAAACAAGAAGAAGATGTAATAGTGTAACCAATAGTGTAACCAAGAACATGAATTATTCCTAGTAGGATATACTAGGAATAGATTTTTTATTCTACTAGATATTTTAGCGCCTCTTAATTGAATTGCATCAACACATGTATTTGTTTTCATAGACCGTGTGAAGCATGTGATGTGTCTTTGCTTTTTATCCATGATGATCCATGTATCATTGCCATAATACTGTGTTATTGTTTTGAAATAAATTCATTCAATTGTTATTGTTTTCTATGAATATTCACCAAGATTCATTCAGTTATTATGTGTCAATTCTTTTTAAGTAGCGTATTCACGATATTGAAATCGGATACACCTAGCTTAAAATTTATTTTCTGAGAAAATGACCTTATGAATATAAGGTCTTTGCTCATTAATAACCAGGCGACATCGCTAAAAAATCGCATTGCATTATAACGCGTGTACGTCCTCATGACCGGAACAAACGTGACGAAATCGATACGTCCTAGAACCATTAAAATAGAAAATTATGTGACTTTCACCTACTCGCACTACGGGGTCTCTTCTTTAGTCCGTTAACAAAACGTATATATACGTTTTGTTAACGGACTGTAATATGTAATACAGGCCCGTCCGCAAGTACCTCGAAACTTCGAAACGAACCCTACTCCCTATTATCTACAGATTCATGAGTTTTTGATAACAGAGAGTATAGGGCAACTGTCCAAACGTGTTGTCATTCATTTTAGTTCGGGCCCCTAACCATGGCATGCATGGTACATTCTGACCCATTCCTTTTTTCTGCTCCAGAGCCGCAGCAGTACTCGTAAGAACGTTATGGTGTGGTTGCTCTAACTACAGAAGTCGGTTATCCTTTTTTGTATTAGCAAAACATTAATGAATAAATTGACAGCAAAATATGATGTATCACTTTTTTGGCATGATGCATCATGTTTCACAAAACATCATGCGACCATAACATTTTGAAACAACTTTCTATAAATAGGAATTACCTATTTAGTTCGTCTCCAAAGTACAACGTATCAATTTTCATTAAAAAAACTGCCCGTGTGTCTATAAAATACATAGTTGCGTTACTTTTATTGCCTTGGGGATATCACTTTATGACTTTAACTTGGTGGAAAACGTGCTCATTTAATATTCAGTAACTGGCATATGTTTACATTTTTCTTAATCTACCTAAGAAGACACGTGAGAACATTTTACATGTCTTTCTAATCCGAGGTATAAGTAGACAGACAGATACCTCGGATTAGAAAGACAGACAGATACCTACATACACATGAAAGGACAGTGGATACGTATTTAAAAGCCCGCAAAGTGTCAAGACTGTTCGTAGCACTTCACTTTGCACTGCAGATTGACTTTATGCTGTCCTGTAGCAGCTGTCTGCGGAAGCAACGGATGTCGACGTCCTGGTGCAGCATTTTTACAGTTTAGCGGTGGAAATATTGGACAAATTTATGCAACAGGGACAGGTAGGGGGGGGGGGGCTGTAGTGTTGGCAATATTCCGTTTCTAGTGTTAATGATAATTTTAGTGACCATGACAGTTCAAAAACTCATATCGTTACAAGGTAGTTAGTAATAATAAATATTTAAATACGAGTTTGTTGGTCCACGCTTTAACGCCTCTAGTAAGTATAACGGTGTATTTTATTTACTGTAATACGAAATATAAACCCGTTTTAAGTAAAGAAGCCAGAAAAGTCTTCGGAAAAAGCTTACCGCTAAGCTTTAAGCCGATAGTCGCCAGTCGCTTGCCTACAAGACCACAGGGCAAACAATATCAGAACAACAATAGGTTACAGAAATGAAACTACAGTATCGTTCACCGACACGACCTTTAACCCGATGCAATGCACCAGGTATTGAGTCGAGATTGAAACAAAATGATACGATTTTTCTAAAAATTCTTTTTTTTTTTCAATTTTATTAAAACTAGATGAGTGGGCCTAAAATGGAAGCTTTATCAGAATCATAATATGAATCACGTTAAAAATTTAAAATTCTTAAAATGATCTTTATGTATGGCGTGATGTTATGTATAATGTTAGTAAAAAATGTCTAAATGTTTTTATGGAGATTATTTCCTACTTGAATTCAAGGTATCAATAGTACTCGTGCACTCACCTACATTGCTACGAGTATTTGTTCTCGTGCCGTTTGAGGTAGAAATATGTCTACTATTTCTCCTACGATGACAAAATATACTAGTGTTCTTCAGAGGGAACATAATAGCTGTCAGATCTGCTCGTGAAATATGGTCACAGCTGGCACAGCTAGTGGTCGTAATCTATTCAATTGGTGGAAGAAATTATATTTCATGCCACAAAGATCACGATTTATCTCTAAATATTTATGTGTTGGTACGCTTAGATAATATTGTACTTCCTACCTTTTTTTCTTGACATTATCACTTCTTACTTTTTCAATGAGCAAATATTGGGTGACTAGAAAACATAACTAATACTTTTGGGACCTAATAATACAATAATAATATAATAAAGCCTTTCAATTCCGAACTTTTACATTTTTAACTTAAATACTACTTTCACAATATATCTCTGCGCTCGGTGTGCCTTACGGCATAGGCCTCCTCCAACTCCTTCCACTGTTTCCTGTCCTTCGCCACTCTTAGCCAGAGGGGACCTAAGGTCTGTTTTATTTCGTCCTCTCATCTTCTCACTTTGCGACCTCGGCTCCTAAAACCATCTATCGGGTACCACTCAGTCACCAGTTTACTCCACTTTTCGTGCTTGCAACGAAGCATAGGTATGCCCAGTCCATCTCCATTTTAATTTATCAATACGTGAGGTGCTGTCTGTTAATTTTGTTTTGCCCCTGATGTCTATATTCCTGACTGTGTCTCTTAGCTTTAGCCCTAGTATGCTTCTTTCCATGGCCCTCTGAAATTTTGTCTCTGTGATTCTTCGTCAAGGCCCAAGTTTCACAGCCATATGTGATGCAGGGAAGAATACAGGTGTCGAAAGTCTTTTTCTTGATCTTAATGCCGAGGTCCTTGCTTTTCATTATTTCCTTCAAAGCCCAAAATTTTTTTCACCCTTTGGCAATTCTTTTGTTGATTTCTTTGGACATTTGATCACTTGGTGATATAATTTGACCCAGATACACATATTCCTCTACATATTCGAGTTTTTGACCGTTGATGATTATGTCTGCAGCTACTGAGTTTGTCATCATTTTTGTCTTGCTTGAGTTCATTTCCAGACCCACCTCTCGGCTTCTGTCTGCTAGGGACTGTATCATGGATTCCAATGCTCTTGGAGTCTCTTCCAATATAATCAGGTCATCAGCGAATCTTAGATGGTTCAGTCGGGAACCGTTTATGTTTAGCCCTAAATGGTCCCATTCTAATTTCCTGAACATTTGCTTTAGTACTGCTGAGAATAGTTTTGGTGAGAGTGGGTCACCTTGCCGGACTCCCCTGTTGATTGGAAAAGTATCCCCTAGTGATTCCAACTTAACTTTTGGGACCTACTCGTTCAAAAATACCCAGTAGCTTCTTTGGTTCAAAACACTTTGCTTATGTCATTTAATTAGATATTAAATTTTATTTTTTGTTTCGAAAGTTTTTAAGTGATTTTAAAGTTAAAATAAGTTAAATATAAATCAGATAATTTAGGTGTAGCTACACTACCTACCCCACTCTAAAGATTGTCGTATTCATCATCAAAACATTGATATTGAATTCAGGAAAGGTGAAAGCATTATCATAAATAGAATTTTTAATTGAAGGATTGCAAAAAGTTCTCTCAGATTCAACTTTAAACCCATATTAACGGATTCCGTATAATATTAATAAAATTATTTCAGTACAAGAAATAAATAAATGGAATTCGCGTTCCTGAAATACTTTTCAAGGGCGTCTGGAGCACAACGCTACAAAGTTTTAGCAACTCTAAAAACGCGCATATCTCTCCAAAGCCATTTTTGACAAAGTTTTCAAAGTTAAGCAATGTCTTGGGTTTTCAGCTTTACTCTTTAAAATGAGCATCACTTGTATGTATCGCAAGTTGTATTGTTTTTGCTGTGAAATACTTTAAGAAATTTGAAATTCTTAGTACTTAGCAAGCGTTGGACCTGGAGAATATAAAGGAGTAAGGGGCCATTGACACGAAGTAAATTGACCTAAGCCAGGTCGCAAAAATAATCATCAGTTCATTCAATATTCAACTCATTCAATATTCAGTATAGTGTACTGATCATTATCATCACACGATGACGATAGACACGATGTCATTACATCCTTACGTTGTTACGTCACTCTACATAAAACCTGAAGCATTGATGAATAAAGAGGGTGTATACGTTACCGGCCAAATCCAATTTTAGCCCAAACTAATTTGTCTTAGGCCAAACTAGGGATCATCACAAAAGGACAATCATAGTGCACCCCGACTAAATGTGTTAAGTTAGGTTAGAATTGGTGACCAAGCACGCAAGATAATTGCTTTGTTTGGTTTAGACACGACAACCAGTAAACCGGGTTGGCCTAGGAAAAACTAGTTTGACCGAAAATCGGAAAATGGCCGGTAGCATATACACTATTTTCTTTCTTTATCGTGTGGTTAATCTAACCTGGTGTCAGAGTTTTCAGGCCGCCCATGGGCCTCTGACTTGGTTTTACATGCCGTCAAGAAATATCTCTCAGCCATGCAGGTTTCCTCACGATGTTTCCCTTCACCGGAGCAAGTGATAATTATACAATACGCACATGAATCAGATCGAAATCAGAATCAGATCAGAATCGAAAATTCAGTGGTGCGTGCCTTGGGTTCGAACTCGAGACCTATGACTTGGCAGTCCGACGGTCACACCGCTAGGCTATCACTGCTATCAACACACTATATACACACACACACACTATCTATATACACTATAAAAACACTTAAATCCCTGATTTCAGGCTTTTTCATATAAGTACCTCATTCTATACCTATCACGTACAAAATTGCGATGAAAACTTTTATTAAAAACATACATAAACTCACCTTTTCCCGAGGGGGTAGGCAGAGAATACAGAACGCCACACGTCAGACGGTGACAACTGCACTCCGGTTGCGAAGCTGACCTTTCTGAAGAACATTAACAACAAGGTTTGCGTAATTACCTATTTCCTAGGCATAACTACGGCGTTACCACTAAACATATTTCTTAGAAACGCCTTTCACTCACTCTCTCAACATGACCAAACCACACCATCACCGTCACTATTTTAGGACACTCTTGTAAATTTTTGTCTTTGTTCTTTGTTCAAGCAACAACAGATTTGACACAGAACCCTAAAAATGTTATCAAGATTCCTCAAATTCTTTGAATGAGACAATGAGATATTTGCTTAATAATAAATGTAGAGTTGTAGGTTTTCATGTATAGAATGCATTTTTCTCATGGTCAGAAGTCCTCAGACAGGGACCGAATAGTAGGGTTAACCAGTTAGACCTATACCGCATAAATGTTTGATTAACCATTATACAGTATAGGAAATTAACCCTTATAATATATACGTTAACCATTTAAATATTGCTGATTGACCAGAATGAAGAGAAGCACCGATGCCGGGACAACACCGTCAGTTTCTTGCATATTTTTATATACAAAAATGAACTCTGTGGATGAACCGGTTATTAAAGGCTGATTAACCATATTATACGGGTTAACTTTTACGTAAGAGTGTTTCACCTAACCCCAAACCATTATACGGGTAACCTTTAAGGGCCCTGCTCAGAACTTTACCTGCCACACTACTTCTGCTGGTTCGTCCACGTTCATGCATCTAGTCTAGTGGTGTGGCGTGTGTTACATTTTGTTTTTATTGTTATTCAATTGCAAACAAGTGTTTTAGTGATGACTGTTAATCAGTAAATAAATTGGTAGTATTTAAGCGACGATACATTCGAGTTGGGGTGCAGATCGAGTTCTCATCTCAGACGCAACATGCTGTATTTAAGTCACCTCTTAGTGAAGACGTTCATTTTCGTTGCTGCAGGTAAGTCACAACAATTTGTATTTTTTTTTAAATGTCGGTTAGGTTAGTCTCAGGAAAGAGGCTTGATGCCTATTTTGTGTGAATAAAAACAGCATGTAAACAGTGTAAATAAATAATTGGTAAAATTAAATAAACATGCATGTGGGTGGGTGAATCATGAAGTTTCTGAAAATTTTTAGCTTTTCACCATTGATTCCTTATCTCTATCTATCTATACTAATATTATAAAGAGGTAAAGTTTGTGAGGTTGTAGGGGTAATCTCTGGATCTACTGATACGATTTTGAAAATTCTTCACTAATAAGAAGCTACATTATCCCCGAGTGCCATATGCTATATTTACGACGTGCCCGTGGGATAATTTCTGACCAAAACGCGAGTGAAGCTGCGGGCAACAGCTAGTGCTTTCATAAGTTAAGGATACTGCTGTCACAATCTTTCCAATGAATTAAAATTTCCTTGAATCTTGAAAAACAATCAGCGGTAGTCATGACCGCCTTCATCGCTATCGTATTAATCATCGACCGTTCCACGATTTTACCGGGAACTAAATATGTCCGGAGGACATTTGAAATTTTACACTATATAAAATCCAGAAAGTTTATGGTAGTAAATTAAAAAATTTGGAGAGGTCAAATAGATTTCCTATCCATTTGCATAAAAATTTAAGACTAATATAACTTGGCATACTAGTTTATTCTAATTATATTTTCGCATAACATTATTTACGCATAGCAGCTTACGCATATTTTTTTTAAGCATAATTTATTTAATCATAACAATGATTAAGCATAACATTCTGAAACATAAATTTATTTACGTTTAGTGATATTAAAACATATTTTTATAGACATAACAAATACGCATAATAATAATTAACTCCTAAAATGTTAGACAATACACATTTTCATAAAGGAAAACCATCATATCACAGAAAGTTCACAGTCAGAATCGACTTTTGCCTAACATTTCATACCGATAGTCATTAAACGGCAGAAAATCAATCAATCAAAATCAATAATTAGAAAACAGTTGACTGTGGACATATTATTATGTGGTTTTTATATCCCTGTAAGAAGCATGTAAATCAGCATACAACATACATGCAGCAAGCATACAGCATGCAAACATGTAAACAAGCATACACCATGCATGCAGCAAGCATACACCATACATGCAGCAAGCATGCAGCCTGCAAACATGTAAACAAGCATGCATCATGCAAGCAAGCATGGAGCATGCAAGCGAGCATGCAACAAGCAGCAGGTATGGTTTCTGTCACGGCTCCGGCGCTGCGGGGCTCCGGCGGTTCCACGCCAGCTTATTGTAGCAGATGGTTTGACGCTCACCACCGCAGCTTCGGCTTGCTGGCCGGTTAAAGCCGGCCAGCCTCAGCTCGCGGGCCGCCTCAACCCTCCGCGCCTACGCGGGCTTAAATTACACTCCAGGGGTGGGGCAGACAAGACTACGTGGAGTCGTTTTTGCAGCGATTCGTTTCTGTCACTCACTTTTGTAGCACAACATATTGAATTATTAAGACAATATTTTAATTTCAATTGCGTGAAAATTAAAAGTAAAACGTAAAACTAACTCAAATTCGTTTCCGTTAATCCAATTAATTTTATGCCTTTATAATATTATGCTAATAGTCATTATGCCTAGTAACATTATGCAAATTTAATTTATGCCAAAACAATTTACCCTACAAGACAATTATGCCAACATAAACTGTAAACCAAAAAAAAAATGGCAAAGTATTATTATGGCAAAAAATAATATGCCAAAATAGTTATGCCAAAGTATATTAGGTAAAAAAAACATTATGCGAAAAGAAGGGATCCCGGTCAAATAACGTTTGGGTATATTCATTACAACTCGTCGGTATTAAAGCCATAATGAAAAAAGTTAGAAAATGCACTGGATGATTTAGATCTTTCTTTTGATGTCAATCATTTTATTTCGCATACAATCGTATATTATGTATTCAGTTGGCTTGAATTTTTTTTTGTTTATTTCTATCATAGATGTATTTGATAGTTTAAAAATATTGCTATGAACTAGTATTGCCAGTGTTTTTATTTTTTGTTGTCATATCCACCTTTTATACTTACAATTTTTTTTCCAATCATCTTTTACATATTGGAGGGCCACCCCTATTTTTTTATAATATCACTTCACTTTTAATGACAAGATACCTACTCTCAAAAATTCAACTGCGTGCTGCCAACAATCTCAGACCCAAATGACTAAAATACGGACAGACAGACGAACAGGACGAATCTATAAAGGTTCCGTTTTTTTTTAAATATTTGGCTACAGAACCCTAAAATGTGTCCATCACTGACAGTTATGCTGTCACATGTTGACATTGCATTATGAGGGTACGCTATCGCTAGCTCCATGAAATTTGAACAATAGGTATTTGACGGAACTATCACTCTCGCGGTTCCGCAAACCCACCTGACAAGTGTGCGAGAGGGACAATTGCAGGTCGAACTGTTTTTGCGTATAAAAGGAGAAATCAACGTTTCGTATTCTCCCGTTTTCTCCCACAAAAGTGGACCAAATTTATCTTTTTTTTTCAAGTACGATATTATAAGATACTACGATAATATAAGATTAGGTATCTTTAGATACGCCGCCTATGTTTTTTCTTTTGTGTTACAGTAATTTTAATGGGCTCATATTTTTAATAGTAACACTAGTATATAAGGAAAAAATCGAAAAATGTAAGCATAGTAGAAATGGGTATAGATTATAATATAGTAAAATAATAATATAAATAATAGTAATATAATATTAGATTATAGTAAAATTATATATATAATATATGGACTTGTTTTATTTTCCAGGGAGAAAACAGGGGAACAAGTTTGTTTGCATGGGCCAAACGCCCCTAGCCTTTCCTCGCTAACTAGTCTTCTCATTTTCTTCATTATTAAGGCCACCGGGGCAACATCAAAATATTATAATAATACAACAAAACTTACGTTATTATCAATATTAAATCTATTTATTTTATTATTATTGTTGCAGCTACTTGCGGCTCATGCTGGCAGTATTTTACAAAGCTAAGTGATATAGAAATGGATAACTCTATCGTGGAAAAACGTACAATCTGTTTAACTATTTTATTTATTTACTTTTTATTTATTTAAATTATCATAATTCAAATATAATGTTTCTGTAAAGTAAAAGGTGGTCAACCCAAAGACAAAAACTTACTAAGCATGAATTTCTTTTTCCAGGTCACCTTCACAGTGAATATTATTTTGGCCATTGTAAAAGTAAAAAAAAGGTATTTTACGACCACATCCATATTGAGCACATGGATGTGCTGGGAAAAAGAATCCTTAGAGTAAGTCTTGTATATACTAATATTATAAAGAGGTAAAATTTGAGTTATTAAGAGTGATTTGAGTTTGTTAGTTTGTATGTAGGGGTAATCTCCGATTAGATTAGAACCGATTATGAAAATTCTTTCACTATTAGGAAGCTACATTATCCCCGAGTGCCATAGGCTATATTTACAACGTGCCCATGGGATAATTTCCGACCAAAAAACGAGCGAAGCCGCGGGTAACAGCTAGTTTCTAATAAACTTCTTGGTTTTTTTATTCTCTCTCTCGTTTCGTGATCGCGATACAGTCCATGTTAGATGCCACCTTCTTTTGCGGTCTCCAAGAAGGCGGAGGAATGGGAGCTGGGAGACTTCAACCTATCATCACGAAGGTACGCAGCAACACAGGGCGCCTACATAGAAACAGGTTGAAAATAGCTGTGCTTGGAAGGGCGCGAGGGTTTCCTCTTGGGAGCTTCTAAGTAGCTCTCGTACCTTTTTGTTTGCAATACCTTTTGACATTTTTTTGACTGATGGCTTTCCAGATATGAGACAACTATGCCTTGACGAAATTCAAATCCCCTTTATATCTCCAGACTGACTTCATTAATAAACCGACTTCATACAGAGAAGATCTGTATTCGATAGGTAACTTATGACAAATATATGTATCTGCTGATTTTGCTTTAGTCATAACAATCTTTAAACACTACAAAGTGAGTGTCCAAATTAGAATAAACCCAAGTCATAGACTTTTTTTGACCGAGAGAGCAGCGGTGGGCCAGTGGTGGCGGCCCCGACTTACTCGTACGAGCAGTATGTGTGGGATCGAACCCAGGCAAGCGTAATACTTTGTGTCATTTATTTTATCACCACTGCTCTCAAAATGGTGAAAGAAAACGTCAAGAGGAAACCGGCATGTCCTAGAACCAAAAATTCGAAGACATGACTGTGACATCTACCAACCCGCACTGGGCCCGCGTGGTGGATTATAGCCCATTCCCTCTCATAGAGAATAGGCCGTGTGTCCCAGTAGTGAGAAAATAATAAGCTGATTATGTACGCATAGACTTTTTTAACTTTGTAGTTTTTGAATTCATTATTTTTCTTTTCCTTTTCAGGGCTGGATCCCCGTAATGAGAATACCAACGTGTATTGTACTAAGAGCAAGATCGTTCGACGTCGATATGATACAAAGTACGACGTACAACTTTCAGATATGTGTGCCACGCATCACATATTGTCACTCACATAAAAGATTTAAATTTTTCTATTACGAATGGTACATACCGAGGGATATGCAGGGTGGTATGAATTGGGAGATATATTTCTTTGGACCGCCCTCAATAAACTGGCAATAGTTTTATTTATCAGCTTTTTCAGTAGCTATTATTTAAATTCACTTCTAATATAATTACTACAGAATTCTCTTTAAATTGTTTGCGATAGGCACAATCAATATTACTCTTGGATATGAGCACAGAGCATCATATATATATACTGGTATGAGTAAGATGAACGAAATGAAAACAAATGATGTGTAAAATAAATAATAATTTAAAATTCATTCGAAGGACTCTATTTTGCACGTTCGTGTTAAATGTGCACACCTCTATGCACTTCAGCATCGTGTCGGTTCGCCGGCTCGTCGCGTCGCCAACGACAACAAGCCTCGCATCGCGCGCTTCCGCCGTATACCCGGTGACTGTATTGCAAGCGCCATGATCGCGGGAAGATTGGAGAATGCGGGTGGATTGTAAATAAATTGTTAGATGCTGTCTACCCTTTTTCTTAGCTCATCGGGAGCTCAGACTAATAGATAAAATGGAAATGTAACGAAAAATGTCCCGTAAGTTATGAAGGCTGTTTTTCATTTTGTATTAAGATATCGTGTTCTTATGAAATGATGTTTATTAAATTAAGTTACTTAGAAAGGTTTTAGAGCATGTAATAAAATTTTGATTTTACTGTTACTCGTACTTTTACATTCATATTAAATCACGACCACCACCGTGCTGACGCGACTCCTCATCAATAATACCCTTACCACCCTGATTTCTAGAATCTATATTTTGGGCAATCTTACTCTCACTGAACAACAGAACCACAATAAAGGCCTTGTTCAAACCAAACGCAATCACAGCCGGTGGCCGACTTAACGTTGCGTATCAATCGGGCCCTGAACCTATATAGCTGTCACGTCAGTAAGAAATAAGTTCCTCTTCAGAAATCCATACCTAGGCATAAAGTCGATTGTTAGGTTCGCGCAATCAGAGGCGATTAAGTCTCTAGAGCAATGAATTGCTTTCGCGGAACATTGCTCGCAAGACCGAATGGGCGCAGCTGGCACATTCTACATAACCTGAATTTCTGTTGTCTATCTAGGTTATTTATCAGGTATCAGCCGCTTAGGAATAAATTATCCTGGCAATTTTTACCAGGTAGCTTCATAAGAAGGTTTATCGAAACTATGTACCTACTTACCCTGAAATAAGTACGAAGATGTAGAAACCATCAAGATTTTTTTCGATTTTTTGATGTTGATACTAATATTTTTACAAATTTGGTAAAACTATAGCCGTAAAGCCACATATTCAACCAAAAGATTCTAAACTGTATTTTCATTTACAGTTCCTATGCGCTTAAATCTCTCAAGTGATGTGGATAAGCCTTGCTTCATATTATTATGTTCGTGCTCAAACTTTAGAGCTATGCTATTTTTTTATGTATCTTACCTGATTTCTCCCCCATTTGTGGACCGATTCTCAAAATTATTATTTTTTAATTCGTTTTATTTGAAAGATTATACTTGTAAAGGTCCCATTTAAATTTGGTGAAGATCTGATGCTGATCTTCGGAGATACACTATGGAACTCTTCAAAAATAGACGGCAAATCTGTCGTGATTGCTGCAATCGCTTGGATGTTTATTGTTTATACAACATCATGACGTAACATCATGCCTGTATGCTCTGAGGAGGTACGCAAATGTGTACAATACACCCAGACTTCCATTTATTGGGGATAAGCCCATTACCATGTCATGTATTGTTCATCATCTGCATCATTTTCCCAACTATTTTGTGGTCGGCTTCCAGTCTTACCGGATGCAGCTGAATACCAGTATTTTATACACAACACAATAGCCACGACATAAATGTTAGTAAAAAATAATTTCAAAAGCTATTGAGACTTTTGCGTATGGTCATCATCATCTCATGACGCTGAGTTGATTAAGGAAGGTACAACTCTTAAACGGTTAGGAGTTAGGTGATTTCTTGTTCTAGAATAATGTACAGATAATGCGACTTGTCGATATCGATAGTTGATTTCTCTAGAGACAACAAAGTGAGTGCTAGAAACTAGAAGTATTAATAATTTTACCCAACTTTAAGAAAAGAACTGTTGTTGTCATTTAGACGCGTATTTAATAATGTAAAATAAATTCATGGCGACATGGGAACAACTAAAAATGGAAAAATAAATAAAAACTTTTTTGCAAAAAATAAAACCGACTTCAAAAAACACAATAAAAAAAACAAAAATAACAAACCAAAACACAAAATAGTGAAAAATAACTTTAGCTTCAGAAGGCGGTGACAAAAACACTTTTTTTTTTGTAAAACACATTTTTTTTTTATTGATTGGTTGTTTTTGTCACCGGCTTCTGAAGCTTGACCTTTGTTTGATTGATTTGGAGTTTTTGTCACCGGCTTCTGAAGCTAAAGTAATTTTTCACTATTTTGTGTTTTGGTTTGTTATTTTTGTTTTTCTTTTTTTGTGTTTGTTTTTGAAGTCGGTTTTATTTTTTGCAAAAAAGTTTTTATTTAGTAATGCGCAAGTACTTTATGTACATAACAGACGTAATTTGTTTTAGTTTGCTTTACAACTTCATATAGCTGTCTTTGTTCACTTCAGCTTTATGGAGATTTCAAATAAAAATAAGGCATTTTATTGGTTATGAAATGCGTTGAATAAATTAAAATGATTATCATATAGCCCGTGATTCTGAACCAAGACTATCTCAGAAATAACAAAAAATTTTAAATTGTAAAGTTATTATTTCTTCAGAATGCTGTTGGCAACATGTTTATTTCTATATCAATATAAATTGGTACAAATGTAAAGGTGATAGACTTTCTGATCGAAGATTACAGGGAGATTAGATCGATACCTCAAGTGTTGATAAATATCCAGTAGGAAAGATAACTGTAACGTACCTGTTGAGTTACATTATTTGCATATTTACCTACACTTCTATACAAATAAATAAATTGAAGTGTTTGTTTGTAATTTCAAATAAAAGACAAAATAACGTTTTACAATGCATATGAAAGTACTGTACGGTATGTACCTATAACAAAATTAACTTTTTTTAATTATTGTCTGTCCGTATGTTTCGGAGAATTTTACGATGTTTTAAGAGTAACTAAGGCTTTTATTTTATAAAAACGGATTAGGGTTCCGCGCAAAAAAAATAAAAACCCCTGAAATTGTTAACGAAATCCAACTTATATAGCGTAGTAATATTTCTTGTAAACATTATATAATATGAGTTGTAATCTTTATTAGTAATCATAAAAAATAATAAACAAAAATAATGAAGCACATTTTTTTATAAACAGATATTTATTCATTTATTATGCAGCAGGCACACATTAACACGGCTGTTGTTTAGCGCTGAGCATGAGCGACCGCACGCCGCGCCGCAGCCGCAGGCCCTTTTGTTCAAACTCAGAGAGACGTGGTGGCCGGTGGGAGGGAGAAATCTTGCCAAACAAGTTGTGCATAGTTGTGTTGGATGCGCTAGGTTCCACGCTAAGCCTATTGCACCTATAATGGGTAACTTACCCGCACAATGCTTGTCTCCAGGGTTTCCTTTTATGACCACTGGTGTGGACTATGCGGGACCGGTTCTCATATTGCACCGTAAAGGTAGGGGTGCTAGAACCGTGAAGGCATACATATGCATATTTATCGGTTTCACTACGCGCGCGCTGTTAACTTGGAACTTGTAGGTGAATTGTCAACAGACGTCCATCTATTAGCTCTCAAGCGTTTTGTCTCACGCAGAGTCAAACCGTCACGCATTTGCAGACCACGGAAAGAATTTCGTTGGCTTACTGAATTTATTTTCAAAAATCCTTTCCGAATGTTCAAAAAATATCATAGATTACGCTAGGTACTTCACAAGATATTAAATTTAGTTTTATTCCCCCTGACGCTCCGCATTTTCGTGGATTATGGGAAGCTGGGGTAAAATCATGCAAACATCATTTACGCCGTGTTGTAGGGAATTTGCACTTAACGTATGAGGAGTTCAACACTGTTATGACACAAGAGGAAGCAGCCTGAACTCCCGTCCTCTTAGTCCTATGTCCACAGATCCCCATGATTATCAACCCCTATGCCCAGCTCACTTCTTCGTTGGTCGTCCGCTGACAGCGCTGGTCTGTAGGACCTGATACCGTCTGTCACGCTATATCAGCGAGTGGAGCAGATTCGTCAACATTTTTGGAGCAGGTGGTCCAAAGAATACATTTCTGAGATGCAGACCAGGACGAAGTGGAAGTCAAGGCAAGCCGATCTGAAGCCAGACACACTGGTACTCATAAAGGATGATTAGGCACCGTTACTGAAATGGTGTCTTGGCCGTATCATCTGCACCGTCCCAGGCATCGACGGAGTTGCACGAGTGGCGGATATCCAGACTGAAAAGGGCATCCTAAGAAGGGCATTTTCCATGATTTGTCCACTGTGGGAGAATAAAATTGAGTGAACACGTTGAAAGACAAACTTTCAAGGCCGGGAGGATGTTCACGCATGATGTTGACGACCTGCTTATTTGCTATCACCAAACTGTAGGCGTTCCGTTCTTTGGGGCACCTACTTACTAAAAGTCATTAAAAAAAAAAATATTACATCATCTTGTAACAAATCTACTTGATCCTATTCAAATTAAAGGATATAAGCAGACTCGTACATTTAAAATTTAATAGAGGCGAATAATGAATTTACAAATGAGATAAAAAATACAACCGAATTTTAAAAAAACCTATGTAAACCGCACTCTACGGAAGGTATGAAGGTGGTAGTGTAGCACTGTAGGACGGTCGGCAGGACAGTTCCTATAATTAGGCTTCAAGGTAATTCTACTGGAAGGGCGTCATGCATTTCTCAGGGACAAACATCAGGGCTTCTCCGCAGGAAAGGCATCAGTGCAGTCCTTAGGATCAGACGTCAAGGCAGCTTTGCGAGACAAACACCAAGTCAGGCACGAAGATAGTTTCCGTAGATCGGGGATACAGGTCCCAGCTGAATGTTTTAGTTAGATCACCTATAGACATCAGGGCAGCTCCGCGAGACAAACGCCAGGGCAGGAACGAAGACAGTTTTCGCAGATCGGGAGTATAGTCCCAGGTGAATCTTTTAGGTGGATCACCTAAAGACGTCAGGGCAGCTCTGCGAGACAAACGCCAGGGCAGGAACGAAGACAGTTTTCGCAGATCTGGAGTATAGTCCCAGGTGAATCTTTTAGGAGGATCACCTATAGACGTCAGGGCAGCTCTGTGAGACAAACGTCAGGGCAGGAACGAAGACAGTTTTCGCAGATCGGGAGTATAGTCCCAGGTGAATCTTTTAGGTGGATCACCTCTCACATTGAAGAATCTTTCTAGTCTAACCAGTTCGTCAGCTCGTTTTCACAGTAGTGTTCCTTTCGAATTTTTTGAATTAGTTTTCTTCTTGCGGACATATAATCATCTCATCTTACAAGTGTAGTCGGCCAGAACATAACAGACTTCCTCCATAAAACCATGAGTGCGTAAAGATTTTTTTTTTAATATTTAAAATTAAGTTAATAGTAAACAATCGTAATTATCTATTAAATACAATATTTTAGCTAAACATATTGAAAGCTAAACATACAAAAAGTAACCACGCCACCAAGTAACCACGCCACCAAGTAACCAGTAACAAAAGTGTGGAGATGAGATGAACAAACGTTTTTTTTTTTTTTTTTTATAACCTTCTTAGACTAAGCCAGTAAGAAACTCTCTGAGAGAAAGGAAAAGTAACTAACAGTTTGGCAAATCTGACATTCATGCCACAACATTGAAAATTATGAATATTTTATTACAGCTAATTCTATGAAAACGACTCGTATTTAGATCGCTTCGCTGAGTATAAACAAAGAAACCAATAAAAAGGATGCTATTTGGTATATGGAATGACAAGTGTAAGTATAGCATGTACTATAATCTTCGGACCTCAAGGGATGCCATCGAAGAAGCACCAATAGGAGCAGATTACGAAGATTTCTGAATTCTTCTCCGGTTTCCTTCAATACTAACCACATTCGGATCTCAACCTTGCTCTGTATAGCTTCGTTTTCAAACCTCAATTTTAAACAGTTTCCTATTGTACCATGTTACTAAATCGCATTGCATTTATATGTTGGAGAAACCAAGTTTCATTTTTTTCTAATTCACAACCACAATTTAAGAGGAAGGCGCCTAACGCATGAACATAATGTACAAAAACGAAGAGAAAGAGCCATTTATAGTAAGAAAAACGTTGATCAAAAACAAATAAATGTCATTGGATTGGAACGTAATCGGAAAAACGTTGCGTTTTGTAATTGCATATTTACTTAATTTTTGAGTAAATTGAAAATAATTATAACTTTTTATTCCCGTGTTTTAAAAATACAATATTTTATAAATAAATAAATATGTTATATTATAATTATTTAATATTTACACTTGAATGGAGCTTCGTTAAGTTTTGGGGTTCCGTACCGCAATCGGCAAAACGGAACCCTTATAGGATCATTTTTTTGTCCGTCTGTCTGTCTGTCACGACCCTTTTACTCAGGAATGCGTGGCGGTATCAAGCTGAAATTAACACCAAATACTCAAGTCTGCTACCTCTCAGAGCAATGAAAAAATCAAACTTGTAACTTGTAAGTCAACGCGATCAAAAGATATGACTGTTTATGTCGCATATTATGCGATTTCACAAGGGAAGGGCACTTCCATTTGCTCAGCTCAACAGATTATCAACCCCTATGCTCAGCTCACTTCTTGGTTGGCCGTCCACTGACAGCGCTAGTCTGTGAGGACTTGATCGACAAACCTCTACACCGTCTGTCACGCTATCAGCGAGTGGAGCAGATTCGTCAACATTTTTGTGTTTGTGTCAACACTTTACAATTTTACAACATGAAAAGAAAAAAATTGCCATTGATGAAATGAATGAATGTATTTGTAACTTATTGGCTAGTTTTGTGACGAACAAATTAGATAACTAGAACTACCCTCCGTACTAGTTATAAGCTGTACGAGGGCATGATGCCGTGACATCTGACAGGGGGAATATGTAAGAAGAAAACGTGTTCTGCTGACCCCAAGTAGAATGGGACAAATGCAGTAAGATCAGTGTCGGGCGCTTCAATTTTGTTCATTTTTGCAGTTCATTCACTGAAAGTGAAACGTCTGAAAATAAAACGATACAACAGAGAAAACCGTATAATAGGCTATGCAAGTAATACAAACCTTTTTTTATTTCTTAAAAATGCTTTTTATTGGCCCGTAAATACGTTGTGGTACACTTGTTTAATTCTCTAATACAACACTTTTTTTACGATATAATATTTTACGTAGCGTGTTTTTGGTGAATCGGAACGCAAACACAAAACACATCGATTCCGGTAGTGACGTCAAATGCTATGTGTTAAGAACTTACAATAAAATAAAATAAAACTATTCCACTGTGACATGAATGGCCGCGACAGTCATGGACGTTTGAAATGTCGTAGAAAATTGTAGGAGTTTAATATTTTTTTTGTGCGACAAGCAGTAGTTGAAATTAACTTTTAATTATTTTCTTGGGTTGATACTCGTAGTACTGCGTTTTACTGATTTCAGTGAAACAAAATTACATGCATATTCCTTACATGCATATTCCATACAAACTATATGTTGATGGTTTGTCCATAACGGAAATAGGTCGCAAAGATTCATATTCATAAATTCTTAAGCAAAGATAAGTCAGATTGGAAACAAATTTAATTTTGCAGTATATTTTTTGTGTAATCCCGAAAATATTTTTTATATGTAAGTAGTTATAACTGCAGATTCTTCGTTTGTGCTGTAAGACCTTGCTTCTTATTAAGACGTAAGTGAGAAGTACCCTGTAGGTTTTAATTTAGGTTCTTACTTGCGAAAAGCAAAAGATACGACATAATTATATGGCCATATTTTTTTATTGCGTTGACTAAGAAGTTCGATTTATTACAGCTCCAAAGGACCGTAGACCGCAGTATTTGATATTAATTTCAACTTGATACCGCCGAGCGTTCTTGAGAAAAAGGGTCTCGAGAGACCGACAAACGGACAGATATATAGAAGGACAAACAATTGATCATAAGTGATCATAATCTTTATTACACAAGAAAGTGGTTACAAAATTATGTGATGTGCATGACTCCTGTATTAGGTGGTAGACCTGTTTTACAAGAGTCAGTGCCCTCACTCCGAAGAAGATATTAAAGAATCTTATGCTAACAGATTAACAAAAATAAAAATAAATCTATGGTAGGTAATAAAATAAATCTTGGAAGACCTTGTGGTCCCTAAAAGACCCCATAAAGCGAAGTCTTCCAATAACATTAAAAAGAAGGCTCATCGACATGTGCATCCTGCCCGTCCTAACCTACGGTGCACAAAGTTGGTCACTCACTGAACAACAAAAGTGCAAGCTCAAGATTTGGAGCGATGGAGCACAACATAATAGGTGCCAAGCAATCAGGGAACACCACCCTGCGCTCCATAACTCAAGTAGCTGATGTTGGAGTTAAAACAGCAAAGCTGAAGTGGGAGTGGGCTGGCCATGTCGCACGGATGCACCCAGAAAAGTGGGCAAGGATCTTCACTCACTGGACGCCACGAGGACATCGCCAACGAGGTCGACCGCGGCGAAGGTGGGGTGACGATCTGATCATGTTCGCAGGGCAAACGTGGCCAGAAATTGCACAGAACAGAGAGGTTTGGAGGAAGAAAGGGGAGGCCTTTGCCCAGCAGTGGGAGTGGACACAATGTAGGCTATCAAAAAAAAATGGTAACAATTTTTTCTGTTGTTACTTTATAAATAAATTAAAATAAGCCTGTATGATGAGTGTGAGAATGTTTGCTTGTACCTATGCTTGTATCCTTGTGTGTGTATGTGTATATATGTGTGTGTGTCGTGTGTATGGGTGCGTGAGTGAGTGTAAATTGAACGATCAGGAAAGGTTTTCAGCAATCGCGAGCAGGTGTGAAATTGAGTGCCTGTCATACGTTTGTAATTTAGCCTTAATAAATATCATCGTATAAGGGTTCTGTTTCTCCTTTTGAGGTGAGGAACCCAAAAAACTAATTCATAAAAAAATTAAGGCACTCGGCGTCTTTCACTCACCTGACGAATGATCAAACAAATGATCGAGCAGATGAACTTACATTCCAATGTAATCTTGTCGGTGTCATGTGAACGTGGAAAGAGACAAAACTACAAAACAAAAGACAACGGAGACATTTAAACTACTAAACATTATTCATATTCTTACAAATGAGCAATATTTGTTATCACTTTCTCGAAAACGGCTCTAACGATTTCGATGAAAGTTGCAATATAGAGGGTGTAAAATCGATCTAGCTAGGTCTCATATCTGTCTCTATTTCGTTTTCTTTATTTTCAATCGAGCAGAGCTCGGTCGCTCGGTCGTTTATTATATCGTCAATCAAAGCTAAATTGGTGTTCAAGCCAGGTCAACAGCTCTAAGAAGTAAGTAGTGGCCAGCTCCCCTGTCACAAAGGAACACTTGATGTCTCTTCGATGCCAGATAGCTGTGTGTGTGTGTGTATTTTCTAATTATTGAACAATAGGCTCTAGATGGACGAAATGCATTCTTTTGTAGTTTAAAAATAGAGATAACAACATCATTATCATTTCAGCCGAAAGGCGTCCACTGCTGGACATAGGCCTCCCCCAAGGATCGCCACATTGACATTGATCGCAGAACGGATGGCCGATGGGGCCGAAAAGTTCTGGAGAGGCGACCGCGAAACGGAAGACGTTATGTTGAAAGGTGGACCTCCCAATAGGTGGACCTTCCAATAGGTGGACCGGTGAAGGTTGCGGGGATCCGCTGGGTGCGATAACAATACATATATCTGTCGATCTTTCGATTTAGTTATCGTTAAGGCGGCTGTCACCGATGATCGACCTGCTCCCCTTGGATCACCGCCGTGTCCTCGTAGCGGCGATCGGTGGCGGCGACCTCTCGCGTCCGGACCTGGTTCAATCCATGGTCTGGAGCGAAAGGGAATGGGACGCCGTCACTTCCTTCTGCGAAGCAGTCATGCTAGCGAAGGAGATGGCGGGACGTGAGAGGGAGAGAGCCTCACGTCCCAGCCGCCGCGGGAGACGCCCTGGGCGTTGGCGGCCACGTGGTGGCTCCCAGCCACCGTTGGCGCGGGCCTGTGGACGGTGAGTAATGGGCTATCTCGTCCGTCCGTCTTATGGTGACTGGCCGGGTCGAAGGCGCGTTCGTGTTCCAAGCGCGCTTCAAAGAGATGTCAGCAAACGGAAAGGGGTCCGAAAGGACCGATGCATGCCAGGGTTGCGGACTGTTCGAAATAAATACCGCGGGCCTGGAACACAAAGGGCAAAAGGAGGAACATGGATGGGTTTTAGTCATTACAAGTCTGACACTCCCTTCCGCTCCGCCCAGAGTGGGGGGGTTATTTGAAGATTTCATTTAAGAAAAAAAAAAAATCGGCGGCTGTCACTGTAGCTCTCATGGGTTGCGTTTATAAGAGCTGCAGCTATACGCAAATCCGTCATTGCGTTTGGTAACGTATTATTAAAATATCTATGTCTAAATATTTTATTATAACATTTAGAAAGAACTGTAATAGGCGGAGGAGAAGATGAAGGATTCAGACCATGGATTTTAAATAAAAACTTAGAACATTCTATTTTTTTAATGGCATCTCGCAGGTCAAGCAAGGAGGTTGTCGCTTGCTTAACCGGACTATCCTGAGTTTTGCAATTAATCACATAATATTACATAATTTTATGATTTTTTCTTAAAATATTATGTAATAATCCGTAATAACAACATTTTTATATTTACGGACCCCATAGAATTTATATATCACGGCTTCAATAGATTTTTCTGAATCTAAAAAATATTTGTTATTGTTTCATTGATCATTATCTAATACACCACGTCGTTTTTGCAGTAAATTATTATATATATGTACATGTATGTATTATGCCTTTAAAAACGGCACATATGAACTTTCTGGCGATTCTGGGTATTTTTTGGTCACCTCCTTCTAATTATGAACGATACAATGAATGAGATTGCAGTTGAAGAACTTGACATACAAGGTGTAAATGGACCCTTCACCAAGCATTCTGTACATTCAAATATGTAACTCTACGCAAAAATGATTGCTGGGAAAAGACTTTTATGTTGGGGTAAAAAATCACGTTTCACGGTAAGACTCAATGTAACGGACTCAAAACATTGTGCTGATAGATGCATTGAATACTTGAATAGTACGGAGGTCGTGGAGGTATTTAAAGTTATAAAATTAAAAACTTAAAAAAAATATTGTGATAAAGTTGGAACTTTGACCCCGAATATTTCTGTAACCAGAAGGTTCCCAGGTATGTTGTATTTACACCCTACCCACCCAGCTTGCGAACAAACTAGGAAAATGACATCATCGAAGGAAACGGGAAAGACCTCTAAGAATTTACAACGCTAATTGTGTTTAAAGTATTGTGTAGAAAAAAAATACATAGTTCACATCCAATACAGATATGACATAGCACTAAGGTTATCACAGTATTTCTCGAATTCCCACATTAATTGGATGATTATGTATCTTTTAAAATAATATTTATAAACATTTTTTAAACTACTAGCAAATATTTTTCAAGTGATGGATTTTACGAACTCAAAATCGTAAACATCCAAGATTTTCATACAAACAATGTAAATAACATCAAGACTGTAATCCCCGAAGAATAGGCAGAGGTACATACCTTATTAAATAGTACACCCACATTACGCCAGTTAGCAAAAAGGGGCGATCTTATTGCCATCAACCGTGCACAAATCCAGATACCTGAGAAATTCCTGAGGAAAAAACCCAATAACACGTTGCCTGACCCGGGAATCGAACCAGCTGAGCATGAGGTCCTGCTTCATGCTCAGCTATTCTAGGTACTGGCTTAAATATTTAAATAGCTTTCTTTTGAAAAACTTATGACATATTTTGTCGGAAACGCCCTGAAACAGTAACACAATTTTGTTATTTCCCACAAAACAGAAATTTCCTGTTAGGTCTCTTTTGCTCTCAGAGTGCGATATTTTTGACCGTGTTATATAGGTAACCAACGTTAATCGCGTTAATCGCGCGCGTTAATGACGTCTAGGTCTGTAGCGTTTTTTAAGTTCTTTTATATAGCAGATGTAGGGACACTTTGGACACTCCAGTTAGTGGGCCGTGATCTAGTCGGGGACCATTACCATTTATTAGTTCTTTGGCTGCACTATACATTCCAAAAGTCGACAACCATGTGTCATCGCGTTGCTAGGTTGAGATATTTTATTTATTTCTCGGCTTCGTTTGTTTTTATTATTATTGGTATCATAAATATAAAATATGTAAACACACTTGATGTAATAATGTAATGTGATGACTGTAAATAAACTGGTAGTATTTAAGCGACGACGGATTCGAATTCTGGTTGCAGATCGTGTTATCATCTCAAACGCAATATGCAGTATTCAAGTCACCTTTTGTTACAAGCGTACATTCTTGTTCTTACAGGTAAGTCACTATGTTTTGTTAGTTTCGGTAAGTTCAGATAATAAGTGTGCGAAATACGTTTAACTGAAAATAAAATCGAGGAAACTAATTGTTTCACAAATTCACTTGCAAGAACTTGTCAGTGCTGATTGAAAAAGTAATCTTAGATTTTTTTTTACCATTTAATACCCAGACAGGGTCTTTCAAGTAGTAAAAACTATCTGGAACCGTTTTCTTTGTAAACTGATTTCTCCGTGATTCATAGAACGATTTAAGTGATTCTTTTTTCATTTGGTGGTGGAAGTACGTGTTTCACAGTTATTTTGATCTCTCTTCTCGCCACCATAAGGTTGAAGTTGGTTCAAGTTGCTGCTGTCAGAGGTAAAATAAGTGTCAAAATCAAAATCAAAATATTTTATATAACATAGTCCACTTGATGGGCACTTTTATAACGTCGGTCGACAAAAAGGTGCACGGTTCGGGTTGGTCGTTTTCTTTGGAGAAGAAACGGCAAGAAACTCCATGGTTACTCTTTTCAAATCATTTGGTATTACAATATTATCCTGTTACCGCATTGTTACTGTTACAAGGACACAGCACACATGATATCAAATCGGAAAGGGATCTTCACTGTATCGCCTTTCGCCTCGGCGCCGCCGTCAAACAGGCGTCAACCTATACGTAAGCAAGCGGATCAGCAGCTCCGATACGTCAACTCGGCTACGGCTGGGCGACGCCGCGCTTACGGCTAGATGACGCCGCGCTTACGGCTCGCCGACCGCTAGCACGTGTGTCAACAGTAGTGTGCGTAAGGGTGGACGAAGAGACGCGAGAAGCGAGTTGACCATGCACCGCACCGCGGTTCATGAGCTTGTCCCGAGGCGAAGCGATTACGTTACGATTCCGATTAGTGTGCGTTGCAGTAGGGAGTTTCATACAAAGATTACTGAATGGTTCGAGTTGATACGGTGCCGATCCCTTTCCGATTTGATATGTATGCTGTGTTCTTAAGTCGTTGCTTACTACACAAAAAAATTAAAACAGAATAAAAAGTTAACAAGCATCTGGGAATCTAAAGTGTGGTAAAACTGTATTCAATAGTTGCATGCTGAGATGCTTGCTTGTTGTCAAATTCTTACGAGTTTCTGCCATGTGGATATGGTAACAAAGAAAAATTAAGGGGAAGCGCCAGAGTAGCCCACCAAATTCAAATTTTCTTACGTTTATTGCAATTTGCAGGTCAGTGTCAGGTTGTGTGTTGATGAATCCCATTGAATGACATTTTCATGAAATGCTTATTCAACGGGATTATATTGATTTAGAGGATTGTGTTGATGATTTTAATGATTATAATTCCTACGGTTGCGAATCATATTTTGTTCAACATACAGGATGACACTGACCAAAAAATTGCAAAAAAAATCGTAAGACAAATTTAATTTCGCGGGCTACTCTTACGTTTCATCTATAAGGTACGCTGATTTGTAGTCGATTCATATTATTAGACAAAACCAGTCTCTAAACCACACGGCGTTGTTTGAAGAATCAATGAAAAGATTGATTAATTCTTCAAATAGCGATGTTTGAAGAATCAATTTGTTTGCTGTCTGTTTTATAATATAGAAACAAAGTAGAAATGCGCAAATTGAAGGAACGAATTCCATTATTACGAGTAAATCGTAATAAGATCGGTACTCAACTAAGCCTATTCACGTTTATTGTTATTTCCTTTATTCACTTTCATAACATATTTAAATGATTTTTAAATATTTTTTTAAAAACTTATTTATAAAACATATAAAAAATAGTGGCCCTCGGGTGTAGGGAGCAGGGTCTAAGCTACCGGTGGTTAGGGCTCCAGAGACAGGAACCTCTTGACAATGCGAGCCGTATCGAGGAGCTTGCCTACTGAATCGGGCCCTTGATCCAACTGCCTAAGGAGAGTCTCGAAAGATGGTCGTCGAGGCTCTTGGCTAAGGCCATTGGCCGTCACGACAATCGGCACAATGATAGCCAAGTTCACATTCCACATGTCGACAACCTCGTGTGCCAAGATGAGATATTTTATTTGTTTCTCTTTCTCAGCTTTCACGAGGTTCTCGTCATGCGGGATGGTAACATCGATTATCATTACGCGGCACGCTGATCGGTCTATCACCACTATGTTAACTGTTTGCTTTTAGCCCTGTGTCTTTCTCGAAAACTGGATCGGGCACATACTTGTAGTACGGTACCTCAGATTCCACAAGTTTATGTTTCAAGGCAAGTTGCTGGTGAATAATCCTAGCTACTTGGTTATACCTGTGCAAGTAGTCGCCGTTAGCCAGACGAGAACAACCAGAAATAATATGTCTGATGGACTCACCTCAACGGTGGCATGTCCGACACTTGTCAACCGTCCCGTCCTTCATAATATATTTCCGGTAGTTGGTCGTCAACATAACTTCGTTCATAATCGCACAGACAAAACCTTCAGTTTCCCCAAACAGGTCACCAAAACGTAGCCAGGACACGGACGCTAGAAAAACTACATCGGGTCCATGAGAAGGATCTCAGGTGTATGGAATCCGAGAGCTAAATTCCCTCGGATTCCATAATCTCCCCTCGCTTTACATACATAAATTCACATTTGTCTACATCAAAATTCCATCCTGATGCGCTACTAAAAGTTTCAGTTACTTTTAGTAGCTCCATCAGTCGCAATTTTTTGGGGGCAAAGAGTTTCAGATCATCCATGTTAAGAAGGTAAAATATGACCTGACCACCTCTCCTCAACCGGTAGCCTAGACCTGAATCCTCAAGTTATGTGCTTATAGAATTCAGGGCCAGATAGAACCAAAGTGGACTCAGACTGTCGCCCTGGAATATTCCCCGTTTAATCCATACAGGGTCATCATTCCTCTGTATCTGTCGACATCCTGGATATGGAAGGGTCGACCTCCATTGCCCCATACACGACTCAAGACAGGCGCGTAGAGTTGCATCTATCTTGTACAACTCCAGCACCCTCATGAACCATGTATGTGGCACTGAGTCGTAGGCCTTCTTATAATCTATCCAACATGTTGACAGATCCTTGCGGGGCCGACGCACCTGTTGGTAATGGCCGTGTCGATGAGGAGTAGCTCCTTAGTACCGCGGGACTCGTACCTACATCCATTTTGAGAGGCAGACATGATGGAGTTTTTGTCAATGTGTGTATTAATTTTCGCTCTCAAAATGTAAGAAGCTTATAGACCGTTGACAAACACGTTCTATAATTCTTGGGTTCCGTGGGACTACCTGACTTATGGAGCAGGTGGGTAACGCCTGTTGTTAGAAACTGCGGTAGAAACCCAGACTCTAAGGATGACTGGAATTGAGATGCCAGGCAAGTGTGTGAACCAGGGATGTTGCAGATGTTCGCATCTGCATCCGCAAATGCGGAGCGTCTGCATAGATTTGGACATCCGCATCCGCAGTAAGCGATGCGGATGCTCATGCGGATGCGGATGGGCAGGTCGCGACAAGAAAATGGGTGGGGCTTGCGAGGGGGGCGTGCCGTGGGCACGTGCTGATTGACCAACAGAAGCGAAGATTTTGGTGAAAAGATCAAGATCATATTTTGTATCTCGTAAATCAATCATAACGTGATTACTTGCGCTTATCGTATGAACATTGCAGTATTTGAGTGTTATAGTGAGTATTGTCTGTTTAAAGCAAGTTTTCAGCAGTTAATAGTTTATTGGACAAGTGAATTCACAATATCACCACCGACAGAAAGTGATATTTGGACTTATTTTAAACAAGATGAACTTGACCAGGATAAGGCTCATTGTAAAATATGCAATAACTGCCTCAAAACGAAGATTCTTAAAAAAAGTTAAGATCCGCATCCGCGGATGTGACCATTCAAAAATCCGGTTCCGCATCCGCGCCCACGGATGTCAACAAATCAGCATCCGCAACATCCCTGGTATGAACTACTAAACCATTTGAGCCAGAAGTTGTGCAGTCCGTCCGGTCCCAGTGATTTCCGGGCACCTTTCAGACGGGCACCGGCCAGATGCTGCGCCAGAAAGAACTTGTGGTGGCATCATCCGGGCGGCACAAGTCTGCCATATTTTGCTCGGGTCGCTCCCTAGCTCTGTCCACCTCTTATCGCTCTGGAACACGCGATTCTGCGAGTACCGATCAACCCGCCGCTTATACCGCTGATTACGGTTCGCCCATGCATATAATTTCTGTTTCTGGAAGTCGATGCGCTCTGTAACACGGGACATGTATTCTTGAGGACTGATTTCAGTCCCCGAGAATACCCGCCTAACAAAGCGCATCACACGTGGTCGTGTATTACGCTCCCTGAAGCAGTTTAGTTTGCCAATGAGTACCCTGGCCCCGTCGATACGGCGCTCGATCCTGCGCTGCCAGGCTAGTACGGCTGGTTTTGGTCGAGTAGCAAAGTATTAAAGTGTTTTTTTATTTATTTTGTTTCAGCTACTTGGGGCTCATGTTGGCAGTATTTTACGGCGCTAGCAGATATAAAAATACACAACTCTGAATTGGACCCCAGTATGGTTTTTATTTAAAATATTTATTAGATTCTAGTTTTTGTTGTGGAGTCATAACTCAATCAGTGGACCAACTCCAAGACTCCGAGAGAGTCTACCTGAGCACCTATCATTGGTGCCAGTCTTGAAATAATTAAAAGTGGCGAAGCCTTGAAAAGTTTACCTATTCTGTAACGTATTATTTATAACGTTTCCTCTCTGATAGGGATATGAAAGAGGCTTCGCAAAGCTGACGTTGTTGACGCGCAAGTAGCCTGAATCTGAGATTTATATCTCAGATTATTGACCAAATTAGTAAAATTGTACTATACTACCACCATCCCTGTTATCGGATGGTTAAATGGGCGATAAGGGATACATTAAAATTCCTTGGCCTTATAAACTTGAAATCGCGAATATTATTGAATCACGAACATTACGAGTAAATAAAATAATCGCTTACGGGACAACAAAATACGATACATTTCAGGGTATTTCAAAAATTACCCCTAACGGGTCGAAAAAGGGTACTTAATAAAGTATAGTACGTACTTAGTTCTGTGGTCACCCGGAGAATACATTGTTCCCTGTTCATCTATGTTGATTTAAAAAGTAATCGGTGTAGTACCTACCTAATCGAACACCTACGAACTTATCACATAACATTACGCCTGTAATCTCAGAACCACCACCATCACCACGTACGAACTTCTCCGGCAATAAAAATACATATCAGTGCCAGTGACACCCGATAGAGCGGTATTTTATAAAAAAGTAAACATAAGAAAAAGATAAAACAAATTAAATTGGTCCTGTACGAGGCCAACAGTGTATCTCAGCATGGTGTTGTAACATTATAGTACATTACAGCCAATGATGGAAGAACATGTAAATGTGGGCCGAAAGGAAGCCGAGGCACACATAAGTAAGTCCATCAATGCCTAGTTGTGGTCAAGGCTTGTATAGTACTTTTTTCAAATAATGCGAGGAAATTAAAACTCTCGCGTTGAAGAGTTCATTTGTTTTTTTTTTTCAATAAACTTCTTTCTATTTGCAATCCAATTCGAAATTTAAATAAAACCTTTGATTAGTTACCTCTATGTTTCAGAGTAAAACATCGTTCCATTTCTAAATAACACGACAGATATGAATTTACTATGCCATTTTTTTGGCCACTAAAAACGACAGATATATGGATTTTAATACAACTTTTGCCGGCCGTAGGTCGCATGTATCTGGCCAGTACCACAATTTCGATTTATCTCGAAGAAGGTTGTCAAAATAATGCTCAAATTTCCAAGCATGTTTGAGAAAAAAAAAAAGCCATGTAAGACTGGGTGGTATGTTCTGTTAGCAACGAGTGGTGGCCATGAGCAATGCACTGAGTACTCGGACTCGGGTGATGTGGACTTCGCGTGTGATTTGTATGAAAATTGGCATTTATTGGTAACTGTATAGTTTTAAACTACCCACAGTCTTACCAATTCCGCTGAGCAATCTTGCACAACCGGTTGTGTAAGAATATGCAATTCCCAATTTTGTAAAATACTATTAATCTCATGACAAATTGTCTATACAATAATGTTCCATAATGATTAAGGCGTCAAAATAATTTTTTGTTTCTATAATCTGTGTTTGTTTTATAGCTTCTGATAGTTTATGTGCGAATGCGAAGACTACGACTTTATTCGTTAAAAGTGGTCGAAACAAAAAAATATTATCCATGAACATCTTTTTCCAGGACACGTTCACAGTGAATATTATTTTGGACATTGCAAAGCGAAGAACAGGATATTTTACACACACACTCATGTTTCTCACATGGAGGTACTCGGAAGACTGATCGTCAGAGTAAGTGACGCATATTAAATTTATCTTACAACTTCTTATTTTTGTGTTGAGTGTGTTTTCTCCCTGACGCGTATCGTCACGGATTTCTTTTATTTTGTAAAATAACCTTTGGAGCGCACAACGTTCTCCAGCCACCATTGCGTACCTAGCAGCCGACGGAATTGCAGGAATCACACCTCTAACGAGGAAACGGCCGATACTCTAGATAGCTCATGTACCATATCGCACCCTCTGGCAAATGTTTGTTCTATCTGTGTCTATTTGATGATATTTCGCCAGTCGTTACGGGTGGTCAGAAGCCCGAAAGTTAGTCAAAGTCAAAATTATTTATATGCAGTAAATGTGGTACAAAAAATGGTAAAAATAATATGTAGTGCAATGACACATTTTACCACAAAAATGTCATGCGAACATTAATGAACAGAATGCTAATTTCAATACACAGTACCTAAGTGAACACAAACATTACATTTTAGACAACCAGCATTACCAAGGCGGAACGTGTTCGCCAGGAACTAGGTTGCAGTGGTCAGATACATGGAACGTAGCCTACCTTCCATGTAAAATATTAGTATTCAGCTGCATCCGGTAAAAATGGAAGCTGGCCTTAATATAGTTGGAAAAACGCAAGGGAGATGCGGAGTTTTTAAAATCGGCTGTTATTTTATCTTTTTCAGGGCTGGATTGATGTCATGAGAATACCAACGTGTATCGTAATGAGAGCCATGTCTCACCACATCGACTTGATTAGAAGTACTACGTACAAGTTCCAAATGTGTGTGCCACGCATCTGCTATTGTCACACACATCAAAGAATTAAATACCACTACTTTGAAATGTACATACCTGAGGATATGGTTGGCGGTATGGATTGGGAACTTTATTTCTTTGGACCACCATCAATGTCATGGGGATAGCTTTGTTTCACATGATGGAAAACAAAAAAATAGTTTTGCAAACTATGTATAATGTGTAATGAAACATGTAATCAAATGAAATGACTCATTGTGAGCATCTAAAATATATGGGTGTAAATATAAACTTATGATGAGCCGGCTAAGCTTAGGTTTATCCGCAACCTCCTGGCTTAAATTAAAGAATGTTCACGGTACTTTGAAAATACGATTGTTACTGGCGATTTGATGCAATCAACTTGGATGTACCTAGTTACGACCACAGTTCTAACTTACCTAACCCTAATAAAATATAGGTAATCCAGTTTCAATTTTATAAAAGTTAATAACAGGTCGAAAACTTTTTAGCCAAGGGGTTGCGGCTTATCTCGAATTTATTTTCAGACTCATCTTTACGCGTAACATATACATACATGACCATCTTTTTACATTATATTGAAACCTAGTGGTTTTCAATATAATTTAAAAGAAAGGTCGGCTTCCAATCCAAACGGATGCAGCTGAATCGCTCCATGTAAAATACTCGATTGCCTTTGTGACTTCTAAAACCCAGTTAGTAATATAGGCAATACGATACACCTTGGTAAGACTAGTGTCTTATGGAGCGATTCAGCTGCATCCGTTTGGATTGGAAGCCGACCTCAAGTTTGGTAGTATTAGGTGCCTACACAATTTAGTTTCATTTGTATATTATAAATATTATCTACAGAAAGGCGGATTACCAAAGATTACGAGTACCTCTACTACAGTAAAAGAACGGTGGCGTCGATACCTTTGACTTTATTTAAGTACATATACTCGGCTATTCGCTACCAAACATTTTAATTCAACATTATCATTACCTACTTGCAACTGTTCTAAATATCTTAGTAATAGTTTACTTGTAAGCACCTAGAGACGTGCAAATGACCTTGTTGCAAGGGTAAACTCGAATTACTTAAATTATTTTTCTGAATGTTATGCAAAAAGCGTCAAAAAAATTATAAAATACGAAATTGATGGTAAAACTATCATAAAACTCTTCTAAATTATTAAGTCTGAAAATGTTTAACTCTGAAAGCATTATGATTTTCTATATTTAATTAATTTAAAAAATAGGAAACTAATGTAACAATGAACTAAATCATGGCGTCAAGAAACTCCTCCTCGATCTATCAACTGGTAATGTCCCCAAGACAAGAGATTGGCGGCGGTACCACGTTTTATGACAACGCTTAGCCTTTGGCTAAAGATTATAGGTTAGATTATACAGATAGATTATAGATTTTGATTAGATTTATTATTAACTAGAATCAAATATTTATGCGTTATATATATATAAACCCATGCCAATGTAAAAGAGACATATTGAATAATTTGTGAGCAACGGTATTTTACATGTATAAATATTCTATAGAAGGTGTAACAAAATAAATGCGTTTTTCAGACCACGAAACTAAACAAACTTTGTATTACGAGTTCTTGAAAATCAAACTAGTTTGGAATTTATTTAGGACTTGACACCCGCGATCAGCTGATCAACACGTATGGTAAAACTACAAAAAAAGTAATGAATTTCTAAACGTCATAGAACAAAAGTTGTATCTATTATGATTAGAGTCACCACACGAGAACGCATGGTTGTGCGTTTATTATATATTATTGTTACCTTTTAAAGAATATTTATACATTAAACCGTTGCTCACAAATTATTCATTGTCTCTTTGCGTAATGATTATACATAGATATAATTTTCAAGTGTCATATCCCGCTCAGGATTAAAATACCTAACCATCAAACATCTTGTCTCATACGTTTTGTCAATTTAAGTGAACCCAAATAGAGAAACGTATAGAGAGAGACTCATCAACCCCACAGTCAAACCATTACTACGGTTTTGTGGGGCTTAAAAGTTTCGAAGTTTACATAACCATTGTTTGATTATAAATTTAAATAAAAAATTAAACGTAACGTGAAATACAAAACATTCTCAAATCCAATGACACGGAAATCGTAATTATTAACATTTAAGTGAAGCATTATGTTGTTCGCGAAAGTTGTTCCGACCACAAATAATATGAAATAGGATAGGATAGGCTCTCGTATGAGGCTATGAAGCTATTTTATAATTAAAGGCTGTTACGTGGATGGGAGATGTGTTACAGATGTGCAGACCAGTCTTCATACAAATTGAACAACTTGTACCTAGAATATAAGTAGGGTGTGATTATTATTGACGGTGTGATTTAGCTACTAGTTTATTAATCTACTAGCTGTTGCCCGCATCTTTCGTCTGCGTGAAATTATTAAAATTATTGCTTCACTCTTTGAAAAATAATAATTTTGTGAGACAATAAAAGTGTTTTAAGACATCAAGGTTTTTGTATTAAACGGTAGGTATTTTCTATTACCCACCTACAGATCCTTCGTCCAAATTTTTGTTTCTGGATATTCTTTCTCTTTGTATCTTCTTTATTACCTACTATTTGTCCTTAAGCCCGGCTTCCATCAAAGCCGAGGAGACAGGACAGAGGATAAGACCCAGACGAGTAAGGTTCCACCAATCACGGGAGTTTTTTTTTTTATTGATACAAAAGATGAGATGACGTGACGTGGATTTCAATCACTGTGATTGGTCGATTCCTGCACGTCTCCTCAACACTCCCGTCATCTCCACTTTAGCGGAAACGAGGCTAAAAGTCCGGACTTAACCAAAACGAAGACGAGCGTGGAGTCCGAGCCTAAGGTTGCCTGTCTTCTGAAGCGGAGGAGCTGTCAATTTTTTTTTTTTTTTTTGTGACCGGTTAACCACGTACAATCTATATTCCCCTCTGCTCAGCTTAAGCGGATATGGACTTTCGGAGTAGATTAAAAACTCATACATTTTAAACGCAGAGCAGTATTGGAAAGCGGAGTTGTTCGTAACATTTCGCTTTGAATGCGTGACTGCTGAGATGACGAGTAATAGAGAAGTAGAAGTACTTCTTCCAAGAAAAAGACATGCTGCGCCGACCCCAAATAAATTGGGATAAGGGCAGAAGAATCGTGATGATGCGTCGTCGCGTGCTCACCTAGCTGCACTCCGTTTTATTAGACACACACATTCCGCAACACTGCTACACATGACTCCCTCGCAACGTACACTAAAACCTACTATAAAAATTGTGTGGAACTCTTTTGTCATGTGGAATCATGAAAGAGGTTTTCCTCATTCATGATTCCACAACATCCTATTTCCATTTTTTTTTCTTGTTCTTAAGTAAGTTTTGAGTATGAATGAGGATGGTTGTACGAATAGGGGACAAAATTCATGAATGGACTGTGAAAAAAAACTAAACAGAAATGGAGGGAATGAGAGAGTGACTACTGAGATGACGAATAATAGAGACGTATCGAAGAGATAAAAACGGCTGAAAAAAAAATGGGGTAAGGTCAGGAAGATAATAGTAATCTAAGAATTATATTTAGTTTTATTGATCACTAGCTGATGGACGCGGCTTCGCTCGCGTTTTGGTCGGAAATTATTCCACGGGCACGTTGTAAATATAACCTATAGCACTCGGGAATAATGTAGCTTCCTATTAGTGAAAGAATTTTCAAAATCGGTTCAGGAGATTCAGAGATTACCCCATACATACAAACTTACAAACATACAAAACAAATTTTAAAACTTTAGAATATTAGTAAAAGATAATAAGGTCGTATAGGCATTTAAATGTGCAAAAAAAAACAGTTGATCATTTAATACGTTTATTGCAAACAGCAAAAGTCAATGTGAATGAAAAAAAAAAAGGACCAGTGAAATAATTAGTACAAAAAACAATAAACAGCAAAACAAGTTAGAAAATACAACAGAGAAAATAAAAAAGTTTAGTATCAACACTTCTCAAATATTTCAAATGATAACACTAAAAGTCAATGTTAAAACAATCCCTTCTAGTTTGAAATACAGTCTAAACTTCAGGAATCCTTGAAGGATACCTTCCTGGGATGTAGTCGGGGTTGTTAGGATTGTATTCCCATATAAGATATTCGGGTTCGTTGAGATATAGCGGTGGGATCTCGTCACTTGGCTCTCTTTCCTCTCCTATTAGGTTCTTGTTGCGCAGAAGGAGTTCCTCTACCTTCGCTTGACCTTCTTCTGAGAGTTCTAAATTAAAAGGTATTCAAATTTGTTAATTACAGAATAAATAAAATACAGCACTATCTGGGTTTACAAATACAGCACTAACTCAGAATTGGTGCCCTGAAACAGTGACATGGGGTCACGGCAGACCACGAAGGAGATGGCTGGACGAACTGGATGTCTGCAGATGATACTGCTATTGTTTTCTCTGGTAATACATGAGAATCCGAATAACAATCTGCTGAAAAGGGTCTTTCCAAAATTGCTAACTGGCTGAACTCACATCTTCTTACACTAAATATTTCTAAGACAAAATATATTACATTTTCAAACAACAACAACACTCACCCTGGACCTAACGTAATTCTCAGAATTCACATCTGTCATAATACATATATCTAGCACAAACTGCTTTTGTAAAAATATTGAAAAAGTGAGTCATATTAAATACCTAGGTATAATCGTTGATCAGCCGTTATATTGGCATAGTCATACAGATATGGTCATGGGCCGTGTGAGAAAACTTATCTGGATATTTAAGAACCTAAGACATGTGACAACTACAAACATGTTAACTGAAATCTTTGTCGCTCTGGCTCAATCAATTCTTACCTACTGCATATCGGTGCGACAAAAACTAAGTTTCTTGAGCTAGAGCAAGCACAGAGATCTCTTGTCAAGGTCATATATACCAAACCGTATAGATTCCCAACCAACGAGCTATACTCTCTGAGCGGTATTGTCACAGTCAGAAAATTATACATACTACATGCTGTCTTAAAATTACACAAAGTCCTGCCCTATGACCCTCACCATCAGGAAAGAAGACAAAAATACAGTGTTGCACATTAAAATTAGAATAAATTAAAATAACAATTAAAAAAAATAAGGAACACGTGATAAACAGAATAATAGAAACAATACATAATAATCATATCAAATTACCTAAAACCATTCTTTTAGGTCGTATTACACCTGGTCGGTTAGCCAGCCTTAGAGTTATGCTTTAAAAGCATTGTCAGACGTCGCGCTTAAGATGTTATCAGGTAGCCGGTTGTATACTGATGGACCCATAACATGAATCAAGTTTCCAGATTTAGATAGGGTTTGTGGGTAGCCAGCTAACTTGTTTCTACCAGAGTACAATAATTATGCCTATCTCCGCGTTTACTGTATTTTTTCAGATGTTGCCTAACATATACCGCCGCCTGCAATATCACCATACCGGGAACAGTCAATATTTATAGCCATTTAAAAAGTGGTCTCCCGGTGGCATCCCATTGTGATCACGTAATGGCTCTCACGGCACGCTTCTGCATCCTGCCGAGCTGCCGATTGGGAGCGAGCCTTAGCTCGCTCCCAATCGGCAGCTCGGCCCCAGAACTTAACACCATACTGGAGAACAGAGTGTACCAACGCGAAATAACACCCTCTCATCATTTTACGTGGGAGCGTTTGCGCTAAGTGTTCCAGAGCGAAGCATGCTCGTCCGAGTTTGCCGCACATTTTATAATTATGCACCGCCGAAGTGAGAGAACTGTCCTGTTTGAAGCCGAGAAATGTGGTGGCTTGTACCTGCTCGACAACACTGCTTCGTACCCGAAGTGACAGTGGTGTACACATTCGACCGGAAAGATTGACGTGCATGTAGTGGGTCTTGGTTGTGTTAAGTATCAAGCCATTTATTTTAAACCAGTTGTTAATTTTAACCACTACTCGTACTAAGTTGAGTCTTTCAATCGACTGCGCACACACGACTGCAGCCACATCGTCCGCATACATAAAGACATAAGCCACACTTATTGCTGCAGGTAGGTCATTGAGTAATAGACTAAACATGATGTAAGTTATGGAGGAGCCCTGTGGTCCACCCTTAGTGATGTTGAGAGGGTCTGACCTAACCTTTCCACCGTCGCCGATCACCACCCTGCAATCTGCCGTTTAAAAAGTCAAGCAGCCATTCCAACGCTTTTCCCTCTGTACCAAGATGCCTCATCTTCAGTGCCAGCACGCCATGATCCGCGACGTCGAAAGCTTTTGAGAGGTCGCAGAAGAGCACTGCGACCTGCTGTTTTTCCTCCCTAGCCTTCATTACATGATAAATGACCACACGTGCAAGGTCAGTTGTTGATCGCCCCTTCCTGTAGGCGTATTGTCGCGGTCGGTGAGAAGAAGAAAGAAGAAGAAGAAAGAAGAAGAAGAAAGAAGAAGAAGAACCACCGGCCGATAATTGTTTATGTCGCTCTTCTTGCCTTTGCCCTTATACAGTGGAGACACCTTGATTGTTTAAAAGCACTGGGATAGCATCCACTACGCAGACCTATTGAATAACACCGACAGAACATTCTCAAGCGATGCAGCCGCCGTATTCAGTAGCTCCACTGTTGTGTCCTACAAGTCTTTTGTTGGTTTTCGTGCGATCCGTTTCGTAATAATGCGGTATACCTCAATCGGTGAGAAGGGATGTATCCATACTGATTGTCGCTAAATATCATATCGCACGCGTATCATACAATGTAATGTACAGGTCCTGTAGTAGCGCCACTGCAGCGCGTCTTCTCGCCTCTAATTTGAAGGCACCCTAAGATTGTTTAAAAAGAAAAATATCAATGAATCTTACTAGTTCTACGCAGGTCTATTCTGAGAATCTTCTTATTTCGCTCAAGAGCACGGAGAAGAGTCTCCTCGGCGTCACCGGACAAATCGTTAGCGGCTATATCCAGTCTTGTCAGGCCCCGATTCAAGCTGAGAAGTCCCGCCATCTAAACAGGCAGTAAAAAACACAGGTGTCAAATCCATAAAGCAGACAACCATTAATAACTGGATCGAATTCATTATTAATGGTATAGGTATGAGATGTCTTTCCCTGAATAAAACAGTAACGAATCATGTATAGAAACAAGCATAAAGATGTTTGTTTTACAATTAGCCTGATATGTGCTATATCAGGCTAATGTGCGCGTATAACAACAATCGAGCGAGCAGGAGTGTGCGTTTGAAGATGTTAAAGTAGATTGGAAGGCTACGAAGCAGTACTGTGGCTTGATTCTAAAGAACGTCTAAAGGAGACTATTCGAAACTTTAACCATTATCTTCTTAGTAGAAAAATAGAATGGCACCTTTTCAGCTGAAGCCCCGCTAAAACCGCAAGAATTAACAATCAAAGTTTGAGGTTTTTCCTTGCATCTGACGAATGCTGCCGCAAACATGGTCGCGCATTCTAGAGACATTGGGTTCAAACTAAAATCTGTTAAAAAGAACATAATATCAAAAATTCCGGAATAAATTAGTAGTAGGTAGGTGAAAAACAATAGAAATGTAAATAGTTAATACCACAACAAAATATATAAGTACAATAGAACGGCAAATTACTATCTGATCGCTACAAGCAAAACTATTATACTTTTTTACCTAAGAGCTCGATGGGTGCAGCTGGTTTCATCTGCAGAGCATAAGCAATTCCTTGGATTCCTTCTTCCTTAAACCTGTTATTGGCAATCCTCACCACTTTGACGTTTTTGTGAATGAAAATAAAACCGCCGAGTGCCTTCATTCCGTAATTCCCAATTTGACAATGATTGAAATCCAGTTCCTCAATGCTTTCCTTCTTCACAAGATGTTGAAGGATTAATTTCGTTTTCGAACAATCTAGGTTACTGCGATTTATCCGAAATATTTTTAGATGTCTCAAATCTTCTAAACCTCGGCAAATCGACTCACAATCAGCCAACGAGAATTCAAAATACCTTGTCAAATACTTGTCTAAAAGATTATTTATCCCAAAAACAAGAGATATTTCTATAAGGTTATATAATTTTGCCAAAACTGGCTCCATGGGGATATGGTCGTAGACTTTAAGTACGCTGAATTCACATGTGTCTTCCACCACCTCGTCGGAAGGCAAGGCCGGTGTCGGCTGACGTACTATTTGTAGCTGGTTTAATCCTAAGAAGTATATGTATGGGCTTACCTGGTGAAAAGGAAAATTATTTTTTGCGATTTGGAGCTCAGATAATTCTAAGTTTCAACATCCACAGCATTAGGTCGGGCAACAATTACATCGTTAACACTATTGAAGTGAAGAACACAGTAAGAGCGGTCTCAAAATAGCGTATTTTATACGCTTGTACCGGCTTACGCGCGCACAGGCGCGCCACAATACGAGATCCAAAAAAATTGAACGGATTCACGTGCTTATTAGAGCGTGTTCGTTTGATTAATATGAAATCTGTCAGCAACAGTGACGCTGTGTCCAAAAACGTGCTTAGGCTGAGGCCAAACGAGCGTAATTTTTAAATGCGACGCGGAATTTACGCTCCATTCGGTTTCAAGCTAAAGTCCTGTTTGTACCGCATAGCGACGCAAAATGAGTTGCCTGCTGACTCACGCGCGTTATTTCAACCGAATGGCGACGCAAGCGCCAGCTAGTTACAGAATGCGCGAGAGCCGACACGTTTTGTGCTAGCAAAATGTTCGACACTGAAAAACTTATTATTGAAGTTGAACAACGGCCATGTATATGGAATTTATCAGAAAAGTCATATATGGACAAGTTTCTTAAAGAAAAGCATGGCAGGAGGTTCCGACAATTTTTTTGTGAACTGATATTACGTAGGTCCGTCTGGCAGCCTAGCCGAATTTCAGTTGAACGTAAATTCCGTGACGCATTTTACTCGGCTCACAAAATTACGCTCGTTTGTCCTCAGCCGCCGAAATATGCTAATCTGAAACCGCCCTGGATATTAACTCCCTTTTCTTTAAAATTATTTCTGACACAATCCACCCATCTTTTCTTGACCTTCCTCTCCCTCTCCATGCATCAACTTTAATATTAATATAATATAAAATGATTAATGATGTATTTTCTGTAAAGTGATTTTACAAACACGTCGAAGGAAATAGAGAATCTAAACATAGAGCATACCAATGATGCAAGTTCTACAGCTTCATCTTCTCGAAAAACGTCAGGATTTGCATATTCCAAGTAATCTTGAAGGCAAGCCGATAAAAATTTTCCTTTCCAGAAAATATCTCCCAACTCTACCCTTGATGGGTATTTGGACTGGAACGACCTCTTCCAATATTGCTCGTCCTAAAATGAAATCAAATTGTTTGTTGTCTTTATTCATGGATTTAGTGACTATTTACAGTTATTCAATATTGAAGAGGAGGAATGCTTTTAGATGACACTATTCAAATTCTAAATAGCCCTGCAAAGCGACTTGTTTTCAAACCTAAAGGTACATAATTGGTAGTCGCATAATAATGTACCTTAATATAAGGTACGCTGAACTTCAATTGAATATCCGCAGGGTACAAGTCCATCAATATATCGACGTCTTTTTGAAGAATTCTCTGAAGAGGGTTGAGTCTGTTGAACATTCTAGATAGATTGAGAGCAGCGTAGAATGTTAGTGGTTGAGGTGTAAAATCATTATCCCATTCGAAGTCTTCGGCTCTGATTTTGCGATGAGCTTCTGCAACCGAATTACTCATAGTTGCCGGCGTCTCGTACGCCTTAATTGTATTCGGATTCACTACGTAAGGTATCTTCATGATGTAGCTTTATTTACTGTCCTTTTATAATATTAGTAAAGGAATTTATTAATAATATATCTTTAGCACATTAATAAATTATGGATTTATGTCACTTCTAATTTATAACTTGACAAAAGTTAGGTTTTTCTTTTTCTAATGGCATATAGTTTCATCGCTATCGATCTCCTTGAACAAATAGTTCATCACCATAACATGAACATTATTGACTTGCGATCTAGCAGCATAGAGCCATTCTAGAACAAATGAGATTATAATAGACGCACGTTACGGCTTGCCGAACATCTAGTGCAGATTGCGCAAGAACTAGGAAAAGTAAAGTGGAACATTCTTGGGTTGTTATTCCTGTTACAGACAAGTCCAACTCCAGACTCCGCCCACTCTGGGCGGAGCGGAATTGAGTGTCAGACTTGTATTGACTAAAACCCATCCATATTCCTTCTTTTGCCCTTTGTGTTCCAGGGCCGCGGTATCCCTTTTGAACAGTCTCGCAACCCTGGCAAGCATTGGTCCTTTCGGACCCCTTCCCGTTTGCTGACATCTCTTTGAGATGCGCGTGGAACACGAACGCGCCGTCGACACGGCCTGTCGTCATAAGACGGACGGAAGGTGAGCTAGCCCATAGCTCACCGTCCACAAGCTTGCGCCTACGGTGGCCCGATGATTGCCCGACATTCCCGGTGACGCCCGGTGCGTCTCCCAAGGCGGCTGGGACGTGAGGTTCTCTCCCTCTCACGTTCCGCCACCTCCTTCGCTAGCATGACTGCTTCACAGAAGGAGGTGACGGCGTCCCATTCCGTCTCGCTCCGGACCATGGATTGAAACAAGGCCAGACGCGAGAGGTAGCCGCCGCCCATCGCCGCTACGAGGACACGGCGGTGCTCCGCCCACGCGGGGCAGACCTCCACCGTGTGCTCCATCGTGTCCTCCGGTCGATCCTCGCAATGGTAACACCCGTGCTGTTCCTCCCGCCCGATTCAGTGCAAGGACCTCCCGAAACAACCGTGTCCGGTGAGGACCTGCGTCAGGCGGAAGGAGAGCGGGTGCGGGAGCGGGCGGGTGGCACCTCTCAAGCCACTCCTCAAAGAGGGGACTTATCGCCCCTATTGTGGCGTAACCTGCACGGGGTTGCGACAGTCGCTCTCTCCATGTCGCCATGAGGTATCTTGATGTCCTTAAAACCTGTCCTTGTGTTTTTTATATTATTCCTGCTCCCCGTGTGGTTGACTTGGGGCTCTGAGATGGCAGGTGTGCCAGGTGTACCGGTAGACTTTTTTTCCGATACAAAGAAATGATCATTGCAAGAAAAAGAGACGAAAATAATTTAAAAAAAATTGGTTAACTTGCCGACTGCAAGTAGGTAGGTAACATGTGGCAAGATCAGGACGATGATGGTGAAGACAACCTCACTAATAATACAACCCAGTGGACGTGTTCAACGTGAAGTATATTTTTTCTAGTAATAAGTCAAAGAATATTGAATACCTACTACGCACTAGTCAACTACACTATAAGAATAATTGAGGTACCAGGTGGGCCAAAAGAAATCACCCTATTGCTCTATGCTCTTATTTTTGCAAATGGCGGCCAATGTCAAATCTGTTTTGACATTTGTGGACTAGACAGATGTAGAATACAAGTGAACAAGCTATGGAGCGATACACTCCCCAAGAACGCGAAATAATCGTGTCTATTTTTTTGTGTAACAATTCGTCTGTGGTGTTGGCGCAGCGCGAATTCCGTCGCCGATTCCCCGGTCGTCCGACACCGACTGCGCAAACTCTGCGCCGTTTGGCCACCAACCTTGAAGACTATGGGACCACACGAGACGTTGCCAAGAGTGGCCGGCCCCGGAGCGCCCGTTCTGCCGAGAATATCGCCGCTGTTGCCGAGGATGTCGAGCTGTCGCCGGAATCATCGACCAGACGCCGTGCCTCGCAATTAGCCATCAGCCGGTCGTCCCTAAGGCGAATTTTGGTCAAAGACCTGCGCATGTTCCCGTACAAAGTCCAGTCCGTGCATCAGCTGCTGCCTGTCGACCGCCAAACGCGTGTAACCTACGCCCAAGCCATCCTCAATCTCGAGGACGAAGTGGACGATTTTTCGACCAAAATCGTAATGAGCGATGAGGCTCATTTCCACCTCAGCGGGTACGTGAACAAGCAAAACTATCGCTTCTGGGGCACCGAAAATCCACGAGTGATGCACGAGAAGCCATTACACCCGCTCAAAGTGACTGCATGGTGCGCTGTTCACGCTGGAGGAGTCATCGGGCCATTTTTTTTCGAGAATGCCGTTGGTCACGACAACAGTGGACGGCGCGCGCTATAGGGCCATGTTAACTGAGTTTTTTGTGCCGCAATTGGACGAATTAGGACTGGAGGACATGTGGTTCCAACAGGACGGAGCAACGGCACACACTGCGCGAGCCACAACCGATATTCTGAAGGCGGCGTTCCCGGGTCGCCTCATCTCTCGTTTTGGCGATTTGCACTGGCCCGCAAGATCACCCGATTTAACCGTTCCAGACTTTTTTTTGTGGGGTTTTTTGAAGTCTCGTGTTTACGTGAACAAGCCCGAGACCCTGGAAGCCCTCAAGGACAACATTCGACACGAGTGCGAGAATCTGTCGCCCGAAGTTCTCGCCGAAGTGATGAAAAATGCCATAAAACGAGCCCGTATGGCAATCAATTGTGACGGCGCCCATTTGGCCGATATCATCTTTTCGACTTGACCAATAAAATTCTAAAGGTTCAAATAAACATAATCAAAAAACAGAATCGAAGCTTTTCATTTAGAAAAAAAATGAAAGCCAAACAACATCGGATGACTTCTTTTGGCCCACCCTGTACTTTGTATTAACAGTACAAAGTTCATCATAACATAACATAAATAAGAAGTCGGGTGTTTCCGTGTATCTTCGTGCAAGCTCGGACCAAAACAAAGCTGAGCCGAACGCCCGCGCTGCGTTCACTGTTTAGTTTGTTACCGTGTCATATCATACAGTTTTATCGACCGGCGTGCGCGACTCTGTCATTGCCAACACATTTTTTATTTAAAGTTTATACAATTTATTTCTTGATATAAAATTAAAATCGTAAGGTAAAATGGATTCTAACAGCAAAAATTCTTCCCAAAATCGAAATACTTCGCAAGTTACGACCTACAGCCCGTGGAATTTGTTATTTAGCCCAAGAAAACGTACTAATAGTGAAACCAGTGTCAGTTCCAACACTTCTCAAAGTAGCCAACCAAGTAAGTCAGTTACTTTTAAGAAACTTATACATTCTTTAGCTTTACGATCTTACTGTACTAATAAACATAGAGAGCGTACATATTCTAGAGTTGATTCACTTTCGTCTGTGGTTTTACAATAAAACGTTCCACTCCGACAAGCCACATGGGGACAAAAACAAAAAAAAACGCGGTGTGGTGTGTTCTTGACGTCGCGCGTCCATGGCACGTCACTTACATAATAACCATGTATAATAAACTTATAAAAGTAAGGTTAACAGGCGGAGAATGGAAACCGGTTGCCTTGTTTGTTTGTCAATTGTACTCTGATATTTATGTTCAGGACAATCTAAACAGCAAAGCACTTGACTCAAGGTTTATTATTGTTAAAGTACTTAAATAAATGAGATTTAATTTATATCATACTTGTAAATAATACTACCATAAATATTATGAAGTCTGTTTTACTGTCGGGCTACATTCTAATCTACTCAATGGAGCAAGGTGATTACGTTTATGATAACGACTCATAGTGTGGCTAGATGAATGATGATAGCAGAAATATAACAATTTACTTACTAAATTCACCTTGATCCATGATCAATTTTGTATTAGTGGAAGCTTCCCGGTTAGTTATTCTAAACAAATTACGATATCGCTTTTCGGTAATTAGGTACATTCTGCGACACAATAACGTTGCTTTCGAATCCGAGCAGTGTCCATTGCCTAACTTGCTTACTGTGTGTCCGACTGTCGGTGCTTATTTATTATGCAGATTTGCCCGTTTCTGTGCAAGACAAAGGATGCCCGTATTGTTTTGTCTTGTAAACTCAGTTATTTTTGTCCAAAGGCTCGAAGCATATGGTAATGTCGTGTGTTTCGTGGCGTCATTATGGAACGCCATTGGCACGTCTTTGTGCCAAGGTTCAAGCTATTTTATGATAGTAATCCACTCCTCAATTAGAATTCACTATGCTAATATAGATATTATTCAATGCACGACACAGCGTGCTAGGAAACATATTGTAATGGCTTGATTTTTTCTTCAATTTGGTATCTACATTTAAATAATGTCGTCACGATCATTAAGCGCAGGTACCTATTACATATTTTGCAATATCATTTTTGCCTTCCGCGTATAAAAAATAGTTAGCTATACTCGTTCTTGGGCGTGAAGTTGCAATTTTTTGTATCGTAATAATAACAGTTTTGAATGACGAAGTTAAGGAAATTACTTAACTTTTTTTCTTAATTAAGTAGGTATATTGATATGAGAACAGCGGTGGCCCTGTGGTGCCGGCCCCTACTTACGAACAGTAAGTCGTGGGTTCGAATCCAGGCAGGCACATTACTTTGTACACCACTGCACTCAAAAGGTAGAGGAAAACATCGAGAGGAAACCTATAAACCTATAAACTTATCCTAGAACCAAAGAATTCAAAGACATGTGACAGCTACCAATCCGCACTGGGCCCGCGTTGTGGATAGCCCATTCCCTCTCATAGAGAGGAGGCCGTGTGTCCCAGCAGTGGGAACAATATAGGCTGATTATGCTAAGTTTATTCTTTCGCAATAATTTTTCTTAAAGATGATAACAATTTAATAGCAGACAAGGTTACAGGAACTATCAAAAGGTTAACGGTCACATATCAATTCGGAGAATAGACATTAATGAGTATTATTAAAATTGATTGGTAAAATAAACAGAACGCAGTTTATTTGCGAACAGTAAGTGCTTAATCAAAGTCTAAAACGGACGAAAACCTACAAATTTTCCTCAACGATTGTTTTGAACAACATGTTTCCTCTAAATTCACAATCAGACATGTTCTAGACGAAAATACTGGGTTAATGCGTATGAAACTGAGATAAAGACACGATAAAAACTTATCTGAAACTAACGAGTTTAGTAGGTACTTAGTAACAAAATTCAATGTCACTAAAATAGGTAGTTGAGGTCAAAGCAAATACTCGCCAAGACGTCAATAAACCTCGAATTTCCTGAGATCCATTTAAAATAGCCTTACTTGATACTTCCAATGGAAAAATAGCCTGCAGCTAAGGACCGAATAATCAAGGCCAGAGATACTATGACGTCTTAAAGCAGAAGTAATTCCAGTATGGGAAAGAGACAGAACTATACAGGTCGTCTAGCGCCATCTTTTTCCCACGCTGGGATTACTCCTGCTATAAGACGTCATGGTAGGCTACCAGGCCATTTATAACCTCTTTACTTTCCAGTCTACCTGTACTTTCCTTGTCCGCTTGTCGCAAACGGTTTTCGTTTATCAATATTTATATTACAACCATAGCTTTTGTCCGCGGCTTCACCCGCGTGGAGGTCAAAAAAGATCACACGGGTATATTACAACCCAGATCATGGTCTACCATGTATGCCTAATTACCTGGAAAACCAAAACACAAACCTCGAATTATGACTTTTTACTTGTCGGATCTGTAGTTGTCTTTATCGCACCAATGTCGAAATCGCGCTGGTAGAGGGACAGCGATAGTTTCTTCAAATACCTACCGCATTATTTTTTGTTGCAATTATTGTGAAGACGCATTTTCGGGAATTTCATAAATGATCATTATTTTAACGACTCTACAATCTGGTCATCTTTTTTAAATATCAAACATGATTTGGGCATTATTTTCGAGGTTTTAGAATCAACCAATCTTCCGGAGGCCCTAAGTATGAACATTAAAACAGGCAAGCATGAAAGAGATAAAAATAAACAATAAACAGAACCATTGACTGAAGACTCCATCTAAATAATATTTCCATTCACCGAGGATGCTTCTAGAAATCTATAAATATGTTTAACGAAGAAACGCTGGATCCGCCCTAAAATATGATAGGTACAATACATATCAAACTATGCCTGTCGAATACTGCAAACAACCAGACGCATGACATCATTCTATGATTGCATTGCTTTGTTCGGCACTACATAATTTTGACCATGACATAACAAAACTTGTTCGGACAACCCACCAGTTCAATGCTACATTTGTACAGGCGGAACTTTATTATGACGCTCATTTTAGTATAGGAAATGAGCTAGAAGCATTAGCCATAAACGTTCAAAGAAAGTAAAGGTGCATTCAAGCAAGATTAGTGAGACTCAAGTGACTACGTGGCTTATAACAGGTAGGAACACCCCGAACACGGGGCCCCGAATGGACATAATGTATTAACTTCAATATCTAGCTATTCTGCTCCCTCACCAAATGCCATTCTTTGGGGATTTGTAGAGTGTTAGATACCCGATGTGCATATTGTAAGTATGTTGGTAAACACTGCAGAGACAAGTGCGTCATTGCAAATTAAAAATATAAGACAGCTACGTGGCTAATGAATTCGATTATTTACATTGAGAATTTAGTAAATATACGCTGAATATTATGAATGAATTTATGTCAGTTAAAAATTCTTAGTCTTGCTTCATCATCAAAATTGAATTTACGAGGTCCTCTTGAAACGAAAATATTTACGTAATATATTAGGTATAAATACCTCTAAATCACGAATCGGTTTATGTAAAGAGACAGATACAAACATGAAGATCTCAATGTTTGACAATAATGCTAAATGTTGTTAATGGAACTGTTATTTATTACAGGCAACATGGGTTGACACTCAAAATAATTATCTATGTTGAAATTGTTTTTTTTTTCCGTTGATAATAATTGTGTTTTATCATTGCAGGTACTCAATTCGGGACACTACAGAGGCAAACGAGCAAAAACGAAGAGTATCTTTGGATGATGTAAGCATGCTTATAGTTTACATGTTTTTTTTTTCGTGACACGTAATGTGATGTCTAAAACCTATAGCCACACCTCTAATGCGTAATACGTTTAAAATTTTGGGTCCAATACTCCAAGAGAGATATATGAGATGAAGTATTGGTTTATTGCTTTCTGCGTGCAGTTTTAAAACCCATAAATTACAGATTGCCTGCGATTTACGCACACGTATGTTTTGAGCCACCAATTAGATGGATATAACAAATTAGCCGGTGGCTCTGTATTTTTGTTTGATCCTAAGATTAGATCAGAAATATTTAGACGAGTAGGTAGGTGAAAGGTAGATGGAAAACTCGGGAATTGGAATGTCGCCAATAATTGAAACCGCTGACCAAATATGAAATGCATTCTCTATTAATAGATCATTTGCAGAAACGATTCAGCATTAATGGGATTGACTGACCAACCTATCAATCAGTACTGTGTTTTCAATTATTAATGGCTATGAATAGCTTTTATACGTATATTTGATTAAAAATACCAATCAAGGTTCACCATACTCAAACTCAACAGTTAAATTAATTAAAAGATATCGAATGGACACGCAAGATGTATGCAACTTTAATTTCCAAGGTGAAGAAATGGTTAACTACTTTTGTCCACACCCGAGCGTTTAAAATTGAATGATATATTTTTAAAAGCTTGGTCCCAAGTCTTAACGAATGAAGAAGATGTATGTTCCAGTGTTCGCTTCTCGTTTGCTATCATTGCTTGAGAGACTGCAGTATTAAGTGCTAGGTATCCGGTTTATATGGTCTTTGCAACCAAATCTCCATAATAAGCCAGTTTCGACGGGATTTTCACAATCATAAATAGAGATCTTTATTTGCATTACATATACATGCATTTTGCACACTAACATTTAAACATCAAGTATAAAATAAAAATAATAAAACTAAGCACGAGTATGCATACAAAACTGGTTTGACCGCAGCAATGCCAAGGTTAATTTAAAACAAAATGAAAAAGTAAACCAAACAAATAAAATTTGTTTTTTGAATAGTCACATAACATCACGCCTGTGTTCTCGCAAAGTGCTAAGCAGAGTTGTATCAGTACTCCCACATTTCAGCAGTTTTTTGTAATATAGGGTAAGCCTATAGCTATCAACCGGATCCAAATTCAGGCCAGAAAGAAATTCCTGTAGGAAAAACAATAGCACTTTGAAAAAAAAATAACACAGAAAAACAAAAGTGATAGCGTCGCACACATGATCTACATTTTTACAAATAATTATGCCTACAAAATAAAGTTCATATGAAACATTAAGGTAGATGAAAATGCAGTATCGAATAAACCTATATTCATACAAAATCCAGCGTGCAGCGAATGCAGCGGTGCGTATCGCTAAAGGAATTATAACAAGAACACATAGCCTCATTTTTAAGCCGGTCAACATGTTATGTAAACCACAATGGACAAGTTTATAACATTTTTGCGGTGAACATGTTCACAAAATAGGATAGTTGACTTTTTAATTTTTTTGTATCCTACATAGGTAAATGTTTTTCGTTGGGATGACATAGACTTCGTTTTGCTTTTTGTTTATGCATTTCGAAAAAAAAGGAAACATCCATAAACAAGAATAATTTATACTATTATATTCTATTATATTCTATTATATTATATATATATTATTTATTATATTATATTAATATTACTATTATATACTAGCTGTTGCCCGTGACTTTCCTCCATGCGAACTTATAAAATATTACTTCTCTATTTGAATCGGATTTTAATATTTTTGCACGGAACCCTATTCCTTTTTTGAAATAAAAGTAGCGCAGTTACTCCTTATAACATCAGATATCTGCCAGTAAAAGTCCCCTCAGATCGATCCAGCCGTTTCAGAGATTAGCTGGAACCAACAGACAGAAAAAAACAAAATGTATTTTTGTTACAATACCGTATGTACACTTTCGTATACCTTCAAAAAGAAGATGTTAATTTGAAATTACAAACAGACGCTTCAATTTTATTTATATTTTGTATAGATAGCAGTGGCGAAGGCTCCATACATCTCGATTCCTACCGGCTTCCCTTTGAAAAACGGCGCAGTCAGTATTAAAAAAGACAAATAATAAAATCACATTAAAGATAATGTACTCTGGCTTACCTCTTACAAAAATTGACCCTTCGCTACTGATAGAGAGAGTCCCAGGAATCGTATTACCCAGTACTAACTGCGTTGAGGAGACAGGTATTATAGGTAGTCGCTCCATGTTTAAATACTGGTATTCAGCTGCATCTGGTTAGACTGAAAGCCGAACCCAAAACAGTTGTGGAAAGGCTAGGCAGACAACGAAGAGTTAAGTGCAACGGGTTCGGGCAAAAAAAAGTAGCGCAAGACACCTTCCGCTTAGGTACTTTTTACAAACTGAAAATTGTCTTAAAAAAGCCGCTCCAGCTAAACTATATTTGGTTGACCTGCTATTTTGGTTCTTTTTTGGCTACTGATTCTTTTAACTTACGAATTATACTGCTGTTATGAATTTTCATGAGTCCCCCGGGGGCATGTCATAGGTCTGCATTTTCAAACAATCATTGTGCCTAATTATTTTGATTGTGCAGTTGGATTAAGTTGTAAATGAATGCACTACATTTAAGGAATTGAAGTGTTTTCGGTCATGTGTTTAGTTTTTATGGAATTCCTCAATCACGTCATAGAAATGGATTTAGTATGTTATTATTATTATCGTCATCGATATTATAATACATCCCCAAAACGATCGTAACGCTAAAAGTCCTCCTAACCTAGATCAGACACCTGTGTGCTACATAAATATTCCATATTAAAGTAAACCGTAAAGAAAAATCACGGATTGCAAAAGACGAGCTTATTAGCAATAATGGTAGGTCTCGAAGGTCGTCCAGTTGCGGCGGAGGCATTTCTGCAGTTCATGTTGCTGTCTCGTATACTAATGGAGGCCTCAATGTGTGGGAAGGAGACACGGTTAGTTGTTGGCCGGCTTCCCCTCTCGCTGATGTCGAAACCTTTGGTTGCATGCGCTCGCGCTGGGCGCTGCGCCGCGTAGCATTGCCGACGGTGCGCAAACGCCGAACGAACTGTTGGACTACAACACACAAAGAAAAGTGCTCTTGTTAAAAAGTGACAGTGAAATGAGAGAAACACGTGTCCTGAGGTAGCCGGTGACACAACCTCACCATCAGCGCTCTCTACTGCTTCGGTTAGTTCTCGTGTTACTTACATATTTACTTCTTAAACCTGTGTTATATGTATTGTGTATTGCAGTTTTTAATTTGAAAACAAAGAAACACGAAGTAATGACTAGTCATAATGAAAACCTACGTCATAAAACCGGTTGTGGGTGACGTATCTTTTTATAGTCTTTTTGTTGGTTTAATGTGAGTCAAATTACACAAGTTTAGTTTGTTTAGTCGTTTAAAAAACTTATCTAGAAAAAGACGTACCCACATGTGTGTGCAGTGATTGGAGAAAAACATTTCGTCTAGTAGTTCCCTAAGTGTAGTGTACCTATATCGTTGTTATAAGGTAGGTTCTGAAAAACTGCACGTACCTACTGTGAAGCCTGTGACATTTATTTTGTTAGCAGATCTAAACAGAGGGTGTTGTAATATAACATCGAGTCCGAAATGTTTCCACATATTCCTCGTTACGGGCGAGTATCTCAAGGTAAAATTGATACATTTGTGTATACATAATATACCTGTCCAACTACGCAGTTATATGTTGTTCTTGACACTGTTTTATTTACCTTATGAGATCACCTCTAACAAACCGCTATAAAATCAAGTAAATAAACTAATTTAACCCTAACTTTGTAGTAAATTACAGATTTAGTTTGACTTCTAGTTAATAAACTCATAACTCAACAAAAGTTCGATTTTTATAATCAATTATAACTTTGAAAAACCCAGTCACAACATTATTTAATTGGATGTCAAACTAAAATCTACCCAAATGAGAGTGAGATTAATACCTAATTTACTTTAAGTTAGTATTTATGTGGTGGCGGCATCTATAGCATATTTTTAAAGGAAATTAGCACGAAATAAATCTAGCCATCAGAGTTGTATAAGTCCCTACGCCTAATATGTATTTTACCAGATATGTTTAAGTCCTATGTAGTAGTGCCAACTTCTATGGACATATCTAGAATACGACGATTCTAGATTCGACTGCATTGATGCATGATTCGCAAGCGCGACTGCTGAGCATGAGGTCCTGGGTTCGATTCCCGGGTCGAGCAGTGTTATTGGGTTTTCCATCAGGAATTTCTCAGTAGCAGTCACGGAGTCTGGCTTTGTCCCCGGCTGATGGCAATAGGCTCGCCCCTATTAGATGTATATCCAGAATTCCCAAACGAAAACACAGGGACCAAACCCAGGATCCCACGGTCAGTAGTGGCAATTGCTATTCATAATTTTCTAAGGGACGCCTTATGTAGCTGTATTCATAAGTACCTCCATAAATATGTGAAGACTACCTACCGAGTGACAAAGTACGTTGCACTCGCGAGCTAACAACATGGTATTCTTGTTCATCATACTCTTGGCTCCAATCTTACACTTAAGTAGGTACTTACCCTTGTAATGGAGTTAAAATGGACAGACTGTTCAAAAGAATACTAGACCGTAGTAACTCAATCCAGCAATAGGATAGCAATACATTTTATTGTATGCAAGAACACAAGGTCTGAAAGTGAATAAGAAAATCTAGGGAACTTATAGTATGGTTTAGCTAATTGACAATGACCGAATATTTGGATCATTCCTACTAGTTCTACTACACAATTCTTCGGTAGGATTAATGGGACTTTTTTTTCCCACTAGTTCTACGATTCAAGGTGGTAAAAAATCGTAGAACTAGTGGGAACAAAAAGTCCCATTAGTTCTACCCGTTCTATCACCCAGTTTACGGTAAAACTAATGGGAATTAAGTCACAGCTGTCATTAATTGACAGTTCTATGAAATGGCTATCATCAACATCATCACCATTTAAGCCGAAAGACATCCAGTGCCGGACATAGGCCTCCCCGAAGTGTCGCACATTGACCGGCTATAGACACAGCTAATTGACGTAGTACAATTAACACTAGAAATGGGATATTTACCATGTTTACAATGTGTGTATGTGTGTTGTGTGTGTGTGTATGTGTGTTTACCATGTTGTTTGTGTTTGTTTTTGTTTGTGTGTGTTTGTTTTGTTTTTGTGTTTTGTTTGTTTGTGTGTTTTTTTTTTGGTTTTGAGTCCCCGATATTTCAGCGCTGTAACGTCAAGCACCATGATCATGGATAAACTGAAGTTATTGCGGGTGGGTGTTTATCACAAATATCATAGTATTAATGAAAATATTGGTGATGATAATTTAAAAACATATAATTGACGTAGTATTTAATTTCGCCGGCTCTGCAATACAAACAATTTAAGTAGCCGAATAATAATTACATCGATTTAAGTAAAAGTACTCGATCAATGCCCAAAACAGATCGGATCGTTTCGTTTACAAATGTCACCACTTTGAAATGCTTACCGCTTAATTGGCCCTTTGACAAACTTCTAAAGGCAATCTTGCCTATAAACGCATCAAAGGGAGGAAATGAATGAGTTCCCTATGCGAGTTTATGAAGACTACACACGTGATTGAATTGGAAGTTCGAAGTTTAGGGTTGAAAATTGAAATTATGTTTTTACTTGCGTCAGTTTTTTCAGGGTTCTGTAAATCATAAAAATAACAGGAAGGAACCCACGTATAGAATTAATTTTTCTTGGTTTAATATCCTGCAATCATGATATCAGAGTCTAAAGTTCTGACTAAAAACGGTCTGTAAAATATAGAAGTTTGCTGCTTTTTACACGATTACTTACCACATTATCAGCCATAAATTATTGATTCTAAAGAACTATGTAATAATACTATAACAATACGTTACTACTCATGTCTCGTTTATTATCTTCTAATAGTCCTTTTATTGCTTTGAAGGGTTAAAAGAACAACAACGTCATTCGTCGTCTTTTATCTAAAGTTTGAGTTCATAGACAGAAGTTATTATATTTTAAAAAGCTTGTTTGACACACATAACACTTGGTAAAGTTTTTAGCTCAAGTAGATAAAGGGACCTCATTCCGAATAACATTAAAATCTTTAGGAGCACATAATCTGTTCATTTTGTATAACATGACACGAGTAGATTTTAAATTTATAATACTGTTTCTTTATAATTATTTAACTTCTTTGAGTACATTCCAAAGCTAATTCATGCGCTTCAATTGCGCGTAATTTTTCTCAATTAACTTTTGCCATGGCCTACTACTCTACTGTCATTGATGCACGTCATCGTCATGGCATGTGTCATGGCGGACCGCTGTTCGCCATGACACATGCCCACACCTAAATAAGTCAACAACTATTGAGTTTAACTCGAAGCAATGTGCAGAATGAGTAGTAAATAAAAAAAAAACAAAAACAAACTTTTGTGACTTGTTAATAAAAAGAACTAAAAAGTTAAAAATAATTTTATTCTGATAAGAAATATACCATTATAAAGGTACATTATATCCCATTTTTTTTAATAAAAGCTCGTTACATCTTCTTTATTTGTATTTATGATTCGGGATTTACTACGGCGTAGTTCGGAGCGCGTAGCGGCTTTTTTCCGTAGCCCGTAGTAATTCGTAGTACGCGCATAAATAGAAGAAGACATGGTCAAACATTGTCTTGCACAATCCTGACCTTACCCTCACGACCTGCTCAATGGCCTTAAAGACACGTCAAAACCATCAAATAAATGGACATGTCAAATAGATGCACGTACGAGTATCACACGTCATACGTCTATGAGGTGTGTATGAGTCTTCTAAGCACTTTTAACCTTGTAAAAATAATGGCATTGAAGTTGAAGAATGTAATGAAATAGAAACGCCAATATGTATGGTGTAATCTGACCATGAACTATGTGTAAGATTGATCGAAGATAGCAAGGTGAAACAGATTATTTAGATTAGTCTGCAGCGTTGTGCATAAATAAACAGATACCAAGTCAGACATGGATTTAAATTTTGTTCAACACAGGTTCTGATATCGGTAGTAGTGTAGCTACCGTGGCTATTGGAAGCCTGAAGAGGAAAACTGCTGTAGTTCTGTAGATGTCAACTGTTATGTTGGCAACATGAGAACTGGCGGACTGTAACAGCAATAATAACAGGTTGACCAACTGATGTTTCGTATAGCCAGCCAAGTTAATCTAATTAAAAAGTTAAGATTTAATAATAGCATCAAAAACGTAAAATAAATCCTTTCAGGAGCCGAATGCTTATTTCCAGAATTTGTGCCCATGTTTATTTCATAGCACAAACCAACTTTAATGAAGTCTGCATCTGGAGAAACATTAATTTCGTTTGGTAAATATCTAGTATAATGTAATTTAAAGTGTTCGTATTGCGTGTGTCTATAAGCCTACTTAATAGTTATGTGTGTACAATTTAAGAAGTGTGACCGAGTTTATACAATATCACAGCAAACATCATGTAACTCATTTGTTATCTTACAAATGAATACAGTTTTTGAAATGATGAAATACGGTAAATTAGTTGTGGAGCCACAGGCGTTACTTTGTGGAAATCCATGACATTAAATGTTACGCAAAATATTTATTTTTATTTTTGTATATAAATCCTAAATTGTTATTATTTCATCTTTTGATTTGATTATTGTTTGATTGTGTGGAATAAATAAAGCTTTATTATTATTATTATATAAATCCTAAACAAGTATGCAAAGTGCACCCTAATGGGTTTGAGTGCATGTTGCGTGGCTTATTTTTTGCACTTCTTGAATGTGCATATTTAATGCAATTGGGAAGGTGGTTCTGCATCCCGCATCAAAGCCTGGATCAATTTGCGGAATGAAAACTCAATAAGTTGCACTTGTAACATTTACTTAATACGGTAAATAAGTAAATTATATGTAGTATATGTATAATAAGTATGTATTTACAAACAAAAAAGCATCTATGTAGTATTATCAACTATCTGGTGTCCACGACACAAGCCTCGTAGCTTAGTGTGGCACCTAGATGGCGCTGTGTGTAATGTCGAGCGATATTTATTTATTTATTTATATAGTATGGTAGGCACAGCTATGTATCACAATCGCAAGTCATCGTTACAGTCTAACAGACATTGTTACCAACAGATGTATTGTAATTATTCATGTTGGAGTATTATCAATATATTTAGGAGATAACGATTGTGTGCACTAAGTTATCGCTCTGTGGTGGGCTGATAACATTGCAAAGGACATTGGAAATGCCTTTACAGAATAGAATGTCGTTCATAAATTAAAAATAAAATGAAGTCTTTTTATCATATCACATTCTTTAACGTTTTTTTTTTATTCAAGTCAAGCGATGTGCTATACCTAAGTAGTCTTTACAAGTTTTATATTTGCATTCTGAAGATAAAAGACGATTGTTGTTCAAACAATTTCTTTCAACACAGCAGTCAGAGTGATAGCGCTGGGTTTTGACCGCTGATATCAGTACAAATAACACGTAATCAACTTTAAACAATACTTAAGTGATCTGTTGTAACTGATAAGTCTGTAGGTACCTTTCTACCTGTTGTATAATGTTGTCAAGTCACACGACTGTAATAAATTCATTACAAAACATCAGGTACGGGTAGAGGTGTACCTAGTGGTACACCTATATTTCGCCCGTTACGTTTAAGTCCAATGTAATAGAGGGCGAGCCTTTTGCCATCAACCGGCACCACGACCAACAAGGCAGCAGTTCAGTTTTTACTAAATTTATAAATTGCTTCATAGCTATGGCAATGAGGGTCCGGATCCGGATCCGGGGGGTTAATATGACGTCTTAAAGCAGGAGTAATCCCAGTGTGGGAAAGTGACAGAGCTATACAGGTCGTCTAGCGCCATCTCTTTTTTCCCACACTAGAATTACTCCTAGGTGGATGCGCAAGGGTAGCCCGCAAAATTTAAATTTTCTTTCGTTTATTGCAATTTGCAGGTCAGTGTTAGATTGTATGTTGATGAAAATATGAATCGCGCCAGTAACACGTATGGAGTTACAGAATTATAATAATTCAAAACATGAATACAGCCCTCCATGTTCATATAACCCCATTCAATAACTATTTCATGAAAAAGTCACTCAATGGGATTATATGAACTTGGAGGGTTGTATTGATGATTTAAATGATTATAATTCTGTAATCCCATACGTGTTACTGACGCGATTCATATTTTCATCAACATACAACCTGACACTGACCTGCAAATTGCAATAAACTGAAGAAAATTAAAAATTTCGCGGGCTACTCTTGCGCTTCCACCTTAAGACGTCATGGTAGGCCAGTCACCAAGCCTGTGTTACTAATTTAATTTGATACACTACGGTTAACCTTTGCTTTGCATGTTTTAATTTAAAAAATATAAACAAACAAAGAAGGAACTTATAATTCGACATGGTCATGATGAAAAACAAAACATTCTTTACAATTTCAAGGTATTATCGTGCTTGTTAAGAATGATGTACGCACGGCGACCAGTCAAGATATACAAAACCAGTTTATGCGGATCTTTCATTGTTTTGGAAATTTGTACAAAGCGAGGCCATGTTATACTGGAAATGTATAGCTTGAAGTGTCGCCATGTGCACTTGCGCATTTTCATGTTTTAGTATTTTAGGTTCCGTCTAAACTTGTGATATTTTGTTTTGTTGCTTGTATTGTTTTTGTTTTGTTGTTCTGTCTGTTTAGCTAAGTTTTTCTAAAAAATAAATAAATGAACAAATTAAACTACTTGAGTAATAATATCAACATAATATGTTTTCAGATTTTCCTTGCCTTCTACGGTTCTAAGTCAACTGGAAATACCTTGGCTTATATTCCCTTGTGTGATCGCAAAATATGCGACATACACGGTTACCGTGTATGTCGCATATTTATATATTTAGGATATCTTTTGATTGCATTGACTTACAAGTTTGATTTTGATTTTTATTTAAATTTGAGTTTTGCGCGTGGAACACGAACGCGCCGTCCGAAAGGACCGATGCCTGCCAGGGTTGCGGGACTGTCCAAAAGAGATACCGCGGCCCTGGAACACAAAGGGCAAAGGAAGGAACATGGATGGGTTTTAGTCAGTAAAAGTCTGATACTCTCCTGCTCAGCCCAGAGCGGGAAAAGTTATCTGATGATATTACATACGAAAAAAAAAAATGGGGTAGCAGACCTGAGTATTTGATAAATTTATTTCAGCTTGATACTTCCACGCGTTCCTGAGGAAAAAGGGACCAAAAGGGGAAAAAAGGGTATGTTTGACCATCTTGACAGATGGACAACAAAGTGATCCTATTAGGGTTCCGATTTGCCGACCGAAGTACGGATCCCTAAAAATGAATGTGAGGCGTGCCCTGTAATAATATTGAACGTTGGCATGAGTTAAATTACTGGTGCCTAAAGAAACACCCAAATCCATGTACCTACCTACTTTAAAAAATGTAGAGTGATGTTTCAAAACCTTAGAAAGTGCCCTCCAATTACATACCGGTTCCAATTACATAGTTAATCAAAACTTGAATGTTTGACAATCATCGTTAGTCTGTTTTTGAATAAGAAGCAATCGTATTGGTTGTTAATGTGACTGATCTCATTGGCCCTTGTTGACATTCCATTGTTTTCATTTAATATCTGTTAATTGACATTCTAAGCACGTGATGGCTAATTACTGCTTTTCTATTTTTTTTTGTTTAATTTCCTTCGTTGACATAGCATTTAAATTTATCTGGCTAAACTTCTGCCTGAGACCGTTCATTTCAATTAACTTGAATTTAACCTTAATTACTATTAACATTAGCCGTTAAACTCTCATTCGAGTTCAAACTCTAAAAAAAATACGGAAAAAATCCGTGAAGCCTGCAACAAATGGCGTTTACAGTGACCTTTCAAGTTTTCTACCGAATTGCAAACTGGGTGAACCACCGAGAGGTTAATACTCTTTTCTGTGGACAAAAAGTTGTGCTATAAATAATACTGAAGCGTTACTTAACAATGGCGTCCGTCGATAGTACTGTTCAGTGAACTCAATTGGTGGACAATTTATTACTTAATAGAATTGGCTCCAGTCCACTCTTGGAGTTTTGCTCGTGATCGATGACCAGTATAAGTAACATTGCCAAATATTATTTCGTATTATCTGATTGACTGTTTCGGGAATGATATTCCGTCTTTAGTATTTTCTTTGTTGGTTCATGAATTAGGTGTTATTGTGTTGTTATGCCGACAATCTACATTGTTTTGTTCATATGAATGTTCGTGATGCATTTTTTGTTTTATCTCTTCCGTTTCATCTAAAAGTATTAACACTATGTAATGTTATTGTGTTTATTTCAATTTTGATAAGAAGTCTGTGGATTTATTCGATACGGCGATATTTAACAAACACAATTGAAGAATATTTACTCACAGCTCTTGTTTGTTAATCGATTATAATATTTTTTGTCTATTGTATTTAGTACTACGATATATAAATTCTAAAATATTCACACGTGTCCACAGCTTACAAAATAGATTAAAATACCTACTAGACATAAGAAATTCTTTGGCACTAGGATTTCCTACGTACTTAGCTACATCGCATCCAGTCATTTAAATACCTACGTCACTATTAATTTCGTCGGTATAAAATCTATTAGTGAGTTTATTCCTTAGTGACTAATTGTATTTATGTCACACACAGCATAAAACTTGCGTAATTTCACCTAACCAGAATTGTAAAAGAAGTAGATCTCATCAACATAGGCCAAGGTGATAAAAACGAATACATTTGCAAGAATTGTTCACTGCGACTGTGAAGGTCAAAGAGAATGAATTAAAAATTACAACTGTACCATGCAAACAAGAATTTGTGTGGTTTATTAACACTAAAAATCCGACTACTGAAAAATCACGCTCTAATTAAAATCGTTTTTTTTTTTTTAACCTATGTTACCCGGGCTATAACAACAAATCGATTGACACCTTATTCATCAAAATCGGATGAATAGTTTAGGCGCTACGGAGGAACATTCGCAAATAAAAACATGCATACATACATGGACTGCTAAAATCATAACCCTTCCTTTTGGCTTCGCCGTAGTCGGGTAAAAACAGTTGGTATTTCCCGCCACTCATTATTTAAGTCACTCGGAAAAAGGAAAGGAAGGTTTTGGCCCAGCAGTGCTGGCTGCTAATAATATTTTTTGTTTCCAAGAAATCGCTCCCCAAATGGATGTGCCCTAAACCCTTTACGAAAAACTCTGTTTGAATTGATATTGTAACCACGTTCTGCCTGGTCACTATTACCTATTTATTTACCGGATTTGGCGGGGTCCACCAGTTTATTGAAGTATACTGTTAACATAGATACCTAGATGGTTTCTCACTCTTTCTTACAGTTGTTCAGCGTAACTCGAAACAGAAAGTACCAACTAAATACATAGATCCATACGAGTGGCGAAGGATCCATACAACTCGATTCCTACCGGCTTCCCTTTGAAAAATGCCACAGTCAGTGTTCTATAGACAAATAATTTACTCACATTAAAAATATGTACTCCGGCTTACCTCTTACAAAAATTTACCCTTCGCTGATCTATATTAGGAATGCGAAAGTAACTCTGTTTGTTTGTTACCATATCACGACTAAACGGCTAATTGTATCGTTATGAAATTCGGCAAGGAGATAGATTATATCCTGGGAAAGGACATGCTACTTTTTTTATGCCTGTGAAAACACATCAAATTTTCCACGCGAACGAAGTCGCGGGCAGCAGTTAGTACCCACATAAATACAGGCCTTTTTCCTATGAGCATGGTGGCAGAAAACCCAATTATTCACAGAATAATTATTTTCGGGGAAATTAAACAAGCTCTCGCTTAACTGTTTACCTTTCATGTCGGTATTGAATCAATAAAGGCCATCGAATTAATTCAAGGATCCGAGTTACAAAATTAACAAATATTGTAATAATATAGGATAACGCGGTCGATGTGATCTGAACATGCCATGGAAATAACTAAGTGCTTTCATCATTATTCCTAGGAAATTATGTTTATGGCGATCTGTAGGTTGTTAAAAACCTAGCAAGTGTCGATAGGTCACGTATGAGTGAGTTCGGATCGATTGATTGATCAAATCGAAAGATTTATTTTCGTTGAATCCCGGTTTCTATGCATTTAGTATCATTTTCCTGCCCTTATCCAATTTTATTTGGGGTCAGCGTGTCTGCTTCGTCCATACTTCTCCATTACTCATCATCTCAGGAGTCACCTCCTTTCTAGCCATATCATCCTTCACACAGTCCATCCATTGTTTCTTTGATTTTCCTCTACTCTTATAGCCATCCACATACATTCATACTCAAAACTTTCCTCACAACATTTTCCTCATTCATCCGCATCATATGCCCATACTACGACAACCGATAACCAGACTACTTTTCAGTCACAGGCGCTACTAGTCATTTAGCAATTTGGTACCTAGTTATTGTTGTATAGATGCAAAGACTAAAAAAAAAAATCAGCTTAGAAATCATTTTGCTATTTTGTCCTCAGTTAAACCATTGGCTATACCAAATACACAAGCAAAATATCAAATACCGCAAATAATCGAGTCCGAAATCATTAATTGCCCAGAAACCGTGCAGTTATTTGAATTCCAATTCGATAGACATTCTGTGTATTTATTACTAGCTTTTGCCCGCGGTTTCGCTTGCGTTAATTTAGAATTGGACAATCAATTCGGGTTGTAATAATATTATTCAATCATGATTCGAAAGACACGTGGCGCCATCTATTATCATAAGAATGTTATTGTTGTGTTCCTCGGGAACAGTACTTTTTTTTGGGATGTAAGGTATCCTATGTCCGTTTCTGTACACCTGACAACGTTTATATGCTTAGGCGTGAAAAGGTAACAAACAAACTTACTTTCGCATTTTTAGTAGGTATTAGTTAGGATTTTGCAACAAAAGGCTTACGTCAGCGTAGAATCCCATATCTCGAGTTATTCGTGGTGTACCTGATTGTTTTATGATATCGTTATCTGCATAGTAATAAAATAAGTAATAGGTACTTATCAATGCATGTATATGGACCGGAACTCGAAGAATGTTCTCGTACACCCATCATAAAATAATTTGATAGCATTTAATCTCGCTTACGTTTACAATCTTCGATCGAGAAAACCGAAAACCGAAAACACGATAAGAATTGCGAAATTGTTATGAAATAAGTGCCAAATTATCTTTCGTAGGAAGGTCCTAAAACATAATTCTTCGGTTGCATTAACATTTGAATAGCGAGCAAACTTCATTCAAATGCTAAACTTGTTCCCTTCGACTTGCCACGTCGAGTTCTTGCAAGTCATCGATACGCAAATCATCTCATCATTTAACCAAATTCAACTCAGTCATCGAGTATTCGAAAGAGTTTTCAAGCGAATTTGCAGGAAAGTTAATTATATATTCCTGAAAATATTTTTCGTGGCTGTTATGAGTTCCGTCAGCTTCAGACGTTATGCACATTTAATTTATTTTTCGACACATAACGAATTTTCACGACTTTAAAACATTGGAAGAACTGGATGTTCTCAGGAAAATGTTTAAGGTTTTAACGTCAAAATGGAACCTTAAGATAAGTTTAGGTATGTAAGCATCTTCTATAAATAGTGTCTATATCATAATTTGCCTAGGTTATCAGCAATGGATAGCCTGTAACTTCATAAATTTATACTTAACGGTACATTGCAAAAGTTTTGTAAATATGAAAACGTGTCTCAAGTGATAAGCAGCTCTCTTATCTGTAATGTGTCATGTACTAAAATATTCGCAGGGGTCACGCAACAAAATCTGGGTGAAGCTTCTTGATAAAAAAATCATGAGAATCCTTGGCTTGATTATTAGCCATTCGGATATTTAAGAATACACCCTTAGAACCCAGTCTGTCTGTAACAACTAGATCGTTTACCCGAATTCACAGAATTTAACAATAATTTTCTAAAACGTTAAACATAAAGGCTTTGACCAGTTGACCCTCTGAAAATCTGTCCGAAGTCGTAATCCTGTAAAGAGTTCTTAAACCCGAAATAGTTTAAATCGCAACAAAATGTTTCGGCTAGTTGAACCAAAAACTAAAACATCTGTAAGCATATCTGGACGATTCGAATTATTTCTTCTATCTGGAGATTTAATCCATCGGTGTAAGCGAACTTTCGTCACAAGGTTTCGATACCTACACATGAAATGAGAAAGGACTTTCTGTGGTCAATAGAAATTAATTTGTCGTGTTTTTCGTCCAATAACTATTGTTTTGTTAAATAATAATATAATTTAAAAAAACTGCTCGAGAAATAACTTGCTGATGTTAGATGACATTAAAACCATTGTTTGTACTTTTGTACCTGACTAGCGAAATTCTGATTGCATTCAAGATGAAAATGAGATATAGTTGATAGCTAAGTACTAAATCCACTTTGTTTGCATATTTGCATGTCTGGAATTTTTAAGAAATCAGATTTCCCTGGAGGAGATACATGAGATGAGACTAATAGGAATAGGTATTTCTATTTCAAGACGTTGCCATTTTAACTTTGTCTGTGTTAACACAGGTGGTAGACTTTGTTCTATACATTATAATGTAGTTTTACTGGATAATTATCATACCGGTACCAAATGACGTGTATTGGGTTATCTTAAATTCATTGGTCAAATCTATAGCCTAAGTACTATTTATGCAAAGATTGATAATAGTTGGATGTTGTGTCGCTTGTAGAATACAGAAAGGGATTATTGGTTTTACAAAATTAATAGCTAAATTAAGCTGTATCTTGAATGGATCTATAGTAATCTCGTTAGGTAGTGATATTTATCAAATCTTTGAACTGTTCTTATCTTTAATGGTTCAGTACAAATGTAAGTTACAAAACAATAAGCTGCTCGATGCATTTGAATTAAGTAAGAATTAAAGTGTATGGATTATTTGATTATTTTTTTCTGATTACGAATGATGCAAAAATGGGAAAAGTATTTCAGTTTGATGGTTTTACACTTTTCTAATACACGCTGTAAATAATTATGCGTTACATTTTAACGTTTGAAAAAAAAAACTGATGAAAGGTTTTAATAAAAAGGTCGGTACCTATTCATATACAGAGCCCGCAGGCTCTGTCAATTACGGAACGACGAATTTTATATAAATCTCGTTATTCTATTTATGTTATTTTACGAGTACCTTCGACATTTTATGTTAAATGATAGAAAACGGATTTTTAATATTTACTTTAATATGCTAACTTCACAACAATCACAAAATGAGTAACACTGTATTGTAATGTAAAAAATCGCACGCAAACAAAAAACAACTTAAAATTCTTGAATTTTTAAATCGAAATTCCACCTTCCAGCTACATAAACAAAAACAAGACTGACTCTGACTCAAAATGCGAAGTTCGACTGCGGCTGTTAAGTAGCCCTACAATTGGATATTTTCTTGTTACAGGTGGCGTTCATAAGTGCACGCAGACCGACAGCAGTGTCTGCGAAACCGAGGAACTTGAACTATTTTAGCTGTAACGTTTACTTGATATTGCATAAAAATTATGTGTTGGGAAACGCCTAAATCGTACGTTTTGTAGCATAGATAATGTTCGAACACGTAGCGCTCCTCCCCGCGTGGTTTCTGATGGCGTGGCTGGCGGCTTGCCTTCTGTTCAGCCCATTCGCAATATTCTTTGTGATGTGCTTACCACAGCTGCCCCTTCTAGTCGTAAGGAGGGCATGCCATATACCATTCGAGTATATCTGAGAAATGAATGGGAGAAATGTGTGTCATAGTCTTGTATTGTAGCGTATGGATATTAATAAGTTTGTATAAAGTGTAAATATTTTTTAATGAATAAATTTTTACTTGACGAGCATTTTTGTTGAGCTTGTTTCATTTAATTTGTACTTTTATTGCTGCTAGCAATCCTATAAAAGTAAGTTTCAGGAGATTGGGAACAAGGACTAAGTGACGAATCTTTTAATTCTAATACATAACAACAGCACGCCTGTAATTCCCAAAGGGTTAGGTAGAGCACAGGTGTACCTAATAGTATTCTCACATTTCGCCAATTATGTTTAAGTCCCATGTAATAAGGGGCGAACCTATTGCCATCAACCAGGTACAAACTCCGAGGCTGTTACTGAGACATTCCTGATGGAAAACCCAATAACGTCCTGGCCACAGCTACTGGCGGCGCGGTGCGCGGTGCGGCGGGCGGCGCGGCGGGCGGCGCGACTTGCGGTGGTAAGCCACAGCTCGACTAGCTGCGACCGCGGCGGCGTCAGTGGTGGACGTATTTAGAGAACGGCTAACTATTAAAATGGCCTTATCAAAAGTGGCACGGTATTTAAATTGTTGTTTTATTTCGTCCTACAATGTTTTATAACATGTTTTGATATCTATATTACTGGGGGCCTAAAATGACCACTTTATCAGAATCATAATAGGAATCACGTTAAAAATTTAAAACTCTTAAAATGGACTTTGTGCTCATAACCATAAAGACCATTTTAAGAATTTAAAACTTTTAACGTGATACATATTATGATTCTGCTAAAGCTTCCATTTTAGGCCCCCTGATCTACTCAATATTTCACTAATAAATTGTTCAGTATCCATTATTTATATAAGCTCAACGCCCGATAAAAACAAATTTATTTGTTTCGATCGTGCGATGTTGAATACGTCCACCGCTGCCGCCGCGCGCGCCGCTCTGAGCTGTGGCCTCCTCGATACTCGCTAGTACATTTGTTTCATTCGCACACCGCGCAGCCCGTCGCCGCCGCGTGCCGCGCGGCGCTCACCGCGCCGCAGGTCGCGCCGCAATTCGCGCCGCCGGTAGCTGTGGCTTACTTCATACATTGTCTACCATTTGTTTTCGCCGCTCACCGCTTGCCGCGCCGCTCGCCGCGCCGCAATCCGCGCCGCGATTGGCTGTGGCCAGAAGGTAACTCTTTTTCACCGAACCGGAAATCGAACACAGGACCTCATGCTCAGCAATCGCGCTTGCGACCACTAGACCAACGAGGCAGTCACATTTTAATAAATATTTGCATAAACAAATGCAGTTTCACTTGCAGTTGAGGAATTATAGAAAACAACATTTGAACCTTTTACATTTTCCATAATTTTTATTTTTCAATTGCCTTTAATGTCTCACTGCTGGGCAAGGGCCTCCCCCATATTACTCTTCTCCTTCTACTTCTTCTTTTACATACTTATTTGTAGGTATTTAAAACAGACAGGACCGAAACACATCATTCACATAACATAATCAGCCTGTAATGTTCCCACAGCTGGAACACAGATAGAACTCTTTAAGATTGGAAGCGAGCTGAAATCCTCCAGACAAGCCCAGTGCGGGCTGGTAGGTGTCACATGTATTCGAATTTTTGGTTCTAGTACATGCTTGTTTCCTCACGATATTTTCCTTCACCGTTTTGAGAGCAGTGGTGATCATTCCAACACAGACTCACCATACTCACTGCCTACCGTTTATTGGCGTCAACTGGCCAATCTTAACACAATTCGTTCTGAAACTTCGCTGACAGATAAACACCATTTGGAGTTATTACAGTAACATATGGCCAGCCAGTACCGTAATAGCATCTGTCATTGAGCTAATAATAAAGTGAACTTAATTGTAATGACCGGCCATGACTCAATACTGTTCCAGAAGCTGTATTAGATCGTAAACTGTCTTTATTGATACTAGCGTTGTTCCTGGCTTCGTTCTAGAATATTGATGATAAAAATTGAATGTCTGGCAAAACATAATGTTCTACATTCATGTTCGTAAAAATATACACGGCAAACTAAACGAAACATTTTATAAGAAACTGTTTGGGTGAGGCTGGCACAAGCAAAGAGAAGCCTGAACTAGGGCATGCGAAACCCGGTTTCGGTCCCATAGTACAACTCGGGAAAAACCGGTCACTAGTGGACCGAAACCCGGTTCCGCATACCCTAGCCTATATCCAGGAGTGGGTGATGTCGGGCTGTGGATGGTCATGAAATGTTACAAACTCTTCATAATGATAGGGCTTCTGCACTCTGCTTGACTATAAGGGCTTACCGTATATGCGAGCACGCCACTGGGGTGAGGTATAGCATGATCAGCCTTTAAGGTCCACAGTTGGGACACAGTCCTCCTCTCTATGAGAAAGAGTGGGCGGTGCCACCACGTGGGCCCAGTGCGGGTTGGTAGAGGCTTGTACCTATGTATCTCGTGGTAGAGGTAAGTAGTGCGCCTGTCTGGGTTCATATTTCCAGCCACCACCTTCAATACGTAAATATAGGCCGATAGGTACTATTGAGCCATCACTGCTCTGGATGAGGTATTCTTCAGACAAATTCAAGAAACAGAACTAGTTTCACACAGACTTCATCCTAGGAAAACTCAAAAAATTGCTCTGCTTTACAGCCACTAAATTCATAAAAGTTTGAAAGAAAACCAGAACAATCTGGACGTTGCATTTGAGAAAACCAATTTAAAATTTTATTCAAAAAAACAATTTATAATTTTGCATTTAAAATAAGACAATAGTAGAAAATCAATCAACGTGATTAGTACATTATTCTCGTTCTAGAAACTGTTTCTTTGCGATGTTAATTGAATGGCTAACAATGCCCGGGTCTGACCTTGCAATAACTGTTCTGGTGATTACGAACGCCTAGGCGCCCGAGTAACGTGTTTACAATAACACTTTCCCACACATTCCCCCCCTCCACACGCCATAGCACCTGCAGAAAAAATTCAGTGGCCGATATGGAAATCTTTGAACAGACTGCGTGCTCAAGTTGGCCTCTGCTGATCCAATTTGGCTAGATGGCATATAGTCGACCCATTTCGGACACAATGCGAGTGTGGAGCCCCAACACTGCAGGATATGCCACACCTGTTCTGCCCGTGCCTGTCGTGCATAACTAATTGCATCCTTCAGGACTTGAATGAGGCAAACAACAGAGCTGTCCAGGTTGCGTACGTACGTACTGGCTGGATAACATCTGAGTCATCGATTCGAGAAGAAGATAACACTTTTCTGGAGGTTTACATACTACAAGTAACGATAACGAAAACGAGATCTGCGATATGGTCAATAAGTACCTACTCAATTTGTCTCAGTTGAGTAAGGCGCGAATTATATACAAACGGCATAAGGTGACGGCGCGGCACAGGCATGATGCTGCTTCAAAACGTTTTCATACAAAATGTACATAGGCGACGTGTCGTGAATAACACTCAAGCGGCGCGGTGCAGGCACGCCATTCTTTTTTTTCGTTATACTTTCCACGCCTGGGCTACGCCTGCACCACGCCGTCACCTTCTCGCCGCTGTGTTTAATTCGCGCCTAAGGACTGGTAGTTGAAAAGGATTTCCTATGTCATACTGTCATATTTATTCGAATGCCATAGAAATATGTATCTCTTTAGAATTTATCTAAATTAAAATCTGATGTAAGACCGGATATATGACAGGTTTTCATTTAGCATAAAAACTGTCAGATAAAAATATTAATTAGAAGATAAAACCTAATTTCTGACGTTGGGAAAGTCAGCTATGAGAAGGATTAATTAATAAAGAACTTTTAGTCCAAAGGCTTACTGGTAGATAACGCCTTTAATTGAAAAAGCTGTCCAAAAAGCGGTTTCTACTTTAAGATATATTTCGACCTACTCGTATTTCCAAACTTGATGGCTTTCAAAATACTATGTTCGTGAAAACGCAAAACGTATATAAATCAATACAATTTATAGGGGAAAAATCGCTTTTGAATTCAGCTTAGTGCATTTCATTGCTCGTATTTAATGAAAACCTCATGTACAGACATGAGGTTTTCATTAAATAAATAAATTCTTATACTACGATTACGCAATCAGTCTTACCAAGGGGTATCATAATACCCAGTACTAACTAGGTTGTAGAGGTTAGATAGGCAGTCGCTCTATGTAAAATACTGGTATTTAGCTGCATCCGGTTAGACTGGAAGCCGACCCAATATGCTTGGGAAAAGGCTGGGCAGATGATGACTACGAGTATGTACGCAAGAATTCTTAATTTAGCTTTGAGCCCTTTGCGTTGATTATTGACTAGAAATGCCAATCAATATTTATTTAATTACAACGGTTGTGTTTACAACTAATTACAGTAACTAAAATGATAAAATAGAAGAGACAATTTTATAACATATTAAAATAACAAAGTAAAGCAAAATTTGGACTGAATAAAAAGAAAGTTAACAACACTTTCATAAATTCCTCTCACAGTACTTCTGACATACTAATAAAATCTTCGATCATCCATCCGCAAACAGAGCATCTGTTGGATATAAATCCAAGAGACGCCAAGTCATGGACGCTACAAGGCTAAAATCATGATGTGGACTGATTGTTTATCTAGTTTTATTGCAAACTGTAAGTAGAGAGAGTATCAAGGTCCAAATCGCGTTTAAACACAACCTCAAGTTATTGAGAATGTGCACCTATTCAACTCAAGAAAATGGACGGAGGAGAATACGCTTAAAACGCTTAAGTGGTAATTCTAAAACTGAGAGTATTGTCGATCCACCGCTCAGTAATGTTGCAGCGATCCCGGCGGAAGCCACAGCCAATGCAACATTATGGTGCCTTTGCACTTATATCAAAATGTACTATTTAAATGTCTTTTTGTTCGGGTAGCAGATGTGATCGTGCATGCTGCAGGTGTTCTATGCTAAGACCACCATGGGCCTGGCGATTTACCTCTATTCATGTTCTTAAGTGTGTTTCCTCCTTTGCGGTAAACCTAACATTACACGACATGTAAACCTGCACCGTCTCGGCACTGAACACCTGCTGCGTTGCACATGGTATTTAATCGAATGATGAAACTTGGATTTACGGGCAGAACTAAGAGTTTTTAGTAATATATTTGTCACGACTTTGATCGCGTTTTTTATGAAATTATGTATGAATAAAAATAAGAACACAGATAAAATGTTACTGTATTTATTTTGCCCTTTCGAGTTTTTATCAAACAAGAAACTTATATATGTTTACGTAGGTACATTATTTCCAGCGCAACTAAGCTACCTACTTCTTGGAATGGTGTGGTGGCAATGATGTTAATCATTGTGTGGTGGTATTTAGTTTACACATACTTGGCAATTGACTGACGCCGTTTTACCGACATCAACACGTTATTGGAGACATTAACCACAAACTTATCATATGAAAAAGCTACCGCGACATTTTTTTCATTGTATAATCGAATGCTGAAAGTTCACGAAAATTGTCGATTATCATGACAATTTGCATCACCCCCATCACCCCGCCACACACTGGTCCCAAATTAAAAAAAAGTGGACATTGATAGTAGACCGCTGATATTTTTTTTTATTGTTGATACAATGATAACAGATAAGGCAAAAAAATATTATTGTCCTACTTCAAATACTTTTCTGTAAAAAAAATATTTCTTTTTTTTTTGTATGGGAGCGATTACATTTTACTCAATTTCTCAAAAACTTTAAGCGATGTCGAGATGGCAATCACATATGTTAGAAAACTAATAATTCTGAGTATTTGGCTCGAAGAAACTTATTGCTTATCTCTGCGTACTTTCGAGATAATAGTGACAGAAAATAACATTTTTTTTTAATGTTAATTTTTTGCTTTTTTTAATCATAGCCTTACTTTAGCACATAATTATAATGTATGCGTAATGTCAAATAAGTAAAAAGAGACTTCTCTGTAAAAGAGGTTATGGGGGCTCACTAATGACTGAAAAGCTATGACCTTTCTGAAGGAGTACTTTCATCAGTTCTAAAAAACAATCAAAATGAAGACAAATAAAGCTGCAAACATAAAGTTGAATATGTTCACAAACGATTCTGAAAAAATATTATGGTGAAAGATTAATATTTGGGTCTATATTCTCTTGAGAAATCTCTATTTCCTCGTTTTCCAACGAAAGCAATTCATTGTTCAAGATCAAAGCACTAGCCTCTGGAAACAACTGTTTATGTAAACGAGCAAACTTTGGTTTGATATGGCTGATGTAAGGATCTGAGCTAATTAGAAAGCTGTGGATAATGTCTAAATTAGTCTGAACTCTACCGATTTTTCTTGTATGTGCCATTCTAACATTCCGGAAATCTTTATTCCTCGCTTCGGAAGCTTCTTCGGAAAGCATGCCTATCGGAATAAAGGAGAAATTTTCACAAATATCAGCACCGTGTATCAACAATTTATGGACACTTGAAGGCATGTAATACCATGGATATAAGTTTACATATAGCATTGCTGTTTCTTTACAATATTCCCTAAACAAGTTGGTATTAATAAGTTGACCAGATGAAATTGTTTGTAAAATGACTGCAAATCTCTTGATTAAATCAGGGTGGATACCCGTTATTTCAGCAGATACTTCATAATTTTCAAAAAACCTTCTTGCCGTGTTACCGTCATTGGTTGTACGAAATCCCTGTTTTACTATGTCAATTAACAAACCAGTTCTTTCCCGGAATTCTTCTTGTGTCAAATTCTTTTTAATTTCTTTTAACAATTTATCTTCTTTTCGTGCAGCCCACTTTTTGAAGTCTAAGTTGTACGAAATGTGTAAAATACATTCCATACATCTTATCCACATATGAAGCGAAGACAGACCATATTTATACATATCTTCTCTGATGAGTCTTTTGGATACAAAGTCCAAGTCATTCATTTTGCTAGGTGGGGTATTGCAAATATTACAAACAGCTGCAGAAGAAGTATTGGAAATCACAGTAGAAATTTTCCCATCAATCATAGTCATGTACAAATCATGTTTAATATCAAAATTATCTACAATTGTGGGAACAAGATTACGAATTTCTTCCTCTAAGGATGCACTTTCCTTCTTTATCAATTCATTTGTTTCTTTTGCAAATATAAAGCCAATTGGACGACAATAGTTTGTTGAAGAGGGAGCAGGATTTAGCCACAAGATAGTACCACTCTCTTCTTCCAAACGAAGCGGAACCAAACTAATCATGAAAACTGAAGAATCGTCAATTTTAGTGTCGGAGTGTGACTTTTGTTTATAATTACTTTGAGAAGATGACCCGTCAAAATTAGTTTTAGCGATTTTTTGTCGGCAGAGTTGTGCTGAATTGTTTTTAATATCCTATTAGTTGTCAAATCTAGAAGCGATTGAAGTCTTATCTTAGCATCAGATTCAGTTACAGTTATGTCTGACTCTGGAGGATAACAAGTTTTTTTAGCTTCCAGGAGCTTTTGATAGGATGGAAGACCATACATTTTCTCTGAAGCAAGAATAGTTCTTAAATTTCGATATTGCCATTTTGACAAATTTGTTGAGGTGTAAAGCGCTAACGTTTTATCATCTGGTAAACACGGTTTGTCAGTCTTTTTAGCGAATAGTACATCATGTACCATCTCACATTTTTCCTTGTTTTGGCTGAGTTCGTTTAATATAGCTGCTAATTTTGTTTTTTTAGACTCTTTTAATTTGGCACATAAAGCATAAACTAATTCCTCCTCTGTGTGATCTAGAAGTGTTAGAGAACGCCTTTTCTTCTGTTTATCAGATATATCAACAAATGGTTTTTTACTTGTACCATAACTTAATTGATGAGTATCCACTTGCGTTTCGAAATTTGGAATTACTTCCTCGGCAACTTTAAAAATGCTGCTTAAATCGATATTTTGACATTTTGGCCAAACTATTTGGGATTGTAACCAGTCTGAATTTTTGTTAAGAAAGGTCTTTTGAGCTCTACTGGAAGCAGACCATCTTTTTGAGATATTACTTGAAAAATTACGACAAAATAATTTAATATTACTCAAATCTTCGGAAGACACTTCAACACCAATACGTTCAATAAGGGCATTAAATAAAAATTCGACATTTTTAAAACCACCTCCTGATTTAAGAACAACGTATAGTCTAAGTTGGTGACAAATGCGGACATATTATAATTTTAAGGAAAATTGAAAACAAATTAGAATCAAAGATATCAAAGACAAAGTGACTTTGATTTTAACAAAAAAAAATACGAAAACAAATTCGACGAAAGAAAGACAAACAAAAATTATTTGATTTTAAAATCCAAAGATTCAAAATACAACAATAACAAAACAAACAAACAACAAGCATTTCTTCAAGCGCACAGAAAAAATAAGGACACGTCTTATCGCAACCACATTAGTTGTACACTGAGTGAGGTGTACGCGCGCGATTCGTGACCGTATTACGTTACGTCATGAGAGGCGGCCATCTTGTTATCCCGGCAAACTCGCGTCGAAGCTCCATTTTGCTGGCCAGCGGACCCATTGCGATATGAGTAAGGCTATGATTAAAAAAAAGCGAACAATTAACATTAAAAAAAATTGTTATTTTCTGTCACTATTATCTCGAAAGTACGCAGAGATAAGCAATAAGTTTCTTCGAGCCAAATACTCAGAATTATTAGTTTTCTAACATATGTGAATGCCATCTCGACATCGCTTAAGGTTTTTGAGAAATTGAGTAAAATGTAATCACTCCCATACAAAAAAAAAAAGAAATATTTTTTATAGAGAAAAGTATTTGAAGTAGGACAATAATATTTTTTTGCCTTATCTGTTATCATTATATCAACAATAAAAAAAAATATCAGCGGTCTACTATCAATGTCCACTTTTTTTTAATTTGGGACCAGTGTGCGCCAAGCCGATTCAGCTGATGTGTCATGTGTCAAAATCTTGTCGTGCTTTGGTATAAGATATTATTTATTATAACAAAAGCATTCCTTTATATAGCGTCATCTACAGACTTTCAGAAGAACTAGCTAACGTTTGGCAGCAAACCCACTGCAGATCAGAAATTACCACTTTTAGTTTTGGAAAGGATGCATAGATGGCGCTTGTTAAAAGAATGAATATTTAAGGTGTTAAACCTTGAGGTTCTAGTCATAAATAGGCCGACTACGTAAGGACCAATGTTTATGTTTACAATGGAATATTTACTTGAGGTGACCTACCATGACATCTTAAAGCGGGAGTAATTCCAGTGTGGGAAAGAGATGGCGCATTGGTTGTGTGAAAGATACATACCTACTAGCACCAAAACGGAAGACTGCTAGAAAAATTGACACAAAAATCTTGGACGAAACTAATAGCGAAACATCAGTGTATAACCATCGATTACTACGAGCTATCCCGTGGATTTCCTTAACTCTTTGGAGTTATCCGGGGTGCCATCACTTAAGTTAGAATGAAAGGCAGGTATACCCGTTTTGCGCCAAGATTATGCAACAGTACCTACTCGGTTGCGAGTCACCGAACTAGGAAGTCACATTATAAAAGCCACAATCTTAACTGGAGAAGCCAAGGGAGACAATGTGCTTATACCACGCATCCCAATCATACCTATTATAATAATTTACCATTTAATTTTAAACGTCTGCATTTCCCATAAAAAGTTGCAATTTTAAATCAACAAGTCACAGGAAAACCTTAAAGGTAGTAGGAATACATTTGAGCACGCCATGTTTTTCCCACGTTCAGCTATACGTAGCTTTGCAAAATCAGCCTATAATGTTCCCACTGCTGTGACACACGACCTCCTCCTCTCTATGAGAGGGAATGGGGTTTAATCCACCACGCGGGCCCAGTGCGGGTATTGGTAGATGTCACGTGTTTTCGAAATTTTGGTTCTAAAACATGCCCGTTTCCTCACGACGATTCGAGAGCAGTGGTGTCGACTCACCGTTTTGAGAGCAGTGGTGATGAAATAAATTACACAAAGTACTCGTAATGCGCCTGCCTGGGTTCGAACCCATGACTTACTGTTCGTAAGTCGGGGCCATCACCACTGGGCCACCACTGCTCCCCTATGTAGCTTGCTTACGTGTTTTTAAATCGCAAAAGCTGCGTGTTTATTCAAATTTATGCAGAACAAAAATCGTTTAACATAGTTTATTGGAGAATCCTATTAAAAAAAAAAAAACAATTTGCGGTAACTTTGAAAATAATGTTTTTTTATTTCATTAGCATATTGCCAGGGTAGACGGTGTCTTTTTGTTTTTATTGAATACACACAACTGAAAAGTACCTCTTTACGCTTAAACCGCCGAACTGATTTATTTGGTATCGAGTTAGTTTAAGTGCCGGGGAAGGACATAGGATAGTTTTTATCACGGAAAACATCCTTAAACACAATGAAGGAATTTACTATGAAAGTGCGATTATTGATGGATTTAAGTATATGTCGGCGGCATCATCATAGCCGTCGTCGTCAGAGTCACACAACATATTGTTTTGCACCAATATATATACACAGTCACACAATTACTCAGCAAATAGGAAACAGTAGGAAATATTAGCACTAGTTTAAAGAAAATACCTTACTCCAGTTCAGGGTGTTTATTCCATGATTAGCGAACTAAGAATCTCCTTTCTTTCACAATACAACGGCTTGTATACACAGATATTCAAACAGAGGTTGGTAGCGACAGGCAGAATAACAATATCTAACTTTGCAAGGCGGGAGAGATCAAAATATCTACTTAATAACCATCGCTTTAGACTAGATTTAAAATAATTCTAGACATATCAAAATAAATTCCTAACTAATTGAGCAAACAGAGGTAACCATATTTTACAGAAATCAAACATAAATCCTTATTATGAAACAATCGGAAATCACAATTACTTTCAAACCAAATAAACGGAAATACGAATTTAGTTCAGTAAATCAGCACATGTCAAATAGAAAACTCACTACCCTACAATATTATTATTATAAACCTACTTATGTCAAAATAAAAACGTAACTACCCTTATATTATAAATTAACTTAAAATTAAAATCAAATGATGGTTTTGCGCCCATATATACTTACTTATACGCGGACGAAGTCGCGGGCAAAAGCTTGTAAATAATATGTACCTACCTATTTTTGATAAGAATAGAATATTTTATTAAGTATACCGCACAAGTAACATTCCTTAAAAGAAAACATTTCACATGGCTTATTCTTATGCATAAAGCAGTCTTTTCAAGACAACCTTTGGATGGATATAACAAGTTGCTCTAACAACGCGTTAAACCTTTTCTTTATTATCTCATTCAATACGGACAATGCCGTGGGATAACTGTTAGTAACCGCTTTTGTAACCGCTTGTATAAGAGACCTTGATCTAAACTTTAAACTCCTTTTAGACGTTTCTTTATCTACACTTAATCTTTGAGATTAAAATCTTCCAAAATTGTATGGCTATGTCAGGGTTTCTTAATGAACTACATATCGCTGTCAGACAACTGTTAAAATAGTGTTGGTTGCGGGAGAAAATAACTTAGAAGTACAAAATAAATAACCGCATAAAGTTAGCGTACCAAAGGACCAAAAAAATATTACGCCAAACCAAACTACTGAATAACGCCTTAAGAAGGTCTTAGGTCCCGTTGTACACCAATTATGAAACTGGGAACTTGGTGTGCTAAACCAGAATAATCAATAGAAACACAGTAGAACCTTATACCAGGGGCCTTAGTCTGCTATTGCAATAGTGTCAGAATGGTCTATCATTGATTTAATAAGGCCCCGCGCAGACGAATTACCCTTTGTACGCACGTCAAACGAGTTTCGAACGCGCTTCAATACGCCGTGGGCTAGGGGCCTTATTAAATCAATTATAGACCATTCTGACACTATTGCAATAGCAGACTAAGGCCCCTGGTCTTCATCCGACAACCACCAACACCTTGTTCACGGAAATTCATAAAACTGTTATGTACTCGTACTTATTAAAATCATGCAACAACCATTTAATTTGCTAATGAATGCATTCGTTCTTATGAATCAGAAACTATTTTTTTTTTAGAAAGAATATGCTAATACTACCTAGAAGTATTTATTTTTAACACATCAAAAAATCAGCAACACACATGTCCCCTTCTCACGCCGTCTCGGGGTCCCCTCCTCCTTTCCGCTCTCTATCCTCACTCTCTTTAATTTTAAACCGCTTCTTGTTCCAACAATGATAGAAACATCAACGCAGAAAGGAATTTTGACGACTCCGTTATAAAATTGAAATAGTTTCAATTTACAAATTTTTCAGGCCTTGTAATTTTTTTCCCAGCTTGATACATGTACATATTTTTATTTTATTTTTTTAGGTGTTTTTATAGTTTGTGAATTAATAAAACGTGAATTTCTAAAAGAATCAAGTTATTTCGCCAACAAGATGCATAGCAATCAACACTTTAAAGCGATGCTTAGGTGCCGTGAATTGCTTTTCAAGCCATCTCGATCTAGCAACTAAGATCCTCTTTGGTCCATTGGGCATTGTTAATGAATTCGCACACTTAATACTTACTTGCTGAATTGTATAAATGGGGCTAACTGTAAGTATAGATATCGAAGCTTATCAGTCGCGCTGTGAGACAAAGCACAGTCGTTGCATTCGCCGGCAAGGACACCATCAAAGATACAACACCACTAGAAATGACACTATTGTATCCAAAATTATTGTAGTTACGGTTTATTTTTTGTACCAATCCTTTTCAAAAGTGAATGTGAACTAGATAGTGAATCTAATTACTTAACTAAATGATGAGGAATGCTGTAAAAATACATAGATTTTTCGTCCCAAAAACGAAGCTAGGCCTAAAGTTGAACGTCTTGGCATAAACAGTACTAATCTTTAAGTACTTCAACCGAATAAGCGAAAATAGAATCTGCAAACATAGATTCATTTGCCTACACACACTGTATCACCGTAAGAATAAGTACCTATTTTATTAAAATCGGTCACGGCCAACTTGTTAGATGTCTGCAATCAATGGACCAATGGACGAAGAGAATTATGCATACATTCTGCTTCATTCATAAAAACGATGTTGATATTGTCCACAACTGAATATTTGTCTGTATTTAGAGCTCCTCCATTTAAGACCCTTCTCTCACAAACACAAACGCTCAACAACCTTATCAGCCTGCACCATAGCTGAGATTAGGATCATCTCATCATTTCAGCCAAAAGACGTCCACTGCTGGACATAGGCCTCCCCCAAAGAGGAGGTTTTGCCATAAACGCCACACTTGGCAGGCGGGTTGGCGATCGCAGTACGGTTGTTACTTTTGTAACAATCGTACTGCGATTGCCAACCCGCCTGGTCCTGGTCTGTCATGGTATCCTAATTTCAAATCTACCACCACCACCACCACCACCCACCATGCCACCAACCACAAGCACTTAAACTTTTGTAATATTCTATCATCTGCAGTATTAGTAGATTTAGAGTTACATACTCATGAATTACTTCGGTATGCATCTAAAGCGCAAAATTCTGCATACTATGCAAATTTCGTATTTTATATATTTTGGTCGAAAAAAATACGCTCCGTACCTAAGTACAGAATAAACCGACGCAACAAGTCGAACACGCACCTTTAACTTTGCTTGTTCATTCTCACTTTAAGATGATTGTGTCGAAGTAATTAGCTCGTCAACGTAAACAATCAATGCACGCAATGTCACTTCCATACATCGTGTGGTTCGTTGTCCGGCGGCAAGGCGCGCGTGCGCAGGTCTGCACAGCTCTGCGGCGACACTCCACCACCACTCGCCGAAGCGCGCGCAACATGGCGACCCAGCCTCTTACACTGCTCGTGAGTATTCCTTATTTCATTAGCATTTTATTACTTAAATATTTATCTGTTACCTAATATTTATATTTTTGCTGTCGGTTGAACTGTGATTGCGGGTTAGGTAACTTGCTCATGCGGTTTGGCAACTTAGCTGTTAGTAGAGGGTTCGATTCCGTGACGTGAATGTCATTGAATGGGATTGTTTGTCTGAGAGGATTTCGGTACCTTTAAGGTCTCGGATCTTTAGCTAACGATTAAACAGTTAAGTTAGACCCTGGAACCTACGGTAAAAAGAATTTCGATAACTTTTACTTTATCAAACTCTTGCCAAATTAGTACTTCGAAACGGTTGTATGATTCAGGCTTAATTAAGATACAACTTACGTGCTTAATTATTTACCCACCTATTACAAAAAAATATTTCAGTCAAAAATGTTGACCCTTATTTGCATTATCTTTTTGTTTCACTTTAAAAGTGACATAAACACTTAAACACCTTTAACTGATTGTGAGTTTGGTATTGAACGGATTCTGGTGACTAATAAAATTCTCACAGTCGAATGCACATAACTCATTTACATAATCATTTTCCAATAAGTTAGTTATCTAGATCTAGCCGAACAGTTTGGTCTAGATAGCCAATTACGAAGCAATCATGCGTCGCCCTTCAACGCATTAAGCTTACATGTTTTAGTACGAAACTTAAGCAATATTCGTTCACCTTTGCATAGAACTATACCAAAAAATACGGTACCATAATATTTTTTTTTTCGGTTGTGTGCCTTCTCAAATATCGAGTACCTCTAAGATTTACTAAGTGATGAGGTCGTACAGGTCACGTAGTTTATAAAGGTTCCATATTGCTACTTTACTTTTGATATCTTACTACCCCTAATAGCCGAAAAATACCAGTAAGTATTATAGATATCTATACTTCACTACATAGTACAAAACAAAGTCGCTTCCCTCTGTCTGTCCCTATGTATGCTTAGATCTTTAAAACTACGCAACGGATTTTGATGAGGTATTTTTAATAGATAGAGTGATTCAAGAGGAAGGTTTACATGTATAACTTTGCACCCGTGCGAAGCCGGGACGGGTCGCTAGTGATATTATAAGGAGGTAAAATTTGTTTGTATGCAAGGTGGTAATCTTTGGAACCACTGATCCGATTCCAAACATTCTTTCATTATCGGGAAGCTACACTACTCCCGAGTGTCATTGGCTACAGTTAAACCGGTCCCCTGGTTAAATTTTCGTGTATACACAACGAGAGCAAAGCTGCGAGCAAAAGCTAATTCGTTTGAAAATAAAAACTGAAAGTCCATTCATCCAATAAAAAATGTTTTTCAAGGGTGTCTTTTGTTTGTTTGATTTTGTCTTTTTGTCACCGAGTTCTGAAGCTAAAGTTATTTTTTAACTTTTTGTGTTTTCGAAGTCGGTTTTTTTTTTAAGTTTTTTATTTTTCCATTTTTAGTTGTTAGTGTAAATAATCGTAGTAAGTTGAACTATGCCATTTAACTTGAGTAATTATTCTGACTTTGATTTTGACTTTTAACAGTTTAAGAGTTTTATATTCCATAATCAGCTCACCTAGATAACCTGAAAGAATACAACTATAAATACGTCCACATAATATTTTATTAAAGAATTATCCTCCAACTCCTTACCGGTAATGAGTTATACCTTCCATCATCAGCTCATCAACATGAGGTGGTGACTCCTAAATGCGAATACTTGAATAACTTTAGAAAAAACGCGAAACACGTAATACGTGCCAATAAAATTTGAGGATTGCCATCGATTTTTCTGAGATTCCATCATCAGATCCTGACATGGTGATAATGGGATCACCTCGGGAGTACACTCTTTCGAATGAAAAAAAGAATTTTAAAATTCGATCCACTTTTAATATTTTATTATCGCATTATCCTCCAACTCCTAACTGTTAAGGAGTTATACCTTCCATCATCAGCTCATCAACCTGAGGTTATAACTCCCAGATGAGTATACTTTAATAGCTTTAGAAAAAATATGAAAGACGTAATACGTGCCTATAAAATTTGAGGGTTGCCCTCGATTTCCCTGGGATTCCATCATCAGATCCTGACATGGGACCACCTCGAGAGTATATCCATTAGAATAAAAAATAATTTCGAAAATCGGTTTACAATTGACTGAAATATCGCTGAACATACAAACAAAAAAAAAAAAAAACTGACGACTTGATAACCTCCTGCTTTTGGAAGTCGGTTACAAAAGGCTGAAAAACAAGTCGTTTTCAACAATAAGTACATAAGACAGTCATCCGAAATGTCCACCTTATACTCACTTCCAATGTTTTAACTGTAAGAAGAAGTGGCGCCACAAAAACCCCAGCATACACTTCTGTAGACGAATAGATTTGTCGTAAAAATATTATCTTTATTGCATTAAGACGTTACACAATAAAATTTAACGTACTTACGCCTCAAATAATATAATACTTCTATTTATCAAGTTTTTTTAATAACTACACAGGGTGTAACAGGACCCTTCACGAAGCCGTCAACCAAGCATTATGAACATCAAACTAAGTAACTTTACGCAAAAATTATTACTGGAAACGACTTTATTTTTGGGGTTAAAAATCACGTTTTACGGTAGGACTCAATGTAATGCACTCAAAACATTGTGCGGATGGATGCTTTGACTAATACGGGGATCGTGGAGCTGTATAAAGTAAAAATCTTGCATTACGTTTTTAAATACCCCATGGCTTATAGGCCAATTTAAACAATGAAAACCGGCCTGTATATAGTAGTATTTCATTGCAACCTTATTGATCATATTACAAGGCAATGGTCATTTTTTTATAAAGAATTTGGATGTCATTAATATGTCTTTTATATTTTTTTCCTTGAAAGGTGTAATCCGGCCCACAGAGCATCATATATATACCTGTGAATATATTCTATTCTTTCAACCTTTTTCTTTCACTGGTTTTTTCAGTGTTTTTCTTAAATCAATTTATTCTCAGGGTTTATTCATTACCATTTCATTTGTTTTCACTGCTATCAGACAAATCATAAATCGTTATTACCTACTTCCCTATATGATGGTAAACTTTGTGGGCATCCTCCCAATTGGCAGCGAATACTATCATGATTTTGTATAGGCTTCTGGTCTTTTATGTTTTGTGAACGACGCACGTTGCGTAAGGTACGTCTGACTGGAATTATAAGCACAAGGCAAAGGAAATGCATTGATACAAAAAGCTATTTCCAATTTGAAAAAAAAAATAGTAATAAGTAGGTAAACAAGAGCTGTGCCCGCGACTCCGTCCGCGAGGACTTAAATAAAAAATAAAAATAGCCTTTATTCCCTATAATTTACAATTAAACATTTTTAAAAGAACTTAACCTATTAAGGGGTCATCCATCTCTGGATGAAGGCCTCCTCCATCTGTTTCCATCCGCGAGGACTTAGATCTAAATAAAAAAACAAAAAAAAAATGGAAAAATAAAAAGTCTCCTCCCCCTACTGCTTCTAAGCTACCTTCTCACCAATTTTCAGCCAAATCGGTTCAGCCGTTCTTGAGTTATAAATAGTGTAACTAACTCTACTTTCTATAAATAGATTTGAATAGAATCTTCTACGTTAGTCACAGAAGTACCAAAAACCGGCCAAGTGCGAGTCGGCCTCGCGCACGAAGGATTCCGTACCAATATCTAAAAAAAAAAAAAACATAATAGGCGTCAACTATGTATGTATGGGGCACCCTTTAATCTTCAATTTATTTTATATTTTGGAATTTTTCCTTTATTTGTGCTGTAAGGCCTTGCTTTTTGCCAAATTTCATGAATCTAGCTCAAAGGGAAGTACCCCATAGGGTTTTGATTCCCTTGTGAAATCGCATAATATGCGACATAAACAATCATATCTTTTGATTGCGTTGACATACAAGTATGATTTTGTCATTGCTCCAAGGGGTAGCAGACTTGAGTATTTGGTATTCATTTCAGCTTGTAACCGCCACGTATTTCTAAGAAAAAGGGTCTTGATAGACAGACAGCCGGACAACAAAGTGATCCTATAAGGGTTCCGTTTTGCCGATTGAGGTACGGAACTCTAAAAATCAATTGTTATTCAAGAAGTACCTATAGGTAAGTCGGTTGCAACCTTCGCAAGTTAAGAAAGGATGCCTTGTTAAGCTGTTCTCATTTATAAATCGATTGCAAATAGGTACCCAATATTTTGTCTCGTCAGATCTAAGTAGTTATTAGTGCGTCAGCTATCTATCATCGGAGACCATGAGATCGTCAATTATGTGTTGGTAAATAAATCGACTAAGAACAAAGCGAATTGAGGTCGTAAATATTCCATGGCTTGCGAGCAAGCATTCATTCATCACACAGTTTTCAGTCATAAATCTTGGTAACTGCGCACTTGGCATCGAACTTATAACCGAAGAACTATTCACTGACTTGTACGTCAGTGCACTACAGATTCTACTTAAAAAGAAGAAGAGGAGAAATCTAGAGGGCAGGTAATGCAGTGCTGCATTACTGATGCAATAAAGGGTGTAACAAGTCCCTTAACGAAGCCGAAAGGCACTTGTTCTCCTGTCATTGTGATAACTTTTTTGTTCTAGACCATACCTGGGAACCTTCTAGTTACGGAGATATTGGGGGTCAAAGTTCCAACTTTTTCAGAAGTTTTTTTTTAAATACGTGTTTTTAATGTAAGATTTCAAACACCTCCACGACCCCCGTACTATTCAATCCATCCACCAGCACAATGTTTTGAGTCCGTTACATTGAGTCCTACCGTAAAACGTGATATCTACCGTAAATTGTGTAATAAATCAGTAGAACAAGTGGGACTTTTTGTTCCCACTAGTTCTACTATTTTGTGCCACCTTGAATCGTAGGACTAGTGGGAAAAAAGTCCCATTAGTCCAACCGTAGAACTGTGTAGTAGAACTAGTGGGAATGATCCGATATTTCATCCCAAAAAAAAGTCATTTCCCAGCAATAATTTTTGCGTCAAGTTACTTAGTTTGATGTACATAATGCTTCGTTGACGGCTTCGTGGAGGGTCCTGTTACACCCTGTATAGTGCCATCGAACATTGCAATGCCGGCCTGACAGCCTTCTGGCAATTTTCCTGTTGACAAGCGATACGTACGAATTTTGGGACGCCCTGTGTTTCTTTGTCCTTTTGATAGTTCTACTTATTTTATTATTATTTTAAATATAAGTTTTCTAAATAATATACTCTTAAAATGCAGTTGTGTTCGGGCTTCTTCTAACCTAATACTCGTAATAGCTTTATGGATCTTCAATTGATCGGCACCACGATTCCACTACTAACGTTACAAAAATAGATTTCATAAATCCATACAGTTTTTGACGTGAAATCAACAGATTCAGGTCACGCAGTAATATGGTGAGAATGCACAAAGGGCCGTTAGGATAATGCTCATACTTGACAACTTGATTGCATAAGCACGCCGGCTGTGATGAATCCAATTGAATAGCATTCATTTTTTTATCATATTATTTCACATACCATAGATTGCTAACATATTTTCAATTAATAGGAATTTGTTTGGAATTTGAATTATCCTGATACCTATTGCACTCTTAAAATTTGATGAGAGGCCTTTGCCTCTCATCAGATTTTAAGAGTGCAATAGGTACCAGCTGGCATATCTTTATATGACAGCTGGTATTTTATGATTTACCTTTTGAATTTAATCTTTTTAACATTTTTGTACGGATTCCAATTTTAAAATTAGATAAGGTACATCTTGGGTAAAAGGATTGTTAGTAGCACTACCAAAACAATAAAATATAATCACTACAGTCTACACATTCAAAACTTTTGGAAAAAAGAGGCAACAAGACAACTCCCACGAAAGACGTAGCAATAAGAAATAAATATTGTGGTGGACAACTAATAAATATTCTGAACAGAATCTCCATTCTCGGCACATGCGGTAGGTTATTTCAAACCCTACATAAGACTTTTGCGTTGCCTAGAAGTAACGAGGCTTTTAGTTCGAGCCCTGCGCGCATCGCCAGCGTCGGTTCGTTGACCCCGAGCTGTATGAGAATGCACAATGACGTACAAGCCTTATTGCAAATGTCACTCGGTTTATCTTTCTCCTACTTCGTACAAATTTTCCTTATTCTTTTTTTAAAACATTTTGAGGCATGGGCGACACTTGACAGACTGACCACATTTCTAGGGTTCAATACCATGTTCTTGACCCTTAATTATGAAGTTAATGACCCTCCAGTGACGTCAAACCCATCAGACGTTTTTTTTTATCAGTACTCTCTCTGTTTGCTTTGTGTGATATATACTATCGAGTAGGTTTAAAAATTAAAAGTGCATATTGCACATAGCGGGTGCTTCAACCCATCGGTAAGGGCGAAGAGGGGCTCTAGTGGAAATGAGTTCAAATGTAGTCAGTACAGTAGCGGAACATAGGCGGACTTAATGCCACAAGGAATTCTCTACCTTAACCTTTAGGTTAAATACAACAACATTATGAAAGGGTTAAAATAATTTAAAATAAAATTATTTTAAAAGAAAAGAAAGATTTTGTTTTTGAGTTTTCCAAATTAAAATATCTAGTTTTTTATTTTTTTCTTCGGATTATTTATATTTCTTCACATGAGGAATTAAGAGCCTCCGTAGTTTTTAACGGTATATCGGAAAAAAAATTACAAATTCTTGAGCTACTTCCTGATTACAGCTTTTAGGACCTTTTAAATGTATTTCAGACAGAAACAGTTCATACAACCACTCACTCTTCTTACAGCAAAAACTGCAAATAGAAATCTAAAAACCTATTTCAAACCGAAATTGATTTCAAAAGCTCTTCAAGATATTGTGAAAGTTAAAACCGTTTTAGAAATGAGTCAACGTACATTTGTCACATAAAAACACACTAAAGCTATTGGAAAGATCTATAATAACAACATTATACAAAATATTTCAGCACGATCCAGATTCGTAAGAAAGTGAATCACAGACCTTGAACTTTACGACAGCGGTTTCTTTGTGAAAAAAAATCATTCCTTACTTCATACATATTCGAACACTAATATATGATTATTTTTATCTTACATCAACACAATACGAATTGATTTTAGATTGAAACGCCCCTTAACTTTAAAAGCAATTTTAATTGGCACACAAAAACAACGGAAATCCATTGTGTCTGAACTAATATGAATAATCAGTTCGGCAGTTCAGTTGGCTAATTCGGCAGCCTTACTGGGAGCCAGTTTTTTCTTGACGTTTAATTTCTTAGACCTTGGTCTGCTGGGCGTGGTCAAGGCGGTGGCATTGTGGTTCACTTCGATTTCCGGATCGCAAACGGACACGAGCGGCCATTCTTCTGTCGTCCATTGTATTGTCGGCCATGACATGTGACTGTAGCCTATGAACACGAGTAAGTGAGAAGCCAATGGCCCAAATTGGCGCCTTTTTTTCGGTGGCCACTAATTGAATGTTACGTAAAAATTATCCTGTATAAATTTATTTAACTCAGTCCGGACCGAGTTCTGAGCTATATCGCCACACAAAAATTCGTTTGTTACACGGCAGCGTGCAAACACTGTGCCGCTGCATTCTCAGATTATTCCCTTTTGTATAAAGTTTCGTCAATGCCCGCCCAAAAATAAAAAGTAAAAAGTACCATTTCATTCTGGTCATTGGCTTTTTGTCTGTGGTTGAACTATTTTATCAAGATAATAAACAATTGGGAATATGAGAATATTATGATGAAAACTTGCAAATACGAAAGTATTGAATGCAAAGTATGTTTTAAAATCGGTACTATGACTTGTACTAGACTAGGAGTTGTGAGTATGCTATAAATTAACACTACACAGTATATGTGTACATAGCATATATCAGTAGGTAAGTGGAAACTCCCACCTCGTCTTTCTTAGCATTATGATTATTTAACATTCACAATCAAAGCATGTGTTACAGTGTGAATAATAATGGATTAATGACGTATAATTAAAATAATTAGTCCCAGCCCGCTTATCTCTTTATTTGCATGTGCCCTTGACTTTAATACGACATTTTTTACTAACGCAGACAACTGAACGACAGTACTTGCAAAGACACCAACGCGTTAGATCTCACTGGTGATATAATGATCTGTATCGTAACGTTGTACTTAGGGTTGGCAAGTTCACTTTTATATCTTTATAGATGGTGTATGATTACACTTATACTGACTCTTACGGGATATTATTTTGAGCTCTCGATATTTTGACGCTGTTGCAGTGCGTGTTTGTCTGCTCATATCTATTTATTCTTTGCATTCTCCAGTCAACGCGCGATCATGGCGCTTGCAACAGCGGTAGCGTCGGAATACCAGGAGCTCAAAATAATGAGAAAGCACGGAAGATATCCCGTGGGTGCCAGAATAAGTTTAGTTGTAAACAGTGAAAGCTTAGCTTAGCTTAGCTGTATTAGTATAGGATTCTTACCTCATTAAAACCACCCCGGTGGTTACAATCCGCACATGGATGGAAGCATTGTTAATACCCGAATGGAACCTCCTCTGTGCAATGCCTGTCAAGGCAAACACTATGGAGACTGTAAAGAGGTCTCCTCTGAGCCAGGCTGTACGATTGTGTACGGCAGCATGGGACCCCTGTACCGCTGTATTCTCTGATGTTCACTTTTTTACCTACAAATGATGGAAATATTATTCTTCTCTCATATCAGCTCAAGCTATGTGCACGCTAGCCAGGGGTAGACGTGTTTCTGAGGGGAGAACCAGCCTGCGATGACACTGGCGTACAGTCTCTCAGCTGATGCCAACCAGCTTGCGAAGTTCCACTCCCTGGCTGGTTGCTCCTAAAATAAACTTGTCGAAAATCAAATGAATGGCGTACGAGTGAAGACGCCTATGTTTATCAATGGACTATTGTAACTTAATCAAATAGATTTTCCAGTTATCAAAGTGAGACTATACGAAAATAATATAGATATGTAGTAAATTCTGAACAGTGTTCGTTGTTTAAATAGCTCAAGTATTGTGTACATAGACTGAGGTACCCCTTACATAGTAATACGAGTATATTGATCGCGGAAGAGCAGTTCATGTATTTAGGCTGGTTTGTGTCTAGAAGTGTGTGAGCGAGTGAAAAAGTGTTTTAAAAACCATTCGTTCCTTCTTGGAAGGTAGCCCTAGGGCTATCTGAACCAGTATCATATCTCTTTTGCAACAGTTCACTAAGTGTGTGAAATATTATATAGTATGTTGGTGGTGTGGGTACCATTGAACCTTAGAAAGATAAACAAAGATAAACGTAGCTTCTTTGGTTGGTTTCATTTGTTAACCTACATAAATTGAAAAAGCTTTTCGAGTGTAACATGGCTAGTTGTGATTAGTCACGATAATTATGGTATACTTTGAAATCCTCTATCATACCTACCTTTCATATAGTCAATACGGTGTGATCTTTTTCCCTGGATCGATTCCCCTTACAGCGTGTATATTTTAACTAATGTTCATTATTATTCACACTTAAAATCTCTGCACAAAAGAATAAGAAGGAAGTGGTGGTACAGAAAATATGAAAAGAAGTCGTCTGCCTTGGTATGGACATGTGATGAAGAAGAATGGAACACATGTGACTAAAAGAGTGATGAATATAAATGTTGATGAACGGAGAGGAAGACGAAGACCAAACAAAAGATGGATGGATTTTTGTGAGAATATGAAGGAAAAAGTAGTAAATGATAGCGTGACGATTGACAGGGGAGAACTGAAAAAAAAACAACGTGTTGCGCCGACCCCAGATAACATTTATTTATTTATTATTATTTATTTTTTTTTTAACATGGGACGAGGGCAGGAAGACAGAGGTATGAAGATTGAAATAGTTACCAGATGAGACTTATTTTCACTTGTTTTGCACGTCTTTTGTTTAGTTGTCCAAATGGGAAAGTTACCAGACGGGGCGTACCCGTAATAGATATTAATGACAGAACAAATTGATTTTGAAAAAGGATGAGCCTTTTTCAAAATCAATTTTGAACTTGACTAGAATCTTCTAGATGATTATTAAAAGTTGAAGTGAGAAATGTCAAAGGGACAGGTGTCAAAGTGACAGGTGTCAAATATGGAATGTCGACTACGAGTGTAACACGGGTACCCGTGGTACCCGTGGTACTACTGGTAGCATTACTGGTAGTACCACGGGCAACAAACGGAAACCACAGCTGTGCTTAGTGTACATAACCCTAGATCTTTAGAATATCAAGACTTATGGGCTGGTTACGTGATCATTTTGTCCAATCAACGTGTAACGATCGTCTCTTTAAGTAAGTAGGTACATCGTGATTCAACTATTACTTTGCTCCACGACTACTCTGATTCCTAGACTGTTTGATTGCATCCCACAGTATCTAACACTAATTGCATAAGTTAATTAATTACTCGTTTTAATAGATTAATTTGAAGCGTCGTCGCGTTGTAGTAAACTGCCATACTTTTGGCTAAATCATAAAATTAACTTCGTACCTGCATTTTCGTAAGTTTCTTTTCCAATTCACTTTGTAAATTGTTAATGAATGCCTTTGGTATGTTAATTACAAAGCAAATTGACACCCTACGTAAAGGAGATATTTTTCGTCTTGAGGTATTTGGTCTACCAAAAAATATGGCGTATTGTAATGAAACGCTTGTTAATTTGTTTCTAATAATCTCTAAAATACAGTGGTAGTATTACTAATACTTTTTATAAGTAGTAATACTAATACGTTTTCTAACAAGAGTACTGAGAAATACTGTAAAAGTATGAATATTACCAGGAAAAAGTCTGAAAAACATGATAGGAGGATATGGTTGGGTTAAGTTAGGGTTTTTATCGTCCTTTTTTTATTTTAAAACGTATACATGTTCATCAAAATTCAAAAATGAATTAATTCGTTTTTGCACTCGTACGCTGTAGATACTGATTATCTCGATTTCTTGTGACTTAAAGTAATTGTATCACTGCATGCGCGGCAGTAATTAAAAATAAAACATAACATGTCAATAGATCCTTAACATAATATAGCATCATACTGTCATTCTTGTTCGCCGACCTTAACCTAACTGCGCCTGTCTTACTAGGGGCGTTTGCCAATCTCCTTTCATCCAAATCTGTTCAGAAGTTTTTCCGTGAAAGATAAACAAACATCCATCCATCCATCCATAAAAACCTTCACATTTATAACAGTAGTAAGATATCGGGGAATTTTACAGACCAGTTCACTTAGTATTAGTATTGGTACAGACGCCAGCATATCAAGCTACTCGAAACTGTCAAATTTTCCAAATCAACCTTAACCTTTAGCTATAAAGTTGAAAATCTATTAAAGTTTGACAGATTGATGTGCTGTCTGTACACTCTATTTAAAACCCACGAGGATACAAGATTTTTTTAATATTCATTGAGTGCATATCGATCAATTACCTATCAATAAAGTCATAAGTCATTTATTCATTTGTTGTTTATAGAAATATACATAATAAGATGCATAACAAAACATAGGCATACGGCAATTATTATAATAGTTGTCTACTTAGGTATGACCAGTTTTCCTCATTTGACTACAAGTAAATTATGGGTTTAGTATACTAAGAGTTACAAAACCAGGCAAGTGTAAATCGGACTCGCGCACGAAGGGATCCGTAACATTATCTAAAAAAAAAACACGTTTGTTGTACGGGAGCTCCCATAAATATTTTTTTTATTCTGTTTTTAGTGTTTGTTGTTATAGCGGCAACAGAAATAAATCATCATGTGAAATGATTTTAACTGTCTAGCTATCACGGTTCATTAGATGCCATGATTGACAGCCTGGTGTCAGACAGCCAGACAGACAGACAGACAGACGGACTTTGAAGTCTTAGAATTTGGTCTTATGACACGCGTTGATATGACAGCAAAAATCAAAATTAGTTCAGTTTACACAACTAGTTACAGTCCTTGCTGAACGCAGTTTGAACGTCAATGTTGCAGCTACATCCATAAAACAAATTAATTTTCTAGATTGGCATGTAGCCTGTCAAAGTAACCTTAAAGAATTAGAACGGCTATATAATTATTATTTTATAAGATACCTAACTCAGGTCTAAAATCTAATTTAAAGCTTATATAAAATTCGTTCGACATACATATTTTATGTAGGTAGAACATAAATCGGCTACTTATCTATAAAAAAATATTTTCGAAGTGTAAGTTACCGTGCTTAAGATAGCAATACAAATAAAGATTTTATTAAGAACTTGCGAAAACAGTCATTAATATGAAATATGTCAAATAGTGTAAATTAAGAAAAAATATGGTAAAAATAAGGTTAAGTAAATTATTAAGTGATTGGTATCTTTAGAAGAGCATAGAATAATTATGATGATGTAATGGATGTCAAAATACCCTCAACGAAGACCTGGGTATCTATTTGGACAAACATCTGAATTGGGCAAAACACACCGATTACATCACCACAAAAGCCAGCATAGCCCTATGGCAATGCAAAAGACTGCTCGGCAGAAATTGGGGCCTAAGTCCCAAAATCACCTACTGGTTATACACTACAGTTATTAGTTAGTTATCCGGCCAATCATCACATACGGCTCCTTAGTTTGGTGGCCCAGGGACAACCTGAGCACAGCTCAAAAAAATCTCGAAAAACTACAAACATTTGCCTGCGTAGCAATCACCGGAAGCATGAGGACATCACCCACTGCCGCTTTACAGGTGATGCTGGGGCTGCCACCTCTACACCTCGTCGTAAGAGAGGAGGCGACCCTAGCGATTTTCAGGCTCGAAATATCCGGTTCCCTGAGTAAGGACTCCAGAATCAAACATACACGCATAAAAGATGATGCAATCAAACAACAGCCCATGATGGCATCACCCTGCGACAGAACCCTGAAGACCCACTGCTTTCAAAAACACTACAACATAGAGCTCACAGCGGAGATGTATGACTACTCTGGTCCAACAGAGCTAAGGATCTACACCGATGGATCAAGGACCGACGAAGGGACAGGTGTCGGAGTCTTCTCTGACGACCTTCACATTAAAATATCCAGACCCCTGGGAATGCTCAACTCGGTCTACCAAGCTGAGTGCGTAGGCATTATCCAAGCGGCACACGCCATAGAAGTCAGGGAGGTTACGGATACCCATATTCGTATACTCTCCGACAGTGCCTCAGTTCTTCAATCCTTGAAGAGAAACCAGATTACTACTAGAATCTACTACTAGATCGAGACTAATACTAGAATGCCATAGTGCCCTCGAACGAGTTACGGTACTAAACCGCAACACGGTGACACTACAATGGATCAAAGGACACAGTGGATCACTTGGAAACGATGCAGCTGATGAACTCGCTAGAAGGGGATCCAGCACTAAAGCCTTCGGACCTGAACCCATTGTGCCCATTCCTTTCCAGCAACTAAGGAGCTGGTTAAAGGAACACACTCAAACAGAAGCGGAAAAATGGTAGACCTCGACACCAGGGTGTAGGCAATCCAAGGAGGCTATGCCATCCCTGGATACACAGCTGACCAAGCGCCTTCTGCGCCTGGACAGAGATAGTCTACGACTGGTGGCGGGGACCATCACTGGACACTGCTCACTGAATAAACATTTCCACACCCTAGGTATCACTGACAGCCCCCTGTGCAGAGCGTGCATGGAGGCGGAGGAAACGGTAGCGCATGTACTCCTCGAGTGCACCGGCGTCACCCAGATCCGCGAGGAGACTCTTGGAGCACCGAGATCCCTTGCGGATGTCCTGAGAAGACCGGGAAGTCTGATTTGCTTCTGGAGGGTGGTGGGCTGGTTGGAGTAACGGCCACCATGGCTCACGTACAATGGTCCACTTTAAGGACTAAGTGCGGAAACCAAACCCTTAACATAGAACATAGAACCCTCAACGAAGCCGAAAGGCATTTGTTCTCCACATCATTGATGTTTATATGAATAAGTATGTTGATTGTTGAACAAATAAAAAGCATATATGTAGTATTATCAACTATCTGGTGTCCACGAAGCCTCGTTGCTTAGTGTGGCACCTAGATGGCGCTTTGTGTAATGTCAAGCGATATTTATTATTATTATCACTTACTTTACCTTAAATACCTCCACGACCTCCATAATCAATGCATCCATCAGCACAATGTTTTGAGTGCGTCACATTGAGTCCTACCGTAAAACGGGATTTTTCACCCCCAAAAAAAATGTCGTTTCCCAGCAATAATTTTTGGGTAGAGTTACTTATAAAGGAAGTAACAAGACCCTTAACGAATCCAAAAGGCACTTCATAGCGATATCTTTTTTTTTGTTCTAGACTATACCTTCTAGTTACGGAGATATGGGGGTAAAAGTTCCAACTTTTTCACGAACTTCTTTTTTTTTTTAAATACATTTTTTTAAGGCGGTACCCTGACCAAATAACCTTGAGCATTCGTCCCTTTCCGCCGCACGCCAGTACGCTCAGATTTTGGAATAAAATCTTTATAAAATCAAATTTAGGTCCTTTGATAAAAATAAAACTAGCATAATGTTTATTATTAAATTTCCTACCATCTAGTGTAAAAAGCAAATCAAAATTATGGTTACTTTACGAGGAGATGCAATTCATCAACAATCCTGCCTCATTTCTGTGGTTTCGTTGTGAGGAGATTAATTTTACTACAAAAAAAAAAAACAAAACTACCATTTTGGATTCAAGAGTATGCAGAAATTTCATGTTTATTTTATAAGTTGGTATTTATTTTGGGTAAAGAGTAGATAGCTACAAAAAACTGCACAAAACACGGCTACCGCTGCGTTTTGCTCGGGGAGGCGCCTTAATGTAAGATGTTTACTTTAAACACCTTCACGACCCTCGTACTATTCAATCCATCCATCAGCACAATGTTTTGAGTGCGTTACATTGAGTCCTACCGAGCAACGTGATTTTTCACTCAAAAAAAAAGTCGTTTGCCAGCAATAATTTTTGCGTAAAGTTACTTAGTTTGATATACAGAATGCTTGGTTGACGGCTTCGTCAAGGGCCCGTTTACACGTTGTATAAATCTTATTATGTGTTCTTGTAAGGGTAAGAGATTTTCATTCTCAAAGGTCATGAAAGCTTTTTATTCAAAAAGATTTTATGACCTTAGAGAAATTCCCTTGTCCAGACATAACCCCGGCCCCTTCAATTAAATACAGATACAACATTTCGTGTCTATGCTGTTGAAGAGTTCCCTAATATCAGTTTCCTCATAAATGCATCCATGTACTAAATAAATATGGTAGAGAATCAGGTCATGCTTACCATAAAATGCATTGTCTTTGATTTAATCAACATGCAGTGTCTAATCCGCAGAATGACAGTAAATTGTTCTAATTCAGCTATTCAGTTTGCCAGGATTTGACCTAAACAAACTAACAAACAAATATTGCAAGTCAAAAAAATAGTAGAAAAGTTTGACTTGTTGGTATAAACATGGCAGTCTAGAAACGCTCTACGCAATGTAAGTTCAACGTAACCTTATAATTATTTATTTAAGTTCACAAAAACTAGTAGTGGTGAATGTACAGATATGTAAGCCTGTATGAGAGTGCTATGTACTTGTATGAATCATTTATGAAGTGTTGAAGGTAATACCTAATTGCTCTCTTTACAGTCGGTGCTTAATGTAATTCATCAACTGGTTTCCGATATAATATCAGGAAAATTATAGGTTTGAGTTGAAGTAGCGGAGTAAAAATATGCTTGAAGTCTAATATTGTTGTGATTTATGTGTAAATCGCTTATTTCAATGAATTACGTGTGAAGTATAAGCCGTCCTCAATGTGGTCAATATATTCAATGTTAAAATCCTACACCTACATGTAGTTTTGAAACGACAGTCAGATGGCTATACAAGCAAGAAATTCTTCCGTTCAACATGATACGTGTGAAATTAATAATGTCAGTCAGTCAGTTAAGTTTCCAAACTAGCAAATTTCACTGAATTTAAATAATTGTTCAAATTTTACTATTAATTTCCAGGAGTAGTGACTTATCTGTATAATTTCTTAATTGCTATTGAAAATAGTCTAATGAAAAAGTTTGTTTCATACATATTGTACTGTTTTCTCGCAAATGTGTTGAAAAACATTGTATGACACACGTGCAGCAATTGGTATATACAAACTCGTGACTATGGTAAGCCCTCGACTTCGTCTCGGGCTTACATTCGTCTACTCGTTTGTAAAAACCAGCTGACCGCACTATATAGTATCATAAATAACTATTACAGAGCTATCTAGATCTATTGAAGCTTGAAATACATTGATAGATCAGCATTACGTTTTTATGTTTTTATACTTATTTGTACTTACAACGACTGCATATCTGAGCTCTACAAGCTATTTACTTACCTACTACATATTCAATTCAATTTGTCATAAATTTCAGTTGCTGAGCGTACTCTGGCTAGGTACGCACGCGGACCCCGCGCCCGAGCCTGGCCGAGTCCCGAAGGTGTACAACGCCCTCATCACGTCAAACCAGAACCTTGAGCCAAGCAAGGCGTATCCAGTATATCAGCCGGTGCTCCACGATGCATTCGGCTTTTCCTATCAGCCTTCCATTTTCTACGGTGGTGATCTACTTGGAAATGTAAGTAGCACACCATCTTTACCACGGTCTACCTCAGCGGCGATATAGATACGATAATTCAACTTAATAAAAAACAAGGTTTTATTAAAATAAAAAGAAACGAATTAGGTTTATCAGAATCTAATAACATTGAACGCGTATACAAAGTTTCGTGTCCGTGCTATTAACCATTATAGAGTTCTCTCGTGTGGAAGCGATCATGGCTGCAGGAACAAGTCATGTTTGTCATAAAAATTTATTGTCACCAGAACCAAAAGTGTGTGCAAAATTTCAGCTCAATCAGATATCAACAAGTGGTCGAAAAATGCTTCGATTTGCAGACAACTTATTATACATATTTGCATACATACATACGAACAGTGCAAGTTAAATAAAAGCTTATAAAAAAGGGGTGGCGCCGACCCCAAGTAACATAGTACAAGGGCAGGAAGCAGATAGAGTTCCGTACAGGTTAAAGGGCGGCAACCCAACTCCATATAAGCCTACACCGTCTGTCAGTCCGTTTGTCTTTCTTTATGGCACAGGGCTGTATCTTAAGGCTACACAAGCTGAGTATTTTGCCACACAAACGGAAAAAGCTAATAGCGCCGGCGTAGCCGCTCCGGAAGGAGCAAACGGCTGTGACCAACTGTCGACCTGTAGGTACTGGTGAAGGAGTGTATGTGTGAATCAAGAGGGAAGAAGAAGGAGGGAGAGAAAAGAAAGGCGATCTGCTAGGGCAGGGTGTTTGGTCTCCAGAACTGCGAGTGTTTCTGGAGAGCACGGTGCCACCACATCGCTACTGAAGAGAATCCTGGCTGCTCCACTTATGTCACCTTCTCCTAACTTAGTTTCCACCATGTGGGATATACCTCTTGAAGAGATAGACTCATGAGTATGAATCACAAGAGGAACGAGAGATAAGAGAAAGCACAAGAAAGAAGGAATTTAAACACAAGATGGTACCAAAATTTAACATAGCTAAACATTGATCCAGATACCAAGCAGTGGAGTTATTTAATAGGTTACCTATTACTGAATGGAATGGATAATACTAATTTTTCTAGTTTAACAAAGAAAAAAGTCCATCTTTCAGTCAAGCAATATATTGACAAGCAGAAAACAAAAAGAATATCAAAAATAGACAAAATAGACACAAAACGTGAAAAAGTAAAAATATAAAACAAACAATACAAAGAAGGCTCCAATCGGCCACATTACCGACTGATTTAAAATTATTAATATAGGTACCTATAGCTCTCACTCATTTAAAATTAAATTAAAAGCCTTCTTGTTGGAAAAGTGTTTTTAAGGTACAAATATATCAGGGCCAAGCCCCGCGATGTGCACGGACCGTGCCCTCGAAAAAATATCGGTGTGTACATTTTATATGAACTCGTTCACACACGTCCGTGCCCGGGCCGGACGAAGCTTCAGTGCCTACATACATTCGGCCACGGTTCTGTCACTTCCCAAGCACGGCTCTGATATGTGTGGATAGACCTTTACTTGGTATCAGAATATAGGTCAAATAATAAAAATAGTCACATAAAATAATAGCAGTGAACAAACCTTAATTTAAATTATATTTTTACTTTAGCACTATTCTCATCACTAGGACCTTGACGAAGTTGTTCTCTCAATATTTTGACATTGAATTTGACATTGATATTAATTTGACATTTTATTTATTTGTTGACATATTTTAAATTAATTGACTCTTGAACTAAACATTTCACTTCAATTTTAATAGGCTTTTAAATGTATGTGTTTCTTGCATGTGATAATTTTATTTTTAATATGTCATTTTCAACACAATACATATTGGTTATGAAAGTAAATTAATGAATGGCACCTAGCTTATTATTGAAACGGAGAAGTTGACTCTAAACGCCTGATATTTTAGAGATAGCAATATGAGCTTGTGCATTATTTATAAATTTAGTTTTGACTAGCTGTGAACCGCGACCTTTGCCCGCGTGAAATTATTACAAAATATAAGTAATATTTTACCGTATTTAAGTCGGATTTTGCTAATAATTTCAAAGGTTTTAATTTATTTGCACGGGAATGTAGTGCTTTTTCTAAAATAAAAGCATATGTAGCCGAAGTTACTCCCTATAGCAACAGCTATACGCCAGTAAAATTCCCGTCAAAATAAGATTTAAAAAAAAAAAAAAAAAATAGTTTTAAATACCGTTTATAGTTTCATATGCATTCAATAAAAAGCTGTTATTTTGAAATTAAAAACAGACACTTCAATTTTATATACTTGTATAGATACGAGTAGATGTAGGTATAGATTTAACACACGATACACGATAAGTGACAAATGCTTGCACTGACTGGACAGGTCCACTCAAATCTGTGTGGTTCTTTCTTCAAGAGACCATCTCAGACACTAATCTGCATAGTCCTCATGTGAGTTAACCAAGATTATGTCTGGACTTTAAAAGAGGCTATGACCTCTGAGTTTGTTTCGGCTGTTTCTTCTCAGAAGAAACAGACCATCTAGTTTAAAAAAAAGAGACGTGTAAAAGTGTTTTTAAAAACCTATTTGCAAAATAAACATCATTTATCATCATTTATCATTTATCATAACACCTACCGTTCTTAATTTCAGGGATTATTGCCTGCACCAGGATTGCTACCTAAAGAGCCACAACCTCCACCAGCTGAAGCTTCACCCGTTTCAACGCCTGGAACTCCTGAGGAGCCTTCGCCATCTTCCACGGAAGCACCGACTACGACTGCAGAGCCCGCCAAGCCAGAATCCGACAGTAGTGCGGGAAGTGATTCCTCACCAGCTACTCCACCAGCCACACAATCCCCAATACCCCTCAACGAATTCGGTCTCCCGCCACAAGTCCTACCCCTAGGACACATAGATCCCCTCTACAATGCACTGCCACAATTCAGTCCTTTCACCTACAGATATCCTAGTGTAAGATTCTATGATCCCTACGATCCATTCAGCTTCAATCCTTACACGAGCCTCCCAATATATCGCCCCGTGCCAAATTTGCTGGGCCAAAGTCTTCCTATTATTGCTGAGAAACCGGCTAATAATGCTCCAGCTCTCGCTGAACAATCTGCACAAACCCCACCTCCTGAACCCAATGATCTCAATATCCTGAACTACGCGTCCAAGGACCCTGCCATTCCTAACGTCCCCCCACCACCCCTCCCGCAAGGTGGTCTCAAAACAGATAAATCAGAATAGATGTAAAAATAAAATATTAATTTCCACGTATTAATTTAATTTTTGGTTGTTTGAATTTATATTATCCCCAAGTGACATACGCTATATTTGAAACATCTCATGGCATAATTTCCAACCATAAGGCGAGCGAAACTGAGGGCAACAGCAAGTGTAAGCCCCATAATATAGGGGGCACTCGCTACTGCCAGTATCCAGGATAGAATCTAGACTTCGACATGCTTCATAGAAATGCCTTGAAAAAATGGAATAGCTGGATACAATATATAGAATAAGAAAAATAAAACATTTGTGAAAGTAAAAATATTATTGAATTTTAAAATGCATGATTTTTGTCCCAAATGACCACACTTTTTTCTAAATTCTAACAAACTTTTAAAACATGACAACACCATCTTCGGCAATAGTATCATGTACGAGCGTCAATTGTTTTTTACGACGTCACTACGTGTGTTGTCATAGGAGTTTCCTCATTTTAGTATACAGGGTGGAACAAGACCCTTAACGAACCCGTCAACCAAGCATTCTGTACATCAAACTAGAAAAAATACGCAATTTTGGGGTGAACAATTACGTTTAACGGTAGGACTGTAAAGTATTCAACATTGTGCCGATGGACGGATTGAATGCTACGGGGGTCGTGGAGGTGTTTAAAGTAAAAATCTTATAAAAAACATGTATCTAAAAAAAACTTGTGAAAAAGTTGGAACTTTGACCCCCAATATCTCCGTAACTAAAAGGTTCCCAGTAGGGGTACGGATCGGTTAATAAAAAGCGTCTAAAATTTAGTCTTACAAGAATAAATGTAATTGGGAAAGTTCTCATTCTAAAGTACCCGTGGTAAAATTTTTGACTTCTTTGATTTTTTAGGAGAACAAGTGCCTTCCGGCTTCGGTATGGTCTTGTTACACCATTTAAACATCTAATTGATTGTCATCAGGGATTTTTTTACGGTTCTCCGAAAAGGATTACATAAATAGAATCTAATTTCGATACCTAAATTATTAGGTTACCGTCAAACCCTCTCCGATCCGTGAGGGTTAATACCCTCACGGTTTTTTTTAAATATTATATGTATCGATCACTGGATTAATATCGTACATCTTAGGTTGCTATTGTTATTGCTATTTTGGGTCGGCTTCCAATCTACCCGGCTGCAGTATGCAGCTAAATACCAGTACTTACATGGAGCGACTACCTATCTGACCGTCTCAACCCATTACCATTACCCATTATTAGGCACAAGATGCCATAGGAATTTTCTGTGACCTCTCGAAAGCATTTGATTGCGTAAACCATGACACCCTACTCTTAAAACTTGAACATTACGGGTTAGGGAAACTTGCGCTCAGTTTAGTGAAATCAATACAATGGGGTCCGCATATAACATCTCTTGCAGGATGGCTGAGTTCAGCAGCATATGAAGCAGCTGTTAGAAAAATCCGTCAATTTACTGATGCAGATACCGCTAGGCTAGTCTATTTTAGTTATTTTCATAGTATTATGTCATACGGTATTTTACTATGGGGACGGGCTGCAGACATTGAGTCTATATTTATTCTGCAGAAAAGAGCCATCAGAGCCATATATGATCTACGTAGGCGCGATTCTCTAAGGGAACTGTTTAAGGAAATTAACATCATGACAGTACCTTGTCAATATATCTATGAAAACATCATGTACGTTAGGAAAAATCTGCATTTATTTAGAAAAAGAGGTGACAGACACCACTGTAATACTAGAAACAGGGACCAACTAGTACAGCCAGGTTTCAGGCTAGCTAAAGTAGACTCACCTTTCATGGGGTACTGTTTAAAATGTTATAATAAAATACCTCCCCACATTCAACAACTGAATGAGACGAAATTTAAATCTTGTATAAAACGCACACTATGTAGGCAAGCATATTATAAGTTAGGGGATTATATCGATGATAAAAATGCTTGACTCAATGCTGGTCCTGCTTCACAACCATAGGGGTAAACTAATCAGAAGCTCATGAGAAACTATTGTGGAAGTTGCAGAAGATTGTAAAAATATCTTTGCATTGTATAGATTCAATCTCTTAGAATTATATAATTGCATAGCACATGTGTGAGTACTATGTACTGTAAAGCTGCCATTTACATTTAGTTATCCTTAATTGACTCGAATGTGCCCTGGTGGCTGAGAGAATTTCAGGCTCACTCAATTGTCTCGCTGATAGTGGCGGATGTCTCGGGTCGTTTAGTTCCCTACAATATGGTTGAGCTGAATGGGGCTGATCCATGCGTCATGTTCGTGGACGGGCGCTGTCAGTTGGGACTGGTCATCTCTTAGCTGCCACGGTTTATTTTAACTACTTTGTTTTTAAATTGTTGATAATTATAATATTTTACTCTGGACGCTCTTAATGTGCACGTCTTTCTACATCGTTCTCACATATATGTATAATCTCAGCATGAATGATGTAACCAAGATCTTGTAACAATATTTTGATTGAAAAGAGTGTCCATGGAGTTTCTTGCCCATTCTTCTCCATAGAGATCTACGCTTTGGAATGGGCAACTACAGTACTTTCACAAGTTATTATGCCTTGTGTCTGTGACTGTAGCTTCGCCTTTGTTTTTCTGACTTTCAAAAATGCCTGCTAAGGTCTAATTGAAATAAATGCTTTGAGTTTGAGTTTGAGTTTACCAATTAGACAATAATTCGAAGCGAATAAGTAGTTAATAGCCTAAAAAAAACTACTAGTAACATGAGGTATAAAAGGTTCACCATAAAAAATGTCACTATCAGACAAAAAAATAATAAACGAAACTGTCGCAACACGGAGCTTGATAAAAAAAAGTAAGTACTTAGATAAAATAGTAGTTACATATCACGATAAAAAATCAGAATAGAAATCAAGTTTTATGGAAACTACTTAAATATTAGGCGTAGTTGAGTCTACACTAGATAACAACAAAGTTGATATTGTATTGACATAGCTAAAAGCCGTGCTCAATGGTTCTTCAACGAGATAAGGGATTTCACCAGTTTCACCCAATAGAATCCGCACAAATAACGCCAAGTACTGATCACAGCGTGGCGTAAAATCAATGAATTCATAAAGATACCATATCTTTGTGTGTACCTGTACATGCCAGGCGTAATGACACTGACGTTAATATATCCCGATTACAGCTGGATATACAGGCTGTGGATGAAACATTTTTCGTCTTCCGGTCCATAAAAGTGTGTAGCATAATCAGCCTATAATGTTCCCACTGCTGGGGCACAAGTCTCCTCTCTATGAGACGTAATGGGCTTATAATACACAAGATAGACCCAGTGCGAGTTGGGGGACGGTACATGACTTCAAATTTTGGTTCTAGGACATCCTGGTTTCATCACGATGTTTTCCTTCAACGTTTTGAGAGCAGTGGTAATGAAATAAATTACACAAAGTAATGTGCCAGCTTGGATTGGAACCCACAACTTACTGCTCGTAAGTCTGGGCCACCGCTGCTCATAAAAGTGTATGATCCAGTCAAATTGCTTGACACTTCCGCTGATACTTCAATAATGCCTGCTACAGTAGTATATGAGTTGATGTGATGCAATTTGATTATTATTCTCGACGATTGAACTGCAAGGAAATAAGTGGCCTCAGTTATGGAATATGAAACTTCACGCAAATACCTGCATAATAACACCTGTAATTCCCGATGGGTAAAGCAGAAGTGTACCTAATAGTACTTACCCCTATATTATAACCCATATATATGTTTACGTCCCATGTTATAGGGGCGAGCCTATTGTCATCAACCGGGCACAATTCCAGACTCCGTGGCTGCCAAATTTCTGCTGGAAAAACCCAGTTTAATTTTGCCCGACCCGGGAATCGAATCCAGAACCTCATACTCAGCAGTTATAGAGCTTACGACCACCGGAGTAAAAAGACAGTCATACTAAATACGATTAAAAGCCGTAAATGAAAATACAGCAAATTGCAACATTTCCCGGGCCTTTTTAAAGTTTATTTATTAAAAATCTTTTTATTACAATAACATGTAAAAAGTTTGCCAAATTTCAAAACGGTTTGTCGGCAGTTTTTGTCTTTTCACAATATAAAGGGTGTAACAAGACCCTTAACGAAGCCGAAAGGCACTTGATCTCCCCGTCATTGCGATATTTTTTGTTTTTTTGTTGTCTAGATCATACCTGGGAACCACTGAAGACCCCCGTAGTATTCAATCCCTCCATCAGCACAATGTTTTGAGTGCGTTACATTGAGAAAAAAAAAAGTTATTTTTCACTCAAAAAAAAAGTCGTTTCCCAGCAATAATTTTTGAGTAAAGTTACTTAGTTTGATGTACATAATGCTGGGTTGGCTTCAAGAAGCGTCCGTTTACATCCTGTACCTCTCCGGAGATTTTGTTAGTTGTTGCAAAGTATAAAGGAGATGTTCCAGAAATGTATGGAGCCTGGGCCTATGTACACTATAATTATGTAAATATCGCTATGTATTACAGTAACTGTTTTTTATTGTTAATTTTCATTAATTTCACTTCGTTTCAAAGTACATTCAAATTAACTTGGGCAAGGAGAGGAATACAAAATGAAATTAAATATGGTGGATCAGATCAGCAGCAAGCGAAAAATGACATTTTGACAATAACATTTGATTGACGTGTGTCGTAATACCTGCGATAAAAATAAACAATACGAATTTCGAAAATCTTGGGTTTCGATTTCGATAAAATACTACAGATCCAAACTCAAAGCAAGGAAAGACTCAAAAACGTCACTTCTTAAAACTGTCAAAGCCGTCAAACTACATTTGTCAAACACTACTGTCATGGCTGCCCTAAAAATAGGGTTATTTTATTTAAAAAACTTTCCAAATGATCACTATTGTACCACTGTACCTTTCATCAAATTATTTTTTTAGTATTTTTATGAAATTCTTCTATTTTTTTCCTATTTATCTATGTAGTGTACACAGTGGTGGCCCAAAATCAAACATCTCCTTTCAATTCCGTTGGACTTATGTATTTTGGCCATCATTTTTTTTTTTCAGGTGTGCCATGGCAAGGGTTCGAACAGGGAATACTTTTTATCCTTGATTGTTAAAATACCTATTCCTAAATACCCTTAAAAAAATTGCTAAATAAAAAATTCCCGGTTTTTTTTTTGCAAGATCTTTTTGAAACACCATGTTTATTTAACACCTATAACGTAATCTGCGCAATAACAGTAAGGTAAAAATGTTTCAAATCGCGGCTGAATCCCGGTAAAAGTGCTCGAACTTATGCTACCTGCCGTACGAGAGATTATTTTCTGTCATTTTCATAGGCATTATGGAAATTTTTGTGTCGCGGATAGTATTCGTATTGATTGCCGTTCTTCATTCTACAATACAGGTAATAGTGATATTTATTTTTCTACTGGCTTTTGCCTGCGGCTTCGCCTGCGTTGAGTTCGGGAATCGGTTCGGGGATCGTACTTCCGGAATAAAAAGTATTTATATATAAAAAGCATTGAGTAATAACAAAAACAAATCCAAACTTTCGCATTTAACTTAGTTTAGGCAATAAAAGTTATATTTTACTTTATCCTTACTTTTTTATTGGTGTTATGATTAACGGGGATTATAGGCGATTTTGACTTGATTATTTTTATATTACAGATTTGCCCCGAAGAAGTTTCTAATGTAGGAATCAGTGTAACTTGGCACCAAACACCAACAGCAAACAATATAGAATCGGATCCGCTTTGTTACCGCAATGAAACGTTAGTCACCAGGAACTGCTCTTACGCCGGTTGGACACCCACTTTGGAAGATGTCGCACCTTGTTTAAAAGTTGTTAAGTATTTTGACATTAATTCTTGTCCGCCTGGATATCACAAAATATCAAAAAACAACAATGATTATTGTTACCAAATAGGACAACCAACAGTTTGGAATTCTCCTTGTTTTGCCAGCGGTGGAGCCTCGGTAATTACGGATTTGTCTGCTGAGGAAGTGGAATACCTACTCAATTCTCTCAAAGCCACAAATACATCGCAATATTTTTGGTTGCCAGCAGCAAGACAAAAACTTTTTCATCCTGTAGTGTGGTCTATTCCAGGGCCCAACTGGGGCGAACGTGTTTCAGCGAGTAGTTTTTTGAGTCTGTATACATCTTTCTCAAAAAATTGTTTACTATTAGACATAGAAAAAGGCATACTTGTAACAGAAATCTGTTCTAAGGTCTACCCGAGTTTATGTTTCTACATAAATGACCTTTATTATCCAAGTAAATGTCCCAATGGATACCACTCATTTAGGTTTAAACTTGATAATGGAACATGTTATGGCATCGAAGAATCAGACCAAGGAATGACATTTGATAAATTTGTTCAAGAAAAGTGCCATACACCTATGGTTAACAGTGAAAATGATTTAACGAGATTTATTTTTAAGAAAATAGCTGAAATAAATCAGGTACCAAGTGATATGTGGTGCTGGTTTAAAGCACCTCAAGCTTCTCATGAAACTTATGACTACGAAGAGTATATGCATCATAATGATTCCTTTGAAATTATGAGACCTTCTTCTTTTGAAGGGATAATCAACAACGCCGGCGCTCTAGGTTTAATGAATTCTAGCGCGTCACTACCTTGCATGGCCTGTGAAATGGAAGTTGTTTATGGGAAAACAGAATTTATGTTTGAATACAATGAAGTACAAAATAAAATATTTCTTACAGTTTATTATCCTTCTGGTTTATGGAAATATGATAATAACGACAAAGGAATCCAATGTTTTTCTGATGCGAAAGGATTTTTCAGAGTGGTGGATATAAATGATATGCCCTTTATTGAAGTAAATTCTTCTCGGGAAACTGAAATTGATTTGAGTCTTGTAGAAAAAATTGTATATATTATTGATCTGGTTACCGACAGCTCCGCTCAATATTGGTGCGAGGCCCACACTGTTAACTTTGCATTTATATCTACGGAGAAAATCATAGCCAACCCCAAAGGGAACAAAGTTCATGTATTCGCACTTGTAATTAAACATTATGTTTTACCAGACGATGTTGAAGACATAGCTGATCTGTCTGCTTTAACAGATAACATAACAAACATATTTTCAGCTAAAAAAGTTTTGCTTATGGACATTTTTGATTATTCTTTGGATCACATGATGATTTTATTGCATTTGCACGTTGACGTTAGAGATGTCCATGAAGACGAAGCTGTGAATATACAAGATACATTTGATACATTAAAAATTACAGCACACTCTGAATTATCGAAATATAATTATACTTTTGTAAATTTATCCAGTTCAGTATACTGTTTACCAATAACTTCTTCCGATGGTATTACGCTCGATTGGGAGATGACTCCTATTGGGCATATATCAGCGCCAAAACAATTTTGCCTTCAAGCTAACGGTTTACCGGTTAAGAGACACTGTCAGGGATCCTATATGTTGGGTGGTATCTGGGGAGCAGTAGAAGGCTCTTGTGATACTACTTACGAACCATCTCAAACTACAACTTTCTTGTACAATTTTGTGAAAAGACAGATGCCTAATGATAACATTTCTAGTTTTCTAACGGATGGTCTCAATTTTGTACTCGGTGATACAGATATAATTATTCCTGCCGATATTTATTACTTGTCAATGTCCCTGCAACATATTTTGGATCTTGTTCAGGAAAACACAACTTCGGTAGAAACAGGTGATATAGAAAATATAGCGTGGGTCATGGACAGAATGATGGTTCTTGATTGCAATTATTTACATTTAGCTCAAACACTTAATTCAACCAATGTCATATTAGATTCGGTTAGTGATATTATAGAACTAATAGCGCAAAGAAGTTTAAATGAATCATCAGAATTAAGCAATGTGTCCTATCAATTTGCAGTAAAACCACAATTTGTGGTCCAAATAACGTACCCGGAATATAACAACATCACAGGTATAGCTATGATAAGGAATTCTGTCTCTGAAAACTTTTTAGACATGTTAGTTCAGCCATTGTACAAAAATACTAGCCTAGAAGAAGTCCTTTCTATAGAAAACTTAGAAATCGCTACATGGCTACCCGAAAAAGTTTTAGATACAATGCAAATAAATAACAACCATAGTGATGACAACAATACAAATAAAGATTTTCTTCACATTATCATAACCATTTTCTATAACGATGCAATTTTTCAAGAATTGGCTACTGATAGACACGTGATCAATAGTAGAATTTTAGGAGTATCGATCCCCGACTACATGTCAAATTTAGAATATCCTGTGCCACTTGTATTCAAACAAATTAATCATACCGGCAACTCGGATTGTGGTTACTGGGATTTTCAACCTAAACAGTCCAATAATATTTTAGGTTCTTGGAAAAAACAAGGTTGTTTTATAGTTAAAACAATCAATGATACAACTGTATGTGAATGCTATCATCTCACTCATTTTGGTCAGTTGCTTTCTATACCAGATAATACCAACGAATCTATTACAATGAATAAAAAACACTCCACAGCTTTGAATATAATAACCTTAGTCGGAAGTTTCATGTCACTGTTAGGGATAATTGGTATTTGGATAACTGCTTTAGTATTTGGTAGCTGGAGGAAAAAACCTGGAACAAAAGTTCTCCTACAATTATCAACTGCTATAGCTTTACCATTAATTTTTATATTAATTTTTAATTTAGATTATTCTATGTTTATTCAAGTCAATGGATTGTATGTTATTGTAGAACACAAAAAACTTGAATGTATTATCTTAGGTTCAATGCTGCACTTCTCAATATTAGCCAGTTTCATGTGGATGTTGATAACTGCTATTTTACAATTTATAAGATACGTGAGGGTTTTGGGAGTCAGTAGACCGTCAAGATTCATGTGCAAATTCACATTGGTTGGTTGGGGTATACCCACTTTACCAGTCATTCTTACGCTTGCTCTAGATGCTGAGAACTATATTCCAAGTCCCTCAATCGTCAGAAATATTTGTTATCCTACCGGCTATTATTGCATTGCAGGTGTTGTGCTGCCAATATGTATGATATTGTGTGTTAATGTAACTTTATTTATTCTAGTACTCTACGCTATTTCTCGAGGTTCCGATCAAAAAATGAAATCTACTGACATGGATTTGGTTGGTGCACAACTCAGAGTTTCTATATTCTTGTTTTTCTTATTGGGTCTGACGTGGCTTTTCGGAATATTTTCATTCTCAAACCATTTACTTTGGTCTTATCTTTTTTGTCTGACATCAACACTACAAGGATTTGTATTATTCATATATTTTGTGATATGCGATCCAAATACAAGAAACCTATGGATAACATTAATGAAACCACAATTTATATCAAACTCTTCGAGAAATAGTATTACGAGTATAACTAATGGATAATTTTAAAGGGGATGAAACAATACGCTTATTTTGTCCGACTTAGTTTGTATTTAATCCTAAGATAAAATAATTATTGTCAAATACCTAAGCATAAATGATTACTGCTGTAACTATTAAATAAATTATTTCAACGTAGATATTTGTTTTTTTTTAAACAATCATGTTGTTGTCCTTTTTCCTCTCCGATAGTTTACAAGTTCAGAGACGTTAGTAAACAAAGCAAAATGTGGTATTACGAAGAATTTGGATTATTTTCAAATAGTAAGCAAAATGGTTAGCAAGCCAAGTTTGGTTTAGTAGTACTACATCTTAGGTATTGAAAGGTTCTTTCATAGTTTCAAAAATGACCAATATTATTCACTGTGTAACGTTCCAGTTATTGTTTATGAGTAAGTTATACATTAATTTCTTAGTTATGCAGAATTTTCTGAAAAGGTTGCTTAGACTAGCAAAATTCTAAATATTATAGAAGATATTATGAATTATTTTGACATTGGAAGTGTTTCCTATACTCTTTATACTCAAAATTATTTTAAAGCGTTCGCTGTATCTGGTTGGAAGGCGGTTCCTGCGAACCAAGCCATGTACTCTCTACGTACCGCCGCCTACGGCAAAACGGAAGGACTGTCGGGCGATGAATTGCTTCCAAGAAGTAAGTAGATGCACACTGCCGATTTTCCACAGTCGAATAGACAGAAAACAAGATATACACAGTTGCTTACATAATACTGTTAAAATTGACTGTGACGAGGATGGCACAAAAAATATAGCACAATTTGTATCGGCTATAAGATAGAAGATAAGGCTATAAGACTTAAGAAACGATGGATGGACTGTGTGAAGGTGATAAGGCTAAAAAAGAGATGAATGTTACAAGGTGACATGTATAAGAGATGTGGAAGAAGAAGACATGCTGCACCGACCCTAAATAAATTGAGATAAAGGCCGGAGAATGACGATGTAGCGATGTGTTCCCAGCGCACATTTCAAAGCAATGATATTGTGAATAAATAAATAAATATCGCTGGACATTACACACAGCGCCATCTAGGTGCCACACTAAGCAACGAGGCTTGTGTCGTGGACACCAGATAGTTGATAATACTACATAGATACTTTTAATAATAAAATAAAGTATCCATATTTTTACGACAAAGGAACATTAGGCAGAGTGTTTATCTTTTTTTTTTCAGGGTACGTCCACAGCATCTACAAGTTTGGTTGGTGTACACCTGATTCAATACAACAGGTGTTTCTCCGCAAAACCGCCAACATAACTCTATCAGATTGGCAATCTACACAAGCTAATTACATTTATGTAAGTTTTAAGGGTAAAAGTAAAAGTAAAAGTTGGGTAACGTTCCACAAGTCCACAAACAAAAATCACTACATTATTTCGGGAAACTTAAATACTCTTTTTTTTTGCGTCCCTGCTTAACTTAGGTGTCCGTTTTTATGAACAGTAGAGCAGATATTTCATATAGTACCAACGAATTAGGCGCTGGTACGTCGGTTGGAACCTACAATACCAATTATATTCATGCCATTTCTTTCAGTTACTGGAACACGGAGATACAATAAACCATAGGCTGGCCTGCATTGTGATGATGGCATACGTGCCTAGAAAATATTTGTTCCGCAACAGTCGCCTCCCACTTTACTACTGCCAAGGAGACCTGTTTGATGTTGTGAAGATGACGTTTGCACGATTGGACTTACATGAGTTTTATATTCACCAGAAACTCAACATTCCAGCTAATTTCTTCTTTAGATTCTACCACCCTCCTCCAGTATAATTGAATTACAGAAATTAAAATATTTTCCATAGTGACTCATTTACAATAGAAGTTATTATTGTGATTATTTATTTTAATCGAACACAAATGATTCATATGTTATTAGCACTTATAAACTATGTTAGTAACATTTCTCATTAAAATAAAACTAATTCAAAAACTTATACCTACTCGTACAACTAAGTCCGCTTCCCGCTGCACCAGACCTGCAGCTGTGCATAAGGATCCAGTGCCCAAGGCACAGGCAATCAGGCTTATCCCTATCACCTTTAGAATGCAGTTGGTACTCCCCTGAATCCTTTGCTGATGGGATGCTGTTCTTTTTCGCATAATTGCTTGAAAGCTATCTGTATCTGCTTCAGCAAACATGCCCGATACGCTACAGAACCGTGGGAGCCTCAACAGCAGTAAAAGCGATAATGTACTGTATGCGAAGATCGTTGTAGGCCCCCTGCGTATGTCTTACGCACAGGCTGCATGTGTAGCATGACTTGTAAAACGCCTTGAACAAAGTGTGTTTCACTTCTTTAGTACATCGTGCAAACCTACGGGCCAGCATATTACATCGGAACGACCACGCTCTTCGTTCCCTGTCCATGTCACTGTCATCATTCAAGTCCTCATCCACTATATGCCCAAGGTACCTAAAATGCGCCACTCTTTTTAGTGGTACACGTGAAAAGTGGTGGTGGTGAAAGCGAAGATGTCTGCAGTTGAAGAAATCATTAAGATTTTTGCAAGTTAGTGAAAACGTAAAATTAGAAGAGAGAGCGAAGATGATTTTAAATAGTAGAAGAAACACACAACTCAATCAGAAGAAGCAGAATCCTTACAGAAGAATTTGTTTGAAGAGGTGAAAACATTAAATAGGAAAACAGAAAAGGAACGTTGCGGCCGGGTTCCGAGAGAATGCTCAAGCCTTATGACGAGAGGATCTGCTGGGCGCCAGGAGATAAATTGTACGGGTCCGATGTGGAGCAGCTGGGAGTCAGTTCGAATCCAATGCTGAGGAGTTAATTCATCCACGCCACGTGAGACGTCGTGACCTACATAAAGGGTGTAACAAGACCCTTATACTGAAAAAAGTTTTGAGTAACAAATAACAAACAATTGAGTAACCTATTACAAAAGAATAGTGACTACATAACTATAGTTCCTAGTAAACAAATTCAGTTTTGTTATTAGTAGTTCTGTTATTAGTGGCTCGACAAAAATGATAACTTCCTAAACAAATTTATAATTAACGTTGTACCAAAGTGTTCTATAATAAATAACTTATTAAGTGTATTAAGAACAAAAGTGTTATGTAAAAATAGACACATTTTATTGTTAGCGCGTACAAAACCGTTTGGTTAAAACTTGGTCATGGGTTTGGTATTGTTCAGTTATTACTTACATCACTATACTATTCTTGTAACCAAACTATTTTGTTATCTGTAACTGAACATTCCGGGTAAAAGTAACATAGCTTTTTAGTTACTAATAGTGTTTTTCTTGCTTCTAGGTGTTATAAGATGTTTCAGCAAGATATATCCTTCCCCAAATCTTACTAAAACCCCTCATATACTTAGGTACTTATTTCGGCTACAAATATGAGATCCTTAAATAGAATAAGAAAAATAACTTTATTTGTTACAAATATAATATATATTTATTAAGTATCAAATCAATTAATTTTAGTATGAACTTAAATATTAAAAAACACTAATTTTTAAACTTATTATGCAGTTCGCTTAACCTTATATTTGTAACTGCACACACTAATTATTGGCATTATTACACAAATCGTTGAACTGAACAGGGGGCTAAAGTGGCTGCTTTATCAGAATCGTAATATGAATCACGTTAAAAATTTAAAACTCTTAAAATGGACTTTGTGGTCATAACCATTAATTTTAAGAATTAATAAATTATTAACGTGATTCATATTATGATTCTGATAAAGCAGCCATTTTAGGCCCCCAGTTCTCTTTTATTTTTCCTACACCACTCTAGTATAATATCATCTGCATAACATATACAATAGTATAAGTTATGCTATTTACCATCAATAGAAAATCCGATACCAGTGCTGCTGAGTTTCTCAATCATTTTATTGACGTACTAGCGACCCGCCCCGTCTTCGCACGATATTTAAAAAACCGCATCAAAATCCGTTGCGGAGTTTTAAAGAAGACTCTTAAATTTAATAAAACTAAATATCAACATTTTTTTCAAAATTTTTCTCCCCTTATTTAAAAAGATAAAGGGAAGGGGGTGACACAATTTGTACTACTTCAGAAATGAATATCTCGTCAACCTACTACTAATACACCCATATTTTAGGAACCCTGATATAATTTTTATGAGCTGTCGATGTAGGTCGGAGCGCTTTTCGGACCGGGACCGCGGTCCCGGATTCCACCAAAAAATACAATAATTATTTTTCAGTAGTATTTTGGGACAATAAATAAAATAAACAAAGTTATGTCGTGGGAAAGTATGGTCAACCAAAAAAATTAGAAGGTATACAAATAAAAGTATTTTTATAAAACGGAAAAATATTTCTTTTATTTCAAAAATGGTAGCCTTCTATTAGAATTCATCATCATCATCATTTCAGCCGAAAGACGTCCACTGTTGGACATAGGCCTCCCCCAAGTGTCGCCAAATTGACCGGTCCAATGCGTCTTGCATCCAGCGGGTCCCTGCAACCTTCACCAGGTCATCGGTCCACCTTGTGGGAGGCCTTCCAACACAACGTCTTCTGGTTCACGGTCCCATCAGCACCTGCCCTGCCCGCTGCCACTTAAGTTTGGCAATTCATCGGGCTACATCGGTAATCTTGGTTTTCTTGTGGATGTCCTCATTTCTGGTTTGATCGGGCAAGGAAACTCCGAGCATAGCCCTCTCTATTGCCCTTTGGGTGACTTTAAGATTTCTGATGAGGTCCATTGTGAGCGACTACCGGTCCCGTATGTAATCACTGGCAAGGCAACACACACTGGTCATAGACTTTCGTTTTGAGACATTGCGGTAAGTTGGACGAGAAGATACCGCGCAACTTCCCGAATGCTGCTCAGCCCAGTCGACACCCAACACCGCTATATACGTAAAATTTGTTATTCATCCCTCATTACATTATTTTATGGAAAGCCTCCCCTATACATATATTTTAGTAAATTTAATCTCTTCAGTTTTGTGTGGCTGTTTATAGAGGACACCTACTCTCTAAAGGAGCTGGGAAATCCGGAGTCCAGCGCAGTTAACCAGTTCAAATGTGTATTAAAAAAAAACTATATATATATATATTATATTGGTCCATATTTACTTCATAACTGAGTGTGAGCCGCTCAGTTCATTCTCTATATCTATGGGTTTATCATAGCAGTGTGCATGGAGACAAGCAGCAGGCTTCTTCGACAACTATCGGCTTCAAATACTTCTTGGTTATTGCGGGGACATGTGGCGGGGACGTACACAATCCCGCCATATAAGTCGCAAAACATATTTTGTTTACATTTTAGTTGACAGCTGTCGAAGAGGACACGATTCAATATTAGGCTATTACCGTAATTGTATTGTAGGTAGGAGGACTGTAGGCTACTGTGCCCATGTAATGTGGATAATATGGTATCTCATTTGGGCAAGATACCAATTCTTAGATGATATTCTCATAATTATTGAAAATGAATAATACATATGTATTTTGTACATTTATTGGTGTTTTAATTTACTTTCTCTTCTCCTTTTTTAAAAGATACTGGTGGGGAAGGTACCTACTGCTTCTAAGTGGATAAGTAATATTGGATGTAGAGACTTGTCTTCGACTGCAGCGACTGTCTAAAGCGCGGGCGTGCCAAACGTATCAGCAATTCGACAGGTCACACAAGGAGGCTCTACTTGTGCACTCCATGCATACAACCATTACACAACCGAAGCCATTCAAAAGAATTTCGCACATTTAACATCAAAAAACTACAATGTTATAATGTCATCATCTGCCTAGCCTTTTCCCAACATGTTGGGGTCGGCTTCCAGTCTATTAGGATGCAGCTGAATACCAGTATTTTACATAGAACGACTGCCTATCTGACCTCCACAACCCATTTAGTACTGGGTAATACGATACCCCTTAGTACGACTGGTTGTCAGACTTTTTTGGGCCCCTGACAACGGCTTAGCGTGCTTTCCGAGGCACGGAGAAAACTCAGTATGTAATGGGTGGTCACCCATCCACAGACCAACCTAGGCAAGCGCGGCTTAACCTAAAGATTGACCTGACCGGCTCTTATTATTTTGCCACGAGCTCCTTATAACCTTACTTTTACCATACTTCATATAACTTGATTCCTGGATAGCCAAAGGAGACGTTTCATTTTCGGCCATAAGATGTACATTTATCGAAAAAGAGGAAAAAATACCACGAAGTTATCAAAAATATTCTCTCGAGAATTTAAGCCTGATTTGTTGTGCCTGAAAAGTAATAGTTTTTCAATTGGGTTCCCTATATGACTTCGAAATACTATACTGCGAAAATTGTTACATCGATGACTATACATCGATGCCTTGATAATGCGACGTTATGTTTTAACTACGCCTCTTTTGTTCGCAGTTTCATAATATCGATAACCTTACATCGAAGTCTTGTTTCTTCGACGATTGTTTGTTCTATGTAACGTTACTTCGAAAATATTTAGTCAACACATTTTTCTTTGAAATAATTGTACATCCAGGAATCAATGGGAACTATGAAAACTGTTTTCGTAAAATAAGTATTTAATAATCAAAAAATGTCTGCTTACATTATAATATGCTGAATTATGGTAATCTAATTTTCACTACAACTCATAGGTAAGTTCTAGTGAAGATTATTTAAAAAATGCAAGATACATTTTGAGACAAAAACAAAAAGTCAAACAAATCCTAATACTCGTATAACATAAAAAAATAACTTTTCGGTACCAAAAAATGTTGTTCTTATCAGGTATACAAAACGTCAATTAAATGCTAATCCTAGGTACTAGGTAGTATTTATAACCTTCTGGTAACAAAATAATTATAAGCTAATCAGAGTTTTAAAAATCAATATTTACTAAAAGATTGTTTACAATTCTGTGATATGGGCTATAGCACGTAAAAAGTCCATGGTCTCCATGTTTTCTCTTTTTTCACAAATTTTCTGAATCGTATCGGATCGCGTCTTGCGGTTTTTTTCCGGCGGGGTCTTTTCAATTTCCGCTTGTGACCTTTCTATAGCATGATTAGTGCTAGCTTGTTCTTTCATCAATTTTCTAATCGTTCCATAAACCCCGTAGCGGTTGTTATTCAATATATCGTTCCACCGACGGTGCCATGCTTCGATACTATTTTGTGTTCTAGGCAGCCTCATTTCGTTCTGTCTATGAATTGACCAAAGCTGTAGTGGAAATAAAGGTGGACTTCTTGTAATTACCACTTTTGTCCCGTCAACGCGCGATTGAGGTTTTCCGAGGACATAATACATTTCAAACCAATTCGTTATAGGCTCTGCTTCTTCTGGTAGTAATTGTAGCTTCAACAAGTTAAATGCTGCTGGAATTTGCTCGGGCGGCAGATACGCTAAAGCAATTAATTGGCGTATTTTAAGAGAAAACTCGCTGTCTGTTCTATATTTTACTGCCAAGCCACTTTTTTGAATATGGCGCCACAAGTTTTGTGCCAAATGGAAAAAGTATGCATGATGATTCGCATTTGGAAACTGAATACGGATTACATTAATCATTGCAATTTCAAAATCTGTTAATATGTGCTGTGGATTCACCACCATACCTACCAAAAAGTCTATTCTTTTTTTTTGAAATCCTCAAAGCCAAAACAAATGGAACTAAGTATGCTATATTTTCCTAAATTAAATTATTTTAGCGGGCTAACTTGTCTAACTTGAGGTTGATAAGGCTTTACTTGTGTTAACAGATCCATAATATGAGTTTTTCTATTTACCCAATTATCACACATTTTTATTAAAACAAATAATTCCAAACTGCAACAAATATACTTTAAAAATCAATACCTCGTTGACTAAATATTTTCGAAGTAACGTTACATAGAACAAACAATCGTCGAAGAAACAAGACTTCGATGTAAGGTTATCGATATTATGAAACTGCGAACAAAAGAGGCGTAGTTAAAACATAACGTCGCATTATCAAGGCATCGATGTATAGTCATCGATGTAACAATTTTCGCAGTATAGTATTTCGAACTCATATAGGGAACCCTTTTCAATTCAACAACATGGCGTCTTACTGTTTGCATTATCTGCTTTCGTTCTGAAATCATGTCACATAAAAACTTAATCTCACGTCGATGTTAAATATGAAAAGTATGTGTTCTTGTAATAAATAATCATTATTTTAATCTTATACACCATTTTCAACTAATTTTAAGCAACAGTGATGATTTCATTGTTAAAACAATATAATACGTACTACTTTTCTGTAGTGTACTTCTGAACGAAAAATTATTATTATTACATTTTGCCTGTCAGTCGAGTCTCGTTCGTCTCGACTTTCGTGGTTTTCGATGTTATTTTACGTTCTCTAATTTATGTTTTGTTCCTACGACTTTTGCTTTGTACAATTATTATCAAATAACAATTTCTAGGTTATGCAAACGTCATCTTTACAACCTGGCATAGCTGTCATAACACTCACGACAAACCTCAAACATTTTTATTTTTTATTGCGTGCATAAAAACCATATATTATTATGTAAAAAATATTACTTTATTCTTTTCAGAGGTTTGTTTCCCAGCTTTTATAAAATGTACATGTTATGGCCGGAATCCCATAGAAAAAATGAAGCATCTCCTTTCAACAAATTTTCAGTGAGGCTTTGTTATTACTTCCTCTTACAAATAAGGCTAGTTTGACTGAGTTAACACCGGGGCCCAAGAAACTATGGAGTCTTTCCCTTCCTTTCAACTGTAAAAACTCGTCGTCGCCAGCATATGCGCAGACACAGGTGCACCCTTAGTTAGTTCCCTTCAATATGGTTGAGCTGAACGGGGCTGATCCATGCGTCATGTTCGTGAACGGGCGCTGTCAGCTGAGACTGGTCATCTCTTAGCTGCCTCGGTTTATTGTAACTACTTTGTTTTTAAATTGTTGATAATACTCTTTTACTCTGGACGCTCTTAGTGTGCACGTCTTTCTACATCGTTCTCATATATATGTATAATCTCAACATGAATGAACAAGATCTTGTAACAATATTTTGATTGAAAAGAGTGTCCATGGAGTTTCTTGCCCATTCTTCTGCATAGATATCTACGCTTTGGAATGGGCAACTACAGCACTTTCACAAGTTATTATGCCTTGTGTCTGTGACTGTAGCTTCGCCATTGTTTTTCGGTCATTCAAAAGGGCCTGTTATGGTCTAATTGAAATCAATGCTTTGAGTTTGAGTTTGCACTCTTTCTCCCCTTACTTACTCTCATAGTCCGATGGGACGGCAATCCGGCACGACTGGGAGCGACCAGGCGCAACGTGCTTTCTGATGCAAGGGAGTACACACCACCAACTTCCAAACTTCAAGCTGCTTGCAAGCCTTGTAATGCAAATGAGTAACATAACCCTATCAAATTACATATATAAACTAAATAGTAATAAACTGTCACGGTCACTAACATTATCATTTACGCTAGCAACGGGATTTTTACCATGTTATGTTTATCCGTAATCGTGGTGCTTGCAACAGCGCCGAAATATCGGGAACTCAAAATGAACAGTAAACATCCCGTATCTGGTGTTAATGATAAATAGTTATAGTAAAGGATACAAACATATTGTGTAACCTAACTTTTTGACAGTCCGGTTGGCGCAGTAGCTGAGCGATTGACTTCTGTGCTGCGTGTCGCGCGTTCGATCCCCGCACGGAACAATTATTTGTATCGCCTATAGGTAGTTGTTCCGGGTCTGGCTGTTTGTGTATGTGAGTATAAATGTTTGTAAACGCACCCACGATACAAGAGGAATTCCTAGTGGGGGGCAACGGTTAAAAAAAAATAGTATGTACTTTTAAAGTAAATATAATGAACTAAAGTGTATTAAATGTTGACATTTTGAACTTAGGTATAATGACTATCGATATTTTTAATCATTAGATATTTTAATCGCTCGGCATTTCAATGTTAGACATTTTCAGCTTACTTATAACGATTTGTGATATTACGATACAATCGATATTTATTAATTTTCGATGTTTTGACCTTTGACATTTTACCCGTAGGTATTTTAATGTTCGACATTCAAATATGTACCTAAATATTCTCGTATTAAAATCGTTGTCTGACATCCGGATAGGCATGCAGATGATCAGAAGAACATACAGACGGATGGCATTACGAATTTATTTGTCATTGGTCTATGGAACCCTAAATATAATGTTGAATGTTCATGCTATAAGTCATCATCTGCCTAGCCTTATCCCAACTATGTTGGGGTCAGCTTCCAGTCTAACCGGATGCAGCTGAATATCAGTATTTTACATGGAGCGACTGCCTATCTGGCCTCCACAACCCAGTTAGTACTGGGTAATACGATACCCCTTGGTAATCCTGGTTGTCAGACTTTTTGGGTAACTGACTACCTGTAACGACTGTCAAAGATCTAAAATGGAGAGTCGGGACCAAGGCTTAACGTGCTTTCCGAGGCACGGAGGAAACTCGGTATGTAATGGGCGTCACCCATCCACAGATCAACCTAGGCAAGCGCGGCTTAACTTAAAGATCGACCTGAGCGGTTGATATTATTTTGCCACGAGCTCCCCGAAACATGTTCATGCTAAAAGTATGTGTATAAATAGACTCTCCATTCCTCCTTAAAGTCAAAGCAACGTAAACAAACTACAAATAGAGTGAAAGATTCTCGAATTCTCGATGCTGACCACAGATGTCATCTCACTTTTAAAATGAGTGCGCATATTACGCAGAAAACATGTTATCGCATTCCATTTGGGAAAACAAACAAATATTATGTTATGTAGCAACAACAAAACACACTCTGAAAAACTTCATTAATGTGACATCGTACGGAGAGTATGTACGACTGGAAGACTGTAGTAATTTGTGTTATATGTTTGTATCCTTTATGATTACTATTTAATTTATAGATATCATTTGATAGTGTTATGTTAGTCATTTGCATTACAAGGCTTGCATGCATCCTGAAGTTTGGAAGTTGGTGGTGTGTACTCCCTTGCATCAGAAAGTACGTTAAGCCGATGCGCCTGCGCCTGCGCCTGGTCGCTCCCCAGTCGTGCCGGATTGCCGTCCCATTGGACTATGAGAATAGGGAAGGGGAGAAAGAGTGCACCTGTGTCTGCGCATACGCTTGTGCACTGTAATTTCGAAGTGTCGTAGTTCGGTCTGGATTACTATTATTAAATAAATTAAAATAGTGCTGAGAACGTATCCTAAAGAAGGTGTTATTATAATGTTTCTAGTATGTTTGGAGCCAATAACATGCCTGATTCGAGACTTTTCAATTTGCCACGATGACTTCGAGAATGAACCCGCCGATGGAGTGCTGAAGGAACATACATTTACCTGGCTTGGCTTTGTGCAGTACATTCACGGTAAGATATTTTAAATACTTTTAGGTAAACAGGATTAGAAATAAATAAAGTGATGTGTGAGCAGGTACAAACATAAAAATGGCGAAATGTTACACCTCTGCCAAACCTTTTCGGGATTACGGAGATTCTGGGATCACGTCCTTATGTTTTTTAACCTCCGAATTTGCATATCAGTGGTCGATATTCGTTATCATAAGGTTGCTGTCGCAGGTAAGATAACTGTATGGTTGAAAATTCAATTGAATTTTAATCAAATGAGCAGTATAGATCAAACTAACTTTGAATTTAGCCGTTATTTAGTTTTTCCTTACCTTTGTCATTCGTGCTAGGCCTATCGTAGCTATGTGATGAAGTAAACCTAATTCATCATCATCTGACCAGCTTTGTTTGTTGTGTTCGGCTTCCAGTCTAACCGGATGCTGCTGATTAACAGGTAAATCTAACTACCATGTTCAATATTAACAGTTGGGAACTTAAAATAAATGGCAGATGAACAGCAGAAAATGATTTGATCATACAGGCTTAGGTTTAGATCAGTTTGCAACACCATCCCAGTCCATTCCTCTATTAATCATTGAATATTATTGAACAACGCTATCTGAACAGATATAGCTTTGCACTAGCAAGTTACGATGTATAGCGAACACAATGGTAAATTACTGACTAAGAAATGATGGGTTACGTTCATCCTTCTTGAATTGAAATACTTGATGACAGTGACGACTGGGCTGCCGCATCACAGCAAGGCTCCTCGTGTCATCCTGGTCCACAAGCAGTTTGCTCTCGGCACCGCTACGGACATGATGCATCTTCCAAAGAACTACAAACTGTAAGTCGTTTTTATCGAAACCTAGTTTTATTACAATTTGAAGATGGAAGAATGTGCTGGAAAGTTCCTCTTTTCAAAAGGGAGACACCCTCCTAATAGATGTCCCAAGTTTCAAGTTTCTTTTTTTTTAATAAAGACTGTATTCCCGGTGTGTAAAAACATGGAAAGGAGCTATAGAAGTATACATTTGGGTCGAGCAGGTATTGAAAATTGTGTATGGGAAAGTGCAATATTTTTTCGGGATTAAGCTGTTCAGTTTAATGCTCTATACCTCACAGAAATCACACTTAATTATCCCCTCCCCCTTCTAATTCTTAACTTAGTTCTGAAAGAGACTCTTCAGTCTCTTCTTCCACGAAAAGGAACATTATGTTTCAGAGGTAACATTGTATTTGGTGATTATGAACGCGACGAAGAGGAGTGTGGCTTAACGCACCAACAAATTAAGTTTGGCGTAAAATGCACGCGCGCATATATAGAAATACCACCGCTCGACATCACACCTCATCCAGAATTCACAAGGTACTGTTTCTTATTGAACTTGTTGCTTCGAATGATCGAAATTAAGAAAAGGGTTTCCTTCCTGTTTGACCTTTACACGAGCTTAGTTTTTGTTTACGACTTAAACCTCTAAAGGTCTATCCACACATATATACGGCCGTGCCCGGGACCTGGATGGACCGTGCCCTCAAAAAAATATCGGTGTGTACAATTTATATGAACTCGTTCACACACGTCCGTGCCTGGGCCGGCGACGAAGCTTCAGTGCCTACATGCATTCGGCCACGGCCCTGTCACGTCCCGGCACGGCCCTGATAGGTGTGGATAGACGTTAAGGGGTCAATTTATTCATCATTGGGAACAGCTTTAACGACGGGATGAAGCCTGAGATCGCGTAAACATTCAGCTGTTCTACTTACTGGAGCTCACAAAAATCATCAACATGTAGGAAAACTTTTTTTTTTTACTTATGGGAAATCATCAAATGAACCCTCCCACTCTGGGCGGAGCGGCAGGGATTGTCAGACTTGTACTGACTAAAACCCATCCATGTTCCTTCTCTTGCCCTTTGTGTCCCAGGGCCGCGGTATCTCTTTCGAACAGTCCCGCAACCCTGGCATCGGTCCTTTCGGACCCCTTCCTGTTTGCTGATATCTCTTTGAGGTGCGCGTGGAACACGAACGCGCCACCTAGCCCATAGGTCACCGTCCACAGGCCAGCGCCTACGGTTGCCGTAGGCCACCATGTGGCCCCCGACACCCGGTGCGTCTCCCGCGGCGGCTGGGACGTGAGGTTCTCTCCCTCACATGTAGGAAAACCTGATTTTCACAAAAAATAAGCTTGTAAAAGCTTTTTGCATAAGTCAAAGGTCATCATTCTATTTTATTGATCCTATTCTGATTTACCAAACAGACTTATCGATATGTCGCAGTAAGATAGTTTTAGCCGTGATGTCGATATATTCCTAGAAATATAACTATATCCCTGAAGATAATAAGTAATATGAATGCAATTTATAACTATCTTAATAAACTTACAAATAATAAATATGTATACTAATGTGAAATAATTATTATATTTGATGTAAGACCTCATCTCGGGACTTGGAGCATCCGGCCTCGGACAGGTTTAGTTCAGGAAAGTAGGTAATACTTTTGGTTATAATTTCAGATTAAAATGGGGTTTTAATTTCGGTGATCATTTACTATTTCTGGCAATTTTCTTTTTAATTTACTTTTTACTATAAATGTGGTGTTAAGTTAAACTTATGCCATACAGAACTATATAGGTAATCAAATAGTGCGAAGTCAATGCCGCGGGGCATCCCAAGGGATATAACTATATCAAGGCTGTAACCATCTTACTGCGTCAGATACACTAATAATATACTTATTGGTCGTGTTTCTTGATGTGTCCTACACCCAACTAGTACTTGTAACTACGACCAACTATGATGCCCAACCTCCAACATGCTCTTAATGGCAGAAAATGTTAATAAACGTTTATTACAGATTCGGAGTCGGCAACAGTTTAGCTCTCGTTAAACTAATTCGACCGATGAAGTCAAGTAAGTACCTAGCTTTTTGTATTCTTATTTTATACGTTTTATTGAAGAGTCTTTTTTTTTTAATATAATCTAGAATCAAAGCATTGTTAAAAGAAAATAAAACCCTCCAATTGATTTTCGGACCACGCACAATGTACGGTTCCATCGTTGCTCATCAAAATATTTTGCCTCCGAACGATGATTTTTATTGTAATCATAAAAACAAAGTTGCATTTGCTGTTGAATAACATGTGCTCCCATACATTGTGTTTAGGAAAATATGGTATTCAAGTACATTTTATAGGTGTCCCCTTGTTTCGCAGACAGAATTTTCATAGAATTTCGTTTCGCAGAAAATGTTTCATACAATATTTGGTCCTTGTATTTTTATTTCGAATATTATTGTTTAAACGACTATTTGCTTGAATTAAACATATTTCACAGAAATACAATTCAATGAAATTAATAATCACATTTTTTATTTAACAAACTTATCATACAGTAGAATTATTTTTTAACGAATATTGTTTGTTCGGTGTATTTTTCCATGACATTAAAATACTTTTCGAAATTTAATTTTACCACTTTGTCGGCGTAACTAAGCTATATAATATTCATGCCAAATTACAGCTTTCTGGTACTAAGAGTCTTTGAACTAAGCTGCGGACAAACGGACAGACGGACGGACATGGCGAAACTATAAGGGCTACGGAACCCTAAAAATGAGCTTCGCCATACATTTCGACTGCGTAGATTTTGATGAAATAGCAGATTTTTGGAATAACCGGCGCACAATTTCTTTTCTAGAGGTCCAGAATCATTGGTACCGAATTCATGGTAGCAGTTTACGCGGCGATGTATTAAACACAGAGTATCTTTAACTAGGGTCAAATTAAATTTGCTAGTGAAACTCGGCAAACGTGACGGGTATCGGATTATTAAAAAAAAAAATAGATTAATTTGTATTTTTGTTGTTTTTTAATTCTTTCTCACGATATGTATTCCGGTACCGTTTTTTTTTCAGTAGCGGAATTTTGTGTTTGAAAATGCTTAACGGTATGTTTCGGTAGAAACACTATTACCTTTACAATGTTTGTTTTAAAAGATTGACAAGTGCATATGCCAATCATCCGTTTTTTTCATGCCACATCGGACCGTAAAATATCGGACTGCCGGACAGTAAAATTCTTTGTAGTACACAAACGCCCTAAGGGTTAATTAACGGTAACAGCCCGACCTTTATTTATAAAGGTATCGGTATAGCTCAACCTTTATTTTAAAACGGTACCGATATTTTTCAGGTATCTTACCGTAACCTCTAACCGTAACCGCTTTCAGTCCCTGGTTGCTTGCGCCAAATAAACATGTTTTCCTTTTTTCTTTAAAGGGCTAACCTAGTTTACCTGTGTATAATTATTTTGATTTCAGACTACATGATCCCGATATGTTTACCGTCGATAGTGGAACGCACTAGGAAGAAGAAAGTTAGAGCCGTGAACTTGGTTGACTATATTAGCAGTATGTTTTTAAAGGTTTATTTACTAATGAATTATTTTATCTATACTAATATTTTAAAGAAGTAAAAGTTTGTAAATTTTTACGTTTGTATGTAGTGGGTAATCTCCGAAACTAGTGATCCAATTCTTAAAAAATCTTTCACTGGCAGAAAGCTACATTATTCGTGAGTGCTATGGGCTATAAATTATATTAATATCATGCATATTAGCCGAGCTATCACAATGATTGAAATGCTAGTATAAAATATGTTAAAAAACCTTGTCCGATCCGTGAGGGTATTATTAGGTATCGAGATTAGATTCTATTTATGTAATCCTTTTTGCATTTAAGACTGCATGTCTCAAATGCTTTTAACCAGTTACTATTACAGTTATTGTGTTGGCAATATAATAGAATTAGTGTACACCATAAAAAAGTCAATTGCAAAATTTGATTCTCTAATACAGCTCACAGCTTAGAAGAGGTGTGACTTTATCGCGTTAAGCAACCGTTTACAAGCTTTGGTCTTCGTTACCAACTAGTAGCATTATACGTAGTCAAAGGCTTGACAATCGTTCTTTCAAATTCTACTAAAATGCTTTTGATTGTTTTTTCTCCATTATACAGCCATTAGTCAACTGTGCTGTTTAACAGTGTAGAGATCACCCCTTAAACAACCTCAAGAATTGTCTTATCCGTTACTACAGCTACATAAGAATCTTTGACTGTGTCTGTAATATATTACTCAGTACCTTTAAGAGCGGTATTTTGTCTATTAATGTGATTTTTTTATTCCCTTAGAACAATTCAACATAAGAGAAATACCCAGAATAGATTTTTATAAAACAAAAACTCAATTTGATACATTTTCTGATTCGAGCGGTGCCACTTTTTTGAGAACCCTTAACGCGTTTACTTTACCATGGACAAATTTGTACTTCGCGCTTCCACCAATTTCTATTATTTTAAAGACTGCGTAAATATATTAACGACAGAGCCACTGGTATTCACTGGTGTCGGCATGCAAAAAAGGCCAACACAACCCTGGTACCCTCAAAATAATAATTTTGTTTGTATCTTATTAACTTATTTTCTATTTTTACAGCTGTGCCAAGAGATTTTGATTCGGAGAGATTGGCCAAGAAGACACTAAAATTATTCACCCATAAAGAATGTAAACAACATCGAATGAAAGGGGTAATGTTGAAATTCACGTAACCTAATCAAATCCTTACTATGTACACGCAGCTCCATTAGGTGGCTAAAGACATGTGCGGTCCCAAGACATGTGCTCCCAAAAGACATGTGCGGTCAAATCCATGATAGGCCCAAGTTGGTTTTTGTATTTTGACAAAGTTATAACTACCTAAAAACTAACTTTAACTGTATGAAAACTAAACTATATAAAGGTAATTTTTTACAAAGAACTTTTGCTCAGCTCGTAACAGAACTTAGCGGGGCGGTGGCGAGTTCGCAAAAGTGGCATACGTCCGACCTCTAACGCGTTTCGCTCGGGACTAAAGGACGCGGCGCGAGCGCCTGAAAATGAAATAGTTATTTGTGCAACGAGAGAGCAAAGTTGTTTTTTGCTGCGAGTACTGATTTTGACGATTGAATCATGAGCGTAGCGATTGATAATAAAGTTGAATCTTGAGTGTGCCGAGGGATTCAAAGGCACGAGATGCAAAAAACTTTGCTCTCGTGTAACACACATAACGTTTCACTTCAGCAGCGAGAACACTTAAGGAGATAAAATAATACACTGCAATAGATTGAAATAACTATTTTTTGTGAATCAAGATAATTAACATTGTCGGTAGATGTACCCACAGTCAAACCATTTCAACGGTTTTGTGGGGCTTGTATTAGACTTATTTTTTGTACCATTTTTTGATAATAAAAAAAAAAAAAAACAATGAAATTAAACATTTTAAAAGTTAAAAGTAACTGCTTTTCTGCAAATTAAAAGTAACAGATTTATTTGGCAACGTTATAGTTGCATTGAGTTGAGTTTGATTATCTGGGGTTACGGTTTCTGCTTCGGTGGCGGATTGAGAAGGAAAAACGGTGAACGTTGGTGACTCTGGTCGGCTTTCTGTAGGTATAAGTACACTGTCGTCGCGTCGTTGGAAGTTTATGGACGTGGGTGAGTCCAAGGATTCGAGGTCAAATTCAGACTTATTGTTTCCACTATACGCTTACAGATTTTCGACTTATTTTCTATTGAGTCTTCAATACAGCCTTCTGCAACCGTATTGGACTTCCACGCTCCGTGACGTTTTAAAGTGGTGAGATCGGCTCCGGAATCAGACAAGAGCGTTGCCGAAGTTCTCCGAAAGCAGTGACCCGTGTATAGCTGAGGCTCTTCCAGTTTTAAGAAAGTGGCAATTTCTCGCGGTATAGCACCTATTTTATTTACTCCCATAGGCTGTCTTGAGCATTTGTTATTATGGTATTGTATGAAAAATCAGTCCGTTTTTATATTGGCTGGACGTATTCTTCGCGTACGACAAAAGACCTGTCAAGGTTCGTCTTCGTATTTTTCAATTTTACTAACAGTAATTTATCTGAATGCTTTTCGATATTATTAACTGTTAGCTGTAATAGCAAGTTATTGCGACACTCACCACTAATTCCTATGATCAGTACAACCTGTAATGAAAATATTACATAATTAATATGCATAATTTAACATTTACAGCATCTTTTACATATTTTAACAGTATTGCTAAGCCAGACTACGATTCATTGCGCCTCCAAAAATTTGTAGCAGGCAGTAGTACCTGTATACATAACAGTCTCCACATAAATTATAATAACTAACAACATAGATTCATAGGTAGCACTTACTTTAGCGGCAAGAAAATTGCAGTCCTGAGCTTCACTAAGAAATTTTTCTATGTTAAGGGCCGTGAAAATTTTGGACTTTTTAGCTCCAACTGACATTCTTTTTAGAAAAGATAAGAGTTTCGCGTATGTTTCAATATGCACGTTATGTTTTGTTTCTAAAGTAGCTTTCAAAATTGAGTAAATTTATTCACATTGTAGATGATCGCCTCGTCTGTGATAAATCTAAAAAATAAGATAGCAACACCGTCTCCGAAAAACTGCTTGCGCCCTTTGTAAGTCTCCAATCATTGTAGACATGGTATGCTTTCAGATATTTCTCGCGAGACTTCTCAGGTAGGAAACTTAATTCTGCATTAATAACTTGTTGTTTTAACTCTTCCGGTGTTGAAATACTGTTCTCGTCGCTAGTTTCACTAATATTTTACGATTATTTTAATATTTTTTAACTTATTCAACTCTTTATGCCAGCCACGAAATTTTATTCCTGCTCTTTTATTTAAATTAAGGCGTGTTCGGAAATAGCACCCATAATATTTTATTATTCAAAATATATTACGTAAAATTATTGAAACTAGAAATATATATTTACAGGTTAAATATCAGTTTTATTTGCAGTAAATACTTATTTTCGTTTAAATACAACAATAAGTTAAAAATTCAATAAATTACATTAAAAGAAATAATTATCTTTTTTCTAAATTTCTTTAGTTAGTACGAAATTCCGAATGTGTTTGTCTTTGCGGTCGAATTCAAAATCGGAACTTCGAAAGGGCTGGTCTTTGTCTCTCTCTATTTCTAATGGCGGGAAAGAGATAGATTGTGAATGTTTCGTCGAATGTAAAATCGTATTTTGCTCACTGATTTCAGGCAGCAAAACCTACATGTTTTAGCTACTGAAGTGAAAACGTTTTTTGTTCCATTTTTTACGACCTTTATTATGGTATTATTGTTCAAATGGTATTATGGTATTATTGTTTTATTGTTCAAAGTCTAATATAACTCAAATGAAATCATAATTAGACCATAATAATATGTTCTATGTTCTATGTTAAGGGTTTGGTTTCCGCACTTAGTCCTTAAAGTGGACCATTGTACGTGAGCCATGGTGGCCGTTACTCCAACCAGCCCACCACCCTCCTGAAGCAGATCAGACTTCCCGGTCTTCTCAGGACATCCGCAAGGGATCTCGGTGCTCCAAGAATCTCCTCGCGGATCTGGGTGACGCCGGTGCACTCGAGGAGTACATGCGCTACCGTTTCCTCCGCCTCCATGCACGCTCTGCACAGGGGGCTATCAGTGATACCTAGGGTGTGGAAGTGTTTATTCAGTGAGCAGTGTCCAGTGATGGTCCCCGCCACCAGACGCAGACTATCTCTGTCCAGGCGCAGAAGGCGCTTGGTCAGCTGTGTATCCAGGGATGGCATAGCCTCCTTGGATTGCCTACACCCTGGTGTCGAGGTCCACCATTTTTCCGCTTCTGTTTGAGTGTGTTCCTTTAACCAGCTCCTTAGTTGCTGGAAAGGAATGGGCACAATGGGTTCAGGTCCGAAGGCTTTAGTGCTGGATCCCCTTCTAGCGAGTTCATCAGCTGCATCGTTTCCAAGTGATCCACTGTGTCCTTTGATCCATTGTAGTGTCACCGTGTTGCGGTTTAGTACCGTAACTCGTTCGAGGGCATTATGGCATTCTAGTATTAGTCTCGACGTAATCTGGTTTCTCTTCAATTATGGTCTTAATTAGACCATAATTTAGACTTGTCTTTGCGATTTAATTGGATGCAGTAAAGTGCAAGTAATCGTGTACCGCACGGCCGAAATATCTAGATCAAAGTGTGAAATATGTAATCTTTTTTTTTCATAAATTATATCCTTGCTATTTACGAATGAAACACAATACAAAACGACGTTTATCTAGCTGACCTCGCCTTAATGTTAAAATTCTGCCGGGACTGTGATACGTATGGTCATAACAGTAAAAACGACCCTATTGTGTATGCAGAAACTGGGCAGCGAAGGCGTCACCCACGTGTTGTGTAGCTCCGGGTGCGGTGTCCGACCTGGGGCGCCCATCATCAGCCACGCTATAGACGGGTCTTACCAGCTGATCGGAGTGACCGCGGGTGGAGCTCCCTGCCGCCGCCGGTCCATGCGACGCCGTCTCAACAACGAACCGCCCCTCTACATAGACGTCTACCCCTACAATACGTGGATCACGAATGTTATCACGGCACACCACCTACCTAAGCCGTACCCACAAAATGTTATGCTTGTTGATGCTGGCGCCAGTAAGTGTAGTTTTTTATGATGTTATACGGTAAACCGGTTTAAACCAGGATGAGGCTAGCACAGGAGCATGGAGATGGGCAAAAACAAAGAAAGGCCTTTACCTTGCCCAGCTGTGGGTGAAGCCGGGCCATGATTTGGGTGTTGATGATATCGTAACAACTAACAGGCTTTGCTCCTGACGGTGAATGGCCACTGGATATTTACAATACATTTACAATATTATGTTAAAAAAAAAACTGTCCGTATCTAAATATAACTAAATATATGATGCACGAATGTCCATAAAAAGATGATAAACAACGGGAAAATATTATGGTTGTTATGATACTGCCAGCTTTAATTTTCTAGGATAATCTGTTGATTGCCATCCAGATTTTCTGGGACAGCGCATTCCACGGAAAAAAGACTAGATATAAAGGGTGTAACAAGACCCTTAACGAAGCCGTCAACCAAGCATTCTGTACATGAAACCAAGTAACTTTACGCAAAAATTATTGCTGGGAAAGGAATTTTTTTTTGGGGTGAAATATCACGTTTTACGGTAAGACTCAATGTAACGCACTCAAAACATTGTGCTGATGGATGGATTGAATAGTACGGGGTTCGTGGAGGTATTTAAAGTAAAAATCTTACATTAAAAACATGTATTTAAAAAAAAAAACTTTTGATAAAGGTGGAACTTTGACCCCCAACATCTCCGTAACTAGAAGGTTCCCAGGTATGGTCTAGAACATAAAAATGATCGCAATGACGAGGAAAACAAGTGCCTTTGGGCTTCGTTAAGGGTCTTGTTACATCCTTTATGTATTATGACGTTGGTGCTGACTGGTTAAAATGTTTTTTTTTCAGATATAGGCATAAACAAATCATTTTTGAGGAAAAGGAAGAAGCAAAGGTCTGGTTGGCGCGCTCGAACTTTTTTGACCGGAAACTTTTGCTACAAGAATTTAGCTGTACAGGCGAAAAAGTCTTCATTCTTTTATTCGGAAAGGTTTGAAGTGAATGCTGATCCTCCTGCTAAACTTAACATCATCATGAAGGTACGATTCTTTCACTGAGTAGGCAGTTTTTTTCAACTTAGAAGTATTCCTCAACTTTGCTATATATTAATCACAAAGTGAATGCTGCACTAATATTAAAACGAGGGCCATTCAATTTTCACAATTAGGGGTAATTCTGACCCCATAAACATCCATAAGTCCGGTTAGAATGGAAGCCGATCCCAACACAGTTGGGGAAACTCTACGATGGTGATGATGCACCATCAATAATTCGACTTGCAGACCACTACCACTTGAGATACCAGACGACAAAGGTCACAGAGAATATCTTGAACAAATGAGCTGGCTAGATCCTTTGAAAAAATATTTTTTTGTTTAAAATTGGTCCCATAGAAATATTGTCATGATCTGATCATGGACTTCAGAGATATGGAACGGAACTCTTCAATAATAGACAGCAAATCTGTCGTGATTGCTGTAATCGCTTGGATTTTTATTGTTTACAAAACATCATAACATAACATCACGCCTGTATGCTCTGAGGGGGTACGCAGATGTGTACAGTACACCCACAGTTCCATTTTATTGGGGAAGCTTATTACCTTGAAATGTATAATAAAACGAAAAATGGAAAAATAAAAGAACTTTTTTGCAAAAATTCAAACCAAACTCAAAAACACAAAGTCAGTGACAAAAAATAAATCAAACAAACAATCAAAAGTCACCGACTTCAGAAACTAAAGATATGTTTCACCTTTTTTTGTGTTTTTGAAGTCGGTTTTATTTTAAATAGGAACAAGCCCGCCACAGCTCGACGGACAATTATTTTACTCGCGTTCCTGCCTGCCAATCACCATAATAACCTGCTTCAATCACATGTTTATTGTTACAGATATCTGCGGGCTTCGAATGTACAATAGTGTGTGCTCGCCTGGCTATGCCCAACCGTCTGTCACCACCTCTCATCGAGGGTGTCGGCGGCTACAACATAACTGTAACGTTCCAGACGGAATGGTTTCCATACTCATTCTACTTCTCCATGGGGCTTGATGGTAGAAATACTACGACAAGAGACGCCGATAGATGGCTTCCCGAACGTTCACCTGGATTCTGGTGAGGTGTTTCTAGTTATCGTAATACAATTTTGGCTTTAATTAAGTATTTTATTTTATTTCACCTTATCACCCGACAAGATATACATACAGGGTTATTGAAAAACTCTAATAACCTCTAACATCTTATACCTGTACCTACATTCAAAGCAAATAAAGACCTGATTCTGATTATCTTACAGGTGGCTTCTTTATACATGGTTAAGCAATTAAAATAGAGATGAAATACTCTTTAAGACCACACATTTCTGATACAGGCCGTATAAACATTGTCTACGATCACGTTTTAAAAAAGCCGGGTTTCGAATTATCCTGAGACTTGTAAGAAGCCAAAGGTCAAGGTTCCAATGAGCAGTTTGCAATTACAAAGCCTCATTTACAAGATGCAAATATTACCACTGTAATCTATGTAATAGGTAAGAGCTGTCTAATAATAATATGTACGACAAAATGGATTCAACAAAATAATAATAATACGTGGTAAATGGAAAAATATTCATCATCATCACTATTTCAGCCGAAAGACGTCCACTGCTAATATCCATATAGGCACCCCCCAAATTAATATTAATGAAAAGGAATATTATGATTAAGCATTTATTTCGGATTAAAAATCATAAATTGTTAGAGTAAAGACTTTAAATTATGTTATTAAAACTAATCTAAAATTAAAAACTGCTAGCCTGGAACCCGCGTACACACTGTTCCAGTAACACAAGAGGGCAATCAACCCAACCACACCCAATAAGCTAAAATATAAAAAAAGCAACTTCATTTGCCAAATTAATAATAAGCCATGCTATTTATCAGTAAGTAGCGTAACCAGGTGGCCTACCATGACGTCTTAAAGCAGGAGCAATTCCAGTGTGGGAAAGAGATGGCGCTTGACGACCTGTATAGCTCTGTCTCTTTCTCACACTGGAATTACTCCTGTTTTAAGACGTCATAGTAACCCCCCTGGCTGACATTTTGTTATACAACGTGTAAAAACTGTAATAGAAAGACCTATTACTTACAGATGACAGCACATCAAGCTACTACGATCTGACAAATTTCTTTAATAGATTTTCAATTTTATCGCTACAGCATTAGGTTCAAGGTTGAGTGGGAAAATTTGACAGTTTAGGGTAGCTTGATGTGCTGGCGTCTGTACCTACATAGGTACCCATCACCCTTTTTTTTTTCGCATTTAAAATCATCAAATGACTTCTCCCGCTCTGGGCTGAGCAGGAGGGAGTGTCAGACTTTTACTGACTAAAACCCATCCATGTTCTTTCATAGCCCTTTGTATTCCGGGGCCACGGTATCTCTTTTGAACATTGTATGCTTGCTTGCATGCTGCATCCTTGCTGCATGCTTGGTGTATGCTTGCTGTACGCCTGGTGTATGCTTGTTTGCATGCTTCTTGCAGGGAAATAAAAACCACATATGTTCACAATCAACTGTTTTATAATGATTGATTGATTGATTTATTTTCTGCCGTTTAATGACTATCGATATGAAATGTAAGGCGAAATTCGATTCTGACTGTGAACTTTCTGCGATATGATGGTTCTACTTTAAGATACAAATGTGTACTATAATATTAGTGTCTAACATTTTAGAAGGTAATTATTATCATGCGTATTTGTTATGCCTATAAAAAATATGTTTTAATATCATTATGCGTAAATAAATTGATGCTACAGAATGTTATGCTAAATCATTGTTATGATTAAAGAAATTATGCTTAAACAAATTATGCGTAAATAATGTTATGCGAAAATATAATTAGGATAAACAAAAGTATGCCAAGTTAAATTAGGTCTTAAATTTGTATGCAAATGGTTAGGGAATGTTAAAAAAAAAATTGCATGTTCACTTCGAATATACTTGTTATCAAAACATCTATGTACCAATTATCCAAGTTTGCAAAGTCAATATGTTTAATGATCGGCATTAAGGTTGGGGAAGAGTTTCGCATAAAGTGTGTTCTTTAATAGTTGTACAACGGGGCCTGGAACAGTACGTGACATAGGATGGACTCCTCCAATGGGGTCAGTAGTAAACAAATTTCTAGAAAATGTGAAAAAGAGCTGCGCCGCTTTCATCAGCCCCATCGAAGCGGCATCCGAGAATTTACCTAAAAAAAGGGTAAACTCATTTATTTATATATTTACTAGCTGTGCCCGCGACTTCGTCCGCGTGGACTTAGATCTTTCTCAGCCAGTCAAACAGACAAAGTCATGAGTTGCCTTTTATAATAACAATTATAAAAGGCAACTCATGACTTTGTCTGTTTATTAGTATGAGAATTAACACCATTGTTTTGGTGTTTGTTAATTGGGCTGGTTATAGACGATTCAAACTCGAAGCACTTATGTCAAATAGACCCGTAAAAAAGTGCCTGTGCAAGTAACAGGCTGAGAAAGATGTAAGTCCACGCGGACGAAGTCGCGGGCACAGCTAGTTCATAATATTTGTTTTGATAGAGAGCACCGATTACAATGAAATAAAAACTAAAATCTTCTTAAGTTACGCACAATATTTGTGCATTGAATCTAATCACATTGGTTTTCCCAACAACATGACCGCCCGCTTCACAGCGCGCGCGCTTAATATAATTATTTTGATGCGGAATTATTTTAAAACTGTGATATCTCCTAAGATAGACATTCCTAGCGTGTCGATTACGACGACAGGCGAACGGAGCCAATCGCGCGTCGCAGTATACTTTCGGCTACGATTGGGTGTCGCGGAAGACGCCCGCGGCACAGTATAAATATATTCAGCATTGTGACTCGGCCCTGTCCTTTATTGTATTGTATTTTAATTTCATCTACTTAATTGAGTTTCTTTCTAGTTTTGTGATTGTAAATATTTTATTATTAAAAATATAAAATTTGTTGTGAATGAAATAGGTAGTGTTCAATAAGTTTGCTTACAAAAACATCCCAACGTACGTTCGTCAGTGCGGCGCATTCGCGACTGTTGCGTGCCGAGTGTATGTTGAACTCGAGGGGTGTAGGTATGACTCGGTTCCGACCGTTTGTATGAAGATACACTACTGTAGATATTATTACCGTGCGCGTGCCCCGGTGAAGCTGCTGTACGTGGCTTGGTTATACAGGGTGTAACAAGACCCTTCACGAAGCCATCAACCAAGCATTGTGCACATCAAACTAAGTAACTTTACGAATTACAAAAAATATTGCTGGGAAACGACTATTTTTTTGGGGTGAAAAATCACGTTTTACGGTAGGACTCAATGTAACACACTCAAAAAGTTGTGCGAATGGATGCATTAATAGTACGGGGGTCGTGGAGGTGTTTAAAGTAAAAATCTTACATTAAAAACAAGTATTAAAGAAAAAAAAAGTGAAAAAGTTGGAACTTTGACTCCCAAAATCTCCGTAACTAGAAGGTTCCCAGGTCTAGAACTTAAAAAATGATCGCAATGACGGGGAGAACAAGTGGCTTTTGGCTTCGTTAAGGGTCTTGTTACACCCTTTATAGAATTTAAAACCGAGTACACGATTTAACATTTTTAAACATTGTAAAATCCGTTTCGATCCGAGCCGTTTGGTGGAAATCATCCTTTAGGATTTCGTCTCGTTCGGTTTCGTTAGTCAGTTGCATAGCGTCGGTTTTAGCCGCCGCCGCGCCGCGCGCCTGGGACCTACCAGGCCATCCCTTTATTTTCATCATTCGTCAAGAAAGGTAGTAAAAAGTCAAAGTACTTATACTGCATTTTTTGAATTATTAAAAAATATGTTGCTCTACGTATTTTTTTATAACAAAAACTTTTATTCAATTTTCAATGGTATGTTATATTCGATTGCCAATATAGCTGATGGTGTTTAGGGTTTATCGGCCCGATAATTTAAAAAAAAGCAGCGAGCTCGAACATTTTAGCACATCGGATAGATAAGATGTTATTTTTTTAACTATTCATATAGATATGGAAGTTTTTTGTCGACTTATGCAATAGGTACAAAAGCTTCAGACTTCAGAGCATTATGAATGAAAGACTGAGTGAAGCGAGCTACAAAATTTAGCACCCCTACCACCTCGGATATGTTACAGGTTTTCTTTTCACCTTTATAACAAAATGATTTTTTATTGTTTACTTTTACCCATTTTGCATTGTGGTACTGGTATCATGAAGAAAACTTAGCTGTAAGAACGAGCAAAGCGAGCTTGAAATTTTAGCTTCCCGGATACGTTAGATTTTCTTTTTACCTTGGATACAGATATAAAAGGTGGGCTGGCAGACTAGAAGAATATAGCTTGTATCTAGAAAATACGGGGCATCAGACCAGAAGTATGTACGTAAGGGTTGTATGAAAAGTGCGACTAGTGCGGCCCCTTGCAGTTAGCCGCCCCGGGCCAGTGGTGTATAGTAAGGAAAAAACGCTACTGCTTAGTTGTCCTTGTTTTTACAACATAGTAATGACAATAGTAATAATATTAAGATTAACTGTAGTTCGGGCTTTTACAGTAACACAATCATACATCTATATAAATAAAAAGAGGACCTAGAAAACTGAAATTTGGCAGAGGTTCCCTTTATCATGTAGACAAGGAATAAGGAAAGATTTTCCGAAATTGAACCCCTAAGAGGGTGAAATGGGGGGTTGAATTTTCTGTGAAACTTTTTATTCTCTGGGTCGATTGACTTGAAAATTGGTGTACACACTCTTCAATTCAACAAACATGTGAACAAATCATGGTGAACTTGACGTGATAGATTTAAGACAAACTGTAAACGTTGTTCCTTATATTTTTGAATAAATTTTATTTATTATTATTTATAATTAAAATTTTGAGATACGTGTATCACAGTTTTTCCAAAATTGTCCCCCAACAGAGTCAAATAGGGCTTGGAAACTGACGTAGACATGCGCATGGCGCACTGTGAGGTGCAGGGCGTGCGGATTTGGGAGTGTATTATTTGTGAAGAGTAGGTATCCACTAAGAAAGGGTTTTCGAAATTCCACCCCTATGAAGGTGAAATGGGGGGTGGAATGTTCTGTGAAACTTTTTATTCTCAGGGGCGAGTGACTTGAAAATATGTGTACATACTCTTCAGTTGAAATTATGAGAAACATGTTTCACAGTTTTTCCAAAATCATCCCACAAATATAAAATTCAAAGTCCTGACTGACTGACTGACATATCAACGTACGGCCTAAACCGCTGGTTCTAGAGACATATAATTTGGAGGGTGTGTTCTTTGTGTAGAGTATGTATCAATGAAGGGTTCCCTCTATCTGGCAGAATCTTGATGCTCCGAAATTTATTTGGCATGACACACTTTGCATAATCTTCTTTAAACGAATATTATTAGGACATAAAAAATATTTCATATTATTATTTTTTGACAGATTATATGTCCGAATTTACAATAGCATACTTTTAAAATGGCAGAATTATATTTGGCATAATTACCTTTGGTAAAGTAAAAATTTCGCATAATATCGTTTGGCATAACGTTTATTTAGAGCGACGATTATTTGGTAGAATTTCATTTGGCGTACTACGAAGATGGCAGAATTTCATATGGAATAATGTTATCAGGCATACTGTCATTTCTATAAATAAGCATTTTAACCTTATATAAAAATAAAAATATCGTCTTTAAAAGTCAATACATGTTATGCTATAAAAGTTAGTGACAGAAACGAATCACTGCAAAACCGACTCCACGTAGTCTTGTCTGCCCTACCCCTAGAGTGCAATTTAAGTCCGCGTAGGCGTGGAGGGGCGAGGTGGCCTACAAGCTGAGGAGCAGGTAGTTTTAACGCTCGCCGCCGTAGCTGAGGCTGGCAGGCGAAGCCGGCCAGCAAGCCGAAGCTGCCGTGATGAGCGTCAAACTATCTGCGATGATAAGCTCGCGTGGGACCGCCGGAGCCCCGCAGCGCCGAAGCCATGACAGAAACCATGTCTGCTGCATGTTGCATGCTCGCTTGCATGTTACATGCTTGCTTACATGCTGAATGCTCGCTTGCATGCTGCATGCTGGCTTGCATGCAAGGTGTATGCTTGTTTGCATGCATGATGTATGCTTTTTTGCATACATGGTGTGTGCTCGTTCGCATGCTTCTTTGTAAGAAATACAAAATTATCCGACTATGAATTTTCTGTAATGTGTTCGAAAGAGTCTTTCCATTATTATGGATATGAAATGTATGCCAAAAGGTGATTCTAACTGTAAACTTTCTGAGATATGATAGTTCTGCCTTTTAATGACTATCGATATGTAATGTATGCCTAAAGATGATTCTGACTTACAAAATTATGAGTTTTGAATGTAATTATGATAAATGAGTGTCTGCCAAACGATTTTCTGCGAAAAAAAAAGTTTATGCTATTCGCTATTATGCAAAATAATAGTATGACATAAAAAGTTCTGCTTTAGAGGGTAGACCCATCAATGAAAGGGTTTTCCGAAATTACACCTCTAAATGGGGAGTTGAATCGAAGGGTAACCAACGGGACCTTTATACGACGGATATTACGAAGCCTCCGCTGTCCGTCGGTCCGTCTGTTTGTCAGCCCACAACCTATCTCATGATCCATAATAGGTAGACAGTTGAAATTTTCAGATTTTCAGAGAATGCGAAAGTTTGTGAGGATGGATGGACGTTTGTTACACTTTCACGCAAAAATTACTGAACGGATTTTGTTGAAATTTAGCACACAGATAGTTTATAATCTGCATTAACACATAGAATACTTTTATCCAGGTAATATGATCCCGTGGGACAATTATCGACCTCCACGCGGGCGAAGCCGCGGGCAAACGCTAGTTTATAATATGTAATTACAAAGCTTAAGTAAAGAAGTTCTGAGAGCGTAGTGCGAGCTTTCTCACGCTGAATTGCGTTAACTTAAAGTTTAATTGTATCCCATCTCTATCACCAGATGGCGCTAGTTCAGTATCAGTCAAGTATCAGTACAATTTGAAGTTTACGTTAGCGCGATCAAAAAGGTACTTTAAAAGACTCACACTAGGCCTTCGTATGTGGGTGTGGGTTATAAAGGTCTATCCACACATGTCAGGGCCGTTCCCAGGACGTGGACGGACCGTGTCCTCAAAAAAATATCGGTGTGTACATTTTATATGATTTCGTTCACACAAATCCGTGCTCGGGCCGGCGACGAAGCTTCAGTGCTTACATACATTCGGCCACGGCCCTGTCACGTATCGGGCACGGCCCTGATATGTGTGGATAGACCTTAAGTTATCAATAAAACGCAAGAAACGAACCAGCGCCATTCCTTTTCACCCTGGTTTTTTCCGGTCCTCCATCGATGTAGCCCGTATCAGCAATTCGAAGTATAGATATGTAGAAGTAATAATAATAATCCTAAAAAAAAACAAAAAAAAAACAGTGGCTATAAAGGTCACAGCACACATATCAACTCGGAAAGGGATCGGCACCGTATTAACTCGAGCCCTTCAGCCTAGTATTCTTTGTACGAAACTCCCTACTGCAACGCACACTAATCGGAATCGTAACGTCATCGCCTCGCCTCGGGACAAGCTACGAGTTGACTACGAACCGCGGTGCGGTGCGTAGTCAACTCGCTTACGGTTCGTTATCCCCAAGCTTACGTCACTCCGTACCCGAGCCTACCTCTCTTCATCCACCCTTACGCACACTACTGTTGCCACACGTGGTGTCATTCACAGGGCAACTTCCAGTCAAGCGCGGCGTCGGCGAGCCGTAAGCGCGGCGTCGCCTAGCCGTAGCCGTGTACACGTATCGGAGCTGCTGATCCGCATGCTTACGTAAGTTGACGTCTGTTTGACGGCGATGCGAAAGGCGATACGGTGCCGATCCCTTTCGGAGTTGATAGGTGTGCTGCGACCTTTAGACAGAAGTAAGTTCATTCAGCTGGTTATAATCAAAATGATTTCATGGACGACTTCTTAAAATAACAATCGAAACTGTACAGTCGACCGACCACTGCAACGTAGATGTGTACGTTAGCTGCCAACCATGCATTTGTGCATAGCGTGGCCGTGGATTGCAGCGGACGAACTGACATTTTCATACGAAGCAAAGCAACGCCAAGCTTAAATATTCACGGAGCGTAATATAGTAAGAGGAAAAGCTACCGGCACTTAGCCCATATAGATGCACTTACATATTTTATTATATACTACGTAATCTATTTACATCCCTACCCTACCATGCCTACGTTGTTTCATTTATTTTATTTTTTATACAAATAATTTTTTTTATGTAAAAATCGAAACATAAAGGCATGAAAGGAATGAATATTATAATCTATATACATAGTAAAAATATTTCCTCAACTTTTATTTTTCAGGGAAATACTACGTGTGGACTAAGCGCCGCTTTCATCAAAAATGACCCTAAGTTTGAATGTCACTAGCACGTACCAAAACTACACTACAATCTCGACAACAACACGTGTGCGAGAACCAATATGTATGAAAATGATTAGTTTAATTCATACGGATCACATTTTGCAGCGAAGTTCAACTTTGTGGGCGATATTGACCACATCGCAACCAGCAGCGACACCGCGCACTAGCGGTCGGCTATATCGCAACCGCAACGTTGCAACGACGCGAAAGCTTCTACGAAAGCCAGAGTCGATCTGTCTGTCTACAAGCACGAACCAGGGGCCTTAGTCTGCTATTGCAATAGTGTCAGAATGGTCTATCATTGATTTAATAAGGCCCCTCGCAGACGAATTACCCTTTGTACGCACGTCAAACGAGTTTCGAACGCGCTTCAATACGCCGTGGGCTAGGGGCCTTATTAAATCAATTATAGACCATTCTGACACTATTGCAATAGCAGACTAAGGCCCCTGATCGCAACTACCGACACCGCTACCTCACCAACATTTTGTAGAGTACCACAACGGTACTGCAAGACGCTGCAGCGACACTTCACACATAACCATTGCTTGACCACTTTTTGTGGCATGTGGTGTGGTACGTGTAAATTCTCCCTTATAAAACTAGATAGCACGTAAAAAATAAGTGAAAGAATCAAACCTCTGTAACATCTGCGACTACCGGAATTTCTGAAGGCGCAGCAATTGTAAAAGAACAGACACTTAAAACGAATAAAATCACATAAAATAAAGGCTCGATACTTAGGAATAATGACATTTTAATTAGCAGATATTGATTTGGTATAGGTACTAAGTTTTCTAATTAATAAAATTAGATGTCGTTTACTCTGAACGCTCAAACGGAAACTAACTACAATAACACTACAACTGTATCATTTGTGTTTTCAAAACAATTAAAACAATTGGGTTTATCTACAATAAAAAAACTCTTAAGTATACAGACGATACAATAGGAACAAAAAATGTGTGTAATGTTAATAATTTATAACCGACTTTCTTCAAAAAGGAGGAGGTGCTCAATTTGGATGTTTTTTTTTAATGTTTGTTACCTCATCACTCCCTCATTTGTAAACCGATTTGAAAAATTCTTTTTCAATACACTTTCTCGAAAATTGGTTCTAATCGCACTACGATTAGGTTCAACATGCAATGTATTTCACACGCGTGCGATTTTTAATATTTTTCCGCACACGTGCGGAAATAAAAATTTGCACAGATAAGTCTAAAGGGTTCAATGACTATATCTATAGTCGGTGGTAATTGTTTTTTTTTAATCCCGGCAAAGAGATATGCGTCTTTACGGATTAAGTATTTTTCGAGTATTTAAATTGTGGTTATAAATAAAATATCATAGATAAAAATGATTATTTAAAACAAATATTTATTTTTATGATCAAATTAACATCTTAATGTGCTCTAAATAAAAAAAATAAAAAACTTTTTTTCATAGTAGGCTGTATACAGCATCATACCTTTGCATCTTCTTCAACCTGGCGAAAGCAAAGCGCGGAAAAAAAGCAAATTAAATCATAGTTTCCTAATAATTCCTGACAAAAATACTTTCCGTTCTAATATTTTATTTTTTCAAAAGTGTATTGAAAAACGTCGTTTGATACGCGTGATTGGTCCCATAGAAATTTCATCAAAACCGGTTTAGGTTGGTTGTTTTCCTCACGTTAATTGTCACATTACGCGACGACGCGTGAAGGCGCTTTGATGTACATCACGCGACGTCGCGTGATATTTGCTAGTTAAATTTGACACACTTCCCGATTTCTGATTGAGCTGAAATTTTGCACGCATGTGTATATCGCGAGACAATGCAATATTATGATGACATGGAGCTCATCTGTTGATTGAGCTGGAAGGTGGCCGTAAGAACTCTGTAATAAAACAACGTAACCCCATCGAGTTTGGGTTCGTATAATTCATCTTTTCGAGTACTTTGTCTCTAGATGGTACCCAGGGTCTGGTGATGAAGCTGGAAGGTGGTCACAGGTAGTCCGTAATAAAATGACACAATCCCATCTAGTTTGGGCTCGTATGATTCGTCTTGACGAGTACTTTGGTCGTAAATGGTATCCAGTGTCTGATGATGGAACTGGACGGTGGCCATAGGAGACTCCGTTATAAAACGACAACACCTCATCTAGTTTGAGCTCGTATGATTCGTCTTGACGAGTACTATAACTAACTTCTAGTTACAATGTAAAACTAAATTCATGACAAGAATTTGTGTGGTGTACTACAACTAAAAAGGGTAAAATAAAAAAACTTTCTGCGAAAACAAAACCGACTTCCAAAAAAACTCTAAAAAAGTCTAAAATAACTTGACTTTCGGAAGTCGGTGGCAAAAAATCAATTTTACAAACAAAGACACCGACTTCCGAAAGTCAAGTTATTTTAGACCTTTTTAGTGTTTTTTTTGGAAGTCGGTTTTGTTTTTTCATTAACAAAGACATCGCAACAAACAATCGGCTGCACAAATTTCGTTATTTCCTAAAATAAAAACAACACCTCCCAACCTCCTTTAGAAATTGATCCATCTCAGCGGCACAAAATGTGGCCCCAGCGTGTTATCTATATATATAAAAGAGAAGTCCACTCACTGGCCACTCATAACGAAATCTCGGAAACTACATGGGCATGAGGTCTAAAATTTGGCACAAGGGTGCAGGGGTCCGGAGGACACGGTGGAGCACATTGTGCAGGTCTGCTCCGCTTGGGCGGAGCAACGCCGTGTCCTCGTAGCGGCGATCGGCGGCGGCGACCTCTCGCGTCCGGCCCTGGTTCAATCCATGGTCCGGAGCGAGACGGAATGGGACGCCGTCACCTCCTTCTGCGAAGCAGTCATGCTAGCGAAGGAGGTGGCGGGACGTGAGAGGGAGAGAACCTCACGTCCCAGCCGCCGCGGGAGACGCACCGGGCGTCGGGGGCCACGTGGTGGCCCCCGGCCACCGTAGACGCGGGCCTGTGGACGGTGAGCTATGGGCTAGCTCGCCGTCCGTCCGTCTTATGACGACAGGCCGTGTCGACGGCGCGTTCGTGTTCCACACGCGCCTCAAAGAGAGTCAGCAAACAGGAAGGGGTCCGTAAGGGCCGACGCCTGCCAGGGTTGCGGGACTGTTCGAAAGAGATACCGCGGCCCTGGAACACAAAGGGCAAAGGAAGGAACATGGATGGGTTTTAGTCAGTACAAGTCTGACACTCCCTCCTGCTCAGCCCAGAGCGGGAGGGGTCATTTGATGATTTCCCATCGATAAAAAAAAAAAAAAAAAAAAGGGTGCAGGGGTGCACTAAGAAAGGATTTTTTTTTAATTCGCACCCCAAGGGGTTGAAAAGGGGTGTCAAAGTTTGTATGAAAGTCCTATGTTTTTAAAGTTAGAGACATGAATGTGGGCCTGAATGTTCCTTTCGGCTTCTAGGTGCTCACTAAGAAAAGGTTTTACGAAATTCGGCCCTTAAGGGTATAAATAAGGGTGTTTAATGTTTGTATGAAAAAAGTTTAAGATACAAATTGAATCTTACGGCAACGCGTTATTGCTTACTTTACATTGAAATTAGAATTCGGTAGCCGTTAAAGATCCAAATTGAATTTTACGTCAACGCGATAATGCATATTTTACACTGCAATAAAAATTTGGAAGTTCCTTGAGATAAATCTCTTACATCTTCAGTTTTTATGCGAATTTCTAGGTGGCCAGTATGTTTCAGTAATATACAGGCGTCTGCTGAAAGGTAATGAAATGAGTTTCTATAACGTTCTAAAGTTTGTATGCCAATTTCTAGGTGGCCAGTATTTTTCAGAATGCAGGCGTCTGTTGAAAGGAAAGAAAAAAACGTTTCAAAAAATCACGTTATTATTGAAGTTTTTCTTAGTGAATCAGTATTATTAGACAGGAAGTATATGTCAACATAAAAAAAAAATTGAGAAGTAAAACCAACTATTATTTTACATAATTGCGTTTTTATATAGAAAATTAAAAGAATTTTTGCAATCGTCGTATGTCTAATCTTTATAAATAGTAAAATTAATAGATATCGCTCTAGTAGCACTCAACAATACCTATTATAGTTTCCAAAATACCGCGTTTTTTTTTATAGATAGGTAAAAGCGACTAAATTTGGAGTTTGAAGAGAGGCTCCTAAACGGGCAATATTATTATTGCATAATGAGCTCCAATATAACCACTACTAAAAAACAACAACTAACTATAGTCCGGCCGTCTCTAATGTAATAATGTATAGTCTAATATATATCCCGGCAGTATGTCAGAACTTGTATAAAAATGAGTACAAAAGAGGAAGTCTGAAAGTGGCGCCGGCGCGGTGACTGAAAAGTTGTGTGGTAATCGACAGTCGTGGTATGGAAATGTGATGCGGAGGAATGAGGAAAATGTCGTAAGGAAAGTATTGAGTATGTATGTGGAAGGCTACAAGAGTAGAGAAAGATCAAAGAAACGATGGATGAACTGTATGAAGCATGATATGGCTAGAAAGGAAGTGACTGCTGATGCTGAGACGACAAATAATGGAGAAGTAGGGAAGAAGAAGACATGCCGCGCCGTCCCCAAATAAATTGGAATAGGAACAGGAGAATAATGACGTCTTAAAGCAGGAGTAATTCCAGTGTGGGAAAGAGATAGCGCTAGACGACCTGCTTAGCTCTGTCTCTTTCTCACACTGGAATTACTCCTGCTAACACGTTACGGTACGTTCGGTAATTCTCCTGAACTTGTATGGCTCATGTATTTGTCTTGTACACGGGCTATAAGATCCGGCAATAATGGCTGTCAAATCCCACATCTCCGTCGTAGCGAAAGACACGACGAAGCAGCGTCTTACTCACGAAAATCTACATGTCACTTAAGAAAGGGATGCAGCTATGCCATTTAACGAAACAACAATAGCACTGGCCGGGCAATATCGCCATATTTTCGATTCCCATTTGATCGTCCTGCAATCTGCGGGCAACGTGTGTAAATGCATTGGCCATACCAAAAATATGTACCTATATTTAAAATATCGTCGTATATTGCATAGTCTGGCTGTAATTGCTGTCATGCAATGTTGCCGACCACTGTATTGCAGCCATACATTGCAGTAAAAATATTGCCCGATTCATTTCACGTTCGTTTTTAAAAATCGAAGCTTAGCCAAAAAGCGTTGAAAATCCAAAAGTGCGCTTCTTTTGTGTGTTGGAACTAGGCGATACCTAATGGTGCTTCTAAACTGACTTGAAAAACTCACACATATACTGTCTATGTATGTGCCTCTGCACATAAACAGGATATGTGCAGAGGCCAGACAAATGATAAACTACTTAATTTTAAAGTATCTAGGTTAAAAATATATTAATATCTCATGATCTTTCATTTAACCTAGTTAGCTCAAAATTATTACTAGTTTGCTGGGTTACTTTTCTGAATTTACGAAAACTCGTCAAATGTTCAAAGAGGCTCCTTCAATTCCAATATCAGAGAATATAACTTTTATTCGTGCTGAACATCCTTTCGAAAATGTTCCAATTATTTTTTTCAGACCACGCCACATTTGCCTATTTTAATTGTTTTGACCTTGACTCCGTAGATGACATTTAAATCGACTGTTATGAGGGGTTTTTTGCTAAATAAAAATCAAACCATATATCTTAATCGGTTTATTGAATTTTGATAGTCCTAATCCTATCATAAAATGTAATTAAGGAATTGTAATCATCACAATTTGATTGTTTTTGTATTTAATGAAATTAGCATAAACAGCTGACTTAGTTTTTAAATGACGTTTAGGCGGACTCCACAGCTATCGTATCTTCGTCACTCAGTCCCCTGTCCTCATTGATACCGGCGGGGAAGTTTGATGGCGGAGAGGAAGGTCCTTGGGGGAAAGGATTTTGTGGGAAGCCCGGAGTTTGAGGAATCTGCGGAAATTGCGGGAATGCGGGAGCCTGGCCAGACCCTTGTGGTATTTGAGGAAAGTTTGGAAAATTGGGGAGTGTGTTGGCGGGTGGATACGGCGGGAACTGAGGAGCAGCTGGCTGAGAGGGTTCTGAGGCTGGCGGCTGGGAAGGCATTGGGTTTGAAGCTTCTGTGTTATCTTGTCTTTGCTGCTCAGCATTAAAGTCTGCTGAGTCTACCACGGCTGAGTCAGCGTCACCGGCCTGTTGACTCGGGGGGGAGCTCGGTGAGCCTTCAGGATAAGCTGGCGCAATAGAAGCAGGACCGCTAGGATAAGCAGGAGCAGCCGGGAATCCAGCTCCTAACACTGGAGCAAAAGAAGGCGCTGAAGGGTAGAAGAAGTTAGTCGCTGGGATGTATGAGTGTCCTGCGGCGGGGTAGTACGCTGCTGGCTGGTAATAGGCGAAGCTGTTCACTTGAGGCACCTGGTGGAACGCATACTGTGGCTGACGGGCGAATGCGTACGTTGGTACCTGTCGAACAATCAAATAAAATTATTTCGTAATGCGCTCAAAATCGGCACTTTAACAATCTGAAAAAAAACCTGTTATTCTGGTGGCATGCAACATACCTATTCGTACGTATACAGGCGCCGACAATAATTGAACCTCAACCTATGAAATCATTGCCTTAACATCTTGTGTCGTACTCACTGTGACATTGGGGCCCAGTGTAGTTTATGAAAACTTAGTGGTACACAACCAGTAAGTACCATTGGCCTGGTAATTAACCAGACAAGTAATAGAGAGCTTACTCCCACGTCGGTTTGTAGTTGCAAGTGCTGAGTTGTGTTTTGCCATCGAGAATTTCTCAGTAAATGCCACGGAGTCTGGAAATGTGCCCGTTTGATGGCAAGGCTCATCCCCAATTACATGGGACTTCAAAACATAACTAGCGAAATGTGGGACTATCTAATACTTGATACACTTCTGCCTTACCGTGATGTCATGTTATGAACTTACCGCGTTAATGTACTGTGTGGTGGAATAAGCGGTGGTCTTAGTCTCCCCAGGAATGATGGTCTTCAGGAGTGGCGAGGTGACGGCAATGGCTCCAGGCCAGGCAACCGACCCGCCCGCTGCGCAGCTTGCAAACGCGCATAGTAAAGTGATTACTAGTACCTGTAATGTTTTTATGAATACATATTTTTTATATTATACTAGCTGTTGCCCGCGGCTTCGCTCGCGTTTTTGTCGTAAATTATAACACGGGCACGTTGTAAATATAGCCTATGGCACTCGGGGATAATGTAGCTTCCTATTAGTTAAAGAATTTTCAGAATCAGGTCACTAGATCCAGAGATTAACCCCTACATACAAACTTACAAATAAATTTTACCTCTTTTTAAAATATTATTATAGATGTTTCATTTTAGTATGGGCTAATATTTTTCCAATTGAAACATTACTGACCTTCTGTTACTTAAATAATTTAATTTAAAAAACTGCCCACAAATAGATCGTCTTCATATAAGTCGGAGGAGATAAATGTTATATTAATTAACATTTATTTGACTTGACCTTGGCCAAAATCTATAATTTATAAAATCTATATGATATTTAAGCCTCTCGAGACGGACTTTCCGAAATATTTTCGCGTGATTATTCATTGCTTAAGTGAAAAGTAAGCTCAAAGTTAAGTTAGCTTAAAGTAAGACATTTTCTACAACAGAAATTGTTTCATATCATCTGCAGTTTAAAAAAAATCTGTAACAGAAGGTTTGGGACGCTAGATTTTTTTGTTGGGGTGAAAAATCACGATTCACGGTGAGACTCAATGTAACGCACTCAAAACATTGTACTGATGGATGCATTGAATAGTTCGGGGGTCGCGGAGATATTTAAAGCAAAACTAGTATTAATAAAAAATTAAAAACTTGTAAAAAAGTTAGTACTTTGATCCCCAATATAATATAATACCCGTAACTAGAAGGTTTCCAGGCATGGCCTAAAACAAAAAAAATATTGCAATGACGGTGAGAACAATTGCCTTTCAGCTTCGGTAAAGGGTACTTTTAGACGCATAATAAAAATAACTTGTCACTACGTTCCTACGTAAATGTGTATGGTTGGTTCCAGCTTGAAATATAGGATAGTTTTGGACCCGAAAGGTGGCGGCCGCGCAAACAAGGAGGGGCGTCTATTAAGGTTTGTAAGTTTGGATGTATGGATGTCCATTCAGATCCAGCCTGTCCCTTTGCTATCCCCCCCCGGGGCTGCGGGACTGTTCGAAAGAGATACCGGGGCCCCGGAACACAAAGGGCGATGAAGGAACATGGATGGGTTTTAGTCAGTCAAAAGTCTGACACTCCCTCCTGCTCAGCCCAGAGCGGGAGGAGTCATTTGATGATTGCCGATCCGAAAAAAAAAAAGCCTATGTTAATTTAGTTTGTAAGTTTTTTGCCCTGGCTGGAGGTCTTACACTCAAGGCACCCACCGGATTGTCCGGTTAAGCAGTCGACAACCTCCTAGGTTGAACTGCGAGAAGCCATTCACAAAAAAAAAAAAAGATGTATTGATGTAATCTTTGGAACTACTGATCCTGACAATTGAATTATCCCCGAGTGTCCTAGGCCGATATATATAATTTCCGATTGCAAGCAGAAACTAATTTTGAATAAAGAAAAAGACCGCCGTAACGTGGGTACACATTATGGTTAAACCTTTAAAATACAGTCACTGTATAATTCACGCCAAATTCACAAGTCGAATTATCACAAAATCACTTGTTGTCACTTGATATGTATTTAAAGCATATAACCAAGGTTAAAACACGTACCTTCATATCGGAGGCACAAAAGTGTTGTCTGTAATACGCGCGGTGATCTCCTGACGAGCCTTTTATACATTAAGTAGAACCCCGCCCACGGCAAAGAAAGAAAGTCATCACAGACTAGATACGTCTCGCATACTTCTTTGATGCATTCGATTAGTTGGTAATCTACGAAAATGTATCAATTTAATAGATGTTTAAGTGGGTGTGTGTGTATGGAATGTGTAATGTATGTTGGTGTGTATGAAATGTACTTACCAATTAATAGGAAATGTAATTTTTCTAGTTTATTTGTTTAGAATTTTTTTTTTCTGAAATAATTTTTAGTTAAAAAGTTATTAGGTAAATAAGTACTCAAATATTATATGTGTTATTTTCCTTAACTAGAAGTTTGAAATATTATTATTAAATATTATATATTAAATAGCTGCTATCACCTTTTAACAAAATTTAATTTTGTTTTAATATTTGTACGTCGTTGGCGGCAAAACATAGAGATCTGTGAACTTTATACTGTATATTTACTCCTTTTACACATATGTTTAGCAAATTAAAACTTTGACTTTGACTTAGAAATTATTCGAGACTGTCCCCCGATTCAGATCCCTACGATAGTTCAGTTAAATACCACAGAACTTTCGATGTCCCGGTATTACTTACTAACTTAGAAGTTCAATTTAGGAACATGATATTCATATCGAAAATAATTTGGAAGGGGGGATACACTATACAATAATATGTTAAAAAAAAAAAAAAAAATTAAAAAGTTCGATCCCAAAGGGGTATTTGACATACCAATGACATTACCATTTATAAAATAAGAATTCATGAAAATAAAAATACTAGTGAATATTAAAATGCATGATTTGTGTCCCAAATTACCAGCATTCTCCTTAATTCTAAGAAACTTTTCAAACATGACTACACCATCTTCGGCGTACGATATAACACGATTACGATATGATCGATGGTCAATCGAAGTAGATAGAATTTGGTTATAAAGTCACTACCCGAGAAGCGACCGGAGTATCACCGCCCGCGCTCCTGTGTTGCCATGTCAGTATCCTCATTTTAGTTGATTTAATTTAATTTTCATAGGCGTATTTTTTTTTAGTTGTTATCCAAACGGATTACATAAATCAAATCTAATCTCGATACCTAATAATTCCCTCACGGATCGGATAGGGTTTTTTTTTAATTTATTGTATATCTGATAGGTTAAATGGAAGGTGATATCTACTTATTGTTTTACACACCAACAACGTATGTACAATACTTTCTGCGAAAAACAACCGACTTTCAAAAAAACCTAAAAAAGTCTAAAATAACTTGAGTTTCGGTCGGTGTCTTTGTTTGTTTCATTGACTTTTTTGCCACCGACTTCCGAAGGTCAAGTTATTTTATACTTTGAGTGTATTTTGGTACTCGGTTTTTTATCGCAGAAAGTTTTTTTTGTTTTACCCTTTTTAGTTGTAAAAAATTCTTGTCATGAATTAATTTTTACATTGTAACTAGAAGTTATTAACCATAAAGTTCGGTACGGGTACCTTTGGGGGCGCGACACACAAACCTCCGCTGACTTGGTACCGGCCCCTAAAGGGGCAAGCGTTTAAGTCATACGTCATCCTCATTAAATAAGTAAATATTTACAGAAACGAGAAATGTTGCCATACCAAGCTCCGACCTCCTTACCAAATTACGTGAACAAAACACCTGTATTTGGCATGAGAACTGGCAAGAAACACTAAGAACTAAGGGAAAATGGTGTGCGAAAATAATCAGATCACCAGATCTATTCTTCCTAAGAGCAGAAAATTTTATACTACTTTAAATCGTCTTAGACTTGGACATGGAAGATTCAATGCACATTTAGCCAGAATGAAAATTATAACATCACCTGTTTGTATTAATTGTGAATTAGGAAGTGATCAGACCCTAGATCATATAATTTTTGAATGCCCTGCATATGATTTACAAAGAATTCCTCTAATTGATAATTTATTGGAAATATATAAAACGCCAGCAAGCATCCCGCGCGACACTCAAGGTTTGCTGGAAAATTACAGTACGTACATAGCACTGTATAAATTTATTGACAGCACTGGATGGGCTATTTGACCGATCGGGACGACGTATTATAAGGATATGACCCTGGATATGACCTTACTTCACAACATGATTATGACGAATACACGGATATGACACCATATTATTATGAATTTGACTTTAATGAATACTGAAGACATGGCTTTGGCCTTAAATAAACTACTAAGGATGAGGCACCGGCCTTATTTACTTTTAGACAAGAAGGAAAATAAAGAAACTCAAGACGTGGCTTCGGCCTTACTTATTTTTGGACAAGAAGGATGAAACTGAAGACGTGGCTTAGGCCTTACTTTTAGACAAGAAGGATAATAAGCACTGAAGACGAGGCGGTATGGTCCAAGACCTTAGCCTGCCCGAAAAGGGCGAAGGAAAAAAAAAAAAAAAAAAAAAAAAGTAAATATTTAATATTCCGATTATCAAATGCTATGAGTGTGCGCTAATTAAGAGAGTTGGATAAAAAGTTCATATGTCCTCGCCATTAAAACTTCTGTCTTTAGCGCGCAAGTTTCTTAATTTACCCTTAAAAAATCCAAGTGCGTAAATACGGTCATCGCCATTTTGACGGCAGTGCTGGCCGAGGCTAAAAATCATGAAAATAGTGATTTTCGGACATCCAAGCTTCAGTATGTTGAGAATGATTAACTTGTCATTTAATTATGTGACGAATTAATTCAGGGTTCAATTTAAGTAAGCAGTGGTAATGACGAATTTTGATATCAAAAGTCGAAGTTTCGCGCCAATCTTGCGTGTTTACATTTTTATTTTTCACATTACATCACACAGACGCGTATTAATTCGATAACAAATATGACAAAATATCATTCCAATTATTCTAAACAACATGTAAATGCCCTGATCTTAGAGTAATTTACTAATGCGGGACCAATAACTCGTAATATTCATTACCACTCCTCAATTTATATTCGAAATTGACGACTATATTTTTTTTTTGTTATCTTGATGTGTGGAAGCGATTATTTCAATCGATTCTTTTTTTGTAAATTTCGATCAAATCGAGAAATTAAATTAAGGAATTTAAAAAATTGATAGATTGAAATTAAAATAATTTTGTTATAAGCGTAAAATACAATAAATAAACACTAATTATTTTTTGAAGTTTATAATAGTCATTTTAATAGTTTTTCGTACATTGTTGTACTAAAACCGACACAACAAACAGCACAGACTAACTATGGCTAAATTCGCGCCGTTTTTATTCTATACTTATAAAAAATTAAATTATGAATGCATTCGCTGTTCAATGGGGGCTATCGTTTTTGAGCTCACCAGATGGCGCCACTGTCGCTTATGGTCATGTCAATAATTCTATTTTATACTTAAAAGTACCAATACCTTCATAAAAAGTTTATTTTAATACGTATAACAATAAAGTGTTAACTTCAGATAATTTATTTACAATATTCTCCCTAAAATTAGCAAGCATGAAACATTAAAAAATAATTTTACCTCCAAGTACTAACAACTATGATCCTAAGTTGCTACTTAAAATCTTCAAGTCATAATTAATCAGGAATAGCTCAATCTAAACCACAATTGTGAATATTAGTAAAAATACGTGATAAAAAAGCACGCAACGCGTGAATTTTCTATGACATCTGACATTTCAGTGCCCTCGCGCTTCACTAGCGCTTCTAGCTGTGAATTCACACGCGATAGCCCCCATTTTATATTGTATTTAAATTATCTACATAATTTGTTAGTAAGTATTGGCCAAATCTTGAAACTGAATTTCAAACCAGTTCCCCAATCGGTATACGATTGAGCTGAAATTTTGCACACACTTTTGGTTCCGGTGACAATACATTCTTATGAGAAACATTACTTAGTCCTGCAGCCAGGATCGGTTCCTCACGAGAGAACTCCTCAACGGTTAATAGCGCGGACACAAAACTCTATCTACGCGTTTGATTTTGATAGATATAGATAATTTATTTCATGACTTTATCCTGCAAGCAGGATCGTCTTCTCATGACGGAACTCCTTAACAGTTAATAGCACAGATAAGAAAAATTTTATATGCGTTCATATTTGATGAATAAATATGATTTCTATCATGACATCATCCTGCAGCCAGGATCTTCTCCTCACGAGGGAACTCCTCAACGGTTAATAGCCCAGACACGAAACTTTGTATAGATACTCGTTCAATTTGGATGAATAAACATAATTTCAATCGTATTTGATCCTTCAGCCAAGATTATCTTTTCAGGATGACACTACTCAACGCTGAATAGCATAATGTAATGATGCGGTATACTGATACCGCTGCTACCGCTGTTTTTTGGGATTTCACATTTCTGATTCTTATCATTTACTAGCTGTTGCCTGCGGTTTCGCTAGCGTTTTGGTCGAAAATTATCCCATAGGCACATTGTAAATATAGCCTATGGCACTCGCGGATAATGTAGCTACCTATTAGTGAAAGAATTTTCAAAATCGGTTCAGCAGATCCAGAGTTTAACCCCTACAACCTCACAAACTTTACCTCTTTATAATATTAGTATAGAATAGAGGAGGAGGAGAGGAGATTTATTCTTCTTCTCTTGAAATCAGCCAAAAGTATCGAATAATTACTAAATAAGATTATTCTAAAAGATAGCATAAATGTTAATTTTAAAATGATATAATTATTTGAAATTATACCAAGGAGTTTTTATTCCGTTTCAACTTTTTTTTTCCAAACTTGATTTCCAATGAAATCAAGTTTGGAAAAAAAAAGTTTGCCTCGCAATCGAGTCGATTAGGCTGACTGCAACTTTTTAATCGAATGTTGAATCTTGGGCTTACGGTCAGCACTAAGAGTTTTTAGTAATATTTGTCAAGACTTGGATCGTGTTTTTTTATGAAATTTTGTATGAATAATGGTAAAAATAAGAACGCAGATAGAATGTTACTGTCTTTATTTTGCCCTTTCGAGTTTTTTTAGCAAACGAGAAACTTGTCCATGTACATTCCAGACTGACGCCATTTTACCGACATCAACACGTTTTTGGAGATATTAACCACAAACTTATCGTATGAAACAGCTGCCGCGACATATTTTTCATTATAAAATCGAATGCTGAATGTTCACGAAAATTCTTGAATTTCTTGACAATGCGCATCACCCCGCCGATTCAGCTGATGTGTCATGTGTCAAAATTCTGTCGTGCATAGTGGTTAAAGTAATTTTTGGCCACCACAGGATGTCGTTCAATCTGTCTATCAGTCTGCCTGTCTGCAGTCAGTCTTATAGTCTGTCGGTCAGTCTGTCTGTCAGTCTGTCGTTTAATTTGTCTGCCAGACTGCCTGTCTGTCAGTCAGTCTTTTAGTCTGTCTGTCAGTCTGTCTTTCAATCAGTCTGCCAGTCTGTCTCTCTGTCTATCTCTCGATCTGTCGGTCAGTCTGTCTACCGGTCTGTCAGTCAGTCTGTCTACCGGTCTGTCAGTCAGTCTGTCTACCAGTCTGTCTGTCAGTCGGTCGGTCAGTCTGTCTATCAATCTGTCCGTCAATCTGTCTGTCAGTCAGTCTAACGACCCGTCCGCCTGTCAGTCTGTCGGTCAGTCTGTCTACCGGTCTGTCGATCAGCGTGTCTACCGGTCTGTCTTTCAATCTGTCTAACAATCTGCCTGTCTGCAGTCAGTCTGTCGGTCTGTCTGTCAGTCTGTCGATCAGTCTGTCTGTCTCTCCATCTGTCAGTCAGTCTGTCTACCAGTCTGTCGGTCAGTCTGTCTACCAGTCTGTATGTCAGTCTCTCGAACTGTCCGTCTGTCAGTCTGTCTATCAATCTGTCTATCAGTCTGCCTGTCTGCAGTCAGTCTGTCAGTCTGTCTGTCAGTCTGTCGATCAGTCTGTCTGCGAGCCTGTGTGTCGGTCTGTCTTTCAATCAGTCTGCCAGTCTGTCTCTCTGTCTATCTCTCGATCTGTCGGTCAGTCTGTCTACCAGTCTGTCTGTCAGTCTGTCGGTCAGTCTGTCTATCAATCTGTCTGTCAATCTGTCTGTCAGTCAGTCGGTCGACCCGTCCGTCTATCAGTCTGTCGGTCAGTCTGTCTACCGGTCTGTCGGTCAGTCTGTCTACCGGTCTGTCGGCCAGTCTGCCTACCAGTCTGTGTGTCAATCGGTCTGTCAATCAGTCAGTCTGTCTGTCAGTCAGTCGATCAGTCTGTCTATCAATCTGTCTATCAATCTGTCTGTCAGTCAGTCTGTCGACCCGTCCGTCTATCAGTCTGTCGGTCAGTCTGTTGATCAGTCCGTCTGTCAATCTTTCTGCCAATCAGTTTTTCGACCCGTCCGGTAGACAGACTGACTGACAGACCGGTAGACAGACTGACCGAAAGACTGACAGATAGACTGGCCGACAGACCGGTAGCCAGACTGACCGACAGACCGGTAGACAGACTGACCGATAGACTCACAGACGGACGGGTCGACATACTGACTGACAGACCGATTGACAGACAGATTGATAGACAGACTGACCGACAGACTGGTAGACAGACTGACTGACATACTGGTAGACAGACTGACTGACAGACCGGTTGACAAACGGATTGATAGACGGACTGATCGACAGACTGACAGACAGACTGGTAGACAGACTGACTGACAGACCGGTAGACAAACGGATTGATAGACGGACTGATCGACAGACTGACAGACAGACTGGTAGACAGACTGACTGACAGACCGGTAGACAGACTGACCGACAGACCGGTAGACAGACTGACCGATAGACCCACAGACGGACGGGTCGACATACTGACTGACAGACCAATTGACAGACAGATTGATAGACGGACTGATCGACTGACTGACGGACAGACTGACAGATTGACAGACCCATTGACAGACCGATTGATAGACAGACTGACCGACAGACTGACAGACAGACTGGACTGACTGGCAGACTGATTGAAAGACAGACTGACAGACAGGCTCACAGACAGACTGATCGACAGACTGACAGACAGACCGAGAGATACACAGACAGACAGACTGACAGACAGACTGGTAGACAGACTGACCGGACAGATCGAGAGATAGACAGATAGACAGAACGGCAGACTGACTGAAAGACAGACTGACAGACAGCCCCACAGACACAGACTGACTGCAGACAGGCAGACTGATATATTAATCGCAAGTGTTCGAAAAAACTAAAAAAAGCAGACTTTTTTTAAACACTTTCCTCCATTTTGTTTTTTCATATCACTACGCTAGTTCGAACAGACAGAGCTGTACATAAAAATACTATGAAGATATATTTTCATGTTTAATCATTTTTGTAATTTATCCAGGTCCTTGGAAAAATTACAAGAAACACGCTATATACCGCTAGCTTTAAACTAAATTACAATACCACCCAAGACCATTCAACCACAAGATTCTATAATCCCGATCCATTAGGTTCCAAGATTCGAAACATTCCAGTGACCCCTATTTCAATTGGGTACACCTGTTACACCACTACCCCAAAATTCAAATTAAAGGCATTCCACAATATCATCACGATCGTAAACCCCTAAACGATAGGTAAGGGTAAATATTATCCACATATTGCCAGTCATATCTGCTCTGTAAGGTCATCTTTGCCATTAAAGTCCTGCAGGTCCAAATGAAAATGAGAAAATTTGATATAGCACAATCAGCCCTCTGCTGGGAGAGAGGCCTCCTTATTTTATATAGCCTACCCCCTCTCATTGAAGAGGGGGTGGGCTATAATCCATAACGAAGGACAAGTGCGGGTTTGTCGATATCACAAGTATTCGAATTTTTAGTTCTAGGACTCGACGGCTTCCTTACGCTGTCTTCCTTCACCGTTTTGGGAGCAGTTGTGATGAAATAAATTACACAAAGTAACACGTCTGTCTGGGTTCGAACTCATGACCTAGCACTCGTAAATGTCGAGAGATAGACAGATAGACAGACCGGCAGACTGATTGAAAGACAGACTGACAGACAGCCCCACAGACACAGACTGACTGCAGACAGGCAGACTGATAGAATAATCTTTCTGCCAATCAGTCTGTCGACCCGTCCGTCTGTCAGTCTGTCGGTCAGTCTGTCTACCGGTCTGTCGGTCAGTCTGTCTACCGGTCTTTCGGCCAGTCTGTCTACCAGTCTGTCTGTCAGTCTGTCGATCAGTCTGTTTATCAATCGGTCTGTCAATCTGTCAGTCTGTTGGCAGTCAGTCGAATCAGTCTGTCTATCAATCTGTCTGTCAATCTGTTTGTCAGTCAGTCTGTCGACCCGTCCGTCTGTTAGTCTGTCGGTCAGCCTGTCTACCGGTCTGTCGGTCAGTCTGTCTACCAGTCTGTCTGTCAGTCTGTCTACCAGTCAGTCTGTCAATCAGTTTGTCGGTCAGTCTGTCTACCAGTCTGTCTGTCAGTCAGTCTGTCTTTCAATCAGTCTGCCAGTCTGTATGACAGTCTGTCGATCTGTCCGTCTGGCAGTCTGTCTATCAGTCTGTCTTTCATTCAATCTGTCTATCAGTCTGCCTGTCTGCAGTCAGTCTGTCAGTCTGTCTGTCAGGCTGTTGATCAGTCTGTTTGTGGGCCTGTCTGTCAGTCAGTCTTTCAATCAGTCTGCCAGTCTGTCTATCTCTCGATCTGTCGGTCAGTCTGTCTACCAGTCTGTCGGTCAGTCTGTCTACCAGTCTGTCTGTCAGTCGGTCCGTCAGTCTGTCAATCTGTCTGTCAGTCAGTCTGTCGATCTGTCCGTCTGTCTATTTACTAGCTGTTGCCTGCGGTTTCGCTAGCGTTTTGATCGAAAATTATCCCACGGGCACATTGTAAATATAGCCTATGGCACTCGCGGATAATATAGCTACCTATTAGTGAAAGAATTTTCAGCATCGAATAATTACTAAATAAGATTATTCTAAAAGATAGCATAAACGTTAATTTTAAAATGATATAATTATTTGAAATTATACCAAGGAGTTTTTATTCCGTTTCAACTTTTTTTTTCCAAACTTGATTTCATTGCGAGTAATCGATTAGGCTGACTGCAACTTTTTAATCGAATGTTGAATCTTGGGCTTACGGTCAGCACTAAGAGTTTTTAGTAATATTTGTCAAGACTTGGATCGTGTTTTTTTATGAAATTTTGTATGAATAATGGTAAAAATAAGAGCGCAGATAGAATGTTACTGTCTTTATTTTGCCCTTTCGAGTTTTTTTAGCAAACGAGAAACTTGTCCATGTACATTATTTCAAGCGCATCTAAGTTACCTCTTTTTGGAAGGGTGTAGTGGTATGTAATTTACACATATTTGGCAATAGACTGACGCCATTTTACCGACATCAACACGTTTTTGGAGATATTAACCACAAACTTACCGTATGAAACAGCTGCCGCGACATATTTTTCATTATAAAATCGAATGCTGAAAGTTCACGAAAATTCTTGAATTTCTTGACAATGCGCATCACCCCGCCGATTCAGCTGATGTGTCATGTGTCAAAATTCTGTCGTGCATAGTGGTTAAGAGATCGTCATGTCATCAACATAGCTCCAGAAGAAAAAATGACAAAATGCAGAACTTACCTAGAGGGCCTAAAGTTGAATGTCTTCCCTAGTGGCATAAACCGAATACCAGAACCCAATACGCTGCGGCCGCTATTTTATTCATAACTAGCTTTTGCCCGCGGCTTCGCCCGCGTGGTTGTCGAAAAATATCCGACGGGGACGTACCTACTACCGAGATTTTTAGATTTATGTATCTAAATTGAACGTGTACACAACATTTTGTGCCCACTCTAGTAACCGTTGAGGAGCTCCTTCGTGAGAAGATGATCCTGGCTGCAGGATGAGGTCATGATAAAAATCATCTTTATCTATCAAACTTGAACGCGTATACAAAGTTTCGTGTCCGTGCCACTAACCGTTGAAGGGTACTCTCTTGAGGAGACGATCCTGGCTGCAGGATTAATGAATGTCTGTCATAAAAATGTATTGTCACCAGAACCAAAGGTGTGTGCAAAATTTCAGCTCAATCGGTTGAAGATTTGCTTTGTTGTACCTAGAACGATTCAGGGACGGGAGGTGCGCACGCGACCTGTTTTCGCCGTCACTCCTAGTCGCACGAATGCAGGCTTGCGGGCACCTCTACGTCGTCTCACAGGCAATTTCAATAAGTTTTTCTCTACCTGGATGTATTTGCTCTGTCTGCTGGATCATTTAGAAAAATATTACTTGACACAATCCAGAATCTTTGTGAATGATATATATGTCTATAGTGTTCCATAATGGCTGTACTGTATGTGTATTTTATCTCATGAATTTATCTATTCTGTTCGACTTTTACTTCATCAACATTGTCTTTGTCTTTTGTGTATCTGTGGAGAACGCTGTTGGTTGCACATTTGTATAACTCCTTATATTCTATTTTTTGTAATATATAATGTGTAATTGTTGGTTATTCCAAATAAATAAAATAAAATAAGATACCTGATGCTAGCTGCCACCCGAACAAAAATACCTTCATCACGGCCCTACGGCGCACCGTTTACGAACAACGAGCGATAGTTTTTTTTTTTTTTAAACGGATTTTCTTCCACTAATAAATTCATGGTGGGATGCTCCTTGGTCGGGGGTGTCACAGGGAGAACGCACAGATTTCGAGATCATCGCGTAAACGCGAGCGGGAGCTTTTTTTAGAAATAAAGTCCAAAATATTGACTAAGTCCAAAAAATTTTTTACTCATTTTTTTTTTTTGCTTTGATTACATGCAACAAAACTGAAAAAAAAACAACATACAATATGGCTCCAGAACGCTACCCTGCGGGACACCAAATTTTATTATTCTGTAAGATGATACATATTTTATTTCATTTTTAGACTTTAGAAATCACGGTATACTAAACTTATACTGTCACTTATGGGGTATATATCTTCCGTGATTTTTTTATAAACAATCACGGAAGATATCCCGTGGCCTACCATGACGTCTTGAAGCAGGAGTAATTCCAGTGTGGGAAAGAGATGGCGCTAGGCGACCTGTATTGTTCTGTCTCTTTCCCACACTGGAAATACTCCTGCTTTAAGACGTCACAGTCAAAATGTTTTACGTTTTACGGTAGGACTCAATGTAACGCACTCAAAACATTGTACTGATGGATATGTATATCATTGAATAGTACGGGGGTCATAGAGATGTTTAAGGCGCGTACTGACTACGATTTTAACCGCAACTAGACCGCGAAGCTTTTGTCACCACTATGGAGCGTGAGTAAGGTTGAAAATTGAAAATAAGGTTGAAAATTGTTTTCTTTAGATTATTCAAAATACTTACTAGACATTAAATTAAATAATTAATTGGTTAAAAATTAAAAAAATTGCTAATTCTATTAAATTCTTTAAAAAAATTGTTGTTATCGCTGGAAATACAGAGATTTTCGACGCCAAAGTTAATTTTTGTGCCGCAACTTCCCATTTTTTTATTGGGAATATCAAACCATTGTTTATTATTCTGTTCGGTTACATATTTTTCTTTAAATCCTTCTCTGTCCACTGTATTTTTTTGCTTTAGATATTTTCATTGCATAACGTCATTCTCGACTATTTAAGAAACCAATTTTTGGGAATATTGAGGTAGCACCGCGCCTTAAAGTAAAAATCTTATATTAAAAACAAGTGTTTTTAAAAATCTTGTGAAACAGTTGGAACTTTGGCCCCCAATATCTCCGTAACTAGAAGGTTCCCAAGTATGGTCAAGAACAAAAAAAAACATCGCAATGACGGGGACAACAAGTGCCTTTCAGCTTGGTTAAGAGTCTTGTAAACTAGAATTAGCCATATTTATCAAAACTAATAAATATTTATTTCCTTCTTTGCATGACATTAGGAAAAGAACTACTAGATAAATGTTATATTCATGTCTTCAGCATACAGTTGTTGGTAGAAGTGCATTATTCTACTTTTTTGTAAATTTAAAGTAAATTACTATTATTTATTGATGTCACTTTCATATGATTCGTTGGCAAACTCCCCAACCTATGGTAGGTTGGGGAGTTTGACGTGGAAGGTCACTAATATACAATATGGCTCCAGAACGCTACCCTGCGGGACACCAAATTTTATTATTCTGTAAGATGATTTTTTATTTCATTTTTAGATTTTTGGACAACTTTAGAAATCTCCGTAGGTATACTAAACTTCCGGGGGGTAACTCCACTGCTGCGGCAAATTGTCGCTCTGCGCACAGACCTCTGGCGCGATCTCAGCATGGCGACATGGAGAGAGCGACTGTCGCAACCCCGTGCAGGGCACGCCACAATATTGGCGATAAGTCCCCTCTTTGACGAGTGGCTAGAGAGGCGCCACGGCGCCCTCACCTTCCGCCTGACGCAGGTCCTCACCGGACACGGTTGTTTCGGGAGGTTCCTGCACCGAATCGGGCGAGAGGAAACGCCCGGGTGCTACCATTGTGAGGCTCGACCGGAGGACACGGTGGAGATCTGCCCCGCGTGGGCGGAGCACCGCCGTGTCCTCGTAGCGGCGATCGGAGGCGGCGACCTCTTGCTTCAAGGCCTTGGTTCAATCCATGGTTCGGAGCGAGACGGAATGGGACGCCGTCACCTCCTTCTGCGAAGCAGTCATGCTAGTGAAGGAGGTGGCGGAACGTGAGAGGGAGAGAACCTCACGTCCCAGCCGCCGCGGGAGACGCACCGGGCGTCGTGGGCCACGTGGTGGCCCCCGGCCACCGTAGGCGCGGGCCTGTGGACGGTGAGCTATGGGCTAGCTCGCCGTCCGTCCGTCTTATGACGACAGGCCGTGTCGACGGCGCGTTCGTGTTCCACACGCGCCTCAAAGAGAGTCAGCAAACAGGAAGGGGTCCGAAAGGACCGATGCCTGCCAGGGTTGCGGGACTGTTCGAAAGAGATACCGCGGCCCTGGAACACAAAGGGCAAAGGAAGGAACATGTATGGGTTTTAGTCAGTAAAAGTCTGACACTCCCTCCTGCTCAGCCCAGAGCGGGAGGGGTTATTCGAAGATATAACATCCGAAAAAAAAAAAAAAGAAAGTTATACTAAACTTATTCTGTCACTTACGGGGTATATATCTTCCGTGATTTTTTATAAACAATCACGGAAGATATCACGTAAGTGACAGTATAAGTTGAGTTTTAAACCGTGAAAGCTTAAAGCAATGTCTCCGTATACTGTTTACGACCATCAAGATAAGATTTTATCAGATTGAGGGCATTTCGAATGCCGTAGATATGCATGGTGTTTGAGAGGGTCTCATGATTCACATAGTCAAAAACTTTCGACATCGTCTGTGTAAATTGCACATATCGGTATTTTAACATCCACAATAGGCATTATTTTATTCAAAAAAACTCAAATCTAACCATATTTGATTTTTTTCTAGAGCCCTTTCCACATAATATATTTTATAGAACACGGGTATCAACGCAATAGGTATCTATTTTGACATGTCTGTTTTACAGTTCTTTTTAAAACTGATTTTTCTATAGCTGTTTTAAGACTTCTAGGAAATATACTAGTAATAAAATGGCTCAGAGGGTCGGCTATACAACTGGAACAAATTGAATGACTGGTTGAAATGCCGTCATAACCAAATCTATATTTGTTAAAAAAAAAATGCGTTCTATATCTTCAGGAATAACTGTGAACATAAATATTGAGTGAGGGTTATGTTTTACATCTACGATTTTATTTTTTTGGGTAACTCTTTCTCTTTATCCGACTTCCCTATGACTATTTGCATTCCTTCGTGGATCATTTGTGCAAAAGATTTCCCTGCGTCAGCAGGGGTTAATGCTGGCTTCCCGTCGATAGGTTCTGAAGAGAACATACTTCTAAATAAAAATATTACGAGACGTATCAGTCGAACCGGAGTCAGTTGTGCTGCTTCCGCCACTTTATCTGAAAAATAACAGTCCACACATTTTTTTTTTAAATTTATCGAATCAACTAGTTGATTCAAAGGAACATATGACCTGAATCGACTTCCAATTTGATCAACTGGTTGATTCGTTCAGTTGATCGGAGTGGAAAACGCGTATTCGACCTGTCATCAAGGTATTTTAAATTAAGATGAAGATTGGGACACTTTACAGTGGAAAGCTGGCATTTTGAACTGACGGTTATGTTACTTATAGGAAAAAAAAACTATACCCTTCTTTGCACTTTGTCTCTTCACTCTGGCTTTTTTATGTCCTCCAGCGAAACTATCCTTAGAAATACTTTGGAACGTTGGCATAGTGACGTCATAAAAATTATTAACCTGAATAAGAGAAAAGTCAACATTAAAGGTGAAACTTCACGCAGAGCAGCGCCACAATTGCCTCATATCACAATCCGAGGGATTTTGAAGGAAATTCGAGTAATCCTACTTCATAAGTTTGAAACATTTGTCTCCTCGACAAAGTAAATTACGCAATAAATATTGTAGAATTATCGAAATTAAAAAGTTTTGTACGTTTGGTATGCAATTACTCCTCAGACTCGAATAGTGTAGGGTTAAACACATTTTCTCTGTCTAATCTCTGAGAAGAAGTGTTGAAAAAAAATATATATAATAAGGATTAAAAAAATCAGACCTTCACAACTTCCGTGACAGCTGCAACTTCAGTAGGCACAGCGAATATATCAGTAGACACATATGAAACATGTGATATCACGTAAAAAAACACAGCAGTATTCTCGAATAACAACATTATAAATCACAGAATTTTTCAGATAGTTTAATCAACGTAGATCACTTTAATAACTGTTCGCATTCAAGCGAACTATGATATCACTATAGCAGCAGAACCGTGTTAGTTTACTTTTAGGTATATAAAGCCCCATTATATTGTTATTCCATTCACTCATAATGCCTATTGACAAAGTTTTATCAAAACAAAACAAACACATTGTGTTTGTTTGGTACACACATATACGCGCGGTTTTTGCCACTGGCGCTAATCGTACGTGCGAAGACGCGCTTATAAGCTCGTTTAAGCGCGACCCGCGAGAAATACTGACATACATTGGTTGTTAGTGGCTGAACCCACCGCTTTTTGCGACCACACTGGAATAAGCGAGCGTACATACGGTAGGTTTTTTCAAAATGTGGCGCGCGTATATGCGTGTAGCCGATATGTACTTATACGTATAGAAAAATACGCCAGTCTGAAACCGCTCTAATATAACGAGAATACTAAATACTCTTCAGTGGTAGTAACCTAATTGCAATCTTATTTCAACGACAGTAATGCGAAATCATGGGTAAAATAACTGTGAATCGTCTGTAGGACATTCCGGCCGATTATTCAATACAGATTAATCATAACTCAGTTGGCTTCGAGGGTTAACGTAATATTATCTAGAGCTGCCTGGAAATCAACATAAGCTATGTAACTAATTTAAATTCAAATCGGAAAACTAATGGAAATGGAAACACACACCCGTGGGAGAATTACCGAACACAAAGCAAGCGAAGCCGCGGGCACAAGCTTGTTAGTTAATAAATCTTGCAGCCCGTCCTTGCAACTAGTGAATCGTCCTGGGAAATCCCGGAACCAAAAGTACCGGGAAATCCCGTAAATTTTCGTCGTTTTAGGAACCGGGATTTTCAAAACCCAATCCGAGTTCTATCGGTACTTTCGGGAAATGATACTCCGCTTTTAGAAATTTCAATTTTTTTCCTGACGTCAGATATGGATGGATATACTTTTCAGACATTTGTGTAGTCTGAAGGTCTGCGAATACTGTTTCGATAATGTTTTAAGCTTTCACGGTTTAAGATTAAACTTAAACTGCCACTTATGGGATAGCTTCAATGATAGCTTCCGTGATTGTTTAGGTGGATGGAAAAAAATGTTAGGTAGTGCGCATAGCAAAAGACAAAGAAAGAGGGAGGACAGATTTGTCTGCACCTAACATTTTATCCATCCACCCCCATTCTCCAGTCATCATGCTCAAAATAATAAACAATCACGGAAAAGATACCGTAAGAGACAGTATAAGTTTACTGTTTCGAAAATCGGGCCAAAAATTGCCGATGGCTGCAAATTCTATACAAATAATAAAATAATTCAATTAATTAATTATATATATTTTTTAATTTTTTGTAATAAAACAAGCAGCTAGAATAAAACAACAACTGATCGGCGAAATCCAGCAACTATTAACAGAAGGCCATACATTTTATATATCTTTTGACGAATGGACATCCATTCGTATTAGGAGATATATTAGCCTGAATCTGCACTCACAGCGTTTGCCCGAAAATTTAAAAAATCTAGGGCTTATAAGAGTGCATTCATGATCAGCGTAGAAGAAATAAAGTTAAAAATTTACACAGTTTGGAGTGACTCTACAAATGCAATATTGTTCACCCTAAGGGGGTGCAAGCAATAATAAGGAAGTAGCGTGATAATATGTGCCATATAGCCTAACATTCGGAGACGCCTCTAAGAATATTTAGGCAAAATTTGAACCGAATCTATGCAGTAGTTTTTGCGCCACTTTGAGACATCGATTTGGATTTTTACGATTTTATTATATTTATACACACAGGAAATATTATGTCCGGTCATTTAATCTTTCTCTTACTTTCTCCGTTTCAGCACTTTCAACTGTACTATCTTATGAAGTCTTACTTAAAGTACCGAAAATATCAAAAGTACCGGAAATCACGGTTCTTTAGCCTGTAGGTCCCAAAAATCTAAATCTTTAAAACAGAACCGGTTCTGCATTCCCTACTTGCAACAGAAGCAAGCGGTGGGGCATCCGTTTGGGTTTGCTATAAGTATCTCACTCTTTGGATGTGGCTACATGCTGCAGATATCGATCAAAGTTGACATTTAACATTAGTTACTGGCCTTAAAACATAATCTCTCACTGACATTTCTAACTTACCAAACTCGTACTCTTACGTATAGGACAGTAATTTTATCATTGCAATGGAAGTGCAATAAATTAAAATAATTCGTTACATATTTAAAATTAAAGTAACAGCTGCATTTGAATTTAAATAAAACTTATTTAAAGCAAGTTAACACTTTTAGTATTTATCTAATTATGTATATGAATAGTATTAATGCCAAAGTCAGAACTGAAGTACACAGCATGACCAGTTTAAGTTTGCAGTTAAAGGTGGCACACTACTTGTAAAGAAAAAATAGATCAATATATAAAACTTGGTACAATTATTTTAGTTATCTGTTTTCCCGCCTGCACAGATAAGTTCGTTAAAGTTTAATATCAATTCCAGCTACAACAACATATTATTATCTACTAACAGACCTACTTAGTTTTAAAAGTATTAAAAACTTTTTGGTTAAACACTGGCTGGTAAAAAAACACGAACGTCAATGAAAAGCAATAAGGCTCCTCTCTTACATTTTAAAGGTTATAAACTGACAAAAAATCCCGATTTGCTTCAAAAACTTTAAAAGATCATTTAAATCACAAATGAAATGCAATGTTCATATGAAAAAGTTAACGCTGATGTATAATCCACACCAAAGTTTTCTGTAATGAATGTGAAATGTCAGGTAAGAATAAAATTGGTGCGTACCTTCCTATTGTCTTTTTATTAGAAGCGTTTTAAACTTTTATTAATTATATTTTTTTTGTTAATACTGCACTCATATCTTTTTATTTACTTTTGTGTCAGCAACTGATACTTCTGCACAAAGTCCAGAAACTCCGAAACCCAAAAGAAAATGTAAGTATATTGAATTTTCTATGACAGAATTTATGTGTGCACTTTACGTTCATGGGTCAATCCCGAACTTAATAATATTCAAAAATAAACCTAGTGTTTTTTTAATCGTTTTCTTATTGATTACTTATCTCAAAATGGTATGAACTTATTAATAGAGTAATATAGATTATGGAATAGCGTTAATCTACATATTTTGTCAGCTACATTATGGAACTACTCGTATATGGTATTTTTCTTATTAATTTTTATGCTGTCCCTGTTTGACCCAAAGGTGGACTGGTAAAGAATGCCTTTTGGCATTACGTCCACCTATGTACCACTGTTCTACACGAAGTTTAAATAAATAAACTATATTCTCGGAGAATGGCATGTAACCATAACATAGGAAGTATAAACTAAGTGTAACTAGTTCGTGCCAAGACACCCATAACTTCTGGTTTTTTGAAAATAAATAAGGTAATAAATAACCAATTTAATTAGATTATATCAAAGATCAATACACCTTAACAAAACATTTAATGATCGCGAAGCATTTGATTGACAAAATGCTAGTTTGTGGCTGCGGTAGTAAATAAATAGGTATGCCATTAATCTATCATCAAGCATATTAATAATGGCTGCCTAACATCGATATCAAAAAGGGGTTTATTATTAATGACTGCGTAGAGGAAAAATGTTTCCCAGTGAGAATCGCGGCCGCTCCGCGCTTCCCCGATTTTCCTTCACGTCGGGTCCGCCCGTCAGTCGGCCGGCACCCGCCGTGGAGCGAACAGCTCAGTACCCGACGCTCGCACACCACACACTGTTTATTTACAAATAAACCGTCAAATTCGACAACAGCAGGGACAACACGCATTCACGTACGTTGGTAGTGGTCACTCTCATTGTTTTAAGTCACCTCTCAACATAACATTTGGAAAAGCCCCACGTTTTTAGAGAATGTCAACACAAACATTGTTATGTTCAGGCTAGACTACATTCATGGCAGTGTCGATTTTTTGTTAGCTCTAACTCGTTCTTCAAACTTCCATTCCATGGTTCGTACATTTTAATTAAACTACACTTCAAATTAATCAAGTAGATGGTAATTAGCCAATATAACGTTGATAAATGTAACCTTATAGTAATGGCTGAGTGTGTTTAGACTGCGACCATTCTTAATAACACATTGGTTCACACGTTACCAAGAACCATAAATCGTATGAAACAAAAGCCAGTGATTAACAGTGTACATGTAAAAACAAGCTGATGCAAACGTGTGCCAAACATTCGTTACGGTTTTTAAATTAAGCCTGTTGGAATAAAAAGAAGAAAAAAGCATTTTTCCTTCACATTTTACTGACCAGATTGAGAACCGACTTTAGTTAAATAAGACCTAAAAATACTTTTATCACATTAAACAATATCAGCATCACATTCAATGGCATCTTTACTGTTACAATTTGTTTAATTACTAACTATAACAAAACTTATTCATTTTCATCAAAATATTTGCGTTGAGCTGCCAACAAATACACAAATTCATTGGTGCGCTTATTCGTTTTGTCCCCAATTTGTTTGTTTACGCTTGATGCACTCCCTCGCATCCGATCGCAATAACACATTTGAATCGAAGTAAATTCCTCTGGCCACTATAGCGATATTACTGAATATATTACAAGGAGAAACTGAGTCATATGTTGGAATTATCTAATGATCTAATTAACGACCAATTACCGCTTATGAGCTAATATTAAACACTTGTTTCTCAACTGTTATGTTTTTGCTTCGTATCTAAAACTGTCTCTCCAACCTTCTACTACTTTAACGAGCCTCTGGCTTCAGAAGCAATGCAATTAACCTTGGGCTACTTGCATTGTATTTTTCAACTTGACTGCATCACTAGAACGTTGCCTTTATTGCATACACACACTAATGTTTTGAGATCACATCACACATGCATCCATTATAAACAGCTTTCAGCTATAATGAGGATTACCGAGTTACAGGCTCGATTAAACCGGGTTTTTTCATCTGTAAATATTATAAAGCAGTCACTTTTTGCGCCATCTACGTGACCGCTAAATACTTTTAAACTGCGCTGGGCCGGTTTTTCAATCGCTGGTTATCTTTTATCCGACGAATAAGTTTGTCATTTTGACAGTTTTTGTATGGACACTGTCAAAACGTCACATTTACTCTTCAGGTAAAAGTTATTTAGTGATTGAAAAATGGGCCCTTAGAGAATTTTATCCGAAAGATTGATGTCTATTAATACATTCATGTAATTTAACAAAATAATAAAGAAATCTCCATAATTGGGCAAGGCATAAAAATCGTGGGAAGCATGGACAATTCGCTAGTAAATAAATTAAGGGTTAAGAGCGAACAGGTGCTACGATTCTCCATACAAAGGTACTCCCCTTTTTAACCGACTTTCTTCAAAAAGGAGGTTCTCAATTCGGTTGTATTTTTTTTTCATTTTTGTTACCTCATAACTCCGTCATCGTATTTGTAAACCGATTTGAAAAATTATTTTTTCATCTGAATGGATGCTTCCCGATTGCTCCCATAGAAATTTAATCCAAATCGGTTTATGAATTTGGTTGTTTTCCTCACGTTAATTGTCACATCACGCGACGTCGCGTGAAGGCGCTTTGATGTACATCACGCGACGTCGTGTGATGGTGCCTCAAGATATTTTTTTTTCTTCCTGAAAAAATGCCTCTAGAGGAATAATTTTTTTTTTTTCATAAAATCAATGTCTACTGTAGACACTTTACCGTGTCCAGATTTTTCAGCAACTACATATTAAGTAAAGAAAATATGACCCTCCAATATTGTCAAAAAATGCCCCATGCCACTTAAGACAATGATTAGAGGACTTAATTATAAAAGAAATTAATAAGAACCTAAACATACTCTTTCTTAAAATTTGAATTTCGAAAATAATTGAATCGGCTCAGTTTTCGAGGAAAAAAAGGGGAATACGAAACGTCGATCTCGACAATTTTTTGAGCTGCTGCTGGGCAGGATTGACGCAGCACGACGGCAATAGTTGCTTCAAATACTTATTTTTCACATTCCTCGCAGACCCTGTTCCCTCTTAACATAAGACAAAATATCACAAACCTACCTTTATCCAAATACTTCAATGATCTTGTCAACAGAACTTATATATAATACATTCATTAGTCTGAGACAACCATACCTTTTACCGTAAAAACCTGATCAGTCCATTTATAATGCTACCCTGCCCTAAGTCGATAGAGTTCAATATGCTTTAATTCGCTCGTTACACCCAATAGAATGAGTTCAAAGCACGCATCAGCTGCAGGTCAGTACATGAACTTTTAATGTGTATGATTAAAGAGGTTTAGTCCCATCTCGGCACCTTCCCATCTCAGCACCCATAAAATATGGGTTAGTGCCCACTCGACCCGCTTAGAGTCACTAACCCGAATTTCGGCACCCCGTCATAAATCATTGTTAGGTACACATAAAAAATTGAAACACAGTATCAGTATAGTAAGTAAATCAACTTTATTATTTATTAAGGGCATAATTGATTTTTTGCCTCCTGCAAAACTATATTTCAACTTTTATAGAAATCATTAGAGCCGTTTTCAAAAACTTGATTACAAAAATAAAATATATAATCTTTTTTTTTATAAATATTTTTTTTTATGTTTAGACCTGTCTGTGCAAGTCCTATAAAATATCTTTTACTTTGTCGACTATATGTATTTTAAAATTAAACTTATTTTAGAAACCTTTTGAAAAATATTTTGATTTTATAAATAATCATAATAATAGGTTGCAGGGATCCGCTGGATGCGAGACGCACGGGACCGGTTAATGTGGCGACACTTGGTGGCCTATCTCCAGCAGTGGACGTCTTTCGGCTGAAATGATGAATAAATAATCAAGTTGATTTACTCACTGTACTGCTACTTTGTATCCATTTTTTGATGACTGTGTACCTAACATAGGTGCCGAGATGGGAATATTTCATGGATATAATAAATAAATTCATGGGTGCCGAGATGGGATTAAACCGAAGTCCAGGGTAGCCGCAAAAATCAAATTTTGTTATGTTTTTTTGCAATTTGCAGGTCAGTGTCAGGTTGTATGTTGATTGAAATAGAATTCTAAACCATAACAAATTTGGCTTTACTGAGTTATAATCATCAATACAAAAACAACCGCCAATCTAGCCGACCGCTCCCACCTGGGCTTAGAATATTCATTCATCATTTTAACGTAGTGTTATTGCTTAGCGTTTCGCATGGCGGACGAGGCAGCTGCCGACTGTCTGTTCGAGCGCCTGCGGCTGCATCAGCAGCGAGCGCCTGACTCCACTGAAGCGGCGCGGTCCATCACAGCGAGGATCAACGCGCGGCTCACGTCACACGGTAACACACTATCAGGTATGAGCGTAGTACTGCCAAAATGTACCAATCCATAACAAAATTTCTCGCATTTCCCAAAGCATTGTAATGATTTTGGCAAAGCATACGTTTTGGTACTACTTATTCAGTCATTTGACTGTCAAGTCTGTAAATCAGTCTCATTTAGGTATGTTGGATTAATTGAATTAATAAAATGTTTTTTGTTGGCACATTATGGAAGAACTACGTCCAAATTATGCGACGTTTCACTTCAAGTCAAAGATGGCCAAGTGTTAGACAAAAAGTAATGAAATGAACAAAAAGTGTCAGATTTCAATATAATGATGTTGGATCAGCACACAACATCGTACCCCACCAAACGGTCGAAAAATTTGCAGATGAACATGCATTCGTAAATGGTTTTTTTACCATTGCCACTCGAAAAGGGGCATTTTATTCATCGATAACAGTGAATAAAACGCTCTTTTACTCACTGAGGGAATAAAAACATTTTGAATTTGGAACAAGCACGAATTATGAACAAAAAATAAATAAAACTGACAAGAACTGAATTTCGAAAACTGTTTAAATTCTAATTTTTTTTACTATACATTTTTAATGTTTATATTTATTCCTTTGTTAACTTATTATATTACCGATTAGATATATAATAAAATGTGATAAATACTCATCTTCTTAGACTTATCCCAACTTTATTGGGGTCGGCTTCCAGTCTAATCGGGTGCAACTTAATATCAGTATTTTAAATGGAGCGACTGCCTTTCTGACCCAGAACACAACCCAGTTAGTACTAGGTGGTACGGAAACCCTTGGTAAGACTGGTTATCAGACTTTCGGGCCACTGATTACCTGTAACGACTGTCAAAGAAATACAAATGACAGCTGGCTCAACGGCTTTACGTACTTTCCGAGGCACGGAGGAAAGTCGGTATGTAATGAATTAGTGGTCACCCATCCACAGACCGACCTTGGTAAGCCCGGCTTAACCTTGAAGATCGACCCGACTGGTTGTTATTATTAACCCACGAGAAATATAAATAATATACTTCTGTTTATTTTTTCGCAGTCAATGGTAAAAAGTAGAATACACAACTCGTGAAAAAAATCATTTATCTCGGCACTTGTATCCCTCGCTCCGCTCAGGATTCTACTCTAGAATCCCTTGCTACGCTCGGGATTCTACTCTAGAATCCTTCGCTGCTCTCGGGATCTAACTTTGTCCCTCGAATTAAATTCCCTTTTTTTCACTTGTTGTATAATCTACTATTTTTGTGCCGTGTGAACGTAGAATAAAACAAAAATGCACCCCGATCTGAAGTCTGATGACAGCTTTACTATCTGAAAAAAATATCGATTCCGGAATAATACATAACAAAGTATTACCAAGATAATATACTAATCTAAAATATTAAACGTCCAACACGAGTACAAATAACTTAAAAATAAGGGTTTACACACTAATCTTTTCAGCCACAATCGATACCAAGTGTCTGGAAAACGCGCTATTACGTTACAGTTGCGCCTCTATAGTTAAGACTTTTCAGACACCGGTTTATTTCGACTGTTAATGTAAAGGATGGAATTTATACAATCCCCGTTATAAAGTACTGCTGTTTTTGGCACTTTCAGCTGACTATTTCTACCAGATGAGATTAATTAATGGCCGGGTATGAATATCCTGAGCAAGCATTTTGCTTATTTTTTCTCTCCACTAATAAGATTACATGGGCCTTAAATACATGGGCCAGTACTAACTGGGTTGTGGGGGTCAGATAGGCAGTCGTTCTATGTAAAATACTGGTATTCAGCTGCATCCGCTTAGACTGGAAGCCGACCCCGACATATTTGGGAAAAGGCTAAGCTGGTGATGACCGGCCTTAAACGTGACACGCGCCTTGGGTGTACTATTAGGCGCGTGGTGTGGTGATGGGGTAAAACCCGCCGTGTCGGGCCACGCACAATGTAGGGTTCCATTAGTTGCCCATCAAAATATGTGCACTTCCTACGGTCCAATTTGCCTCTGAACAATGTTTTTTTTTTGTAATAATAAAAAAACAAACTTACATTTGCAGTTGATACTTTGCTCCCTTATATTATTTTTAGGCAAATTTGTTATCCAAGTACATTTTATAAGTTGGTCGATTATTACTCGTAAACTAGTACAGCCTATTTAGCTGTGATAGTTTTGCTTTTAACTTCGTTATATTTTAAAAAATCACAGTGGTAGTCCACTGTGATTTTTTTATATCCCAAATAACCGTTTAGCTGGTAAAGGGGGTTAGCACTTTAAAGCTTAAGATTTCAGAAACGAATCCCGTAAACGATTTTTTTTTAGAAACTCGCAATGTTTTTTAATGACCAATCCAATGACATCCCATATTATGGGGTACGTGATAAAAAAGAAAGCCCCACTTTACGTGCTCAAGAGGTACCTTAAAAAAAACTTTTCGGGTTATTTTACCACTTTGTTGGCATAACTCTTCTTGTATGCCAACAAAGTGGCATAACATAAATCGACTTTGAGCTAAGCTGCGGATAGACGGACAGACTGACGGACATGGTGAAACTATAAGGGTTCCTTGTTAACTACGGAACCCTATTAACATTCAAGTAATAATAGTAATATAATAATAATTTTACGAATTCCTCAGAAAATCACTTACTTTAACCTTAAATACCTTACATTGGTATTAAAGCAACTGCACTTCTTAGACCAAGATTTTCTGTAAATAAAATCTTAAAACATTACTTAAGTTTAACCCCAGAAATGAATTTTTCTTTTTAAAACGTAAAGGGACCTTGCTCTTGCAAGATATAATAAGAGTCGCTATGTTAAATGACGCACGAGACTGTCCGCCGATTTACATTATGACGATACCCGTCATAATAAACTAACAAATCCCAACTGCATATATAAACAGCGAACTAAAAAGATGGAAACAAGATTTTGTAGAAAATAAAATAAATTTAAAGGATGTTTTAGCATTCAGAGACTACAAATTCACCAACTGATTTATCAAGAACATAAGTAGCCTCCGAAATAATTATAACTATCGCACGAACTAGATCATTCGACAGACACCGCATTTATTAAACACCTTTGCTGCAAAAACGAACATTCAAAAGTTATATTACTACACAGAAATATGATGTTGTAGTATTTTATTACAGGTCGGCAGCAATAAATGCCATGTTGTACATTTCTCCGGAGGCAATAATGTCGAGCAAGCTCTTTCCCCAAAAATGGGCACAGTTCCAACTTCTGGGTGGAAGCGTATGTAACAACAGAGCAGCGAAGAAGTCTTTGTCTTATTTGTGAATCAAACCTAGGACCTTTGAGTCGACGGCCGTGTTTATATACACAAGGTCAATGATGCAGTTTCACAGACATTCAATACATGACAAGAGTCATATACCTTCACGAAAATTACCAATTTCGTATCCAAATTCAATTTCGAGATAACATAAATTCATATGAAACGATTCAATGACACGATACCCTTTAAACTTGATGATACTTATCAGCAAGGCAACCTACACTGAATTTAATCAGGGGTACATGTTAAATCCACCATTAGCCGTGTATAAATTGTTACTTTATTGGCTTCCCGACCACTATTTTCAAGGTTTCCGCTACGTCTATAAATGAATGTTGTACTATACTAAATAACAGTCAGAATATATTACATATTTCACTTAGTCGCAGAAAGTAACGGTCACACTTGATTTCTCAAAGGGTACGTCGCAGAGTTATGGCAATGATAGACTAATACCCTGTCAAAATTTAGGAGTCACTTGAAGACTCATCTACATAGCACACATTTTTATTTATTTTTTATTCTATTCTATCTAAAATAGATTGACACGTTTGTTCCTTCGTTCGTGTATTCAAAGCTATGACTCTTATAAATACATGATCCATACTTATCATGGGTCCGTTTAGGTAATTTTTATGAATTAGGAAAATAAACTAATACCTAATGTTATCTATAAACATTTTATTTGCCCAGATATAATGGGATCTAAACTAATTAAAATGTGGATAAACGATTTCGTATCATAATTTTCAATATCATGCACTTAGATTTGAGTGCTCATGGAAATTCCCGTGCACGTTTCATAGATTGCTACATGTCCTTTAGATAGAACCAATGCATATCATTTGAATATCTAAGTAAGTTGATTCTAAGTTGTTCTGAAGTTAATTCAGAGCAGTGACTCAAAAGTTTGCATTGAACTTCTTTTTACACCTAGACATGATTGCTATATTGTAGAAATTGCTTGCTCATTAAGTGAAGAAGAATATACCCGTTCTTCTTCACTTAATGAGCAAGCTATTTCTTTATCTCATTTGTGTACAAATTCTGGAGCTCCATATACGGTTTGATCTTCACTTTACCCTGCATCTGTGTATCATTGTCCCGCCTACCAGACTAAGAAGCCATGACATTGAATTAAAGTAATCCGTCTGCCTAGACAAAACTACACACTCGTCGTACAATACCGACAATGTCAAGTACTATGCGATTCCATTCAGCCGGAGTTTTGTTTCATAAACAAAGGTACACGTGACAAAAGAGTAAGGAAAGTAAATCAACATCTATGCGAATTACACGTAATTGTCCTTATTATTGACAAGACAAATACGCAAATATTTATGTAGCCACAGACATGCTTACAAGCGATGCCAAATACAATTCAGTGCACGCATTTTTTGTTAAAAAGTGCCCTTTGACTGCCTATTCACGTAATTCTTTTGCTCACTGTACTTATACCCACACGAACTGCATTTTGGCAAACTGCCCAACATTGGATTTTGACGGCATCTCTCGCTAATACCTACAAAAAGAAAACAAAAGTGATAATTGAGGCACACTCGGTAATGGACGAACAAAAACGTTAAAAGATTCACTCATTTGTATGTCAGAAAAATGATATCTTGAGTGAGATAATACATTACTTACCTATTTTACAATGAAAGCATTGTGTAATATGAAGGAGAAAATAGTGCATTAATAGATCGTTGTGTAGGCATTGTTCTTCAAGTTGCAACTAACATAAATATGTATGATATTAGTATGACATGTATATTTAGGTTAAGGAATTTATCTATGGGTCTTTTTTACCTGAAATAAAAGGATTAATATAATTTTTTCCTTTATTCATCTTTTCTCTTATCCAATACATTTTTAAATATTAGAAAAACAAACTTTTAAAAATATGATGGCGCATCGGCATCAGGAACAAGGTCCAGGCTGCCGGTGGTCAAGGCTCCAGAGAGAGGAACCGTAGTACTGCTTTCTGAATCAAGCCCTTGACCCAGCCACGCAATGAGAACCTCCTAAGTTGTTGGTCGATCCTTTTTGCTATTAGTCTATTAACCGTAACGACTATCGGTACAATGCTTGCAGAGTCCACGTCCCACAAATCGACAACTTCGCTTGCTAAATCAAGATACTTGATTTTTTTATCATCCTCAGCTTTCACGAGATTCTCGTCATGAGGGACAGTGATGTCAACAATCATTGCACGGCATTCTCGGCGATAACCATAATATTAGGTTTATTTGTTATAATAGTCCTGTCCGTGATGATAGATTGGTCCCAATATGGCATGACCGTTCTCGAGAACTGGGTCGGGCAAATACTTGTAGTATGGTACTTCAGAACCCACAAGGTTGTATTGCAAGCCAAGTTGCTGGCGGGTAATCCTAGCTACTACGAGTAGATTATGTCTGTGCAAGTACTCACCGTTACCAAGGCGAGAACAACCGGAAAACATATGTCGGATCGATTCACCGGGACGGTGGCATGCCCGACAGATGTAAACCGTACCGTCCTTGACTATGTATTTCCGATAATTGTTCGTCATGATGACTTCATCCATAATCGCACAGACGAAACCTTCGGTTTCCCCAAAGAGGTCACCGAAACGTAGCTAGGGTACGGACGCCAAGAGGTTTTCATCAGGCCCATGTAGGGCCCGGAAAAAGCGTGCGTGCAGCCCCTTGCTCCCCCTTCGGTCATTATAGTATCCAATACCACAGGTTTGTGCCAGTTCAGGGGTGAGTTCCTTGTCCACTGAGACCACATCTCGGTGCAACCGCACGTCGGCTTCAAGAAAGTATTCCCTGAGACTGCATACTTCGCGGTTGTGTAAGATCTTAGCATTTAAGAAGCCACGACCACCGCACTTCCGCAGGATATACAGTCTCATCACCGATGACCGTGGGTGATGCATCCGGTTTGCGGTCAGTGGTGAGCGGACCCTCCTATCCAGGGCGTCAATTTCCGTCTGAGACCATTTGAGTATGGCGTCAACCATTAAAGGCGCGCACCTTGTTTCTTCCTGATAAAAGACTATTTAACACTTTATTCAGGCGGCCAAAAAAGCGCTCCTTCAATCATTGTTCGATGTTGGCATCATTGATGTCTAATGCTGCCGAGTGCCGACCTCCCCAAATACTTGTAGGCCTCGGTTGAGAAGAGGGATATTATTATTATTATAACACTATGGATAGCTCGAACAAATCTTCTCGTTTCATTCTATACACATAGTATCTGATCTAACTTGTTTTAGTTTCCACATTAGAAAAATATCAACATGAATTACAACAATGCTTTCTTTAATTATTAAAAATCCTATCGCCCTTTTTTTTCGGATGGGAAATCATCAAATAACTTCTCCCGCTCTGGGCTGAGCAGGAGGGAGTGTCAGACTTTTACTGACTAAACCCATCCATGTTCCTTCATCGCCCTTTGTGTTCCGGGGCCACGGTATCTCTTTCGAACAGTCCCGCAGCCCCGGCAGGCATCGACCCTTGCGGATCCCTTCCTGTTGCTGACATCTCTTTGAGGCGCGCGTGGAACACGAACGCGCCGTCGACACGGCCTGTCGTCAAAAGACGGGCGGACGGCGAGCTAGCCCATAGCTCACCGTCCACAGGCCCGAAATCTTATCGCCCTGCACCAGTATTTAAGGGTGCCTATTTAAATAAAATATTTAGCTACGAGTACCTACGGGTACTAACGATTGTAATCCAAACCCAAACTACAGTGAAAGGTCACTACGGTCAAGCAGTTTTCACAGACGTCTCTATCGATTCAGAAAAATATAAGTACGTTGATCTTAAACACATAGGTCAAACGAAATGTTCTTGAAAGATTCCTCAATGTTTTCAGCATGACTATGCATTTTTCTTACTGAAACTTTTAATAGAAACACATAACGAAATTAAAGTCAAACAAACTCAAACTATTGGCGTGACAACGAAGAGTTAATAGCTTTTAGTTAAACGAAAACACTTTAAGTTTGGCCCCTTTTCTTTATGACGAGCCAATAGCCCCATCCAAAGTTCTTTAATGTGTTAAAAGATTACGTTTTGGCCTAATTTTCCTTTTAAATTGCTTAATAGTTATACCCAAACTTGTAACTGGTACGGCCAAACCATTATGTTAGACAACTATCTTTTATCTTGATGATTTACGGAATGGGTCGCGAAAACCTTCATTTTCAAAACGGTGCCGCGAAACCGTTACGTCTAAAATTATATTAAAAGAATATGCTTGATTGCAGAAGAACGGTTGTTTCAAAGTTACAGCAATTAGGGCCTATTTTATGACGAGGCAGTTCTAAGCGATCATTTATTCTAAGCGGTGGTTACTATGACATCTTAAAGCACGAGTAATTCCAGCGTGGGAAAGAGACAGAGCTATACAAGTCGTCTAGCGCCATTTCCACCTAAACATAATTTGTAATTATTCTGGGCGGTCGTCACTGCTTACATAGAATTAGAACTGTTGGTTCTGCTTTGTTCCTTTGCAACTACGCCGCAAAGATGACGCAGAAATATATTTTTAGGTAACTATAGAAATAAAAGTATTACTGCTATTATAAAGTATCACAATAGGGTATTTTACTCTCTAAGAGAAAAAATCTTAAAATATACACACATCAAAAGTGTCTAGGGATCAACATATATTTTTGCAATAACTTTTCTCCTGATTGATATTAATTAAAATTTTCTTTAAGGATTCATCAAATAAAGTGTTTTCGTTTGTCACAGTAACGATAAACCAAGTCACCTTTGCATTAATAAAGAAATTTGCCATTTTCCTAATAAAGGGATTTTTGACATTTGAACCACTAACACAAAAGTTCGAAAAAAAGACTGAAATAACAGTTTTCTTTAAAATTTTATTGGGTAACTTAAACAATTAATAATCCGTGTTTCTACCGCGAACACTAACAACACAAGAACATCGGTTTGGCATACTCAAAATGAGTTCATCCAAATCACGCTGTGGAATGGCCGCCCATGTTCGTTGCAACAACAAAAAAAGGTCTTCTTGCGACTGGATACCCTCCATATTCGGCAGAGCTCTTCTCTGTAGCATATCCCATGCATGCTCAATCGGATTCAAGTCTGGCGACTGAGCAGGCCAGGGCAGGACATTGATGTTAGCTGCGGCGAGAGTCTGTCTTACAACTCTTGCGGTGTGCGGTCGTGCATTATCATGCATTAACTGAAATAAGGGACCGATTTGCACTTGTAGAGGAACGATGACGTCTGATACAATCGTCTCAGCATAAATTTGAGCGTTGAGGTTGCCTCTGATCCAAATCAACTCAGTTCTTCCGCCGATCCAAATACCCGCCCATACCATGATGGTTCCACCACTATAAGGATGGACTTCCTGGCAGGATTTTAATCGCTGTTGGCGTCCAGGGGTTCTCCAGTGTCGTATACGTCTTGTATCCGGTCTCATACCAAAACGAGACTCATCAGAAAAGCACACGAAACGCCATTGTTCTTCTGCCCAATTTCTGTGTTCAAGAGCCCATTGATATCGTATCCTACGATTGTGCATTGCTATAGGTGGTACCCGTAGCGGTCTTCGGGAATGAAGGTTCACTTCATGCAAGCGGTTTCTGACTGTTTGGTCGCTAATTAAGTTCCCTGAAGAGTGATGAAGCCTCACGGCTAACATCATGGCGGTTATTGTTGGAGCTCTTCGAGTTAAGATTTGAATGTATCGGTCTTGTCTCCGTGTGGTGCAGCGATACCGTCCTCCATGGCGCTCAGCCACGGTACCAGTGCTTCGGTAACGTGTCCAAAGTCGACTGATAACACTCTGACTTGTATTCAGAGCTAAAGCCACAGTACGTTGCCGGGAACCAGCTTCTATCATTCCCACGGCTCTGAGCATTTCTTCCCTGCTTAAATGACGTCGCCGCTCCATAATAACGTTGGTTTTAATCAGTAGTAGGGAAACAGTAGCACTAATAATGTCTTCAAGGCGTTGTATCTTTTTATAGGGAAAATATTGACAGCTGATTTTCATCTTTTACTCGAATTTGATTCACAGTTCCTGATTCAAATTATGAAATGCACCAAAAAGGATCCATATAAATTTATAAAATCATAAATTTATTACAAAGCCACATCTCAATCTCAAGAAATCCACATAAAAATGCTTGATCCCTAGACACTTTTGATGTGTGTATTATTGAGGTAGCTTAGGCAAAAATCAGTAGGAAAACGTTAATTTCAGTTCTTATAATAGAAAACTAAATTTTAAAATTCAATTCAAAGGTTTCAGCTTTTTTAATCTGATTCATAACACCATAAGACAGTAGTCGCCAAGTTATTACGTCATACGGCTATAGTGTCAACCATCAGCGTACCGTACCTTTAATCTCACATTTATCAGTGCATTTGTTTACACAACCAACTGACGTCATGACCACAGAGCAATATGGCGTCCATTGCGTCCAGCGTTTTCGTCAAATTACGCGCGAAATTTGATAATGCATATTTATGGCACTTAAAGATTGAATACAAATTTTGTGATTTTTTTTGTGGTTCATTAGCACTATAGAATCTAATTGAGACACTTTTCAAAAATAGGTGTAATATCCTATTGACTTCATAATCACAGCCGCTCGGATTCATCTTTAGGTTAAGCTCCGCTTGCCTATGTTGGCCCGTGGTAACTACCCTACCCTACATACCGAGATTCCTTCGTGCCTCGGAAAGCACGTTAAGCCGTTGGTCCCGGCGGTCATTTGTAGATATTTGACAGTCTTTACAGGCAGTCAGTGGCCCAAAAGTGTGACAAGCAGTCTTACCAAAGGGTATCGTATTACCCATACCCAGGACCAATTGGGTTGATTGTGGTTTGTAAAAGGCTAGGCAGATGATGAAAGTATCAAAATTGACGACGTTGTAATTGATTACAAAAGTACAAAGTACAGACCAGACAGCAGGCCAAAATCAGTCTAAAATCCGTAGTTTTCGTGTGAATCAGGAAAACTTTGACTTAGAACTAGTGGCCCGTCCCAGCTTCGCACGGATACCTATATTACCTACTGGTATCAGGACACTTACCTTCTGGCCACAGCCAAGCGCGGCGCGGATTGCGGCGCGGCGTGCGGCGCGGCAAGCGGTGATCGGCGAAAACAAATGGTAGACAATGTATGAAGTAAGCCACAGCTACCACCGGCGGCGGCGCGAATTGCGGCGCGACTTGCGGCGCGGTGAGCGCCTCGCGGCACGCGGCGGCGACGGGCTGCGCGGTGTGCGATTGAAACAAATGTACTAGCGAGTATCGAGGAGGCCACAGCTCAGAGCGGCGCGCGCGGCGGCAGCGGTGGACGTATCCAACATCGCACGATCGAAACAAATAATTTTGTTTTTATCGGGCGTTGAGCTTATATAAATAATGGATACTGAACAATTTATTAGTGAAATACTGAGTAGATCAGGGTGCCTAAAATGGAAGCTTTATCAGAATCATAATATGAATCACGTTAAAAATTTGAAATTCTGAAAATGGTCTTTATGGTTATGACCACAAAGTCCATTTTAAGAGTTTTAAATTTTTAACTTGATTCGTATTATGATTCTGATAAAGTAGTCATTTTAGGCCCCAGTAATCTGGATATCAAAACATGTTGTAAAAAATTGTGGGACGAAATAAAACAACAATTTAAATACCGTGCCACTTTTGATAGGGCCATTTTATAGTTAGCCGTTCTCTAAATACGTCCACCGCTGACGCCGCCGCGGTCGCAGCTAGTCGAGCTGTGGCTTACCACCGCAAGCCGCGCCGCCCGCCGCGCCGCCCGCCGCACCGCGCACCGCGCCGCCAGTAGCTGTGGCCAGGACGTTACGCGGAAGACATTTGCGCAAAGAACACTTGCGCGAACCCAGGGATAATGTAGCATTCTAATGATGAAAGAATTTTATAAATTGGTTCAGTAGTTTTTGAGTTTGTTCGTTGTTTGAAAGAGGAAAGATTTGTATGTTTGTGTTTGTGTTAGTATAGATATAACAATTATACGAAAATTATCTAACGTTTGTAATCTTGCAAGATTACCAAGGTCACAAAATTTTGAATATAAAATAAACTAAATCCGCTTTACGACAACTTACAATAATTACACGCAAGCGACTGATGATTTTATAAAAAAAAACTGTTCTCATTATAAATGTGGCTCCATCATAAATAAAATAACAGTCAAAGCGGCTAGAATTAAAAGTTGACATCAATCCAAATATTATATTTTCGAACATAAAAAAGATTTTCTATTAGATGTTTATAATAAATATTAATAAAGTAGATGAACATGGAAAGCTGCTATACGGATATCCTATCATATCCCACTATAACACTCAAATCAAATCAAATCAAATCAAATCAAAGCATTTATTTCAAGTAGGCCAGTTACAGGCACTTTTGAATTGTCGAAACAAAGATAACAATTAAATGTAGCTACAGTCCCAGTCACAAGGCATAAAAACTGTGAAAGTACTGTAGTTGCCCATTCCCTATCGTAGATCTCTATGGAGAAGAACGGGCAAGAAACTCCATGGACACTCTTTTAAATCAGCAAATTGTTACAAAATCTTGGTTACATCATTCATGTTGAGATGGTACACTATGTGAGAACGATGTAGCAAGATGTGCACATTAAAAGTGTCCACAGTAAAAACAAAAAAGACAATTAAAACAATAAAAATAATTAATTCAAATAAGCCGTGGCAACTAAGAGATGACCAGTCACACTGACAGCACCCGTTCACGAACATGACGCATAGATCAGCACCATTCAACTCAACCATTTTGAAGGGAACTAAATGATCCGACACACGCGCCACCATCAGCGAGACATTTGAGTGAGCATGACATACTCTCAACCGCCAGGGCACATTCAGGTCAAGAAAGGACGTAGGTTTCCAGTGAACGATAGCTTTTTAACACATAGTTCTCACACAATATGGGCTTTATATAATACTAAAGAGATTGATTCTATACAATACTATTTAGTGTTATCAATTTGTGCGTCCCTGTCCTTGTGGAGCAGGACGGGCATTGAGCCAAGCATTTTTATCAACGATATAATCGTTCAACTTGTAATATGCTTGCTTGCAAAGTGTGCGTTTAATGCATGTTTTAAATTTCGTCTCATTAAGTTCAAGAATACTTTGTGGAATTTTATTATAGCATCTCAAACAGTACCCCATGAAAGATGAGTCTACTTTAGCGAGTCTGAAGCCTGGCTGAACTAATTGGTTCCTATTTCTAGTACTGTAACTGTGTCTGTCACCTCTTTTACTAAAAAGATGCAGATTTTTTCTTACGTACATTATGTTTTCATAGATGTATTGACAATGTACCGTCATGATGTTAATGTCCTTAAACAGTTCCCTTAGAGAGTCGCACCTACGAAGATTATATATGGCTCTGATGGCTCTTTTTTGCAGAATAAATATAGACTGAATGTCTGCAGCCCGTCCCCATAACAAAATGCCATAAGACATTATACTATGAAAATAACTAAAATAGACCAGTCTAGCGGTATCTACATCAGTAAATTGACGGATTTTTCTAATGGCATATGCTGCTGAACTTAGCCGCCCCGCAAGAGATGTTAAATGAGAACTCCATTGTAGCCTTGAATCAAGCGTAATCCCCAGGAAAACCGTTTTATCTACATATTCTAGTTTCTCTTTATTCAATATTATATCACAATCACTACTTTTAACATTCGGTAAAGCAAATCTTATGCATTTAGTCGTTTTTTCGTTTAATACTAAATTGTTTGCTGTGAACCAATTATGGACCTGAATTAGCGCATTATTCAGGTCATCTAGATTTTGGACCCGTCTATTTATCTTAAAAATTAGGGAAGTGTCATCAGCAAATAACACCATATTTTGAGGCTGGTTTTTCAATAAATAGGGTAGATCATTTATATATACTAGAAAGAGAAAAGGACCCAATATTGAGCCTTGTGGAACCCCCATTTTTACTTTTAAACCCTGTGAATTGACACCATTTATTTGAACATGTTGTTGTCTATCACTCAAATAAGATTTTACCAAACTAAGTGCAAGTTTACCTAGTCCGTAGTGCTCAAGTTTCAAGAGTAATGTCTCGTGATTTACGCAATCAAATGCTTTGGAGAGATCACAAAAAATTCCTATGGCGTCTTGGGACTCTTCCCACGCAGTAAATATGTGCTTTAATAAGGTTACACCAGCGTCAGTCGTACAACGTCCCCTGGTGAAACCATACTGCTGATCGTGTAGGATTTTGTTGGTGTTAAAATGATTGAGCATTTGATTCAGCATCACTTTTTCAAAAACTTTGCTAAAAACTGGCAACACGGATACAGGCCTATAATTATTAGTATCTTTACTGTCCCCGGATTTGAAAAGAGGTATGACTTTACTGTATTTCATTAAATCTGGGAAAACTCCTTGGTCTACACACAAATTAAAAATTAACGCCAAGTATGGTGCTATAGTCTCAACTATGGATGTACAAACTTTGATAGACATTCCCCAAAGATCTTCGGTCAGTTTGATTTTTATTTGCCGGAAAGCTTTAATAACTATCATAGGGTTTATGTGTTTAAATTTAAATTCAGCCGGGCATCCAGACACGTTTGCCTTTAATAAACCAATTGAGACTTCAGCTGAGGAATTTAGAGCCTCCGTAGTTTTTAACGGTATATCGGTAAAGAAATTTACAAATTCTTGAGCTACTTCCTGATTAGAGGTTTTAGGACCACATGCTGTATCTAATGTATAGCTAGTGTTACGTATTTTCTTCCTGTTGGTCTCATCATTTATGACTTTCCAAACTGTCTTTATTTTATTTTCAGCAGTTTTGATCTTGTTGCTAATGTGCAGGGCTTTAGCAACCTTGCATATACACACATCAAAAGTGTCTAGGGATCAAGCATTTTTATGTGGATTTCTTGAGATTGAGATGTGGCTTTGTAATAAATTTATGATTTTATAAATTTATATGGATCCTTTTTGGTGCATTTCATAATTTGAATCAGGAACTGTGAATCAAATTCGAGTAAAAGATGAAAATCAGCTGTCAATATTTTCCCTATAAAAACATACAACGCATTGAAGACATTATTAGTGCTACTGTTTCCCTACTACTGATTAAAACCAACGTTATTATGGAGCGGCGACGTCATTTAAGCAGGGAAGAAATGCTCAGAGCCGTGGGAATGATAGAAGCTGGTTCCCGGCAACGTACTGTGGCTTTAGCTCTGAATACAAGTCAGAGTGTTATCAGTCGACTTTGGACACGTTACCGAAGCACTGGTACCGTGGCTGAGCGCCATGGAGGACGGTATCGCTGCACCACACGGAGACAAGACCGATACATTCAAATCTTAACTCGAAGAGCTCCAACAATAACCGCCATGATGTTAGCCGTGAGGCTTCATCACTCTTCAGGGAACTTAATTAGCGACCAAACAGTCAGAAACCGCTTGCATGAAGTGAACCTTCATTCCCGAAGACCGCTACGGGTACCACCTATAGCAATGCACAATCGTAGGATACGATATCAATGGGCTCTTGAACACAGAAATTGGGCAGAAGAACAATGGCGTTTCGTGTGCTTTTCTGATGAGTCTCGTTTTGGTATGAGACCGGATACAAGACGTATACGACACTGGAGAACCCCTGGACGCCAACAGCGATTAAAATCCTGCCAGGAAGTCCATCCTTATAGTGGTGGAACCATCATGGTATGGGCGGGTATTTGGATCGGCGGAAGAACTGAGTTGATTTGGATCAGAGGCAACCTCAACGCTCAAATTTATGCTGAGACGATTGTATCAGACGTCATCGTTCCTCTACAAGTGCAAATCGGTCCCTTATTTCAGTTAATGCATGATAATGCACGACCGCACACCGCAAGAGTTGTAAGACAGACTCTCGCCGCAGCTAACATCAATGTCCTGCCCTGGCCTGCTCAGTCGCCAGACTTGAATCCGATTGAGCATGCATGGGATATGCTACAGAGAAGAGCTCTGCCGAATATGGAGGGTATCCAGTCGCAAGAAGACCTTTTTTTGTTGTTGCAACGAACATGGGCGGCCATTCCACAGCGTGATTTGGATGAACTCATTTTGAGTATGCCAAACCGATGTTCTTGTGTTGTTAGTGTTCGCGGTAGAAACACGGATTATTAATTGTTTAAGTTACCCAATAAAATTTTAAAGAAAACTGTTATTTCAGTCTTTTTTTCGAACTTTTGTGTTAGTGGTTCAAATGTCAAAAATCCCTTTATTAGGAAAATGGCAAATTTCTTTATTAATGCAAAGGTGACTTGGATTATCGTTACTGTGACAAACGAAAACACTTTATTTGATGAATCCTTAAAGAAAATTTTAATTAATATCAATCAGGAGAAAAGTTATTGCAAAAATATATGTTGATCCCTAGACACTTTTGATGTGTGTATTTATACTTTTTGTCTTCTTTTCAAATGTTTTGTTGAATTCAGTGTGAACTATTGAAAAGAAATTATCATACAATTGATTTATATTATTTTCGTCTATATGATGACTCATGACACTTAATTTGTTCTTTAGGGAAGTATTATACCTATTTAATTTGCTAGTAGTTATAGGTCTAAATTTAATCTCAACTTTTTGCAATGGTGTGTTACACCTGAAAGTTACAGTTTGTCCGCTGTGGTCAGACGGGAGACAATTTAATATGGCTTTATCTAAGTAATCACAATCGCAGAAAACATTATCTATACAAGTAGCAGAAGATGGAGTGACTCTAGTAGGTTCTATAAAAATATTGGTCAAGGCAAATGATTCAAAAAGATTTAATAACCGATTGCTATTTAAATTTTCTTCTAAAATATTGATATTGAAATCACCACAAACAATTGCAGATTTATTACTGGCTGAAAGTTTTGCCAGGACATCTTCCATTATTGATTCAAATAAGGAAAAGTTTTGATAATTTGGGGGTCTGTACACACACACAATTACATGCCTATCCAGCTCAACACAGGACAGTTCGACGCAATGTTCAACCGAGAGACCTACTATGTCATTACGTTGCTTATATTTAACACAATTTTTTATTAATATTAGGGAACCTCCACGCAGCATAGATTTACGGTTAAAGCAGCTACCCACCGTGTAGTTATCATAATTAATAAGCATTTGGTAATCCTTTAGCCAATGTTCAGTAAAACAAATAATATCAAACATACTTTTTTCTAAAAATAATTCAATTTCTAATAATTTGGAAGAAATTCCTTGGATATTTTGGTGGAATAATTTTAAGGTGTTCTGCTGAGGCCCTTTTTTACTAAATAATTGAGTGCAAGAAGGTACCTTGCTGTTGGTAGGATTAACAATATTGTTAATGGTACCTTCTGTTGTCTCACTTCCTAGTTTAAATTACTATTAATATCTGGAGTGAGGCCAGAGACTCCAGTGCCATCCCCAGACAACAAGACCCTATCACTACTACACCCTAATTGAGAATTTTCCACGGTGACACATGGATCCTCCTCAGTAAAACGTTTGTAAACATTTATAGCACTAATGCTGTCGCTCATCTTTCAAATCAAACTATGTATTATCATCAAAATAAACAAGAACTTCGTATAGAAACATCACTCCACTTTATTACGATAAAGAAGTCTTTTGATTGTTACGGCTTCAAGGTAACTGAATTACATTGCGTGAGAATCTGAACTTACATGACTTATTCAAGAACTCGCGAACGGGGCGTAGCGGGGTACTGATGAGTACTTGCCTACGGTCTACGGCTCGTAGCGTGCTACGCAGGGGTAGGGCAACGACTCTTATCGCCATTCTTTCAGAAATTGCTGCATTACCCAAATTGTTGTTTATTCTTGAATGTTTATATTTTCTTTTTCCCCTCATTGCACTAACACCAAGTTTATTAGTTTAGTCGTGGTTGTAGCCTGTTTCAACAATATTTTTGGCAAAAAATGCGTAGTATTGCTAATGCTTGTTTGAGTTCACTTATTATACAAAGGTCACATTCGCCTTTATACGTCCCTATGTTTAATTATTGACTAACTAATTAGATATCAGTTGGAATGCTAAAATGTATATTCTTTTCTTTCGCTTAAAAGTCAATCTTGAATCCATTACAAAATATCATAAAGTGCTTTTAAAATAACTGGCAAACCATGTGACACTGTGTCCCCTGCTTTCATACATATCACAGTAATTGGTGTCATTTGAAAGCACACTGCGTGTCTTTAAACCTATAAAACTTGAGCCTCGCGATACAAACGTAAATCAGCGGAAGGTGTCATGACGATGTCATTACTGCAGACAGATCGCGTGACGGACCTAAATAAGGGTTTGGTGCATTGGGCCCTCGGCCAGCGCCGCCCGTGCCCCAACACCAATTGTTACCGTTAATATATTCAACGATAATATCCGAGACTTATCAGCCTTTGTTCAATTATCAGGAACTGGTACAAACAGCACCGACTGGTTTCCCACACTTCGTACCATTACCCTATTTTGTTCCGCGAGCGAATGTAAAGTGTTGCTTACAAAGCAATACTTTACTTACTTTTATTTTGTTTGTTCCATTCCGCTTCTGCGACCGTAAATCAAAAAACACTCTTTTACAGCGAAAAACTATTTGTTAACTGTTTGCATGTTTTATACTTTAGTTTCGGTGTTCTACACATGTCTGCACTATATAATATTATAAAGAGATGTTTATTAGTTTGGATGTTGGGCTAATCTTCGGAACTACTGACACGATTCCGAAAATCCTTTCACTAAACAAAACACCTATAAACTCCGAGAGTTACAAGGTATATTTTTAAAAATAAAATAGGACGTTCCCGAGAGATCATTTTCGACCATAAATAACGCAAGCGCAGCCGCGGCCAAAAGCTAGTCATTGTTGTATACTGACTAAGATTAAGACAAGCTGTTTCTATGAAAAAAAATCAATACAGATTTGTAAACTATAAAACCAGCTCAAAGAGTAACAATTAAAGCAAAGTCTACGCATGCTGATCTATTTCTGTGGTTACGTAAATCAAGTTTCACCTTGACATTGGTCAGATCAGCTTCGACTATCCCTGGCAATACAATATTAACACGGAATAAATAACGTTTATTTTACTGTGAATTACCACCGACATTGGTGGATGTTATGATGCAACGTCATCGTCTGCCTAGCCTTTTCCCAACTATGATGGGGTCGGCTTCCAGTCTAACCAGATGCAGCTGAATACCAGTATTTTACGTGGAGCGACTGTCTATCTGACCTCCACAACGCAGTTAGTACTGGGTAATACGATACCCCTTGGTAAAACTGGTTTTCAGACTTTTTGGGCCACTGACTAACTGTAACGACTGTCAAAGATCTACAATTGACAGTTGGGATCAACGGCTTAACGTGCTTTCCGAGGGACGGAGGAAACTCAGTATGTAATGTTCACCCATCCACAGACCAACCTAGGCAAGCGCGGCTTAACCCAAAGGTCGAACTGAGCGGCTGTTATTTATTTGCCACGAGCTCCCTAAGATGCAACGTATACGTACATATTAATCTTTAAATTCTGAATTTCGAGTGCTACATTACATTTAAAGAATCACCCTAAGCAGAAAGAAAGAAAATTGTATTTGTTTGGCATTCAAAACAAAACCACTTAAAGAGAAACAAAACAAAATAAATAACAACAACAAAGAGTATTTTTTAGTTCTGTAATCAATAATGAAACTAAGCGTTTGTCATTAAAATGCTTTGTGAATCTTTTTCAGGAGGGTTTGTCAGAAATCGTTACCTCATGTACGGTACGCTGCATCAATTGGGTACCCCAGTTGTATTAAACCTTTAATACAACTGGGGTACCCAATTGATGCAGCCCACTGTACAAAGATTTATTACATCCTCATTTACAAACACGTTGTTCAGTACTAAAATGCGGAAGTACTACAAACTAGGTCCAATACAAATTAGTAATGATCTCACTAATGGTTCATAAATCTTATTCAATCTATATCTATAGATCTATACAAATAAATAAAATTGAAGTGTCTGCGTGTAATATCAAAATAACAGCTTTTTGCTGAATGCATATAAAAATATATACGGCACTTATAACAAAAACACATTTTTATCAATTTTTGTCTGTCTGTCTGTTTGTTCCGGCTAATATCCGAAACGGCTGGATCGATTTTGACGGGACTTTTACTGGCAGATAGCTGATATCATAAGGAGTAACTAAGGCTACTTTTATGTTAGAATAAGAATTAGGGTTCTGGGTAAAAAAGAACCCTTGAAATTGGTAACAAAATTTGATTCAAAATGGGAAGTAATATTTTTTTTACAATCATTTCACGCGAACGAACGTCGCAGGCAACAGCTAGTTCTAAATAATTAAGACCATTGTTTCTACAACCTCTACGTAGAAGATAACACGAGTTGAATTAAAGCCAAATTTCCTACGAATGGTAACCAATTATCGGCGTTCACAATTTGAACTACGTTAAGTATTCCTGTCATGCCAGTATTAAATAATTGCTATCAATCAAAATGTGAATTGCTATTAAAATTATTTTGGCACTGATCTAGAATTTAGACGCTATGCCTAACAGGATAAACGGAAAATTTCAGGAACTGTCCGATGTGTTTATACGGAAATCGTAAAAGTTATGAATTTGCTGCGAAATTGAAACGTCATACGCACAAAGTGCTTCCATGTTTATTAATATAAACTTTGTTCAATAACGGGAATCATTGTTTGTGTTTTCAGAAAACTAACATTAGAAAATGTTAATGTACCAAATGTCTACCTAGCTGACAGTTTAAATAAATAAATAAATAAATTATTTATTTCGGACAACAGTGATCCAATTTTGTTAGTACACAGCTTATATTCTAGTGATATAAAAATTATATTATTAAAACAAAAGACGACCAGGCAGAGAGACATGTTTCCTACCTGATCAACCTCCGCACAAAATGCCTAATATTTGGAGTATAGCTCTCCGCCACAGCTCTCAGGATTTACAGTTGCGACTTCTCCGCACTCTGCACAGCAGAGAAGCCGTTTTTTTGCGTGCCGTGTTTAAGCAAAGCATGATACATTGCACATGTCCCACGTCCTCTAAAAACTATAGTAACACAGAAATAGCAGTTTTGAGATAACATAACATCACGCCTTTAGTCCCAGATAGATTAGGCAGAGGTGTACCTAATAGTTCACCCACATTGCGATGTTTAAGTCTCATATAATAAGGCAGAAATCCAGACTCCATGGCTGCTACTAAGAAACTCCTGAAAGTAAAAGCCATTCCCAATAACACTTTTCCCGACCTGGGAATCGAACCCAGGACCTCGAGCTCAGCAGTCCACTAGACTACCGCTTTGGGATATACGCATTTAAAGTATTTTGTGTTTCCTTATCGATGCTCTGAGCAAAAAAATTGGTGTTTTATTTTCGCAGTGCACGTATGGCGGTTTTTTTTCAATTTTAATACAACGAGAGTTTACGTTGAGTCTGGTATAAATTGTCTATAAACCTCATATTTTTGTGTTAGGGCAGTTTTTAGGGGGGACACGCCATGTTTTGTTACAGGTTAATATTGGTCGAACGATAAAGTCTGTCAGGAAATAATACACGTTTGACTGATGCGTATTCTTAGCAATGTATCCGCATATACATCAACAAATTGTTTAAATTAATTAAAAAACAGTCCAATTACTCAAACATTTTAGAAATCCGTGTGTGAAGAATTAGCGTACGGCGAGAGAAGCGTAAACTAAGAAATGTGACGACATTTTCTGTTTGTGTAAAATTCATTAAAGCGAGTGAGTTAATGTCTTCTGTCATCAATACGACATTATTAAAAATAAACTTACTTACTTTTTATATAAAAACCGAATGTTTACGACGCCGAACCTAGAATGAGATTTGAGAATCATGCAATTCGCAAGATGAATTTATTTATGAGAAAAGATGTTGCTTAAATCGATCGATTAGTGTAGCTATCGATCGACGTCGACTTATCCATTCTACCATCGATTGAAGATCGATCGATTGGTAACACCCTAAGGGGTGGGGCCACATCTGCCAGCACGGAATCGCATTTTTCAAACAGAGCTGCCGCGTGCGATAGCACTCGCACTTTTCGCTCTAGCAAGCGACGGTTCTGAGTAACAGAAAAGGATAGCAAACTGGGAAAAAATACGACTCTGTGCCGATAGATATAGCGAGACTCTTACTTGACATGAGAATATTATTTTCTGAATCTGGGTTTTCACGGTGAATCAGCTTTGAAATCATTTGATATGAGATTTACATAGAGGTACACATGTATTTATTATGCTTTCTGAAACAGCTAGACAACAAGTTCTATATAATAATCCGTGAAAACGAAACTTCGTATCCCTTTTTAAACACATTGCGCGCACGCAGAATTGTGCGATTTGGCAATATTACAGTTCATGTGGATAAGGAGCGCAGAAAGATAATAAAACAGAACTTTTAAAAAAAATTACGGTCGAATTTCATCCATTAGGAGGACCCCACTAGTAATAATTTTACTTGCAAGATAAGGCTTAAAACTTTAAACTAAGTAGGTAACGCCAATCAAGCAAGGCAACGTCATGATACATGAGATCTTTGACATTGGAATCTCCACACAAGTACCTATAAGTATCACAAATTCTCAGATGCCAATCTAGATATTTGATATTATTAAATATCTGCCAGCTGTAGACAGGGACATGATTACTATTTTGACATTGGCAGTGACACCGAGTGGTGTAAGTAGTGATACCGTCGTAATTAACTACATGCATAAATCAAGTTCAATAAATCGTATCATATACAATTATACGCCAGTTAATTATTTCTTGACCAAAGGCTTTAATGAAGAAGCCACTTTTAGTATCAGGCCATTTAGAAACGATCAGTCGCAAATTCGCAATGCCAATCGCCAATACCTGTCAATGCGCCCAATGAAGTGTGCTGCCGTGAATTGGCATATTGGCATGTTGATGTATCTTTCCGTTTTCTAAAATGTAAATCACCATTCATAATATGTCAACAGGACATAAATCAGAGAGTGAACAGATTTTATGTATGGAATGTCATTGTTTCTCTTTAGATGTTCTTCTTCCTGTTAACTTCCTAATACATTGCGAGATCTAATGTTAAAAAATAATGTATACAGTATGGTAAACAAATTTTCCTGGAGCGCGCGATCAAAATTACATTTGCCGGTGCGTCCGGTGTGTGTTCGGTTGCTACGGTGGCGTCAGCGACCAGTGTATTCTAGAAATGCGTATTTAGATCCGTGCCGGCTGGACGCGACCGCCGATGTGACGTCGCCGCTAGAGATGTGACTGATATATTCGTATTCGTTGAGATATTAGTAATATTAGGCGTATTCACATATCAGTAATCCGACGGATTCTGATATGCTAATATTTCGTATTCACTTCATTTATACACTGGTCGTTCAACATCGGTTGGATAATATCACTCGGCTACTCGGCTCGACTCGGCTGCTAATATTTGTGAGTATTCGTGACGGATATCTGTAACGTTCGTATCGTAAATATTTGGCGCGACGGTGCGAGCGAGCGAAACAAATGAATGACCGAATGGATTAACCGATATGAGCGTCTGGCGGGTATTCGTTCTCTATTGTACAGAACTTAGGGACTATTTTCTATTGGATATATAATATCATGGCGACCAGCGGGATTTTACAAATACAACAACTCTTTTTAAGATTGTTTGACTGGACTCTCTAGTAGAGTTTCTAATAGTGTATTTATTTACATTTACTTATTTTCTAGTAAAATTATTGGGGGTATATTAGTTTTATTACCTGCCACGGTTTTCCCCCAGTCTTCTTGTTAAGATCATAACGAGACATTAATTGAAATGAGTTATTTAGTAACATTAATAACTATTTATCAAAGCATATAAAGCTAGCATACATCCTATAAAAACTAATAAGATAGCTTGGTAAAATAAACATATTACAAGAATAGAATAATGATACGTATTAAAACCCTATTAAGATATCAGTAATATTCATATATTAGTTAAAATATTATAGTATCACTTGACGAATATATTCATATTAACTAATACTGACAAATATCGGTATTAACCCATCTTTAGTCGCCGCCACGCGCGCGCCCCTCTGGCGCCCCGCCAGCAGCGCCGACGAGAAGTCATGTCATTGTCACTAAAGCCCCACTAGGCCATAGCTGCACATTTTGATACGACATAAACAACGGTGTACTTGAAATGAAGTATGCGCTTCCGTAGTCAACGATCAAGACCTTTATATTATGTATAAAAATTACATCGAGTACTGTCGGTCTGAATTTCCGAACGTAGTTAGTAAGTAGTATTCGCAAATATACAGAGTTGTTGATGTTCTTTAAATATTCACAAAACTCATTAAAAGTATCCCCCTAACAGTGTTTGCGATTTTTGCCAGTAATACTAAAAAGGGCATTCGCATTGTATTCATTTCAATAGTATAGATACATAGGTGCTCAAACTCAAACACCTTTGTTAATTGCAACATGAACTATACTTTACTTTTTTCCCCAAAAATATTGACATACCAGTTCCCTTTTTAAAATAGACTGACAAACGTACACATAAACATAAATCAAATAATTATTCAAATAATTATTCAAATAAAATCACCAATAATTATAAATTACAAATTAATGTTAATAATTATAACGAACTTAAACAACACGGAACGTTCAATAAAAATTTGCATAACAGTCGAAAAGGACATTTGAAATTATTGCCGCCAATTACTTTGGCAGTTCAATTAAGCTTGTTGACGATTTGACTAACGAAATTGATTTAATAAACATGTATAGCTCGTAGTGGTACAATTATACCGGAATGGTGGTATTTACTGGCTATAATAGTACTTTGAAAGACCACTTGTCGACCTCGGGTGTCGGTGATCTGCTCCAGTTGTAGTATGAGAACAAAAAGAGTCGCGGAAGCGGTGGTGTGGTGGCAGCCAGCCGGCGCGGGCGCACGGTCATCGCGCCGCGCGAGGACGCCCTCTCCACCCTACGCACTGGCATTCGCACCGATATTAAAATGTTATTGCATATTTTATAAACGGTAAACAATATTACGTTTGCCTTTGGACACCTTGATTTATTTCCAACTACTTTTGTTTCCAGACAAACATGCACGCCAGAGTACACTGGATAAACTATGGAACAAACAGTCGGGAGCCATACAGATGCTTCTTGCCATTTTGGAAGTAAGTGTTTTCAACAAATAAGGCTAAATAAATCATCCTTGTACCTGTCTGATTTGTATCGGGAATTTTGTATTTAATTTCACTTCGTTATTTTTTTATGACAGGCCTGCAGAGATAACGCAACGTGCACATACATTACATCTATACTAAGAGAAGTTTTGTGTTTGAAACAAGGGAAAGGAAAAAAATGTTCAGGTAAATATTGAACTATTTCCGCGAAAACAAACATGAACTTTTTGTTAAAATTGCGGACGCAAATACTTTTCATATGTTTTCCCCCTACGTCGGCGTCGGCCCGCATGTCATATGGATTTGTATCGATTAAAATCCATTCAAGTGATAAAAATAATATTTTATGTGTAATAACTATACCATGACCAAACTTCTTTTTTTTACAAGATATATCGTTAAAGCAAAAACAAAATGCAATACTTGTATTCATAAATTATTTTCAATAAATTAGTTCCCATTGAGTCATCGGGAATCAAGAAGAAAGAAAACAAAAAATCTGGCAAAGAAAATAAAGTGCCCGCAGTTAAAAAAGGTTTGTTCGTGTGTGCCGCTTATAATATAAATACGTGGGAGTTTTTAGTATACAAATAAATAACGTGAAACAAACTAATCAATATTATGCAAAAATGTTGTACAGCACTGCATGCATTAATCGTTTGTTTAAATAAATTAACAAGTTACAAAAAAAGATATAAGATTAATCTATAACGATTATAACACGTTTTAATTTAATTGCACATATTTTGCTTTTTTTAATTTAAAGTGTATATCGATGACCACACAGGTATTAAGCAACGCTGGCATTTCAATGATTGCTTTTCTAGTACCCTTTCTACTGTGTATACCTCCTTTTTGGCCTACCTACTGACATTTAAGACGAGCTCATTTAGATGACATTGGACCAGTTGACAACTCAGCCTTGTAACGTGTAATATCGAAGCTATTGTCGATTCAATTGTCATTTCACAGCACTGCAGTGTTCAATCAAATTACCATATTATTTCAACATCGACTTATTTATGACTTAAAATTACGTATAACAGTCACATTGTAAATGTCAATATTGCTTTCCATTAAATTTAATAGCTGTCCTGTATATTTACTTATTAATAAATTAACAACGCAAATTATAACAATATAAAAGAAATAACAATATAAATACCCTTGTACAAAATTGTATTACAAAAACTGTCGATATCGACAATTTCAGCGAACAACCTCGCGAGGCAGCAGTGCTCACAGCACTTCATATCGATAAACGGCACGCAGGTGGTGATCCGCACGATGATAGCAACACACGCCAAACGGGACGGCAACGTTACCACCGAGCTGATACTGCAGGACCTCGTGTGGATCCTCGCCTCGCTAGCGCCGAGAGGTACGGACCTTAATTCACGTGGTTGATTCCAGCTAACAACTTGTCCCGGCATCAGTGCGCACAAGACTTCATTCAGATGAAAGGCACGCAAGTAATCATACGCAGGGTGATCGGCACCATGCAAGACAAGAGAGACCGACACGTTGGCACAGAGGTGGTGATGCAAGATCTGCTCTGGATACTTGCACCTCTTAGCTCACGAGGTTACCATTCTCGATTTTAAAATTAGTAACTTATAATATACGTATTTATATATATTAAAAACAGCCTATTACTGTCCCACTTTTGGGCAAAGACCTCTTCTCATACAAAGAATGCATGAGAATTGATCTCAACGCTTGCTCAAGGCGGTGTGGCGATTTCAGACCTACATACAAATTGTCACGATGCTTTCCTTCATCGATATCAGTGATGTTCAAGATAACCTTAGAAAGAACAGACGCCATTACATCAACCTACCTGAAACTGTAAATTTTTCCCAATATACCTTGAACCTAATGCTTAAGCGATATAGTTGAAAATCTGTTAAAAATTTGACATAACTTGATGTGCTGGCGTCTCTACGTATGATTTGAATAAGTCACATGGGTACTTGCCCGGAATATATAACCCGCCCGGCCACAACCTCGAGCATAGAGGCGAGGCCTTAACTTCTGGGCCATCACGACACTAAATAAGTACCTACATGTCTTTAATTTCATGAAATTGTTTGCTTTTCCAGCAAAACTTACTTAAAAATATCGAATCATACTTGTTTGCAGATCCAAAGTTCGCGATGAAATTAAGGATGCTGGGTTGCGTCAGAACTATGCATCTCATATTAAAGGGACACTTTACAGATAATAAACTGATTTTCCCTTTACTCGTTATAATGAAACAATTGGCCAAAAACGGTAAGTTAATATCGTCCTATGATTGAACTAATCTTCCTTCTTCTCTAGTACCTCCTTACCTACCCTACCTAGCCTAACCCTACCTAGTCCTAACTCAAATCTAATCAATTTTTACTTGTCTAACTTTAATAATAAGCTTTCAAGCGGATCCCAACGAACCCTGCCTAATGTAAGAATGCGGACTTTTTCTAATACCTTGACAGATATAAAGCCTTTTAAAATCAGTAAATTATGGGAAACAAATATCAACTTGACATGAATCGAACGCGATCCTTACTTTAAGTTAGTATTTTTTTCGATTTCAGCCATCACTACCTCTATTTTGATCCGTGATGGTGTAACAACAACTTACGAGCGGGTCTTGGTCAGCCTCGGCTTCATCCCGACGGCAAGACTGCGGCTCTGCCTCGACGCTATTGATTATTTCAGTAAAAATAGTTAAGTGAACAAGTCATTTATTTAAAAAACAATGATCATATCGTAATGATTTTTGTGATTCATTGTTCAAACATTTTCTGTGTTACTAAATCGCACACAAGCTCTATGGTAGGCTACACAACAATTTGTCACAGTCGAATGATACCACAAAATTATTCTGTTTCGTGCCACGATTACACGCAACACCGCCTTTATCCTTCCTCCTCGGAATATATAGGGTGTAAAGAGACCCTTCACGGAGCCGTCAACCAAGCATTACATACATCAAACAAAGTATCTTTACAAAAAAATATGGAACAACTTTGGAATGGAACCTACCTTTAATTATGGAAACGATTTTTTTTTTGGGTGAAAAATCATGTTTTACGAAAAGACTCAATGTAACACACTCAAAACATGTGCTGATGGATGGATTTAATAGTACGGGGGTCGTGGTGGTGTTTAAAGTAAAAAAATACATTAAAAACATGTATTTCAAAAAAAAACTTGTGAAAAAGTTGGGACTTTGACCCCCAATATCTCCGTAACTAGAAAGTTCCCAGGTATGACCTAGATTCCTAAAACAAAAAGAAATGATCGCCATGACGAAGAAGAAGTACCTTTCGGCTTCGTTAATGGTCTTGTTACACCCTTTATTTGTCGCTAATGAATTTATGTTATGTTCTGTTCAAAGTTTATGTTTGCATGTCCAATGCGCCAGTGTTTGTCACTTGATCACACGTGCGTAACTCACACAGAGGTGTGCTGCATGCAGATCGTGAAGACAGGCCTCTGTGGCGTGCTCCTCAGGGTGTTCGACAGGTGGGACCGCTACGAGGGTCGCATGAGGCTCAAGATATGCGCGCACATTCTTCAGACTCTGCAGCATCTTTGCAACATCAGTACGTACTTATGTGTTACTGTGTCTTAACTTATGTGATTAAAAGGCGGCTAGATAATTTTATGTGTACCGCAAATCAAAAATGTCTAGTAGCCTGTCATACCATTTCATGCAATTAGTTTAAAATTCAAATCATATGATATATTTTCGTTAAAAACTAAATAAACAATAAACTAAATATTTTTCAGAGGCGGGACGACGGGCACTGTGTACGAAGAAACATGTCCAGACGTTACATAGGTTCTGCTCACAGTGTCCAGATGAACCCGAATTCGACGGACTACTAGCAAGAGTTTGTTCAGTCATAACATTATGTTTGAAACACCAAGCTTTGCCAGTGCCAGCATCCAGTCCAGCTTCGTTTAACCTGAACCCCATACTTAAAGGTTTACTTCAATCAGACTTAATTTTAAACATTATAAAATAAATGGATATGTGAGCCATGAATAACTGTAGGTCATTTTACAGGCACCAACACGTCGTGGCCATGTCACGAAGACGAAGAAGATGCAGCAAATTCTGATTCTAAAACAGTAAATTCGGATGAGGATGATGGGCCGGAAATAGATATAGAAGGCATTGATGAGTTCCCAGACATGGATTTCGATGATACTGATCAAAAGAAATATGAAAGTCCTGATGAAGCAGATAAACCTCCAAATCCTCTGCAGAACGCTACGACGAGTGGTGACAGCTTGCAAACATCACTCTGGATAAATCCTAATGAGAGAGATTTAGAAGACTTAAAAAAGTAAAGCGCCTTTTTTTGTAAATTTTATTATATAGGGTGACTGGTAATTAGTGACCGACACTTAAACACGTGATTGTACTCATGATAACAAACAACTTTCCCAAAGAAACATTTTTTATCCTCATTCAATGTTATCACAATAACACAGCAGCCCTATGAAATTCGCGCGCGCGCGCCTTTGACCTATCAGCTGTTATATGTCGCATTACTATGGTACCGTGCAACAGTGTAAACAAATTAAAATATAATATCCAAAGACTCCGCGCGCGGTTTTTTTTTTTTGTTATTGTGATTAAAATGAATGAGTATAAAAAAGATTTCTTTGGGAAAATTGTTTGATAACATGAGTACAATCACGCGTTTAAGTATCGGTCACTAATTATCAGTCACCACCCTATATTGTACGGTCTCATCATTTACTTTGCGAACGCGACCTCTTGTCATGAGAAAGAATCGCTACAACTTGAACTTGTTAACTCCTACGTTTTTAATATAACTGCAAACTCAACTTGTAGTTCTTTCTCTACACTCCATAACTAAACCAACATAAAAAAGTGATAGTGTACAACCATTGGCTCCTACAATTATGTATGTACACAGTTATAGCAACTGACACTTGGAGAAAACGGTTTATTTATTTAAGTTTTGCCAGTAGTCAGTCGGTTATTTTTTTATGTAAAAAGTTTTTAATTACTTAGTATTATTACTGTTTGTTTTGTTTGACGAAACCTGTGCTCAAATTGATTCTTACTATTTTCAGATATTTTATTTATTTCAAAGAGTTTGGATCATTTAACAAGCAAGTAAAGCTTGTCAAAAGTCGATCTAATTCTCGAGGGTCAATATTAGAAGACTTCCTGTACTCTCAACCCTCTGGAAACAGGAGTGCTGCTTCGAACCTGAATCTGTCACTTACTGGCGTTTTAGGCAATACTGACTATGACAACGCCGTGGGAACTTCGCAGTCTCCTTCGTTTTTACAATATCATAAAATCCATGAGAGTGCCTGTGAGTATTATTCAAATTAAGGCAAAACGCGAGTCATTATCGATCTTAAGCATGTTAATGGTGGACATAGACCTCTTAACCTGTTGCTGTACGCCACTTATTATAAGCTCGACCCAAAAATGGGAACTCAAAACAAAAAAGAACTTTCAAAACAATTTTTACATGCTTCATAATCTAACTAATTATTAATTTGTGTTATAGCAACAACATCGTGTTCTTCGCTAAAAATACATAAAGACATTTCCAAGTACAGTACGTTTGAAAGTGTGTACTGCACAATATCGACAAGGGTGCGGAGCGTGATCCCCTTTGTGAAAGTAGCGTACCCTGACATGATGGGCGGTCAGGGTCTCAACCAGCCTGAGCCCTTGAACAAGATGGAGCGTAGTGCGTGCAGGTTGGTATTTTGAAAATATTGAAGCTTTCATTTGACGTCATACGTTGCTGTGAATTTAAAGTAAAACAATAATTTGACAGATTTAACCCTTCGTGTGCCGGAACGTAGATCTACGCGAGACACACTAGGTTTTTAATTGTGTCTATATACTCGGCATACGAAAGGTTAAAGTGAACAGCTAAAAATAAAACAGGAAACTTGTGAAATCTCACCGAAATGAAAAAAAATATAAAAAAAAATAAGGAAAAGCGACATCCCAAGAAATTCAAAATTTCTTACTTTTTTCTAGCAATGTGTAGGTCTGTTAAGGTTTTAAGTTGATCAATGATTTAATTTCGAGGGCTTGCTTTTAGAGCATTCACCTTATCGTCAATGTTAATAGGTAAACTGGTTTATGTTTTGTAAACTTTCAATATAGAGCAACGTATAGACATAGGTACTATAAATTTTGTAACTTCAGCTGAATATACCTTTGGAATAATATTTAGCAAAAAACTGAAACAAATTTCATTGGAGATCATTTTTAATAATATTAAACTGACGTTAATTACTGCTATCACAGCGATGCATAGAATTTTAAAGAAAGCGGTACAATTGTCCAAGAGCATTTAATCAGTAAAATATTCAATGGTTTCAGGATGAAACTTCTATCCTGCGTAGACAGAGCGATAAACCCTGAATCGTATATGAATGAGACGGTATATGATTTGGACCAGCTATGTAGTGCCCCTGCTACTACTGAACCCGGTGCACAGAAGAGGTAACTATCACTTGAGTAAAACTAGAGATACCCTTTAGTATTAGGGTTCCGTATTTAGTATATGTTCACGGCTAGTCCATTTAGGCACTTGTTCACAACCAATTTTTAGTGCCGGGTTAAGAGAGAACAGCGTCTGCTATTCTACATACAAATGTATTCCTGTTTTTACTCAACTGCGTCAGAAGGAGGGTAATGTTTTTCGAGCGTATTTATGTCCATTTCTTTGGCACGCCCTACAGCGCAAACGGCTGGACGGTTTTTGACATATGAGGTGTTGTTGAATTTTTCAGAATTGTGGTAGTGAAATAGGTTACAAAAAATTTGAAAATGTCGCCCGAAAATGAAAAAAGGGTGGTTTTTGTTATTTTTTTCTTACCATAGCAATATGGGTATCAAATGAAAGCTTGTGAAAAGACCATTTCAAAAATGTATGTATAATATCACGTTTATATTACTGTTTTACCACAAATTGTTATAAGGCGTACCAAAACAAATCAACCAAAATCGACCAAAATTCTTTGAAAGAGCTGCAACGACTACAGGATTTGTACTCTACATATTACTACTCTATATTTGATGAATTTGTCCGTAAAAAAAACTAAAAAGTCTGAAATAAAATTATTATTATAAAAACAAAAAACCAGTCTGCTGAAAATAAAATGACCTGAAAAGAGAAAAACAAGTATCACAATATCCATATAAAATCCGACTGAGTAATGTATAATTTACCATGTATTTTATATTATGATACTTACATAAACAAATAATGAAGTAATTAAGTATTTCTTAAAATTAGATAAACTAAATACTTTAAGGTGCTGCAGGCGGGACAATACTTACCTACTGGCACAGAAAGATCTACCAAAACTACGTTTTTCAACGCATGCGGAACCTTAATATAGGTATTTAGTTTAACTAATTTGAATACACATAATAATGTAGTTATTTCATTATTGTACATACTCAGTCGAATTTTATATCGGTATTGTGATTGTTGTTTTTCCCTTTTCAGTTCATTATTTTTAAGCAGACGGGTTTTTGTTTTTTTTCTTGCTCCATAATGCCTCTACAGCAATCATTTTTCTTTTTTAAAGCAAGGTCTACTGTAGACAAGTCCCTGTCATTTCCTTTTTTTCACCAACTAATAGAATGACAAAAAATGCCCCATTTCTACGGCCGTGATAGGGGACTTCCAGACAAGTACGATTTTTTTTTAACATAGACGAAATCATAGACGAAATTGGTACGAACCTAGACATACTCTTTCTTAAAATTTTAAAGCTTAAAATAATAGAATCGGCTCAGTTTTCGAGGAGAAAAAAGAAAGAAAAAGTATTTATTAGCCCGCACAGAACAAAACATCAAACAAAAAAAGGGGAATACGAAACGTCGATCTCTTCAAAATTTTGTTGATTTAATCGGTCCAAGCTGCAGCTGTCTTTATCGCACTCTACGGGGGCAGGCTTGACGCAGCGCGACGGCAATAGTTTCTTCAAATACTAATTTTTCAAATTCTTCGCAGACCCTTTTCCCTCTTAATTTTGTACCCGGTTTTTAGCAGGTAAAGGATGCCATTTGGTTTGGTTTACGCCCGTACTCGTGAAAAACCAGGCATGGCGCAAAGATGAACCGGGGCTAGTGCTTCAATACATGACTGTCGACCGGGCTGGGTAAACCGGTAAACCGGGTTGGGTAACCGGTAGCAAGCAACACGATGGATTTTTGAATCGTCGTCGTCAACCTTTTTATCATCAGATTATCATAAAGTTTCAGCTCGGAGTGTATTTGCCTTGGCAACACGGATGAACAGGAGATCACGAAGGTCAATACTTTCTCCGCGAAACTCGGGTTTGAGTCAAGATTTGAATCGGGAAATCTGAGGAAAGCAATTCAGGTAAAAATAAAAATTAATGTTTTCCAATAATAATTTCATAAGCTGAGAACGGGTTCCCTACATCTCGTGCAGAATCACAACAAACTTGGCATAATCTTCTTTAAACGAATATTATTAAGGCATAAAAAATATTTAATATAATTATTGTTTGGCCGAATCTATAAATGTCAGAATTTACAATAGCATACTTTTAACATGGCAGAATTTTATTTGGCATAAAATTACCTTTGGCAAAGTTAAAATTCCGCATAATTTAGTTTAGCATAACATTTATTTAGAGCGACGATTATTTGGTAGAATTTTAATTTCATTTTTAAATAAAAATAAATTAATTATTAATTTCATTCTTAAATAAAAATTTGTCGTAAAAAGTCATTATGCGGTATGCCAAATATATTTCGGAGCCTCAAGATTCTGCCAGATAGAGGGAACCCGCTTATAATACGTCTTATGCATTCTCAAGTATGTGTTGACACTATTCGTATCTACAAAATAAGTAACTTCAGGTAGGTCCGAGAGAATACGAGCTGATTCTTATGCCGGACGTAAACTCTACGAAGCGTCACCAGTGGTTCTACTTCGAGGTCCGCAAGATGCAGCAGGCCCGCACTTACGTCTTCAATATCGTCAACTGTGAGAAGTCGGACAGCCAGTTCAATTTCGGCATGAAGCCAGTCATTTATTCAGTGAAGGAGGCTGCCATGGGAAGGCCAGGTACTAGACGAAATTTTATCTTTTTATCACTGCTCTTCAAAACGTTGAAGGAAAACATCGTGAGGAAACCGAGCTGTCCTAGAATCAAAAATTCGAAGACATGTGACATCTACCAACCCGCACGGGGACAGCGTGGTAGATTATAGCCCATTCCCTCTCATAGAGAGGAGGCCGAGTGTCCCAGCAGTGGGAACATTATAGGCTGATTATGCAACTGCTGCTGCATACGTCTGTATTGCAAGAGGTGGCTAAATTCGGGTCGATCTTCAGGTTTAACCGCGCTTGCCTAGGTTGGTCCGTGGATGGGTGACCGTCTATTACACACTAAGTTACCTCCGTGCCTCGGAAAGCACGTTAAGCTGTTGGTCCCGGCTGTCATTTGTAGATCATTGGCAGTCGTTACAGGTAGTCAGTGCACCGAAAGTCTGACAACCAATTTTAGCAAGGGGTGCCGTCTTACTCAGTAATAATAAAATACTGGTATTCAGCTGCATCTGGTTAGACTGCAAGCCGACCCCAATATAGTTGGGAAAAAGCTAGGTAGATGGATGGAGGCTGTATTATAAATGCAACTGCAATTTCACGTCACACACTTTTAGCGTCAAGGACGACTACTTTCCCTTACTTGGGCCAAGGCCTGGTATACCCATAACTAAGAAAGACCATGTAATTTTATAGATTTACCTGACAACCAAAAAGGGGCTTCGGATTGATGACATTGTGTAGTATATGACGTGGTAACTGTCCCCAGGTTGGGTGCGGGCCGGCACCGATATATGTTACTACCGGAACAGCTACCACTACGGCAACCAGAAGAACCACAACAAGTGCTACCTGACGGTGACGTTCAACATTGAGTTCCCGCACACAAACGATGTCGTCTATATGGCGTACCACTTCCCCTTCACGTATTCAATGATGATGGTGAGATAGCTTTTTTATTTTGATTAAATTTCTTTAGGAGTCCTAAATGAATCGTTTTTGTCTTTTATACCATAGATAATCTGTTGCATAAAGAAATCTATTCGACGAGTTAAGCCGATCCCAAAAATCATTCCACAAGGTTTTGACGCGGCCTGGAATTACTTTTTTTTGCTACTTTTACTTAAGTACTATAAAGTCAAACGTGAGCAGCTAACGCCAGGATATTTGCTGTGCAATGGTTAAACTATTATTTGACATGGTTTTTAGCGCGTATGAAAATAATTGTTCAGCCTAACATCAATCACCTCCCGTAGTATTTCAATCGTCGAATTTAAGACATGGCAAGTGATTCATTGAGCAGCGCGGCCCAGTAGTAAATTGTGGGTTCGAACCCACCCAGGCAGGCGCATTACTTTGTATAATTTACTTCATCACCACTGCTCTCAAAACGGTGAAGGAAAACATCGTGAGGAAACCGGCATGTCCTAGAATAAAAAAATCGAAGACATGTGACATCTACCGACTTGCACTGGGCCCTCGTGGTGGATTAATATAGCCCATTCCCTCTCACAGTGGGAACATGATAGACTGATCATGCTAAGCTAAGTGAATCAGGGATGAGTGATCAACTTCACTGTTAATTGAATCATCTGTTTCAGACAACGACAAGTCAAAGCATGCCGAACTCTATTAAAATCCTTTCATATTAGAGATCTAAGCTTTTCAAACCAATTATCCTAACGCAATTTATCCTTAACTTTCTATAAAGAAAAAGCGCATTAAATGTCAAGTCATAAAATAAGTAGGAAATGAATTGCTAACATTATTAGTGACTTTGCATCTAATCCTGCGACAACGAACATGAAAATGTTTAGAGGCAATCATTTTATTTCCAATAAATGTATCAGGAAATCTATCATGTCTCTGAACGAAAAAAAAACTGGGTTTCTCAAAGATTTGCTTATGCTAAATAAATTTGATTTTTGGTGTGGTGACTTGTAGGCCTAAAACGCCATAAAATGCTTATGTATAATAATAAATGTCGAAAATGAACGTAATCGTTATATATTTTTTTTACAGATTTAAGCACTTGCCCCACCACCGGCGATGAAGCGATTAGCTATCGAGGGTTCTCCCTCAAGAATCGTACCTACAACAGTTGTAGCTCCTTTAGCAATAAAAAAAAATATAATAATGGTTTATCACTGACTGTTCACACCGCCAACGAGAACTATCTCGTTGCTTTCGAAAAATCTCTAGTTGCTAGCTCTACTCGCTTATCGTTAATCGCTGGCAGTGGGACGGGTGTTTTGCACTGAGATTAGATTGTGAACCTTCGTAAAAATGCAGTACTGACCTCCCTGTACTTTTTTTTGAGTTCTCCTGTAAAATAATTGTACTATTATTGTTGCCGCTGATGACCAGACTCGGATATGGCACTGGAGCATGCAGATGCCGCCAGGATCCTACCTACGCGCGGAGCCCCTCTGCTATTCCCTCAACAACAATGAAGTCCCGTTGCTTACGGTCTCCGCTGAAGATCTACCTAATAATCCTATGGCGGTATGTAGTTTTTCTCCATAAAAATCCTTTAGAATCCACATGCTTTAGATTCCTGTACTTGGTACGGAACAAGATGCTGCAAATACTTGTTGCATGCGATGCGCATTTTAATGCGAAGTTCTTGCTAATTTTTATCGATCAATTAACTTTACCTTACTCAGCTACTGGTCTTCTTGGTCATCTTGAAAAACGACTACAACTAGGCAAATTGAGTCCTTAAACTTTAAAAGCACCATAATTCTAAACATTGAAGTATCCTGATTTTTATGTGCGTATCCTTAAAGCACGGCATTCCTAGCGGACCTAGGAATGCGGAGCTACTGCTAATTAAGGTATTTGTATACTATGTGCTGTGTAGTATAGCGGCTCCTTGAGCCGAAAATATATAAACATTAAGTCCTGCTAGATTTTCGGTTTCATAACTCCTTACCTCACCTAGCCGCGGATACTGTTGTTGAATTTTTGATCTATAAGACGTTGTACACACTATTTTTCTATCGGCCTGATTTGGCACAGCAGCTTTAGCAACTCCTAATAAGTTATGCTACACTTTAATAGACGTCGTGATCACGAGTGGAAACAGCTTCTAGTCAACCTGATAACTTCATACTGCGACTCTCCACAAAAACCATGAAACACCTTCGTACTTCTTGATAGTCTTTATACTTGTATAACAGTAGTCACATTCTTCTACAGCTACCATATACAGCTATACCTGAGTCTGTTGCCCGTTATCTGATCTTTCAAGAGATATTTTAGCGTTTCGGAATGTCTGTAAGTGTCGAGTTCACGAATAGTCTGCGTCATGGTGCACTGATGAACTATACTATTGTTCAGCATTTGCAAGCCTCTCCAAAATTGTTAAAGCTGCAGTTTGCCGAACCGACATTATCGGTCGTGCCCTGAAATTATTTAAACCGGCAGTTATCTTTGAGTCCAGTATCATTGTTTCGACCGCGTTGTTTAGCAACGTCGAGCTGTACTCTTCAGCGTTGCCAAACCTATTGAACGTCACGTGTAAACGTCTTTGTTGCCAGTACACCACTGCCTGAGAAATTCTTTAAGAACATTTTGTCTACAGCGTGTAACGGAAAGGATGTGGTATACACCATCAAACTGAAAAATGTTCTCCATAGAAGCAATATCGCAACTGTGAAAAAATGTTCGGTTATTCCATACATCATTTCAATACCTACTTGACCCAAATGTACTGGAGAGCTGTTTTTTTTGCAATTCGATGTTGGTCCCATGTAGATAATTATTTAGTTCTGGACCACACCTTTCTGGTACATACCGTATATCCTATTCTGTCCTCTAACCAACAGGATCGTGAGATAGTATTCCTGACGGCGCGCGTCCATCCCGGCGAGAGTAACGCGTCTTGGGTGATGGACGGCACTCTGGGCTGCTTGCTCGGCAACTCGTGCGCCGCCGCCGCTCTACGGGCCAAGTACATCTTCAAGATCGTACCCATGCTCAACGTGGAAGGCGTCATCAATGGCTGGTGAGTCATTTTAATATTTTCACAGCACTGTATATATATATATAGTATTGTGTACTTTTAGTCAAGTTTTGCGTTTTAGCTTGGCTTTGCCACAGAGAGTGGTAACACCATGTTTGGCAGCTCTTAAGTTCAGCTGATATTTGATTTTCTGTCCGTGTTGTAAGAACTACAATGGTGGGCTTTCAGTTGAGGTTTGAGATGATTTAAACAACTTTTTCTTATTAAGTATAAACTTTATTAACTTCGCTACATCACTATTCTTTTTAAATTCTTGAGTTTCAACTTAATATACTTAACTAGGTACGTCACGTATATAAACACTATCTTATACCACTAAGTATTTCAAATGATATGTCCAGACAATCAATATTCACTTAATTTTCTTACATTAAATTAATACATTTTACGGTTTATCATCAAAAATACCGGAGATCTGATGCTTCTACGTTATTTACCTTAGCGAAGTGTAGGTACCTATACGTGGAATACTCATTTTGTGATATTCGACATTACGAAGACGGAGACAAGTCGCACGCAAGCGAGTCGCCAGCACCTTCAACCTAGTTTAATAAATCATATTGCCCCATAATATACCTTCGAAATCCCCATAATCATTCATGTATAAGCTGGAAAATATTACGATACTAGAAATCTCATTTACATTACATGATATCAAAACAACAAGGCGTACAGTGCACCCTCAACACGCAAGCTTCTAAAGTAAAACACCTTAAAAATACATATAAATGCTTCAAATTATTGAAATAATACTTTTGGTAGACTGAATACCTAATTGTGACGAAAAGATATGCACGGACCGCTCGGCCGGACACTAGTAGGCGGGAGGAGCCAGCATGCCGCTGGCGTGGACGGAGTGCTCGGTGGCGTCCGGCTCGGCGGTGGAGGGCGCGTCGTCCTGCGCGTGCGCCTCGTGCGCCTCGTGCGCCAGGTACGCGGCCGGGTCGTCACCCGCCATGCCCTCGTCGTCGTCGTACGGGCCCTGCGTCGCCTCCTCCTTCTGCTCCTGCTCGTGGTCGTGTTCGAGCGAGTGCGCGTCAGACGCCCGCGAGTAGTGAGAGTCGATCTGAGGTGACGATGGCAGGATGCCTAGCTTCTTGATGTGCGGTGACTGCAGGCCATCCAGAGACGTGGGGCGCAGTTTGCCGATGAGGTCGTTGAGGGTGAAGTGCGTCGGCAGGTGTTCGGAGCGCGGCGGTGGTGGCGACGACGACGTCAGGGGGTGCGCGGTCGTCGTCGTCGTCATCGACAGCGGCTTCCTACCGGCAGAACATACCGACCCTCGTGTTAGAGAGCCGCTTGTAAAATGCACACATGCTAACATACAATCTAAATAAGTATTTAATGTATTGAACGATAAAAGTCATGTTAAAGAGTCAGTCACTCATTTTGAATGTTTAGGGTACAACCAAGTACGTTAAAAACAACAAAAATGTTAACTACAAAAAGATACATTAAAGTATCACTTAAACAAGGGAATATTAGCAATTTATGAATAAACAAAAATGTTAATTACAGAATACTATTGATAAATAAAGTATCACTTAAACAAGAGATACCAAGCAAAGCCCCCTTCACCCACCCACCAAAAGATTTTGTCAATTTTGAAATTGTTTATGTGACCATCATAAATGATTTTTAAAGAGTTAAAGACGATAACGTCATAGATGCCAAATGTTGTCTGCTGGGTGTAGGGCTCTTGTTTGGTGGTTGGGTTGGCGCAGAGGCCTGATCCCGCGGGCCCGCGCGCTACGAACAAACATCGAGGTAAGAACCAAGGTTTAAACTTGGACTTAAATGTTAGCACACTCACTACATCGTAAACTAGTGTCCCAAATGTTATTACAGTTAATCATGTCGTCTTTTAGACACTTTGAATACCGCGCGGTTGACGAATAAACTCGAAACTCGGAACCTGTGCATAGAAGCCGCTATGGGTGTGAGAGGGGGAGCGCGCGGCTAGTCGGGGAGCGGGCCTCCGGAGACGGCTGGCATCTCACCTGGCATTACCCCTGCGCGGAGGACACGGGGATGGAGCCGTAGTTGTAGTAGTAGCAGCGGGTCTGCTCGCAGATGAAGTCCTTGATCTCGCCGCAGTGCTGCGGCTCCCAGTGGAACGTCGGTGCCTTCAAGGACACGCAGCCGTTCGTCATCACGTGCTCCGTTCTGGAATACCGACTAGTTTTTATGCAATATTGCATTGTAGAACCGGTACAGGGAATTTAAAAAGCATTGCCCTTTAATCATACGCTATTTATAAACAAGTTAGCGTAACCAGTGGAGCGCATCGTGGGAAAAACGCGTAACCAGCAATTTTCAAGAAAATGTTATTACAGTGGTTGCATGTTTCCTAACATGGGAACCTATAACTTCTTTGGAATTAGATCGTGTTGCGATGCGAAGAACGTGAACAGCTTCATTGAGGAGAGTTTCCGTTGCATGGTTATTGGGTGCTTCAATCACTCCATAAGGGTCTTGGTTCAAATGCGCGATAGTCGGATAACTGGTTGTAGGATGTTGTCTACAACAGTAACAACATACCCGTGCCTTGCGGTGCGTTGCGGCGCGGTGCTGCCCTGCGGCACATCGAGAGGGTCAATGCTGTCGTCAGCGTGCTGGCTAGGCGCGTCCATCGGCAGCCGCCGCATGTAGTTGAACGTCGCGTTGAACGGCAGCCCCGTGCTCATCCATAGATACATGTCAGTGCCTAAATTGTTGCCTGATGTCCAAAAATCGTACTTATTGTAACCTGTAAAAAGAAAACACTTCCTATTATTTATGGTTTGAAAATTACCACGTACTTGGTCAGGGCCTTTGCTAAAAATGAATCATAGACGAATAATAAACATATTGATTGACAAAGATAAAAATTACAAACAAGCTTTTGTCTTACCAGCATTAGTAAGGTATGTCGTTATAGAGTCTGCCTTTTCTTTCGTTTCAAAAGACGCAAGCTGGAGGCCTAATGATCTGCAAAAAAAGAAATGTTTCCGTTTAATCGTTAAGTTTAAAATACTTTTAATGAAAACCAGAACAAACAACGAAGCAAACGCGTAGAACTAAAGACTTACGTAGCTACGTTAAACATGTTATTTATAATCATCGGTGCCAAACTTCGTTGAAAACATAAAAATACGAGTACCGACCAAAGAACCATCAACAAAAGAACGTTTATGTTGCCAAGACAACAAATTATTAAGATTAAGTAATTAATTTCGCGATTTATTATTGTTTCATCTTTGGTTTACGAGTGCCGTGGGTAGAAATTAATTTTCTTAAGGTATTTCAACAATAAACAATAAATTCAATTTATTCGCTCCAAAGCTTCTCTCCGATCATTAAATAAGATATTTAACGTTTACGATATTGTTCCGCGTAACATAAGACTTTACTGCCGCACAATTAACATGCGCTTACCATAAATGATTCTGCTTAAGAACTATCGCAGAGAGTACTATCGTTGCTGCTAATCGTATTCAGCTATTAGCCTGAACAAAGTACAAGTTGCACCAAAGCCTGTTTATCAAGATGCAATTTATTCGCAAAAGACAGCCCGTTCAGGCCACGGCCTTGCCACGATGGGACCACATTCCAAGTCCCAGTTCAGAAAACTCTGAGGGATTAAAAACCTCTACGACATCATGCAACTGCAGAGTAAAAGCTCTATTAATGTTTACAGTAATATTTGAAGTAAGTTTTAATTTGAAACGACATGATTGCTATTTTAATTCTTTGAGCAGGAATTAAAAATCATCAAGTTCTAGCGCGCTAAAAGCTGACAATAAAAAAAAAAAAACTTGAAAAAAGAAACACTCAAAAAATTACTTGTTACTCGTATGCTTATATTTAATTGAAAGAAACAATCGAAATGATGATTGTTATAAGGAGGCGTATAAATGAAATTTACTGTTATATCGTATATCGATAAGCCGTGAGAAAATTTACTGGACCCGTGATGAAAAACGACGACCGGTAATGATTTAGTGGAAAATTGCATTCTATTCATAAAACAATAATCAATGACATTATAACACGTACTGTAAACCTCTCTCCAAAAACAATTCACCATTGAAAGGCGAAACATTTCAACTCAAGACTTTTTATTGTGAATTAAAACGTCATAAATTATTCTGCACTTGAAGTTACTGCTAAATATTTGCTCGTCCATTAAGGCACCTTCAGCATACTTTAGTGCCATATTTCTTTTTGCCCCATGTCATTTGGGAATGGATGGATCCAGGTTTAAAATCGGTCATACCTATATAAATAAAATTGTTTTTTTCCCTTTCATCGTCAAGCTTAATTTCCAGTACTTAAGTAGTTATATATTGCACGTTTTTCCATTAGCGTTTTTCACGGGAATCGCGTCTTGAGACTAATATAATTCGTATTCAATTTTTCCTGCTATATCTATTTAGAGACGGTGCAACAAAAAATCAGCTACAATCACGCGTCCTCGTCACATCGGTCCCGTTAGTTTCTTTTTGTCACCGCGATCAAAGCGAACCGTAACACGACTCAGAGCAGTTTGTAAATTATCTACGGGTCCGGTGTTGTTGCGACCGAGACACATCACCATAAAACTTGTCGTCACGCAGCACCTGCTCCTGAACTGCATCTCGACACGCTTGTCATGCCGCGAATTCGAGTCGTATTTTACAACGAGTTTGTCGCGACCTTAATCGATTTCTCAGTTCCATTATTTTCCTTATAGATTCCGTTTACTTAACGATACGGATATTACGGGTCGAGCTTTACCATCATTAACAATTGGAACCGTAAATAGGTCGTGACTGCGACGCGCTGGAAGGACATCGTGACCGAGCTACGGGGCTACTGACCTCTCATAGCAATTTGAGCGTGCACGTGGTCGGATCTAGATCGCGGTATATGGCACCTCTAGAGGCGCTTGCGGCACTATAAGTCCCATTTTCAAACAAAGGAACCATTTTCTCATATAGGAAATCATTACTTCAAAGAAATGTAATAATGGGCCTTGTAGGCGTATAATTTATCAAGCTTTAGAGGAAATACAATTTTAAGACGTTTTCGCTGATGAAATAAATTGATGGAGCGCTCCGCTCCGACGATCTTCACAAGTTCACGAACGTGACATGTTTTTGTTGGATCCTATATGTGCTTTAAGTTCTTATCCAATATCTTCGAGATTTACAAAATGCGTTTACGTATTCCTTCTATAGCTTGGGACATAGCGAAGGGGTCACCGAAGGTGATTTCAATGGCACCAATATTGTTCTCGTCGACTTTTCCCTGGACCTCGTAACTGTAATGGTAATGACCCTGCACTTCCTGGCAGCTAAAGTGTCGGAGCACACCTAGGCGCTTGTTAACGCTAACCCAACTACCAATGTTACTGTTCGAACTACAGGAACACGACACACCAGATAAGAGCATACGGAGTCACGATTATGGAATATTTATCTCACGAGAAACGCTTCGAGAGATGCAAATCTTGCACCTAACTCTGAATATGGTATAATATGAAAGATTACTACATACCTGCAGTACTGATAAGCGAGGAAATAGTTGAGTTCCGGGCTGTACGGGTTCATCCTTGAGATAAAGTATTGCACGCCATCTAGCTGTATAGTGGTTATCCTTTGCGCTGAAACAACAGGAAAGTAATCGTCATTATAAAGTTAAAAAGCAATAACGGTCATGTGTTAACATTTACATTAGAGCAAGACGTAACTGTTTAGATACATGCTAAATTTTGTAGACGATATCTAATAAACCTAGATTCTCCTTAAAAAGAACATACATAACTTTTAAAGCCACTTCTCTCCGTTGAAACCCTTTCTCAGTTCAAATCGTTGACACTTAGTATCCAGTTCTCAGTAAGATAAGTGACAATGGATCTGACACAAAATGAATATAGCCGGGATAATGGCGCGCCCCTCATTCAGTTCATTCATTGCTTTAATGCGACGGTTATGAGACGCCCGCGCAACTCGCCTGCATTACCGCGTGATTTACATCGCACGTCACTTGCCCTGACATTGACACTGTTCTCATCAAGATTATCATAAGAGTATTTCTTAAGATACTCTCGTAATAGCGATGTTGATATTTTATCCCTTACAGGGAACAATACTTTATTCTCTCAGCACGGTTGTGGTCAATGTGGTCATGTCTGGACTTTTTTTTGTTCAATAATGTATTCCCGCACCTCTTTTCAGTACTTAATATGTTTGCCACGATATCTGAACTTCTTTGCCATAAAGTTCGCAGTTTAGCACGTCATTTTCGTACTACGATTGCAGTATAATGCAAGGACGTGCATTACATACGAGACAAACTGTTTTGCGGTCGGACCGCCGCTGCGCTGTAACGCCATAATTAATTCAATGTCCACTTCTTGCGGTTGACCGCAAAATTTTATTACTTCCTAATTTGGTTTGGAATGGAAAGCAATGGAATCAGGCTACTTGTTATGTCTTAATTAGTTCAGCTAGGTACTAAATAAATTGTTAACAAACTTGAAAATGTATATTCTAGATTTCTATAGCAGGATTACCTAATCCAATTATAATCTGTGATTTGCATTACGTTTGAAGCTTTGAAATCAATAGACTGCACAATTAAACTGCAAGAAATCAAGCAACTTCGAAGGTAAAACTGAATATTAACTCCGAGAAGTAGACGAGCAGACGTAGATACCGGTCAATACTCCATGATAATAGATTAGAACTGCAGTGTCATCCACTTTAAGAAGCATCGACGCGAATCTCACGCTCGGCCGAGCACGAAATACTCCGGACTGCATCTTACAACCACGACTATATTAAACAAGACCACGACTCCCTGCCTACAAACAAAAACAAGATTTTGTTTTCTTAAGAAAGTAACGACATAGCATTCAATGGTCCTTTATATACCATGTCGTGCCGTACCCTGCGAAATGCAATTGTGAAGCCATCCCGAATAATCCAAATCGCAAACGAAGATTCACATGCTTCGCATTGTGGACCACGCACACTTTATATTCAACCATCAACGAGGTGATTAATAATACGTAATTAAATGTATCCTGCTTCGCGTTCGACGGTAGGAGAGCTCACTAAGAAGTTTCTCATTGCGCTGATCTGATTTACATACTAGTTGTAATGGTAGCCATTAATTGGTCTTAGATTGATAGACGCCTTGTCACTCGTTCTCACGAAGACTTGCATAGATACGAGCGAATTCATTCCCGAACGTTAATTATGTACATTAGGAGACGCATCTTGATTTTAATGGTTTTCTTCTGTTTTTTTTTTTTTAATGGCTACATTATTTTCGTCATCATCATGAGGAGCTCGTGGCAAACGGGCGTGCTTGCCTAGGTTGGTCTGTGGATGGGTAACCGCCCATTACATACTGAGTTTCCTCCGTGCCTCGGAAAGCACGTTAAGCCGTTAGTCCCGGCTGTCATCTGTAGATCTTTGACAGTCGTTACAGGTAGTCAGTGACCCAAGAAGTCTGACAACCAGTCTTACCAAGGGATATCGTATTACACAACCCAGTTAGTACTGGACTAACTGGGTTGTGGAGGCCAGATAGGCAGTCGCTCCATGTAAAATACTGGTATTCAGCTGCATCCGGTTAGACTGGAAGCCGACCCCAGCATAGTTGGTGAAAGGCTAGGCAGATGATGTGATACTTTCATCATCATCATACTCCTGCCCTAATCCCAATTTATTCGGGGTCGGTGAAGCATGTCATCTTCTTTCATACTTCTCTATTACTCCTCATCTCAGCAGTCACCGTCTTTCTAGCCATTTAATATCAATTTCATAATCACCGACCTGACAATAAATAGACATCTATAAAAGGGCTTTATAATCCTGAAATAAATTGCCTGTAAATGCTAAAATAATACAACACTTAACTTTAAAAGTACACGGAAACGTATGCGGACACATGACCGTAAATATCCTTATTGCTTTCCAACAGTTTATTGAGAAACTCAATGGTATATTGTGTACGTTGTTCAGAAAGCTGAGGTCTACAACACAGCTTTACTCGGTTATTAGAGGTCCTGAGTCTGCTATTGGAATCCATGCATAATGTAACCTCATGCATAAACGATGTCGCGCATTACTTGCTTACTTCGCTTTTACTTCTTGTTCGAGCTTTTCCTTGATGAATGCCGCATTCTGCAGTCACTGTGGGTAATAGCTGCAGCAATTTATCTTTGCTCACTACTTTGCTGCTATTCTTTTCACGGCGTGTTTTATCTTGCAATCTCTGCGATATGAGTAACAATCTTTACAACAATTTATGAAGAAAAGCTTTTATGGCTACAGATAGCTTAGGATATAAATTGGAATTAAGTTTCCACATAATACCTATTGGAAAATAAATTTATATCCTTTGATTATTCTTAAGAATAGTAAGTGAATAGAATAAACTTAGAACTTAAAAGTCCGACATTTCCTGGAAGCATTAATGAACCTATTCAATCCTCATAATCGTAGATGTATGAAATGATTACAAAGCGATATATGGGCATAAAAGGCGATAGTTAGGGACGTTTAGAAAGTGCTGGCTGACAGCGAGACGAGTGTACACGAGCAACAATGAGCGTCGGGGAGGCGGGTCACGTCGCGTGACTCATGCGCGCGCGCCGCATACTGATGAAGAGCATCGGCACTCCCGGCCCGTCCACGTAGCGTCCGCGTCGTCGGAACCACCAAGACGAGGATGGCACTGTTCCATATAGTACAGTGCTAGTTTTGTAGGTGCGACCTGACCAGGGCTGTCGATTTGCCTCTTCCTTATATCATGACATAACTTCGCGTATTTGCAACTCGAAGAAAGCCCGCAATTTTCCATTTGCTTTTTACCAGGATTTAACACCCTCTTGTACTACAATGTGACACCCCTATTGTAGGCCGTGGCCAGCGCCGCCGCATGGATATCCGGCGAGCTCATCCACCGGACGCTAACGGAACTCTGTCCAAAACCTCGTCGCAAATGTCACGCCCGCGATGTGCCGCGCAATCGCAAACCAACATCGCGATTTGTACTTGCTGACTTTTATTGATCGCAAATCGCGATAGCTCGGTTTAACTAAAGCATTTGAACTTGCACTCTCTGAAGGTACCGTACGACGAGCACTTAAGGTCATACAAAAGACTGCACCAGTAAAAAATGGCCCAAAACGAAAGGTTATCAGAATGATCTATATGACAGGCAGTTCTGTGAAAATAAAACTGAGGATTTTAAGACAGTGGATGGGTGGTAAAGATAAAGGATATATGAAAAAGATACTTGAAATTTTTTAAATTGAAAAAGGGCATTTCGTACTACTTTAGGAAGAACAGACCTGATGGACAGGAATGATTAAGTAGATAAAATAGATTTAAGATAACTTTAAACTTCTTTTACATCCAAAATTTGTCACAAATGGAAATATTTCAGTCCCACATATTCACTTTTATAACGATTACGTGGATTTTTTAATCAATTCAGTGTACGTCTCAATACCTCGGATATCGTTACTCAATCACCTATCAGCAGTCGGAAGACAGCAGATGTAACCGCCGCGTGCACAATCGCATACAAATCGCGATCCGTACCACATTACAGGTATCTCTCCACGATCCTCATGCCATGTCTCATTAAAATTCGTTTACGGGCTATCTTGTAGAGGAATCTCACGTCGCATATTATGTATAATACTAACAACTTCCTTCCATTCATTGGTACTGATGTTACCTGGGTATAAAATGTAAGAATCCATGATAATTTTTATTGTTTCAGTCATTGAATAATCAGTGATGTGATTCGACAAATTAATTAAAATAAATTACAACGATATATCAGCTGCCGATCTTATTCGAACTAAGCTATGCCCGCGACTTACGTCCGCGTGAAATTATAATAAAGATATTACTTCCCTATATTTGAATTGGATTTTGCTAACAATGTCAAGGGTTTTAATTTTTTGCAAGGAACCCTCAACTATTCGACTGTTGGGACTGTTCGAAAGAGATACCGGGGCCCCGGAACACAAAGGGCAAAGGAAGGAACATGGATGGGTTTTAGTCAGTAAAAGTCTGACACTCCCTCCAGCTCAGCCCAGAGCAGGGGGGTTATTTGATGATATCCCATCCGAAAAAAAAAAAACCCGCAACTATTTCTACAATTAAATTAGCCTAAATTACTCCTTTCCTGCCGTTTCGGAGATTACCCAGAACAAACACAGTTTTTTTTTGTTATAAGTATCGCATATATATATATTTTCATACGCATTCAGTAAAAAGCTTTTATTTTAATATTGCAAACAGCTACTCCAAATTTATTTATTTGTATAAGCAATGAAAAGTGCCAATGCCATCTTTAAATCTTGATTGATCTCTCCAGACTGTTACAATAATTATATTGAAATACTCATTTCATTAATAACCAACTCATACAAAAAGAAGGAACAATCCTTTACAGAAATAATGAATAGCTTCTCTAACAAATATGCATTTGCAATTCATTAATAAAAAGCTTTATACGCCTGAACAACTCTCGGCAGGGGAATGTTCTTTATGGAGAATTGATCATTTTTACGCCCTTTCCTGACACTGTAATTAGTATTACTTATGCATTCATGGAATTCTGCAAAAGGTCGTGTAATTAACATTAGAATACCATTACTGCTTATTACATCTAAAGAAAAGTGTACACCCAACTGCCGGAAGGTTGATTTGTATAAATCAATATCATAGTTTAAGTGTAAATAATACTCCAATAATTGCTCTTTATGACTGGAAGATTTTAAGTAATAACTTATTTGTTCTTGTGTCGTGGATCTTATTTGTTAGTACTTGGAGGTAAAATGATTTTTAAATGTTTCATGCTTGCTAATTTTATGGAGAATATTGTAAATAAATTATCTGAAGTTTACAATATGTTGTTAGACGTAATAAAATAATCTTTTTATGAAGTTATTAGTAGTTAATCGGTGGCAAAAAATTTCATGATACAAACAAAGACACCGACTTCCGAAAGTCAAGTTATTTTAGACCTTTTTAGTGTTTTATTGGAAGTCGGTTTTGTTTTCGCAGAAAGTTTTTTTTATTTTACCCTTTTTAGTTGTAGTATACCACACAAATTCTTGTCATGAATTAATTTTTACATTGTAACTAGAAGTTAGTTAAAGTACTCGTCAAGACGAATCATACGAGCCCAAACTCGATTAGGTTTTGTCGTTTTATAACGAAGTTCCTATGGCCACCGTCGAGCTCCATCATCAGACACTGGATACCATTCAGTACTCGTCAAGACGAATCATACGAGCCCAAACTCGATGGAATTGTGTCATTTTATTACGGACTACCTGTGACCACCTTCCAGCTCCATCACCAGACCCTGGGTACCATCTAGAGACAAAGTACTCGACAAGATGAATTATACGAACCCAAACTCGATGGGGTTATGTCGTTTTATAACGGAGTTCCTATGGCCACCTTCCAGCTCCATCATCAGACCCTGGTGATCATTTAGGACTAAAGTACTTGTCAAGACGAATCAAACGAGTCCATACTCGACGGCGTTTGGTCGTTTTATTACAGAGTTCCTATGGCCACCTTCCAGCTCCATAATCAGATCAGCTCCATGTCATCATAACATTGCATTGTCTCCCGATATACACATGCGTGCAAAATTTCAGCTAGCAAGTATCACGCGACGTCGCGTGATGTGACAATTAACGTGAGGAAAACAGCCAAATTCCTCAACCGATTTTGATGAAATTTCTATGGGACCAATCGGTTTACAAATGACGGAGTTATGGGGTAACAAACATTAAAAAAATACAACTGAATTGAGAACCTCCTCCTTTTTGAAGAAAGTCGGTTAAAAATAGAAGTATAGACATGACCATAAGCCACAGTGGCGCCATCTGGTGAGCTCAAAAACGATAGCCCTTATTATACGGCCTCAGAATGTCAGTTATAAACAATTTCTCGGACAGCAAACTCTAGGAATATAGTCAGCCAGGAAATTACAGAATTTTCCTTTAAAGCACAGTTTCCATGCCATATCTAATATCACCCGAGACACTTAAACCAGTTAAAGCCGGTTAAAAGACGTTGCAAATTATGCATTATCAGCTTCTAAAAATAACGCCATCGCGCGTAGGACGTTGGCTTTTCGAAGCATAAAATTTCATCATTATTGTAACGGACACATCCCCACGGGATATAAGCACCTTCATTTTTATGGCAACATTATTCATTGAGTTAATGAATTAATTGGATAAAAACACGTTAGATAAATGCTGGAAGTACAGCTTGCATTTAGAATCGCTTGCAGTCTAGTATATTTAGAATTATTTTCTCTGTTTTGTATTTGTTTGGCCTAAGCAGCTAACGCAAAAAAAAACTGAAGATTACTAGGTTTACAAATCATGATAAATTGTTCATACCTACCTACCTTTGAATTCAGGAGTTCTTTTGAAACACTATAATCATACATTTGAAAACTCTAAATCAGCTGCAGCAATTTCGCAAATTTCTATTGTAAATACTCTTGTAGACTCCAATTCCACTACTTTAACGATCAACTAATCCTAATTTTCACCATCAAATAAGACCAAAAACATTTAAAACTGGCTTCTATTAAATAGACAACAACCCTTCCTTTCGTTAAATAGCATTTATGAAAACTAAACTATTCAAATATTGTACCTCACGTAATTTATTTTTTGGAAATGGATGGAAATAAAATATCATATTTCGAATAAAAGTGAATCCACGTAATTTATTTTTTGGAAATGGATGGAAGTAAAATATCATATTTCGAATAAAAGTGAATTTGAGGAGAATTATAAAGACATTTGAATAGTTTAGTAGCCCTCATCCCCCAAACGAATCAGGTACGCGACTCTACATTCCGAGCAACGTAAAATATCATGTTACTGGTTTTTACGACATCGTAAACTTTCGTAATAAACTAAACATGCAAGGAGATTATTATACCATCAAATCGTTTACGAGTTTCATCCAAAAATGGTAGATATTAAATATTTACAAAAACCTTCAGCTTGAATCCAGTTCTTCTATCAACTAAACGTTGATTAAAAGCTGTGTAATCGTGTAACCGCAAACCGTTGGCGCCGGCGGCGGCGGCGCGGCGGTGCAGCGGCGCGGCTGCGCGCGGCGCGACGCAATGCAATGCATTACATAACGCGAACCAGTTGGCGGATCGAGCGCAACCACCCGGCCCTCGCGGCGCACGCTCCATCTACTCCATGCATTACACGACGTGTATTTCACGGCCGTACCAAGTTCAATGTTAAATATTATACCTTTATCGGATACTAGTTTATTCCCGCGACTTCGCTCGCGTTAATTTATAATTTGTCAATTTAACTATTAACCCACTACTAAAGTTTCTATAATAATATAATTCAATCATGATTCGAAAGGCACCATCTAATATCACCTCGGGAACCGTACTTTTAGTCGGGATGAAAGCATATAAAGGATGTAACAAGACCCTTAACGAAGCCGAAAAGGCACTTGTTGTCCACGTCATTGCAATCATTTTTTTCTTTTAGACCATACCTGAGAACCTTCTAGTTACGGAGATATTTGGGGCCAAAGTTCCAACTTTTTCACAAGTTTTTTTTTAATCCGTGTAAAAACACGGATTACTGTAAACACTTCCACGACCCCCGTACTATTCAATCCATCTATCAGCACAATGTGTTGAATGTGTTTACATTAAAACCTACCGTAAAAAGTGATTTATGACCCGGAAAAAATAGTTGTGTCCCAGCAATAATTTTTGCATAAAGTTACTTAGTTTGATGTACAGAATGTTTGGTTGACGGCTTCGTGAAGGGTCTTGTTACACCCTGTATTCCGTTTCTGTAAACCTGACAACGTATAGGCATAATTTCAGGATGATCGGTTCAGTGGTTTAGGCGTGAAAAGATAACAAACAAACTTACATTCGAATTTACAGTGTCAGTTAGAATTGTAAAGTCCCCGTCTTCGATTAGATAAACTCTGTGAGAACATTTACATCGTGATAAAATACATCTCCGCGATCAGGCAACACTTAGCGTGTCGTTGAACTCTAGACGGAAAATAGGTTTACTTCAATCCTCATTACGATTTCATGAGTAATGATTGATGAACCGAACCGAACACCTGGAGCCACAAAGTAGTTATCAAATTACAATTCCAAATTAATGTTTCGTAAAAAGTCCAATTTTGGCGTCTATCAAATTTTTTTGATTAGTCTTTTGCGTGGGAACATCGATCGAATTGTTCGTGGTCGGATAACGATCGGAAGGCAAAAAAGGGACTGAGATAATGGCGAACGAACGGACGGCGCGCGCGACTCCTCTCTCGCGCCCGCTACGGAATGCACCTACCAGACTATTTTTAGTAATCAAACCCGATGCCGACCCGGTCCTGATCCCGGCGGCTGGCCAACGAGACAAACAAATGTCCGCGAACACTAGTGATTCCACTGAAATTATATTGCTAACGAGTCCTCCGCAGCGGAGCAATTACAAAAACATAGAGCAAAACAAAAACCATCAATGTGGCAAGAAATTGTATCGGCAGCCTGTTTTTACTGAAGCGTTTGGTGACTAAACCTCTAAATTACTTTTTCTATGAAGAACCAAAGCTCACGTCCGATAAGTAATTTGATACAATCGTACCACCTGGTGCTGCGGCCACATTACTTTTGAATTATAGTGATAAAAAATGTTAAAGGTAGAGGATCACAATAAAGTATCACTTATAGAGGGCTTTCGGCATCCGACTGTTGAAGATTAACCTTTAATGTTCCATAAGTATGATACCATTTCAGTCTTGGTCAGGAAGGAGTTGCGTTTAAATCTTACTTAATGTTCACAACAAAAAAATTATGACATGAGTGATGTGACAATATTATTGGTACTTCTAAAATCCTTATTCTAACTTACCTTCCTTACCATAGGCCTTATCCTTACTAATGTTATAAATGAGAAAGTAAGTTTGTTTGTCTGTTTGTTACCTTTCACGCCTAAACCAGTGAACCGAATGATCCTGAAATGTTGCATAAAAGGTGTAACAAGACCCTTAACGAAGCCGAAAGGCACTTGTTCTCCCCGTCATTGCAACATTTTTTTGTTCTAGACCATACCTGGGAACCTTCTAGCAACGGAGATATTGGGGGTCAAAGTTCCAACTTTTTCACAAGTTTGTTTTTTTAGTACGAGTTTTAAATGTAAGATTTTTACTTTAAACACCTCCACGGCCCCTGTACTATTCAATCCATTCATCAGCACAATGTTTTGGGTGCGTTACATAGAGTCCTACCGTAAAATGAGATTTGACACCCCAAAAAAAGTCGATTCCCAGCAATAGTTTTTAAGTAAAGTTACTTAGTTTGATGTACATAATGCTTGGTTGACGGCTTCGTGAAAGGTCCTGTTACACCCTGTGTACATTATCAGGTGTACAGTAACGGACATACATCCTGAATAAAAGTTCTGTTCCCGAGGAAAACAACAATAACGTTCTTATGATAATAGATGGCGTCACGTGTCTCTCGAATCATGATGGAATGATACATATTATTAATGAATAGATTGTCAAATTCTAAATTTACGCGAGCGAAGTCGCGGGCAACGTTAGTATTATATAAATAGGTGATGGCGAAGCTTGGAATTATGAACCAAATTCCAGAAATAATAGTCATTATAATAATAATTCCGCGTGTTTATAAATTAACAAAGGCGATAGTTTACCCAAACATACACCAAATGAGCTTATTATACTATAGATTGTTATTTCATCAGAATATCATTGAATTATGATTAGCTAAGCTTACCAACAGATCCCTTGCGTTTAAACAAGCAATTAAACAATTTGGTTGAACGAAACCATAACCCTTTGGCCGAGGGTTCATAAATCCGAAACTGTTAATTTATTACTGTAGAAAATTCTAACGAACGCGAAACGCTGGCCCGACTACGATATCACATCATTCATAAAATAGTAGAAAAATTAGATACGGTGGTCAATAAAAAATGTTTGGGAATACGCATATCTGGTATCAATGATTGAATTCGATACGGATAATAACGCTAGTCATCTATACAGATTAAGAAAATGCATGAGTCGGACTGGGAAGGCGACTATCTGTGTATAATCTGGAGTCATTTACGGTACCGGTGCGGGCGCTACAAGTACTGGGAGAGGCGGACTCCGGCGCACCATAATATTATTCCATGGAACTGCAGCGCTAGATGTCCTGGCCACGCGGCAGCTAGGCGAGGGCCGATGAACCCCGCACCTGTCGCCGCTCCCTCCGCATCCCCGCACTATTTTTTCCCAACACCGACTTCCGTCGAAGAGTTTTTGCCGACCTGTAGATAACCTGTCCGATAGCTGCGGACACGCCTCATTAGCAGAATCACTCCCTACTATGTTGATTGGTTTAAATCGTCAACTTTTCTCACAGACTCCGCAATCGCAGAGTCATCCTTGATGCGGTAATTCGCTGCATTCCTATAAATACTTCCCGACGTTGTCAAGTGTCATTGACTTGAGATAAAAATGCGTTCTGAGAATATTTGTGCACTTAGCAGTTTTACGCGAATCTTACGTTTAAATAATTATGACTTCAAAAAGTTCTCTGAAGGTTATCTGCTTAATTTTGGGTTTACTTAATGCAATTATTTTTAGTTATAATGAAAAATGATCTTACAAAGATAAAGCAATATACTATCCCAGTTCCCATAGCGTGCCCTTTCTAATACATTGAATCCATACACTTGTGACAGGAGCATGGTACCCGCGAGTGTAGTGTCGCATTGTTCAGGCAGGACACATGAGTGTGTGCGTAGTGTGTACAGTCGCAGGCACACTTGAGTCAACACGCGAAACGCGCCGATCTGCTCCTGGCTTTATGGCTCACCTCTGTGTCGTAAGCTTTGTTGATATTAGCCACCGGTTACGACGGATTATACGAATTTTATTGCGTGTAACAAGCTGTAGAACATGAGTAATTTGTTTTTAGCATTTTTGGTTCTCATGAGCAGTAATTTCCTTGAGGTATGGTCATTGCTCTACTTCTCTCTCTTTCCCTCCGTTTGTGTTTACTTCGATTCATTTTCTTGTCGTTTAATTTGATAATTTCTAAGATTTTTCATAATACAGTTGTGGCTTAGTATTCAGTGTTTGAAGATGACGATTTAGTGAAGTATAGAGAAGGAGTAAAGTGTAATAGAAATTATTTACAAGGGGTAATGGTGGGGCTAGCTATTGTACTCTAATGAAACTCTAACAATGAAGGTCGAAGACCCGTAGGTCACAGCAACCACCTTGCTTCCAGCACGCCGTGCTATTGCAGCTCTTACATAAGTTATTACTGCTTCGAGTAATTTTATAGCTACATTTAATTTCATTCACTTCCGCAAGGAGACTGTTGGAATGTATTGTTATTAGATCTTTGTTGTTAGAAGTATTTATACTATATTATTCATTTTAAGAAAAAATACAGATAGTGTACCTCGATTAAGCAATTACAAAAAAACGGATTAATATAATTGGAAGATATGGACATTTTTTGGGATGTGCTGTGAATTTGGTAACCCTTACTTGTTTTCTGAAGATAAATTAAATAATTACATTACAGAGATTCAATATTGGGTGATATTGACGGCAAATCTTATGAATTCAGGCCCGATATCAAAAATATTATTTAATTAGAACATGCTGACGTTAGAATAGACATAAAAATAATCAGACGGTTCAGTGTCGCAATACTGAAGCGCCACACTCTGCGCGTGTACAAATAACAACACAATTGGAACGTAAATTAACAACAATTTTTGAGGTGACTACGTGACGCAATGATGTCCTGTGAGCTGATTCTTTAGTTTCAAGTCATTTCATTTATCAGTATAACATGTTATTTCAGTTATCATGTACTAATGCTGAAATTCAGATTCAAGTTTTTCAAATTTTATTAATTCAGGTTTTTTACGAGAATTAATTATGGGTGAGTTAATATCGTACACAATGATTTATTTATATTAAAATTAAGCACTATATTATTGCTTGGACCAAATGTAAATAACTAACATAATAATAACTATGTGACATACCTGCCGCGGGACCGAGGGTGGCTGCGAACAGCAAGAAGCAGGTGGCCAAAACGAGCTGCATGTTGATAGACTCGGGCGATATCAGCGGGGAAGCGATCTGAGCACACTCTGGAGTGCACACGCGCTACACGGGACACTCGGGGCACACTGAACGCGCGCTGCCCGGGACCCCCCCTTATAACACAGACGCGTCCCGCGCGCACCACCGCATGGGACCGCTACTGCGGCCGCAGCCTCTAACCTCGCGTCCAATACCTCTCCGCCCACAAAGCACGCCACCAGGGACATAGCAACCCAGCAATGTAGCGGACCCCGGATCGGATCCACGCGGCGGTGGTGCGGAGTCGTCAGCCGCGGACGTCCGGCGGCGGGCGGACGCTCGGCTCGGCGGCGCCCGCGCGCCTCGACACGGGAGTTATCTCGGCAAATCGTACCGCACAATAGTTCGCGCTCAATTTGTTCTTGTTGCGGTCGACGCGAATTCTTCGCTTGTCCAAAGGGTTGTCGACGTTGTCGTAGTTTTTTCTCCGCTCACGATCCGATGCGGCGCGCTTCAAGAGTGTGCCCTTGTTATATCTACCATTGAGGATCACCCTCACAACCTGTCCGCAATTATTGGGATCGTACCTACTTATCTATTCTTAGGACGCGAAAACCTGAACTAAAATAAGCAAGTCCCCACCATGAACCAGTACTGTAGTTGGAGACCTCCACCTATAAGTTGTCTCATTAGGTCCTCAAGTCCTCATTAGGTTTAAGTCCTCGTTTTCATTTTGCTTTTAAGATATGGTATAGTTATCTCGACAGGATATCCTATTCCAATTATTATTTTCTGCTAGTGATTTTATAAGTATTTAACAATTTAAAATGCTTTTTTCTGTTTACTCTAATTGAACGAGCGGCTTCAACGCGAAGGTATTCTCATAAACGCAGACCTGTGCACGGTTAATCGATATTAATTAAGTGTATATTTGAACTTAAGGTGGACACAAACAAACGCGTACTGAGTTCAATATTAGATCTTTGCTGAAATAAAAGCAAATGGGGGAGACGCGGGGCACTTGAAAGCCGCCGCCGCATCTTCACCACTTTAAACATGTTGCTTTGAAAGCCACGTTAATTGGTGGGACGCTATTTGCTTTGCACGCCATGCGGCCCTCCCAGCTTTGACATTGCCATACCATACAAATGCTATTCCTATGCGTGCCTATTGCAGGACACTTTAAACATTCCCTACATTTACCAGTTTAATAAAAAATCTAGGCTGAAAAATAAATGTGGATATTTAAATGTTCATCTCAATACAAGCACTTAAATGATCTTGCAAAAGTTGAAGTGCCCTAGAGCCCGCAGCTTGCAGAAACACTTTTGAAATTTCTTTTTTATCGCATTCAAGCGATACCTATCAGTATTGTTTTACATCCGATGAATTACATTCGAGGGCGATACCCAGTCGATAAAATAAAATTCACGGTTAAAAAAATATGAAGGTATTACTTTAATAGCTGCAAGATGAAAAAAAAGCTTGAAGATTCGAGCGATACAATGTTTTTTGATCCGAAGATGTTACTCCGCTTCGAGGAGAATTTAATTGAACGGGAGCATGACTCCGATGTTTTGAATAATGATAGTAATAGACCGCACATGCCGCTCAAAACAAAACTACTTATGCGCCATTCACATTGTGCGATTGCCGTTCGCTGTGCTAGCCGACGACACGACATTAATTCATATCATTATCCCTATAATTATTTGGTTTCAAAATAAATGAAAATGTAAAAAAATACTTGATCGTTTACTTCGACTCTCATTTGCACGTCGCGGCGGCGGCGGGCATCTTTTCTCGCGCGTATTTTACAGGTCGTGCTGAAATATTAGCTACCGAGTGGAACTCTTAAAAACGAAAATCCATTATAATAAATATGCTTTATTAGGCAAGTAGGTTATTAAAAATACCTACATAAAAACATCCTGAGCTACCGTGAGTCAAACATGAAAATAAAAGGTAGGTCTAAAAAAGCTGTAAAATAAAAGGTATTTCACTTGCGCCATTTTGCACTAAAAGAAGGAAGTTTAACTGTACTTTAAATGATGATCAATGCTCGAAACCCGTAGATGTGTCGCCGGTCCTCAATCATAGCGTCCGTCAACGTTGTGATTACTCTAATGTTTTCGAGTTGCGTGCGATGGCTTCGCCTGCGGTGGTCGCCGCCGACTACTCTGATTACCGCGATTACGATAAAAATGCACCCGCTATCGTTTAAATGTTACAGTTTTAAAAATAACCGCGTAATAGTCAACTGCAATAGCAATGAGCACTAAAAATAAAATATTACGTAGACTAGACGGCCCCCTTAGCTTGACGTCCCTGAATAACATTGGGAATATTGCCCGATCGTTATGCTGTGTGCACGTCGCTAGTGGTCCACCATTTACATAGAGCCTACTATTAAATTATCCATTACGATCTGAATCTTCACATATATATAAAGTTTAGTGTTCTTGATGACTCATGCACGAATGTGCCTAGACTACATACCTGAAACGACTAAACTTGGTATTTTATTTTGTGTATTCCGGCTCAGGTTTGTGGGCCCATCATCTAATACAGCCGACTGTACCTTGGTCCGTGTAGACATTGCATCCGACCCACGTCGTGCAGTTTTATATGTAGCTATAAACTTTGTCGTGTTCGGCTAGAACATAACGCACGATATTATTTGAAAATGTTTTACGGCACGTAAATGTCCTTTTAGGACCCGTGTCTTGCTAAGCTTGTAACAGCTCGGTAGCAGGACTAAATTCTTTTCTAGACATTTATGAGCAGAGGACCACGCGACTCTATCTCACCGTTTAATACCTTAACTTATAATTTATTGTTTCAGAAAGCCAACTCTGTGATCAATTTGTCTCTGATTTATTTTCCGAGAAACAAACTAAGAGGCGATAGCGATGAAATTTAATCGACTTTCAGAAAGAAAAGTACTAATAATGTGCGTTTCATTATTCAATAGATCTAATATAATATCAGTTATCTTTAAAGACCAAAGTCTATAATAGCCATCCTCGGTTGTATTTCTTTCGCAGGCTCTGTAAGCTTCATCTAGGTTCAATCAAAACAATCAATCACTGTGAACGATTAGATATGTTTGAATAGTTTTGTGGTGGTCTGTGTGGTTCTGAAAGTGTATTGAACAACTTCTGTCAATGATAAATAAGTTTGTGGTTGCAATTTTCTAATGATCATCAAGGATGCAGAAGCAGTGGAAATAATATAACAAATACCAAGTCCACACCAGTCGATATAAAACTCAGTCTAAAAGAAATTGTGGTCCTATCCTTATAAAATATTCTTGGTAGTCCTTCTTTTTAACGGGCACAATTAAGCCTTTATTCTCGGTGACTGCGGACCGTAGACCTATTATATATTTTAATCCATACGCAAGTATTTTTCTGACCCCTGAGGGGATCTAAAAATAAATGCATCGCGTGGCTACGTTGGAGCAAAAGACCAAAAAGAAACTCTTGAGATCGCACCCATAGAGCTACACGAGTGAATCCGTAACTAAATTGCATGATTGGCGCGGTTCGCTACTTATTTGCACAATTTCCATTACTTAATCAAATTATTACCTGCTTGCCGATCGTTCCGCAAGCTGCCCGCGGTTTTTCTTATTTCCCGTGGGATTCTAGGGTTTTCTAACGATTAGATCGTACTTATCCATAGGAAATGAGCCTTTTGAACAGTGATGTGATCCCGTATTTTTTCAATTACTCTGTTAAACACTAGGATTGTTCTTTGTGCATTTCAATGTAGTTAGTGTATTAAAATAGAATGGTATTTATTATTACTAGTTGGGCCCGTGGGAATGCCTTTTCTTTTTTTAGGTTTTTTTTCGAAATCGGGTCAGTAGTTTAGCGAGTCTATAGGGTACGAACGGACGAACAGATCACATTGATTTTTATGATCATATTATAAATTACTGGTATTGATTGTTCAGGGAACTTTCAAAACAAAATTGATATTTCAATATAAGTACTTCGCTAAAGGAAAATATTTAGCAAAAACTTTTTTGCAAAAAATAAAACCGACTTCAAAAACAAAAAAACGTGGAAAAATAAGTTTAGCTTTAGAAGTCGGTGACTTTTGCTTGTTCGATTGAATATTTTTGCCACCGACTTCTGAAGCTAAAGTTATTTTTCAACGTTTTTTTGTGTTTGAAGTCGGTTTTATTTTTTGCAAAAAGTTTTTTTATTTTTCCTTTTTTAGTTTCAATATTCTACACAAATATTTGCTATACATTTATTTTACATTGTTAACAACTCCTTTCATGGTAATAGGCTTATCCCCAATAAAATGTAACTTATATCGTTATCATACCTAACTGTCGAAATCTGAGTGTACTGTACACATATGCTTCCTTCCTCAGAGCATACAGGCGTTATGTTATGTTCTAATATTGTGTAAAAAATAAACATTCAAGCGATTGCAGCAATCACGACAGATTTTCTGTCTATTAATGAAGCTTTCCATTGTATATCTCCGAAGATCAGCATCAGATCCTGACTTATACCTTCCATCATCAGCTCATCAACATGAGATAATGATTATCAGGTACAAATATCGTTAGAAAGTACCTATATGAAAAACATTGTAAAATGTCAGGGTTGCCCTCGATTTCCCTGGAATCCCATCATCAGATTCCAACTCTGTGACAACGGGACTACCTCAGTAGTATAGGCTTTCGAATAAAAAAAGAATTTTGACAATCGGTCCACAATTAGCGGAGAAATCGGTGAACATATGGACACACAGTCTAACGTAGAACCTCCTCATTTTGTTTGAAGTCGGTTAAAATATTGTCAAAAGAGTTTTGGTGAAACATTAGTGAACCGCTAACAATACATTTCATGGTAATAGGCTTATCCCCAATAAAATATAACTTAACATACCTACATGTCGAAAAGTTGTACAGTACACATCTGCGTACCCCCTAGAGCATACAAGCGTGATATTATGTTATGATGTTGTATAAACAATAAAAATCCAAGCGATTGCAGCAATCACGCCAAATTTTGCCGTCTATTTTTGAAGAGTTCATAGTATATCTCCGAAGATCAGCATCAGATCTTCACCAAATTTAAAATGGGACCACCGCGAAACAATATTGTACCAAACAAAAAAAAAAACATCGAAATCGGTTCACAATTGGCGAAGATATTGCCGGAGATAACCTCCTCCTTTTGGAAGTCGGTTAAAAATCTGTGTCATTTGACAGTATCCCACGGTTCTAAAATTGTTTAACTGTATCAGTTATTCTTAAGCTGTCAAAAGATTAAGAAAGGTCTCTATGATGACATTTTGGTAATTTTTATAAAATTATATTTTACATGTTAACGTGATGTGCAAAAAATGTTACTATACGGTACACCTCCCCATAAGCTTATAGCTTATAGCTTTGCATTATTCAAATCAGCTGAAAACACATTGCGTTTTCTATGAAGGCTTTTAAATCAAAATGGTTCCACTTGCTTTCATGAAACTACCACAGTCAGAACCGCAATCAAAACTGCTTACCTAGAATTATTACCAAAAAACTGTTTTTAAAAGGTTGACAACAAACCAAAAAAAAAACCTACCAAAGTACCAACCTCAGAGGATTCTACATGAATGCGAGTACCTTGTTCGAATAGTTTTCACTGATTTATATAACATTTATATATTTTGCTTTTGTCGCTGAATATTTCCAAGGTACTATTATTCAGTACATGTTTTGTCATACAAGATATCTTTTTGAAAAGTAACTTAATTCCCACCTCCAACATCTTTATGACCAATATAAATATAGATCATCGCAATAGATCTTACTTATGCTGCTCATTCTTGAAGGGCTCCTAGCATTATATATCACACAATATAAGTTTTTTCCGAAGTAAGCTGCGCTGTTGATTATAATAAAATGGCCTATTATACGCCCGTCTACGGATATCCTTGGCACAATAATGTATTTATTCTATAAGTCATTATCGCCCGTCGATGTAACACTAGATAAATCTTGAGAAAAGTTGAACGAACTAAATCTCATTTACTCTTTTTTGTTTTTAGCAGATGTTTATTGCTCCCCTCTAGTTTCGAATAGCGTAAAATTGATAGAACGAATCGACATAATGTTGTCAGACCGATTTGAAGCGTGTTTTTATTGCAATTTTCGACTCGGTGATCCCATAAACATTGCCTAGTAGAACTAAATGATGTAATTACGTAAATATGTTTTTATCGACCGCAACGAATTTCAAGGAAATAATTTAGAAGAATCAATACGTCCTTCCGTGAAATTAAAGTGGTTTTTCCATGTCCGCAGGATGGAATGAAACTTCAAAGCTCAAATTAAAGTTCAGGAGCCTTCAGATAAATTCGGAACACGGTCGTCTTTGATATTTAAATTAATGTATCGGTGGAATTTGATTGATTTGGTTTGTTAGTAGTCGGAATCTTAATCACTCCTGACATCGCGGCAAAGTATACCGGTCCAAGACGCAATTAGAGTTTTTTGGCCCCAGAGTGCGTCGCGCGCAGCATTTGCATGGCTCAGCTGCGCCTGCCCACCGTGTCGTGTCCGGCGTGCCTTATGATGACACTTTGTATTTATAACTGTGAAGTATGCAACTTGTTCTCTTAGGAATTACTTTAATTAACGTTATGTTTGTAATGCACTTTTTAAAAGAGTCTGCATATTTTAGACACAGCTCTAGCAATGTTGTAGGCAGATAGGTACCTACCTATAATATCTATCATTTCTTTCTTTTATTTAGAACTATTAGTTATCCGCGACCTTTATTCGCGTGAAATTATTTAAAAAAATATTACTTTTTGAATCGATTTTTTTTTACCAATCTCAAGGGTTTTAATTTTTTTGCACGGAAACCTAATTCTTATTCTTAAATAAAAGTAGCTTTAGTTACTCCTTATGACATCAACTATCTGCCAGTAAACGTCCCGTCAAAATAATTGGTCCAGCCGTTTCGGAGATCAGCCGGAACAAACAGACAGATAGACATTTTTGTTATAATTATCGTATAGGTATATTTTCAGTAAAAAGCTGTTATTTTAGTATTACAAACAAACAAACAATTCAATTTTATTTATTTGTTTGTATGTAGGTATGTATAGATCTGGCGAGACTGCTTTAGAACATTATAAAACAGTGATTTGTTTCCCAGAACACCCACCAGCGCCCAGCGCAGAAATATTAAAATTTGCAAAACACGTGATAACAATTCTTCGTTTCTCTATCTTCGTATGCCATTCCCAGCTGCCAGTTATCGTATTTCATTTTGTTCTTGCTTTAATACAGACACGGATAAGAAGAGGCCATCGCTTCTCTTTATGTGACTTATGTTATTACTAGCTTTTGCCCGCGGCTTCGCTCGCGCGTTAATTTAGAATATGACAATTGAACTCTTAGCACACTACTAAAGTTTCTATAATAATAATTATATTATCATTGTGGACTCAGCGATCATTGAGCTAATAGTCGTATCAACCCATGGCTTAATTGCTAAGAGCCTCGACCAATACCTGAGGAGGTTCTCCTTAGGCAGCTGGATCAAGGCCTTGATTCAGAAAGCGGTACTCCTAGACACGGCTCGTATTGTTAGGAGGTTCCACTCTCTGGAGCGACCGCCGGTTGCTTGGACCCTGTTCCCGATACCGGTAAGCTACATTTTTTAAATATTTTTAAATGTTTTTATATTGTTTTTTTATAAGGAATATTGATTAAAAAAAAACTATATAACAACCCATATTTTGGTTTGTAAAAATTTAAATAAAGGAATAATAATTCTAATTCAATAATAATAATAATTCAATCTGCATGATTTGAAAGAGAAGTGGCGCCACCTATTATTATCATAAGACCGTTATTGTTGTTTTCCTCGGAAACAGTACTTTTTTTCGGGATTAAAGTCAACGTATATGCAAAATTTCAGGATGATCGGTTCAGTGGTTTAGGCGTGAAAAGGTAACAAACAGACAAACTTACTTTTAATATAAAAGTTAGGATTCACAAGATCTAGTGACATTTATTCCGTAGATGCACGCGAAGTCTCGTTAGAATCTGTCGCCAGACTATTAAGTTTAGAGTCATAATTCATTAAGTAACATATACAAACTCGTTGTTTTATCCATACGCATTTTATGTAAATAATATCGCTGCCTTCATTTCCCGCGTGGGATGAGCCAACATAATAATTTAGCAAAATACTAATACAGTTATAAAATATAATGTGCGCCATGTATTTTCTATTATGAAGGGTCCACGTGCAAGCTAATAGATTTGATAGCCTGCGATAGGCGTAATGCTACATTGATTCGCGTCGCACCGTCGCGCGATGCCCTGACGTCAGTGGTTATGTGTTTAAGCAATTACTCCCTAGAGATTGAAGGCACAACATCAGTCTTGGCCGGCGTAAGATCGCTTCCCGTTATAATTGACGTACACACGAGGGCCTGCTGAGGTGTCAGAAGACTGGAGGGACCGCGAAGGCACGCCTCACACCTCCACTATAATTTACCCCGACCGTGTTCACGACAACCCCTAATCACGAATGTGTTTGGTAAAATCATCATTTTCAACACATCCTAAGTTCGTATCGATTAATTATAACTAGATCCTTACTGGAACTTTAATTGGGTCTCTCTTATAAATTACGGTAAACATTAAAATAATAACTACATGCGTTACCTATGTAATTTTTCGCAATTATTAGCCATTATATCAGAAAGCAGGGTATCTTATTAATATTACGTTGTCTTGCTGTAATTAATTTAGCCTTAAGGTCGCTGGCGCTGCCTGCAGCGAATGGCAACTTAGTCGTTTTTGAAAAATATGAAAAGAGGTTTATTGCACTCCGTGAAGAGTTTTTCAAGGTGGGCTTGTCAGGGCCCTGAGCCCTGGAAACAAAAAATAACATATTAGGTATATATATATCTTGAAAAACATTTATACTAGACATTCAATTTTATAAAATGAGCATAGAGTAGACGACGACGGAGCTGGCAATTTTGATGACCGAAAAAAAAAAGGAAGCTAGTTTATGTTCCTAAAGTACCCATACCTTCACGAAGGATCAACTATTCAATATCCCGCAGAAAACAGAAAATAGCCGGCGTTATCATAATAATTATTGTAGTGTTGACGTGTGATTTCCTTCCCAAAGGTTCAAGGTTATGAACGTGATTTTGAAATATCGTAAAACCAATCTCAATGGCTCATCTCCGGCGCCGATCACTGCTTTCTCACGACCGAATAGCAATACCTGACCCCCAACTTTCGCCCCTACGAAAAAGTGTGTAAGAGCCATAATCCCTTATTGATCGGAATGGTAGATGTTTTTTCTGCATTTTATATCCAAAGTGTTTTGTTTGAAGGTCGTGTTTAGCGGCCAGTTGTGCCGTTCTTTGTTATCCGTGTTGACTCTCACAATATTGACACTGGATCAACACGTATAGTGGGACTTGTTTGCTGTATCAAATATACGAACGAGGGGAACTGCTACGAATCTTCAAGAAATACCTTTCACTGCACACAGCTCTTTAATTGCTAGATTTTACAAACCTTGTGTGAAAACTAATAATCAAACCTTCTCAGATTGTCGATTACTGCCAATGAAGACTTTCAATTACTTCCGTTACAAACGTTCACAAATATTAGTAGTTTATGGCGTATCTTGGTGTTCACATCGCTGCACCGTGTGCCGACGCAGCCGCGCGCGGCGTATCTAAAGCTCAATTGCACAATTAGTGTTGCCTCCATTGTGCTTCCGGATTCCCTCGGGATTGCTCTCAGCTCTCAGGCCCAACACACATTTTCCTCACCGACACTAAACTTATTATATTCTATAAACGTCGCCGTCATAGCTGTTCATGCTCATAATACAAGATGACGATAAATTCCTGTCGTAAAGTTTTACACAGCGTGATTAATAATAGTGGCGAATTAATAGCGGTCAAGTATAAAATGGACGTTTCCGCAAGTAATGCACAAACACGTCCGTACCACGATGTATATGTTCTACGGCTGCGGTATCACCTTGAGTTATTAACCAAGTATATAGGCATCAACACCCGGCAATTAAAATGTAATCCAGAACCTTCCGGGAAACAGCGCGGGATCCGCAGACACCTCCCGCTGCTCGTCAATCCTGGTGCAATCGCCGCAAAAATAACCACGATTTATTAAATCATATAGGTAGGTACAATAGGGAAGGGCGTTGGTAGCTGCGCTACAGTTTATACTTTTGCAGCTTCCATCGTTTTACTGGTTGTACTTAATCTTGTGTTTTTGTTCCGAAATAAACTTTTATTACACACATCAAAAGTGTCTAGGGATCAACATATACACACATCAAAAGTGTCTAGGGATCAACATATATTTTTGCAATAACTTTTCTCCTGATTGATATTAATTAAAATTTTCTTTAAGGATTCATCAAATAAAGTGTTTTCGTTTGTCACAGTAACGATAAACCAAGTCACCTTTGCATTAATAAAGAAATTTGCCATTTTCCTAATAAAGGGATTTTTGACATTTGAACCACTAACACAAAAGTTCGAAAAAAAGACTGAAATAACAGTTTTCTTTAAAATTTTATTGGGTAACTTAAACAATTAATAATCCGTGTTTCTACCGCGAACACTAACAACACAAGAACATCGGTTTGGCATACTCAAAATGAGTTCATCCAAATCACGCTGTGGAATGGCCGCCCATGTTCGTTGCAACAACAAAAAAAGGTCTTCTTGCGACTGGATACCCTCCATATTCGGCAGAGCTCTTCTCTGTAGCATATCCCATGCATGCTCAATCGGATTCAAGTCTGGCGACTGAGCAGGCCAGGGCAGGACATTGATGTTAGCTGCGGCGAGAGTCTGTCTTACAACTCTTGCGGTGTGCGGTCGTGCATTATCATGCATTAACTGAAATAAGGGACCGATTTGCACTTGTAGAGGAACGATGACGTCTGATACAATCGTCTCAGCATAAATTTGAGCGTTGAGGTTGCCTCTGATCCAAATCAACTCAGTTCTTCCGCCGATCCAAATACCCGCCCATACCATGATGGTTCCACCACTATAAGGATGGACTTCCTGGCAGGATTTTAATCGCTGTTGGCGTCCAGGGGTTCTCCAGTGTCGTATACGTCTTGTATCCGGTCTCATACCAAAACGAGACTCATCAGAAAAGCACACGAAACGCCATTGTTCTTCTGCCCAATTTCTGTGTTCAAGAGCCCATTGATATCGTATCCTACGATTGTGCATTGCTATAGGTGGTACCCGTAGCGGTCTTCGGGAATGAAGGTTCACTTCATGCAAGCGGTTTCTGACTGTTTGGTCGCTAATTAAGTTCCCTGAAGAGTGATGAAGCCTCACGGCTAACATCATGGCGGTTATTGTTGGAGCTCTTCGAGTTAAGATTTGAATGTATCGGTCTTGTCTCCGTGTGGTGCAGCGATACCGTCCTCCATGGCGCTCAGCCACGGTACCAGTGCTTCGGTAACGTGTCCAAAGTCGACTGATAACACTCTGACTTGTATTCAGAGCTAAAGCCACAGTACGTTGCCGGGAACCAGCTTCTATCATTCCCACGGCTCTGAGCATTTCTTCCCTGCTTAAATGACGTCGCCGCTCCATAATAACGTTGGTTTTAATCAGTAGTAGGGAAACAGTAGCACTAATAATGTCTTCAATGCGTTGTATGTTTTTATAGGGAAAATATTGACAGCTGATTTTCATCTTTTACTCGAATTTGATTCACAGTTCCTGATTCAAATTATGAAATGCACCAAAAAGGATCCATATAAATTTATAAAATCATAAATTTATTACAAAGCCACATCTCAATCTCAAGAAATCCACATAAAAATGCTTGATCCCTAGACACTTTTGATGTGTGTATTTTTGCAATAACTTTTCTCCTGATTGATATTAATTAAAATTTTCTTTAAGGATTCATCAAATAAAGTGTTTTCGTTTGTCACAGTAACGATAAACCAAGTCACCTTTGCATTAATAAAGAAATTTGCCATTTTCCTAATAAAGGGATTTTTGACATTTGAACCACTAACACAAAAGTTCGAAAAAAAGACTGAAATAACAGTTTTCTTTAAAATTTTATTGGGTAACTTAAACAATTAATAATCCGTGTTTCTACCGCGAACACTAACAACACAAGAACATCGGTTTGGCATACTCAAAATGAGTTCATCCAAATCACGCTGTGGAATGGCCGCCCATGTTCGTTGCAACAACAAAAAAAGGTCTTCTTGCGACTAGATACCCTCCATATTCGGCAGAGCTCTTCTCTGTAGCATATCCCATGCATGCTCAATCGGATTCAAGTCTGGCGACTGAGCAGGCCAGGGCAGGACATTGATGTTAGCTGCGGCGAGAGTCTGTCTTACAACTCTTGCGGTGTGCGGTCGTGCATTATCATGCATTAACTGAAATAAGGGACCGATTTGCACTTGTAGAGGAACGATGACGTCTGATACAATCGTCTCAGCATAAATTTGAGCGTTGAGGTTGCCTCTGATCCAAATCAACTCAGTTCTTCCGCCGATCCAAATACCCGCCCATACCATGATGGTTCCACCACTATAAGGATGGACTTCCTGGCAGGATTTTAATCGCTGTTGGCGTCCAGGGGTTCTCCAGTGTCGTATACGTCTTGTATCCGGTCTCATACCAAAACGAGACTCATCAGAAAAGCACACGAAACGCCATTGTTCTTCTGCCCAATTTCTGTGTTCAAGAGCCCATTGATATCGTATCCTACGATTGTGCATTGCTATAGGTGGTACCCGTAGCGGTCTTCGGGAATGAAGGTTCACTTCATGCAAGCGGTTTCTGACTGTTTGGTCGCTAATTAAGTTCCCTGAAGAGTGATGAAGCCTCACGGCTAACATCATGGCGGTTATTGTTGGAGCTCTTCGAGTTAAGATTTGAATGTATCGGTCTTGTCTCCGTGTGGTGCAGCGATACCGTCCTCCATGGCGCTCAGCCACGGTACCAGTGCTTCGGTAACGTGTCCAAAGTCGACTGATAACACTCTGACTTGTATTCAGAGCTAAAGCCACAGTACGTTGCCGGGAACCAGCTTCTATCATTCCCACGGCTCTGAGCATTTCTTCCCTGCTTAAATGACGTCGCCGCTCCATAATAACGTTGGTTTTAATCAGTAGTAGGGAAACAGTAGCACTAATAATGTCTTCAATGCGTTGTATGTTTTTATAGGGAAAATATTGACAGCTGATTTTCATCTTTTACTCGAATTTGATTCACAGTTCCTGATTCAAATTATGAAATGCACCAAAAAGGATCCATATAAATTTATAAAATCATAAATTTATTACAAAGCCACATCTCAATCTCAAGAAATCCACATAAAAATGCTTGATCCCTAGACACTTTTGATGTGTGTATTTATTACAATATTTTGCCATTTTTATAAATAATTCAGTTTAAGATTAACTACTCCTAAAACATAAATCAGGGCTCTGAAGGAATATATTAAGTAGGTATTAGTTTATAATTATTTAAAATTTACTTAGTATTGCAGTGACTTTCTCATAATAATCCTATATGAACATAAAATTGCGAATATAAGATACCATGTTATTGTGACTGTCCGTGTGAAAGCAGAAAAATGGTGGCTTTGAATACTGCAATGTCTGTTCAAATCGGTACTTGGAACTATTTTATGGACCCCAACCTCCACACAAACACTTTCTTGACGTGTCATAAATCATGAGCATTGAGCAGTAAACCTATGAAAAAGAGTTGTGAAAAGAACATTGTATCATGCAAATCCTTGACCTCGGATATTCTATTCAGATGTCATTATTATTCCTGACTCGTATCGCCATTAAGCAGGTACAACTTTGAAAGTGCCTACAAGGAAAGTATTCGCGTACAAAACCTAAGCGGTCATAAATAATACGAGGCGAGCGGAGTCAGCTAATGAATTACGAGTGCGGGACTCATAATAGCGGGTCGCGCGGCGCTAAATGCTGCGCACGCGGTCGCCGCCGCCCGCCGCCGCCGCGGGCAATGTACGCACCGCCGCGCGCCGCGCCCGCGCAGCCTGCGACGCCGCGCCCGCCACGCAACCAACCAACCCTCAGCTTACCTTCGTCGACCGCCGCAGCTAACAAAGAACGCCGATCTCGTGCGAATAATTCACGCTCTGCCTCTTGCATCATTGTAATAGACGGATGGCTCGGAGTCAACGACATCCGTCGACGAGTCATCGCCGTCATCATTCAACTTGAACTGTCTTCCGAACGGAGCTGTGCATAGTCGTAATGAATCATTACAAGTATTACGATGCACGTTCCGAGTTGATACTGATATAATGCGATAAGCTAAACAACGCGAACTGGAAGAGCAGAATTTATAGGAGGCAGCGATGCGCCAAGGCCGCCCAGTCGTTGCTATTATGTAAATAATGCACTCCTATCTCGTGCCCTCTATGGCACTCGCTTACTGACTACGACTGCTCATCATAGAGACCCCTCCACATACCACAAACTCTCATTATTTAAATAGTTTCGTTTATTTAAAAAAGTCGTATAATCTTGTACAGAAAAAGACTACAACACTCTACGGGACTCTACATTATGTATCATTAAAAAATACAAGCAATCACTTCGGAAATACAGACCTTAATTACAGCAGACTTAATGTATGCAGTCAGTGCTACATCTGAATTGATAGAACACGTATTAATTGCATACTGGTCTAGTACTTTAGATAAAACAGGCGAGAAGGTAAAGGGTGTCTCGAGCAAATTGGAACACTTAACTGATGGAAATAATGAGTCATCGTGTAGTAATCACGACCTGTCACTGTAGTACCGGTACTGCAATCGAATAATTTATGCCTCATTGCAACTCACAATTTACGAATATTTGGACAAAGTGTTATTTTACTAATAAAAAACACGCTGGAAATCTAAGTTCGGTAGAGGCAACGTGAATGGACTTATGCACGTAACAGTGAAGATCAAAGAGTTATGGAACTGGATTTTAAAATTAAAGCTATCCTCGTAAAAGTAGTATCAACAATGACATGAAGAGGGGGCGAAGGTTCATCAGGCTGTTTAGTATCTTCAACCCAAGATTCCACAGGATCTGGAGTAGAATTCAGCAACAGCATGGCAACACAAGCTTCTTCAGCTGGCGATCAATTATCGTCGACATGATAACAGCAAAGATATAATACATAATATACAACTGGCCTTATACAGGATGGAAACTTTCAGCGAGCAGGAAGGAGAACTACCTTTACCGTTACCTTAATGTTAAAAGGTGAAGAAAAATAACAATTGAATAAACAATAATGAACTCATCGAATAAAAACAACTGTGTCAATAACACGTAAATGACAACGATAAGTATAACATCCAACAACAACAAACAACAATCTTATACTAACTGTCACAAGCTTAAATCTTCATGATTGAATGACAGAACAGTTCAGCTCTATGATAAAATCTTACTTATAAATCTAACCTACGGATCTGGATGAAATTTGGCACAGAGATAGATACGCAATTAGGCACATAGGCTACTTTTTTAGGGTTCCATACCTCAATCAGCATAACGGAACCCTTATAGAATCACTTTGTTGTCCGTCTGCCTGTCTGTCGAGACCCTTTTTCTCAGGAATGCGTGGCAGTATCAAGCTGAAATTAATACCAAGTACTCAAGTCTGCTACTCCTTGGTGCAATGAAAAAATCAAACTTGTAAGTCAACGCGATCAAAAGATATGACTGTTTATGTCGCATATTATGCGATTTCACAAGGGAATAAACTATAGGGTACTTCCCTTTGACCTAGAATCATGAAATTTGGTAAAAAGCAAGACCTTACAGCACAAATAAACAAAATATTCCAAAAAATAAAAAAAGTTGAAAATTAAAGGGTGTCCCCATACATACATAGTTTACGCCAATTATGATATTTTTTTTTTATATGTTACGGAACCCTTCATGCGCGAGTCCAACTCGCACTTGGCCGTTTTTTTTTCTCACACATACTCATCAAAATTTCCACGTGAACGTAGTCGCGGACAAAAGCTAGTATAATTAAGTTTAAAGTAATTCCCAATATTTTCTTGGTCGTTACTTCCTACAAAGAAATAACTAGCTTGATCCACGAGTTGTTTGTTTTATTTGCGAATATCAGCAACAGTCGTGAGGCACGTCAAACTGATCACACTCGCGACTCCTAAATCAATAGGAGCGGATCGGCGCGGAAGCGTTGAGTGGTGCCCTCAGCCTTGGTGAGGTACTGCCCCATGTGGGCTTATCAAGTTCATCACTGTCGCTCGCAGACACGACCCACACCTGGAAGGGTTACACCTAAAACATCCAAACATTACGGAGAAGAAAAGTCAACCGCCATTAGATCGCACTGCAAAACTTCGTTATCTAAAAATCTTGGCAGTTTGGAATTCAAATCTTTAAACGCACTTTAAACATTTTTGGCCTTAATCAGAGCTGTGAAAATAATAAATACCCTCGCAGGAGTGCTTCTTGGCTAATGGTTACTGCATTCCAACAGTGAGGATTGTCGCCGGAGAAAAGTGGTGTGTCATTGAACCGTCCTGTGGTGAATTGCTCCGCTTCCGACAACACCCGGCAAATAAAATCAATTATTGTGTCACCGTTACTCCGGTCACCTAACTTACGACCTGTAGACTAATACAAAAGTACCCTATACCATTGGAAAGTCATCCTCCTGAATATAACAAAGGCAACACTATACATATACCTATCCACATTCTCTTGCATCTAATGGATGTACCTGTCATTCCTGGTACCTAACTGATTCAGCAAGGCTATAAATACAAGCTAGGCACGTGTGTTAATTCCATAGAACGCTATTTAATAAAGATAACCACGTCATGTTATTGTCGCGGTGGCACCGGATAAGCGCTGCGACCGGCCGATTGTCTCGCGAGTATCGTAAATAACTCGCGCTGTGTCCGGTGTCGACCACGAATACAGAGTTGCCGGCGACGGCTGGCGAATCCTGGCGTCGCCGCCGAGCCCTCGCGTGTCCCCTAACGCGGACCACTCCGCCTTGCCGTCCTTTCTAACGTTACAAGCGAACAAACGTCGCGTCTTGCAATCGACATGCGCTCGGCGAGAACCCGTGGTTGCGAGTGCTCTCGGTGCGCTCACAGGAAACAGCCTCCGCGCTAGGAATACGGATGAGCGTGACGTGTGCCATGGGCCGCCGACTTATCTAAACTGAACCTAGTCTCCGCCGGTATCTTCCGACGTTAAATTATTACTGTCTCTAGGTGTTCATTTACAAAGAGTAAAGTATCCGTATTTATCGACGACGTGCAATTTGAGCAATATAACGACGATCTCGGGCCAAGAACTGGAATTGGCCGTCGGCTATGAATTCCAGCTGAGGCAGAAACAATGGACATATGATATAAATAGGTGGAATAAATATAAAATGGTAGTGTTTATTTGGTCTATTTACTGGCTGAACGATATGCGAAGGGTGCATAGAGGGCGGGCACTCGGGCAGGGATCGAGCGAGCTCGAAGTATTGCCGAGGTCCGATAGCATCGGTGCGCAGCGCGCTATAAATAGATGAGCAGGCGGACCCTTGAACCAGCCGCGGTCGTCACTACGTGCCTCCAAGGGTTACTGCTTAATAACGTTGTGTTGTAACAACACTGACGCACAGACAACAGCTAATTAAATACAAGTCGCTACATACATATTTGATAGCTCCGTATTTCAAGGACTGCACGACGTCAGGAACTCAGGATAGGAGACTTAGCATTAACGATAAAGCAATTGAAACTGATTTAGTAAAATTGGTACTGCTCTATGTAGTTTTATTATTATTTGTGCAAAATGAAGCCTTTTAAATGATCGAGGCTACAAAATAACTTACCTAGAGGTAATTAAGTGGTTGCATGCGACATCCCTGGTTGTTGCTCCGGTACCGCAACAATCCACCATAAAACACGGCAGACGGGGTGCTGCTTCTCGCTTGTTCGCTTTCATTCGCGCATGCGGACGGCGCTTATTTTTTTCCCTGATTAGAGTAAAAGATGCGCAACCGGTCGTGGAGCGAAGGCCGCAGCCAGGGACAGGCGTGAGTCGCGCTGCGCCCGCGCCGCCTCCGCGCCCGCTAATGATGCGCCTCCACTGAAGCACTCCTAATTGGACGAACGCCCGACCGCTCCAGGAAAAAATATCCACCAACCATGCGCACAGTACAGAATAATCAGAATTGCAAAACATCTCCACCCTGAATTATTAAATTCCAGCTAAATGAACTAACGTGCATTATACAAATAAAATATGCGTGGAAAATTATAAAATTGTGTCCTTACCTGGAACCGTTTTGTTCATACTTAGTCTACACTCTTCGCTTATTATCACTTATCAAGATATGTGAGGTGTGAATATAAAATGATTCAGTTCTGGGAACTATAAAGCTTCCGAGTTACATCACAGGGACACTTTAATGACATAATAATGTTTTATAAACACCATTACAGTTACACGTATTCTTTTCTTGGTGTACCTTGGCGAATGCGATTATGTCAGAAGCACGTACTCTATAAGAATTGCCCTTTAATAACGGTAGTACTATAGTGAACAGTCGTAGATTGCAGACGTTTCTAAGTCTACCTAGCTGTAAGTAATGATACAATTGACGATTGTTATTTCTCATTTAGCTGCCGCTGCGTTAGTATATTTGTGATTCTGTGAAAAGGAACGTAAGATATACTGCCGAGTAGATATTAAAATCAATTTCTATGCATCATTGGTATTAATTCGAAACTAGTTTGGCCTAGAGCTTATCGCCCAATAGATACATTTTATCTTTCACATAGTTATGCAATGTTATAATATGTAAGAGATCGTTCGTAGAAAGCACTCAAGTGAGATAGGTACTCCTGAAATATTGTCGAAGAAATGTGATCCCACGAGTCAGGGAGGTCTTAGAGGAAAATTACATAATCGCCACATAACACGTTACACTTGTACAAGAATTAAAAGAAAACACAAAACTGGCTTGCTTTTTAAATTAAAACTTGATACACACCGTGTAACAGAAAGATGTGTTCATATTTCAGGGTGTGCTACAGATCATCAACATGAATAAATTTCTCCATGGGACCACCATTGAAATCGCGAAAAAAAATCAGCTACAAAACTTTATTATCTATTCGATCCAAATGTATAGGGATGGGGCTACATTTGGATCGAATAGATATTAAAGTTTTGTACTGGTTTTGTCTGAATCACACCCTACGACCACATATGACCACACATTTCTGGTACACGCTGTATACATATAAAAAGAAAAAGAACCTGTATGGACATCTGAATCCAATGTAAGATGTAAGTTTTTAACCCCAAGCACAAAAGGAAAACATTGATATCTCGGACGGTTGTTTGTACCAGTAGGTATTGCGATGCGTATATCTGTTAACCTCCTGTGCCTTCGGAGCTCCACATACATTGTACATGTGTGAACCGATCGTGATGCTGTAGTTTGATAATAATATAGACTTGTAGAATGCTAAAGCATTTTTGTCCCTTGAGTCTTGAAAGAGAAGATTATCAAAATAACAGCAGAGAACGGAGCATTCAGGGGGTCTTAAATGGTCGCTTTAGCAGAATCGTAATAGGAAAAAAAATATGAATAACGTTACAATTCGTAAAATAGTCACAAAGTGACAATTCATAGTATTAACTGCGTCCGTGACTATTTTAAGATTTTTAACGTAATTCATATTATGATTCTGCTAAAGTGGCCATTCTAAGCCCGATGTAATGGTTAACATTCTTTCATAATGAAATGTCTGTCATTAAACAGCTTTAATACCACCTATTGGTTCAAAAATATTATTTTTGAGAAAGTTACGTTAACCAACCAACGTAACATTACCTAACGTAACAAACCAACCAAAGTAACATTGTTTTTTATTCCACCAAAAAAAACTCAGGTTCCCGATTACCAATCAGACAGCTAGCTTCGTCTCCTAGAACACCTCATTATTTTGTGGTTACGGTGAAAGCCCATATTTAGCACTAGACATGTACGGTCTGAGAAATCTTGGGGCAAATTTAAGCACGCTTTAAGCCTGATCTTAGGGAGTGGTAGCTCCTGTTAAGGAACCAAGTTTTATTCAGTTGAACCTTGCGTCGTGATACTCGTGATCCGGCAGAGGTTTTTGCGGAACATACGACGTTTAAATTTATTGTATTAAATTATGGTTCTGTACGGACGAACCGTTGTTAGGCTTTTCATCATCATCAACACACGTGGGTACAGCTTTTGTCAGCTTACTGTAAAGTCTTTTTCTTTGCATTATTCTATTTTGCATAAATGTTCTTCAGATCACTCCAGCAAGTGTTTTACTTGGTATCTTATCCAAGGACCCATCGTATACCTACGTTCCTTGAGCGCACTCTCTGTCACTATTCAGCCAAGGACAGAGCCATAAATATAATGACTAAATCCCCTACACAAGAAGTCTTAGCCTTTATTATGCGTGCTGCTTTTCCAAGTGTATGAATAGCATAAAATTCACAAGTACTCGCCAATAACACATTCACTGGAACCGTCGCTTGTCGTCAACGAGAAATGTTTTTTGACAGCATTGCAGTGCGGAGGCGCGTGCTCTCAGCTGCGCGGACGCACCTGACAACATGTCACTACGAATTCCTACGTGGTCACCCATTTCATTTCATTTAATAGCTTGTCATATTAAACTATCTCCGTCAAGTTTTCTTTGTCTACTATGAGAGCCTTATAAGAGCCAGAATCAATTATTATTTTATATACCTGGCGTTCATATTTTCCGTGAGTTCGTGTCGCGCATCTAATGAGAATAACCGCTACAAACGAAGCGTTTGTATGAAGTTGTAAAATAAACTGATTCGCCGCGGCCTCATGTCTGTCCGTAAAGTGAGGACGCCTGACTCTCGACCCACGGTCGTGTCATTTAAATTCAATGGACATGTCCCGGCGCGTTATCGGCGCTAACTTGTCGCTCATGAGATTTCCTGGTTATCTCGTCCTGTAAATTGTCATTTCTTATTGCAGCCATCGATGCGGCTTGACTAATGAAGATTTAAATCGACGGTGGTGTAAACCAAGTCCCGTTTTACATCCTTCTATTTATCATACTAAGGTGAGATAGCGTTACAGGCCAACAGATATATAATTTCCTGAATGAAATTGATATTTAATATACTGCCTTGTTGAAAGGTAGCATCGAATGCATTTACGGATGTTAGCCAGGGTTCGATCCCCAGGTAAAAGTGTAGATTTTTTATCAAATGAGACGTTGGATAATGATCTGGTAGAAAATATTCTTGTTTTAGATAAAACTCAACGGCATAGCACGCTACTGATTGTGGTTGCGAAACTGCCTAATGTAAATCTATGGTCAGGAATTAACTTCTTTCAACATTTCAGGGTCTTATAGAATATCTGGTTCGTGTCTGGAAGAAGCCGCCCTTAGTGTACTGTGATTATCACGGCCACTCGCGGAAGAAGAACGTGTTCTTCTACGGCTGCGCAGCCGCGGAGAGCTGGTGCAGCAACGACCGGATAGTTCCAGATGAACCAGTCAAATACCTAGTAAGCTGACACAGATTTATTCACCATTTTTTATTCCATTCTCTTTGAATACATTGCAAGCAACAGTCGATATCGACTATTATGCCATTGTGTGAAAATTAATTGGAAAAAAAAACAAATTTTAATTACTGTGTTAAGAGGAAATGCGGTAGGTATTTGAAGAAACTATCGCTGTCGCTCTACGACTGCGATTTTGACATTGGTGCGATAAGGACAAGGACACCCGCATTTCCTCTTAAGTGTCTTTCTAAAGAATATAGCTATTCTTTGACTGCTATGACCGTTGACATTAAGACAACACAACTCCTCTTGGCCAAATTGTAGGGATATTGGTATTTCTATCGGATCAGAAACTGTACTCCAAAATGTTCCTATCAAAATATTTGAGAACCAGACAATTGAAAATTAAAGGATATTGTAATAGACAAAAGACTTGCGATACGAGTAAGTGACGTACCTAAGTGGCTACCAGTAGCGAAGGGTCAATTTTTGTAAGAGGTAAGCCGGAGTACATATCTTTTTTGTGATTTTATTATTTGCTTAAAATACTCACTGTGCCATTTTTCAATGGGAAGCCGGTAGGAATCGAGTTGTATGGAACCTTCGCCACTGGTGGCTACAGTAATAATACAGTTAGATATTATCAGCTTCCAGATATTATCTTTTGACTTCAACTACATTCAAGGGAAGTGTCCACCTCGTTCGTGTACACCTCACAGCAAACAGCCAAAATAACATGAAGTTGCTAAAGCAGTTGTTGCTGCTGTTGCATGAAGTGGCTTTGTTGGTCTAAGTTCACCAGCGCGATAACTGAACACGGGGTTCGAGATTTGATCCCCGGTTTTTGCAGTGTTATTAAGGTTTTTTATTAAGAATGTCTTAATAACGGCCTTATTATAAATGACTGCCCAATTTATTGCACTAGGCTTGCTTGCCTTTAAATGGAACTGAAACATAATTGACGCAATGTGGAAAAAGGTAGATATTACATCATCTCGGCCAGGGTTTTTGGGAAATAGTAATTTGTGATATGTTTGTGCTCCTCAGATGCTGCCAGCGCTAATGCATCGGCTGTCGCCTGCGTTCGCGCTCGGGTCCTGTTCGTTTAGAGTGGAACGGGAACGAGAAAGTACCGCCAGGGTCACCGTGTGGAGGCACCTTGGAGTCACCAGGTCGTACACCATGGAAGCATCCTTCTGTGGATTTGATAGAGGTCCTTTCAAGGTTTGTTGGATATAATGTTGATAAGTTATTTGTCATAGTCGTCAAAAGTTAAGCCAGTACAAGATATGCCTATATGCTATAGGTATACCGACAAATCATTATGTAGTGCATATTTTCAACTAAATGGTTGATTCTTTCTAATCGAATCATAATATTACAGGTTGTTATTTACGTTCACACGTTCCCAACACAAAACCCAGATTATTCTGAAGTAATATATAATTGTGATACGCTGGGTATTCCATCACACTTATACTCCAATTAGAAATGACAGATCTTCAGATTAATGATAAGGATACTTAGCTATCCGCCATGTGGGCTAATACATCTAGCGGTGTCCATCCCATACTCGATACCAGATCCCACCTGATAAGGGCTTCAGTCGCTACAAATCTTCCATCTTCTTTATGTGGGACGACAGCTATCCGTACGTTGTTTTATTAATGAATCATCCTTGCGAGGCTCGGTGTGATTGCGGACGTTCCCTCGCGATATGCTGACCGTAAATTGTTTTTAATTAAGTTGGTACCTACCTACTTTATTGCCGGTCTACCGAATTACTCCTAAGCGCGTTATCGTAAATACAATCTTGTCACTTGATGTAAATAGTTTAATTTACCTTGTATTATGTGTTTTTATTCGTATTCGTTCGCTACAATTTGGGCAGTCCTGATTTAGAACTTTATTTATGCTAGTATGAAAAATATCTTAGCGTTTTCTTACTTAGATTCCTACTAAACATTTGTATGAATAAGTATCAAGCTCTTAAAGGCCTTATAAAGGAAATCGATAGTAAATCTCCTCAATGAACACGTAATAGGGATACATTATTACCAGGTATATGACTCAGTAGCATCAGTCATGATATCTTTGCGAATTCGTGACACGAAGTATCAATACTACATGACGTACACATGTATGAATAATACCGGCCAAAATATTGCTATTTATAATCTTATCGGATATCCTGGTTTTCAAGATCGTATTACAAGAGAATAAATCTTAAATTAATATCCAATTTGCCTTTTTGTACCCATCTGCTGTATGGAACCATCAGGCTATCAATTTTTGCGTAAAATCGAGTTACTTATGAAAGGCCAGTATATCGTGAATGAAAAAACTACACGACCATCATGTTTCCTATTACTAACCAGCCCATTCGAATAATTCATATTGTTGAAACGATTGTTCTTATCCACAGGGCTTTCACTTGAACACTCATCACCTCCAGAGCGTGGGCAGCGACTTCTGCGAGGCTCTCAACGGCCTCAACGAATCTGCCACCAATGTAGATATACAACTCACCAAGGATATGAACGGGTAAGCGGACAGCTTGACAGCGTCAATCATTCACTTTACAAAGTAGAAAATATCCTCCCATATAAGTAAACTGATGTTGACAAGCGGTTGCCGATAATTTTACACCAGTAAGGCCTAAACCACACTTGCGTTTACGTTATTTATCGATTCCACACATCCACAGAGTTAACCACAAGAGCTTTCATACAAATGCTGAATTTGCGGTCCCGATTTTGATAACCACATCAATTTTATAGATTTTCTTCGAACATTGTCTCATCTGCATACTATTTTATAGAAAGAGCATAATTCTAACTAAACATATCTACACATAACATACTGATAAATAACTATTTATTTGACAGAAATATCGTAGAGATCAATTTAATTGGTGCTGAAAAAGACAGGCAAGTTGCAAACACAAAGGGTACAGTGAAACTAACACAAACGTTTGATTCCACAAATAATCTATCATTTCAGTCATTTGGTGTTACTTTCTGTCATTAGATCTACATAATCTACACTTTTTTAATACTAACGGAGCGGAAAGACCACTATGATTTCATGCTCCATCAAAGAAAAAACAAACGACAAAAATTTGCGAGTAACAATGTTAATTATTTCAATAATCGTGAGGATTTACTTAGTCCTTTTCATGTTCAGAATGCCATCGATATTATTACCTATCAAGAATAATCCCTACGTATTGCATGAACGCATTATTTAAGCTTGTTTACACAAGCTCAAGGTACGAGAACAAGATACACAAACTCGTATACGCGAAGCGATAATAATCACATGTATACGAGTTTCGCAACTATCTACCTGCTTTACGTTAGTCACACATAAGTATCCCTTACGAACGAAAGAATGTACGAAATTATGGTCCGTGTGCTAAAAAGGGCTAGGGTTAACTATGGCTAATGTCCGTAATCATGCTCAGGTTTAACACACTAATTTAAGATCAATTCATCTTTCGACATTTTAATTTTTTTGGACAGGAAATTCAAAGAATGAATTTGGTCATTCTGACCAAATTCATTCTTTGAATTTCGAAATGTCTTCGATTATAAACGCACGAAGTCCCACTTTTGAAGACTGCAAACTTGAATCCTAATAACGCTTGAAAATCTTTTTTTATACGGGATGGAATCCCACACCGACGCGAAAACGGTTACTGTACTCAGTAAATAATTCTGAACCCCCATAAAAAAGTCAGCTGTTTGCTACAAAAGTGCAATACCTACATGGTGAAATTGTATGGAACAGCTATTTTTTTTTATATAAATGAGTAGCTGTTGCCCGCGGCTTCGCTCGCGTTTTGGTCGGAAATTATTCCACGAGCTCGTTGTAAATATAGCCTATATATAGCACTCGGGGATAATGTAGCTTCCTATTAGTGAAAGAATTTAAAAATCGGTTCAGTAGATCCAGAGATTACCCACTACGTACAAGCTTACAAACAAATTTTACCTCTTTATAACATTAGTATAGATTTAAAAAAATATATGTACCTACTGAATACTTGGAAACCGCTTTCGCGTCGGTGTCCCTCACTCCGTATAATATCTATCTTTTTAAGTATGTATTTGTTACGGTTAGTTTAATCTGTTAATTTCTGTGTACAGTGAGATCGAAGTGGACAGCGAGGGTGGCTCCGGTTCAGACAGCGTTTTGAAGACAGACTCTGATGAGGACTTCGACTAAATTCGACTTTATATTATAACCTTAGGCTAAGCGCTTGCTACGAAAATAATAAAACCAGGTGCGGTCTGTGTCACGAGCAGTGTTCAATTAAAGTTAGTTTAGTCGCCGATGTCCGGTCTCAGTGTTCGTGGCGTCCAGCAGATCTACTTGTGTGTCTAAAAAGAGTAATAGTTACGAAATTACGAGTTCATAAACAAATCAATGGTTTACCAAACATGGTTTTTTATGTTCTTTTGTGAAGTCACGGTATTTCCAGAACGAATAGGGGGTAGCTATTTTAGAAATTCACCTACTTTGTTATGAATTTACATGATATCCGATTTTTCATTTAACTGTTGCCCTAAGTTATATTATGTGCAAAATTCGTCCGTGTATTATAAGGCCGTGATCACATAGATTGTTGTTTGGTTTGGTATAAGTTAAATTTTAAGTGGCTTGTGATCTCAATTACAAATAAATTATGAAATCACTTTATGGAATTCGTTTTTTGACTCTTTTCTACTTCTTTCCGTGCATCTTTCAGGTTTGTGTAAAAAGCAAATAAAGTGTGCATTAAAAATTCCAAAACTATATTGTCATCATTAACAATAAATTACAATAAATTTATACTATATTTAAATAAATAATTTGCACTTCTTCGCATTAATACTTTCATTCACTGTACTGTTACCAGTAAAATGAATGAAAATGTTACAATATTAAAGATATAAATCGAGGATTTCTACATAAATTGATACAATAATAATAAGACGTCTGATTGCTAATGTGATATTAATAGTTTATATAAAATTAACAAATAATAAATTCTGGTTAGACAAGACTTCGGTTACAACATTTATAAATATTAACAAAATACTGATATAAAACGATGTTATAAAAATTATGATAATATCTTAAAATAAAAATGTAGTGCACGAAGCTTTAGTTTTGTTCTAGGATCACACATACTTTCTTAAACTTACGTAAGGTAAATTAAAAAAATACAATATTGTCACCGTTCAAATTATAATTATTTTATTAAATGATGATACCATCAGCCAGCAATGAGTTAATGATTAACTCAATCTACAGATTAACTGTTAATCTATATAACGTCCGCTTGGCAGCTTTATAACTGGAAGGGACTTTATAACGGGGAGGGAGGAGACTTGGGGGCTTTACCACGAATTATAACCTCAGAATATAAAATGTAGGAGTTCCCCTCTGCACCTGTGCCAAAAATCGCATCCTCTATTTAAAGGCGGGTCCACAACTGCGCACATGCAGCGCACGCACGCGAACCGTGCCCGCTACGCGCCTCGAATGGCTATGCACGCGTCACATACGACGCGCGCGCTTTTGGCAAACATGTCCAAAGTGCTGTTTTTCAGCAGCGCCTAAATAGACTGAAATATATAATGGTAATACCCCAGAGAGTTGAAGTAAGTAAAGCGGATAAAAAATATTTCCTTATAGGGGAATCTGTTTTTGGTTACGTCCCAATCTTTTTCTATAATTTCTAGTGAGAAAGTGCCACGCGGCAAAAATGTATTTCAAACTCGAAAGGCAATCGTCTTCTATCCGAATTGAACGAACACTAAGGAACCTCGCAGACTAAACGTCTACGACCACGAGCGCAGAAGCTTCGACCAGGAAGAAAGTTGGGTCGTACAACCGAGCGTACGACTTTTGTTCGAGAAAGCGGTCGGTTATGCGACAAATCGTGGTAGTGGCCGCCTAGTGCACGATGTCCCTTAACACCTTTACAACAGTTAAGGTGTTTCTCCAGTACTCGGATTTAATCCCGATAGTTATCGGTCTAAGTAAAATATAAATTTTTACATCGGATGGATAAGGATCGGATGTCCGATCGGCGTGGAGAAACGCCCTCTATGTGTGGATAGGCTAACAAAGTCAACGCGACGGGACGCGACTAAAACAAATGCTTGCGGCAAAATTCGACAGTCATCAGCCCGCGTAGCATGACTACCGTAGAAACGGGTTTTGTCGACTAAGAATCGAAAAATTGACATTGTGGAAAGATTTCTATCGTCGCAAGCAAGGCGATATTAGAAATGTATGACAGACATGTGAAGTTGTATAGAAAGAGCTTTGTCGATTCTTGGTAGAATAGAGATAGTATTGCCATCCTACGCGGGCAGATGTTCTCGCCTATCTACAGCCAAGAAAAGCTCCTAGTGTAAACAGATGTCCAGCTGTGGACGTTTTTCAGTTTAAATAATGATACAGATGTTTGTATACTCTAAATTCTAAAGTGTCTACCTCTTGTAGCTAATGTTAGCCGTCCAAGGGAATTACAAATGCAAAATTGAACATATGTTTTGAAAAAAATCTTTCATACTCACGGTTCATTATTATAATATAACAGCTAAGTTAACCAGGTGGTTACATTTCGTGCTTTCAAACTTAACCTAAATTAATTAACATACATAATTATGAGCAAAATTAGTACTCAAAAAATGTCTTTTTTATACAAAGAGACATAATTGATTAAAAAATAATTGTAAGGAGTCTACTTAGGTCACATTACGTTCTTATATTACACAGAATGGTCTTTACATGTTTTTTATTTATAACAAACATCCAATAACATCAGGCTTTCACGATTTTGGGTAGGGTTATTCACACACATAATTATACTTAAATCATATGTAATTTCAATTGACATAGAATTAACTAAAGATTGAAGGGACAGTTCGGCCGGCGACCAATCATGTTAGCGTAAACACAGTTACACAAGAAAATTATTTACAAAAGATATACATGGTCTCGCCAATCGAAAATCTACATAATCGTTTGTTCACTCAAATCGATGGGACGTGGAACACATTGTTTTCCCCTGAACACTTAGGTGTCAATTTTCGGAACTCCGACTATGTTGACGGAAGGCACCGGATTACGCAGCAAGGATTAAATTCACTATTTACATTAGTACTTATGTAAAAATATACTAGAGTTTTTATTAATTCGTTCATGGTTGGACGCACAAGGGTATACGTACGCATACGCACAAGTAAGCCCGCGTACGTTAGCACGTTATTGTTTGCGTACACGGGCCGTATCACGGGTTTAAAGTAAGCGTTTGGCAGGACAAAAAATGTGATGTTTTTTAGTAATAGGTTAGCTAACAAACAGGCGCTACGTATGTGTTCGTGAACCGACCAGCTAATATAAGAAGACGGGTATCTGTACAGCACCTGCGGTGTCGGGCCGGCGCCGTCAGTGCGCGGGCGCGGGCGGCGCGGGCGGCGGGGCGCGCGCGCGCGGCGGCTGGCGGCGCTGGCGCGCGAGGAACGAGTGGCCCGCCGACAGCAGCGTGAAGCGCGTGTCCACGCTGTCGCGGTGGCAGCGCGCGCCCAGCGTGTACCACGCCGACGTCAGCAGGCGCTGCTCCGTGGCGCCCGCGCGCCCGCTGTCCTCCCCGCCGCCGCTCCATCTGTTCGAGTGACCAAATTTTAGAACAGAGTTCATTGATTTGACTTTCACCATCGCTAGTTTTATTCCGGTTTTATAAGCTTGCTAGCCCTTGATGTAATCGCAGTCCACTACTGGATCTGCCCTCTCTTAAGCTGCGCCACAACACCCTGACCTCCACTTTCCGCTTCCAGTCCAGTAGTAGTGTAACCCAGTCTTACCTTTTTAAATCATCGGTCCACCTAGCTGATGAGGCATCCCGCGCTACGCTTACGCACTACAATATGCTAGTCTGAAACTGCTGAGTTTCAGACTATCATATTTGTAGTGTGTATTTAAGCTCGTATCGGCTTGCGCACATCACGCATGCCACATTACGCGCTTCAAACTGACGTTCAACGTGACTGCAACAAGCAGGTTACCACAGCATGATGCTGTGCTATGGAGGGGGAGGGGGACAGCACAGCGCCGGTTTTCAGAGGTCACCCAAACGATAAATATAAAGAAAAACTCACTCGTTTCTATTGCTAGCTGCGGGCGGGATCTCGGGTCGCGAAGGTCCAGCCACGGTACCCGCTGCACGGGAGTAGCCCAGAGTTATGTCTGACAGTGACGGTTGAGCTGTAAATAAAAAAAAAACTATGAAATATACTTGAGTTAAACTTTAATATGTATAAATTCTGCCAACAGTCCAATATAACAAGTTCTTAAATATGTGATAGGTTAAATAGCCTATTCCTTCAGGGAATACAGAATTGGAAATACTGCTTTTTAGAATCTGCAACAGAAATCTTGTGTTGCAAACTCCAGGACATATAGTCGAGTATCTTTGGCCCGTGGCTTCGCGGCAACCTTCCTTGACGGGCACATTCAGCTCCTTATTTTGAATATTATTTTAATTCTTTTTATCGTTTTTTTTCAGTTACTATCCTTTATTTCAATGTAAAATTACATTCTCTATACGCGGCACTCCTTTTATGTAAATAGTAAAAGTAAAATCAAAAAAACAACAATATTTGTTGAAATACGAACGACACGTGAAATCAGTTATTCCTGCCTACAGAGTTCATCCAACTCGTCGCGCTTGCCGTTCGCTACGTGCGTTTTGCAACGGTAACGATATATTGCGTATGAGAAAATAAAACAAATCAAATTTATTGAATTCCCATAACATTCCTGAAATAATTTCTTTACCGGTCATCTTAGTATGATATACTAAATTTACCCCATCAGTCTGCGAAGGGCTGTCCCTTACACCCTCTATAGTCTATGACACTCGGGAATAATGTAGCTTCCCATTATTGAGAGAATTTTCGTAATCGGATCAGTAGTTCCGAAGATACACCCTACATCCAAACTTCCAAAATTTACCTACTTATAATACATATTAGTATAGATGATCTGTATATGAAACGTACCGGAAGCTCTAGGGTCAAGCGACTTGATGACATCCTTGGCCTTTTCCAGGCACTTCTTGTACTTGTCCTCAGTGGCGAGTAGCTCTGCGTCCCGCGCCGCGATCGCTTCCTGCAGCTTCGTGGCACGGCGTCGTTCTTCCGCCAAGGACGCTTGTAGCTCTTCCACTTGCAATGCTAGATAGATAATAGTATTAAGGACGCATTCTCAAAACAGATAGGTATCGAATCGCATCACTACACTGACACGGCTCACACACACACACATACGCAAGGTAAACTGCGGGAATAATGAGTAACTAAACTGATTTTGATACTTTAGCAAGTTTACTCACGACGGCGGCCGAGCGCGGACTAACGCTTTCTCTTTAGAACTTTTTATGCAATACTCCAGACAGTGACAAAATAAAATAACCCTTAAAACCACACGTTAAAGTTCATGCGTAAGTGCAAATTACGTGCAAAATTAGACGGTTCGTTTTTATTTTTTTCTGACATTATAACATTTTCATGAATATTTTGTCCATGATTTTGAAAACATTATATCTGCCCAACTAGGGTATTTTTTAAGAAACAAAATTTTGTATCTAATAGCAGAAAAATGATCCTGAATGAAGCCCCAAATTGGCAATTTTATGTGAAGAGGTAATCGAAAATCGTTTTTACGATATCAAATACCAAAATTTCAAACCAAAAATTGTCCATCATTTGGAGATCAAGAAGACGTAATCTATTTGTGGCAATTGTTAGTTTTGTTTGATTTAGTACCATTTCATCGCAACTCTACCGAAAAATAGTTTATTTTTGTCGGATTTGAGAACGCGTTCTTAAGTTCAATCATAATCGTCATGTCATTTTGACGACCCGAATGGCGCAGCGGTAGTGAGGCTGCCTTACGTTGTTAGGGTTCCGGGTTCGAATCCCGGTAGAAGCAAATGTTTGTGTGATGAGCATGGACATATGTTTCCGAGTCATGGATGTATATATGTATAATAAGTATGTATTTACAAACAAAAAGTATCTATGTAGTAGTATCAACTATCTGGTGTCCACGACACAAGCCTCGTTGCTTAGTGTGGCGCATCTAGATGGCGCTGTGTGTAATGACCAGCGGTATTTATTATTTATTTATTTATAATCAGCCTATAATATTCCCACTGCTGGGACACACGGCCTCCTCTCATGAGACGGAATGGGCAATAATCCACCACGCGGGCCCAGTGAGGGTTGGTAGATGTCACATGTCTTCGAATTTTTTGGTTCTAGGACAAGCCGGTTTCCTCACGATGTTTTCCTTCATCGTTTTGAGAGCAGTGGTGACGAAATAAATTACACAAAGTAATACGCCTGCCTGGGTTCGAACCCACGACTTACTGTTCGTAAGTCAGGGCCGCCGCCACTGGGCCGGGGCTGCTCTATTAAGTTCAATGAATATTGTAAATACAAGGATTTGTTACGACAGCCTAGCGGGCACCAATTTTAAGAAAGAAGTACTTTGTTGTGAACTTTTGTAGAGAAGGTTCTAGTCTAGATACTAGTCACATTTTGCTTGCGGAGAATGTGTGTAACCGAGAAGACAATTACGAAGACATCGTCAAACCAAGTTATGGCACTCTTCGCATCTAGCAGCGCAACACTAACGGCGCGTCCACGTAACACTACCGCAGCGGCTACACGACGCGACTAAGGAACCGCCAACCAGAGCATAGTACCTTTGCTTTAAAAAGAGAAATCGTAAAAAAACTAAAATAATAGTAATCTTAAATCTTACATTTTCTCTGGCTGTCTTCTATAGCGGACGCTAGTCGTGGATGCGGTGCTTCTAGCGTGGCTTCTAACTGCATGATCCGCTGGTTCGCCTCGCGGTTGATCGCTCGCTGCTTCTCTAGCCGCGCCACGTAATCCTCTAAGAGAGCCTGAATGAGTGATACTTCTTGTAAATCATGTTGCATTAACTCAACAAATGTCTTATGAACGGCGATAGTATAGTTCAAAACGATAATAAATATAATCGTAAGGGTGGAAACGCTAGGGTAGCCCGCGAAATTCAAGTTTTCTTATTTTTTTTTGCAATTTGCAGGTCAGTGTCAGGTTGTTTGTTGATTAAAATATGATTCGCGACCATAGCAAATAATAATATGAATTAACAGTTTTATAATCACTAAATTAATTAATACAACCCTTTAAGTTAATTTAATTCCATTGAATGACTTTTTCATGAAATTGTTATTCACAAGACATTCGCTTGACCGTTCTGCCATTTTTTTAAATGATGTCATCATGTATGTACTACCTACTGGGAAAACAAAAATTTCTAATTAGCCAATCGCAACTCATCATCATTTCAGCCGAAAGACATCCACTGCTGGACATAGGCCTCCCCCAAGAGACACCACATTGACCGGTCCCGTACGACTCGCATCCAGCGGACCCCCGCAACCTTCACCAGGTCCACCTAGTGGGAGGCCTTCCAACGCAACGACTTTCGGTTCGCAACACATCACAAATCAACAATTGAGCAGTAGATACCATTAACCAATAATTCCTAGACACAATTTCTCTACAAAAAAACATTATTGTATGCCAGAAAACGCGTTGAATTGCCATTTGGCTGTTCAATTACATTTTTAGTTGTTTTGAAATCAATAAATAGTTCAGTCTTTGAGTTGGCAAATTACAAATTAGTAACGTCACAGGTTGTTATTGCCATACGAAATAAGTGGAGGAATCGAATTTTGGCAGTTCATAAAAATACAAAGCAATTCAAATAAGAAAAGGCTCATCAATGACCTCGACCTGTCAACTGTTACTTGGAAAGTACGACTTGCAAAAAATATTATTTGCGTAAAACGTTGACATTTATCATTATCATTGACACTAGAAACGGGATATTTACCATGATTACGTTGGTTTTGAGTTCCCGATATTTCGGCGCTGTTGCAAGCACCATGATCACGGATAAACTGAAGTTATTGCGGGTGGTTGTTTATGAGCAGACAAATCGGTGTACCCTCTTTCTTGATCGTTTTTTGCACTCAGTACCGCTACCACTGTCACTCGCAACTCGATTCTGTTCCTGACACACGAAACTCACTCGCGAACTTTTTTCAGTAATTTTTCGGTTTTTACAAAAAAAGCCAATCTAGTGTTAATGATAATGTCAGTGACCATGACAGTTCAAAAACTTGGACATTTATCGTATTTATATTAGTACTATTTTCGTTTATTTAAGAGCGTGGAAGTTGAATCATATGCCATATTTTAGAAACGACTGGTTTATTCACCAAAGATAAACATTTAGTTGATTATTTTGCCCTCTCGGTCTGTATAAGGAGGTGGTGGTTATGGCTTTTTTGGCAATAAAGTTTATTTTTATTGTTAATCATACCATTCTGTTTTATTATCCTACCTAGCTGGCTTGATTTAGCAGCTATGACGTCATAATATGGCGCCAGGTCATTCCTATTCTTAGTTGAATCGTACTATATGCCATTTGACTGGTGGTGTCCACTACCCTACGCCAGTCTCTTTTCCTTCTACATGATTTACCCACCTGGACAGAAGCCTGGTCTGCTTGCGCTCCCTGGTTCTGTCGCAGCAGTTTGTTCTCGTGTTCTAGCCGGATCAACTGCTCCTTCAGATCGTTGGGTATGAGCTCACGGGATACGTTGCTTTCATTGGCGCCTGCAATTATAAAAAGTTATCTATACTAATATTATAAAGAGGTAAAGTTTGCGAGTTTGTGAGGTTGTCTCTGAATCTACTGAACCGATTTTGAAAATTCTAGGGAAGAAGAAGGAAGCTATATTATCCCCGAGTGCCATAGGCTATATTTACAACGTGCCCGTGGGATAATGTCCGACCAAAACGCGAGCTAAGCCGCGGGCAACAGCTAGTTTATTTATGTACTTAAAACACTTTTAAAGGAAATAACATATACAGTGTGTAACAGGACCCTTCACGAAGCCGTCAACCAAGCATTATGATCAAACTCAAGTAACTTAACGCAAAAAATATTGCTGGGAAACGACTTTTTTTTTGGGGTGAAAAGTCACGTTTTACAGTAGGACTCAATGTAACGCACTCAAAACATTGTGCTAATGGATGGATTGAATAGTACGGCGGACGTGGATGTCTTTAAAGTAAAAATCGTAAACAAAAACATGTATTTAAAAAAAAAACTAGTGAAATAGTTGGAACTTTGACTCCCAATATCTTAGTAACTAGAAGGTTCCCAGGTATAGTCTAGAACAAAAAAATGATCGCAATGACGGAGAAAACAAGTGCCTTTTGACTTCGTCAGAAAATGTATTTCGCAGTTAGATAGGGAAGACTAACTGCGAAATACATTTTCTGCATCGGCGATGACAGTAGTGGACTGCAATAGCTATACCAGCCCATCCTAATTTTACTCTTAAGGGGATTACATCGCTCAAATCCTGAAAATACCGTGTGTTTAGAGAAGTTTGTAGATGAATCCTTTTGTGCGTTTTCAATATAAAAAATATATGTTAAACTAAAGGTCATCACAAATACATTGTATTGTTTAAAATGTTAATAAACTAACTCAAATTTTATCAAAAAATCGTAATAAATAGGTCCTTTTTCAACCTAAATTGAAAATTTTCTCTATAACGGCTCAATAACTCGGCATGAATTTTATACCAAAAAATACGTAATGACGTATTTAACAATGTGTATTGATTTTTTTCTCTTATTTCTTTTAATATTTTAAAATATTTTATAAAAATCCAAAATTTCGCGAAAAACACTATGTCACTCCCGCACTCGTCCCTCTCTCTCTCGTCGTTTCGTCGTAAGTTAGTACGGGGCAGCATGCTCAAGGTCATTGGGCAATGTAATGCCCTTAAGTCAATCTACGCACGCAAACGTTCACATATATATCTAATAAAGCGGCTAAGTGTAGTTGCAAGATAATATACGTGGTAGTCTCAATCTCAGGGCGTACATCAATATTCCCGCGACTGCGGGTGTCTGTACTGAAAAATAGTTTGAGCTACGCTAAAAAGCGCGGGCGCGAGCTACGAGTTTTCTAAGTATGATTTAGCAGGACATCCGAGGCAGACTCCCACTCAGTGCGCCTGCGCGAGTTTAAGCGTACGCCCTTAGAGACAATCTACGTACGCAAGCGGTCACATATCCACGAAAGCGACTTGTTCTTAGCAAGATAATTTGCATGAGAGTATTCATTTTTATAGTAAGGAGGCGCTGTGCCGAAAATAAGGTTAAAATCGATATTCTGGCCACGAAGGCGGTTATGAAATAATCGTTAGGACCTTTCACGAATAAAACAACCTTATGGCAAAGACGATAAAGATCATTGGCATGGAAAATCAGACGTAAAATAATGACTCATCATCGTCATCTCATCTGCCTAGCCTTTTCCCAACTGTGTTGGGGTCGGCTTCCAGTCTAACCGGATGCAGCTGAATACCAGTATTTTACATGGAGCGACTGCCTATCTGACCTCCACAACCCAGTTAGTACTAGTAATACGATACCCCTTGGTAAAACTGGTTGTCAGACTTTTTGGGTAACTGACTACCTGTAACGACTGTCAAAGATCTACAAATGACAGCCGGGAACAACGGCTTCACGTGCTTTCCGAGGCACAGAGGAAACTCGGTATGTAATGGGCGGTTACCCATCCACAGACCAACCTAGGCAAGCACGGCTTAACCTAAAGATCGACCGGAGCGGCTGTTATTTTTGAGCTCCTCTACGTAAAAACGTAAGATAATTACTGTGAAAGGCCTTTAGTTACCGGCGGTGATGGTGGAGCAGCGCAGCTCGTCCACAGTATCGCGCAGCGTGTCGCGCTCGTGCAGCAGTGCGTCGCGCTCGCGCTGCACGGACGCCGCACGACTGCTCAGCTTCTTATTCTCTATCTCCAACTTGTCTGCCTTCGTTATCTCGCCGTCTAGCTTCTCGTTGAGGTCCATAACCTGGAACATACCATTACAAGTTCAAAAGCATCCAATGACTGGACAGGTCCACTCAAATCTGTGTGGTATTTTCCTCAAAACACCATCTCATCATCTAATATGCATGGTCCTCATATGACTTTGACCAAGATAAAGTCTAGTATTTAAAAGAGGCTGAGTTTGTTTTGGTTTTTCTTCTCAGAGGGTAGGCTAGGAGACACTGACTTCATAAACTCGATTCGACGTCACTCGATTTCTCCTTAAAACGTCGAATTTGCTTGACTTTGGTTGGTTTACGTTGTTTTCTATACAATAATACACTCTAGAGTCACGCTCACTCTTTTTAACGACGATACAGCATTATAAATCACTAGCTGTAGCCCGAGGCTTCACTCGCGTTTTGGTCGGAAATTATCCCACGGGCACGTTGTAAATATAGCTTATGGCACTCGGGGATAATGTAGCCTCATAAGTGAAAGAATTTTCAAAATCCGTTCAGTAGATCTAGAGATTACCCCCTACAACCTCGCACAAACTCAAAAACTTTACCTCTTTATAATATTAGTACGAGTATAGACTAGACTAGACTAGAGAAATAGGCACCTCGCCGCGACTTCGTTCGCAAAAATTGTCATAGCTCGGTTAACATGTATGATATACTGGGATTAAGGTCTTCACTTTGCGAGAGGCAGTAGAACTTCATCCACCAAGCGCGCTCAGTGGCTGACTGATGTCACAAAAATCTTCTATCTGCTATCCTGTGGGTACCTTAAGTGTTAGGCCTCCAGTCAGGTCATAAAACTAACCCACTACTACACACTAAGAGCACCCCCTATAGGGCCATATGCCTCGGCTAACGTCGGTTGGGACGACAGCAAGGGACAGGCTGGTGCAAATCAAGATTAAGATGATAATCCACTCACCTGTTTCTTATAAATATCAAGTTGCGCTCTAATCGCGTTAGCCTTAGCCGCTGCTTGCTCATGTTCAATGGCGCGCTGCACATGCTCTGTGTTGGCTCGCTCAAGCAGCTTGACCTGCCGTCTCAGATCTACATGTTCTTCCATTCTTTTCTTATATGAAGCCACTGTGGCTTCTAAAGCAGCCGCTTTTGCTGCAGTTTCTCGCAACGCGTCCAGCTCGTCTTTTAAGGCTACGTTTTCAGAGGCTGCCATCTGAAATGAAATAATTGTTTAGTTTTTATACTGTTCATGTCGAGAAACACTCATTACTGACTCTGGACTCATATTACGCTCGTAAGAATACCTTTTATAGCATAGAGATCGTGTACGCTTATGTATGTCAATCCTAGACACATTGGACACCAGCCCGCGTAGCATGACCATCGTAAAAACGGGTTTTGTCGACGAAGAATCGAAAAAAATGACAGATTGTGGAAAGATTTCTATCGTAGCAAGCATGACTATGTTAAAAATGTATGACAGACATGTCAAGTTGTATAGAAAGAGCTTTGTCGATTCTTGGTAGAATAGAGATAGTATTGCCATGCTACGCGGGCTGCTCACAGAGCCGAGTCTGTCCAAAATTATACCTACATATTCTCTTATTGGTTTACTTGACAGGAAGTAGGCAAAAAAGGAATGAAGTTTATCTGTCATAAAATTATTCGTAAGGATAAAAGACAAATTAATATATTAATTAAACCCGCCTCGAATTAGTTATTTCTCTGAAGGTAAGCCTCTTTTCGTTTCTGCCATTCGCCACGGTTTCGCGCGCATTTTTAGCAAATTACATAACAAAATGCATCATTTTAAGGCTCTGTTTATGTAACAGCGACGCGTGCCCATTCCATAACGTTACGCTGCATGACCATTAGCATGAATTTAACAATTAATTATGTCATTTAATTAAAGGCTCATTATCAGTCTAGCTCTGTAAGGCAGTTAGTTAGCAAGAGGCTAGAGTAATGATGCTAATTAGTTCTAGATCTGGGTTGTTTGAAAACTCAGCTTCGCAGTACACATACATACATAAACACACCCCTTTTAACAATAGAGGTAGGCAGAAACCTGCCAGTACTTTTTGCATTTTTATACACAATTATTAAAAAGTAGTCTTAAATCTTGAAAGTCTTGTCTTTTTTTTTTAAGTAAATTTTAAATAATACAGTTAACGCAAAGTAATTAACACGCACTGTTACCTAAACCGTCAGCAGCTGCAAATTTGCTGCACATTTACAATGCGTCTTTATTTACTACTAGCTGTTGCCCGCGGCTTCGCTCGCGATTTGGTCGGAAATTATCCTACGGGCACGTTGTAAATATAGCCTATAGCACTCGGGGATAATGTGGCTTGCTATTAGTGAAAGAATTTTCAAAATCGGTTCAGTAGATCCAGAGATTACCCCCTACATACAAACTTACAAACAAATTTTACCTCTTTATAATATTAGTATAGATTAATATTATTAAGAGGTAGTTTGTAAGTTTGCATGTATGGGTAATCTTTGGAATAACTGAACCGATTTCGAAAACTCTATCAGTAATGGGATTCTACGTTATTCCCGAGTGTCATAGGCTCTATTTTCAACTATTGTGAGCTATTGGGAGGTCACAATAGTTGAAAATTACGGAAGATGTTCCGTAACTGACAGTCACACAATCAGACAGAAGTTTTTTTTTTTATTTAAACTGAAAATCTCAACTCGTTTAAAAAAAAACTTTTTGCCTTAAAATACTCCCCGTCAACTTAATATCTATATAATCTGAAGTAACAAACCTGCAGCTCCTCATTCCTAAGCTTCATCAGCGCCAGCTCCCGCTCAAGCGCATCGGCCCTTGCATGCTGATCATCTCGCTGAAGCTCAACCTTGTCCAGTTCATCCTTCAGCACGTCGAGTTGCGCGCGCATGGTGGTGTACCGTAGCGTGCCCGCGTGGGCGGGGCCCAGGGATGCGCCCGCGTCATCCAACTCTGCGTCTCCGGACTCCACCGCAGAATCCCGCGCCGCCGTCAATCGAGCCACCTCACTCAGCAATGTCATCTTCTCTTCTTGGAGAATTTTTACCTGAAATTTTTGTGATTCCCTTGTAAATGCTTGCGATAGGAACTTCTTTCACTGGAGACATGACTGGTTAATTGGATTTTAAGACACGAGCATAAACAATCGAGGCTCAAGTCGGTTTAAATCAACGTGAACTTTGAAGCCTTGCACCTAATTTGGTACCTAATCGTTAATAATATCAGCCTATTACTGTCCCACTGCTGGTCAAAGGCCTCTAATTATTAATATTTAAAAATAAAGGCGCTCCCTCACTGTAGCATCGTAATGTAACAATCCAAAATTGTTTTTTTTTTTTACAAAAACAAATGATAGTTACAAATTGTCTCGTTACAGGTTGCACACTGTAATGCGTACTGAATATGAACTGTTACATTACAGGCGAATGCTCCCGGTGAGTGAGCGCGCACTTAATAGATTTTTACAATTTAAAATATGATGCGATTATGAATGTTCGATATTTGTTTACGATATTGATGACAGATGTGGTTGATTATGAACTGTTTTTCTTCTTTATCCTTTACGATTATAAAACACACACACACACTAATGGTCTTTATCCTTCGCAGATCAAATCACGACTTACAGAGTGAGTTAATACCTAAGCCGTTGTTCTTGCTTATAACTCTAATGACACTTAATGCATCATTAAGGTGTTTGCAAATCATTAAGTAAGCATTTTTTATATTAATTAAATAATAAATAAAAGTTGCGGAAATCACAACAACGTTCTAAATAACATTCACGTTTTAATAATATTATGTTTCATCGAACCACAAGTAAACAAACTCAAATGCGTGAAATAAAATTACAGTTCCATAACGATCAGGTGTAAAATGGATCATAAACCCACATAATTAAGTACGGTAGTTATATAATAATAAGATAAGTAAACAAACCTGCGTGTCGAGTTCATGGCACCTCTGCGCGAGGGCTTCTCTCATATCCGCATCCGACTGCTCGACCGGCGGCGCCTCCAAGAGTACACTGCCACGATTCACACCCAGCGTTAACGTCTGCAGTTCCTAACACAAAATAATAACATTCTACACAAACCACTCATATAGTTTCACACTACTTTTACTTTCAGCCAAACATAAACACTGCGGGAGCCACCGACCACATACTGCAACTGACAGACGATAAAGCACTGTCGCATCACTCGTAACCACCACCAACAGTTTCGTGATCCAAGGACATTAAAAATGAGCGTAACTAAAATTGAATTTCTTTGCCGCTTCAAGTAACGAGCATGCAACTTCGAAAAAGTGAAGCAAGAACGTATGCTTACTAAACTCTTGCGACGATAATAAGTGCGCTCATATAATAATGTAATAATATAGTTCAATGCATGAAAAAGCGGTCGACGTCGACAGAAATAAATTACACTTTACATAAGAAAAAGTTGGACTAATTGGTTATGGATGGATAAGATTATAAAGCGTTAGGATTTATGTTATTAGCCATAATAAGGGAAATCAGTTATTTTCACCTTTTTTGTAACCGCTTATTGTTATAAATCAATGTTACTTATATGGATTTAGAATTAATGGCTCACTGGGTAATTTTGGAAAGTAAAGATTCATCGATCATTTAATTACCTATACTATCTAGGTACATGCAAATTATAAATATACTTGTAATTTGCATGTAGTTTGTTTGTCTTAATTTAGTCTTAATAGTCTTAATAGAAATTATTAGGTTAGTTTTAATAGAAATTATGTTTAGTCTTAATAGAAATTATTAGGTATCTATTCTTATCCTTGAAATAAAATTATCATAGAGTTGTGATAGACAGAAATAAGTGAAGCATTCTAAAACCACTCACGTGGGAGTAATTGTATTCACTAAATAATTGTGAACGTATAATTAGATTGCAAATGTGGGTACAAGGCCAATTGTAATGTGTACATTAACATTATCCTGAATTTTATAGTTCCTAAAACACTAAAATTTACTAATGAACAATCTAAGGAATAATTTAAGCAATAGCAATACTGACATTTATTTACTTACATATAGGGTGAGTTGCCAGACATAAAAAATATAAATTTAATTATGTGCAAATGAAAGCAGTACATATTTGAAAACAAGGAATTATATCAGTCACGTCCTTTAACTACGATACCGAGACCGATACCAAAAGCCAGAATATATAGGTTCAGGTTCAGGTACAGGTTCTAGCCAAGAAGTAAATATGCTGTATTGGTCCCCAGTATCTTTGTATTTATCTTAAGATTCTTCAATTCATACACAAAAAACGCACACTCTAAATCACTGGGTCTAAAGCTAGAAACTTCTTCTTGTTAGCGTGTCGATGGCAAATTTTCATTAATTATATTTGGCCCAAAATTCAGCTAAGCAAACTCCGGTCGCTGATGCAGTCATAAGATCGTCAAGTGCACAGGTGTCAAGGCCAAGGTGCAAGATGGAAGATGGGCCACTGTCTGTGGAAACACGCCGTATGCACATTTGAGATCTGAGCCGTCCATGAACCCCCCTTTGAAGAGATTGTCTTTGCTACCGCCGACTTGGGTAAGTCGCCGTCTTGGAGTCTATTTAGAGATTACCAAGTCAGCCACGGCAAAGCATGCCCAGGTGGAAGGCTTTCAGAAGCCTCGATGAAGCCGTCAGGGGCTTAAGCAGCTCCCCCCAGAGATCACATCTCGCTTTGGAGCCATTGCTATTAGCTGGACTAGCTGGGCCAACGCACCCAAAAAAGGTTTCACGGTTTTTCAGCCTCTGGGGCACTGGAACGTACTGTGCATTGGGTGGCGTGAGTCTGCTTGTAGCTTCGTCCTCTCGGTGCGGCTGGCTATGGTCCTACGAACTTTTGGAGGTGCAATACCAGTTAGTGGATACAGCATTCCCACCGGAGTCGGTTTAAGGTAATCACTAATAATCGTCTCATTTAGAGATGTATCCACTAGATTGGCATGGGCAGAGCGGTCCCATACTGGGATATTCGCCAGCGGAAAAGCAGGGCGCCATTCCAGTTGTTCGCAGAACTTGAGGGACGCCCCTCATTTGGTAGATGTAAGGCGAAGCAGCAAGTTATTTCTGATACGCACCATCATTTTTATAGCTTGGCAATTATTTTTATATGTAAGCGACCGGTCTAAAGTTATACCGAGGTATTTCGACTTATAATCCTCCGTCAGGTTGGTCATTTTCCATAAAAGACGTTTTATATTTAAAGTGTCGTGCTGCTGATAAATCCACAAATACTGCCTCTGTCACTTTCTTAGTTTAAAACCCGTCCTCGATGTGTCGGGTGAGGTTAATTAAGTACTTGGCTACAGCAAGATTTTCCAGGACTGAATCCAGCTTGTTCTGGGATTCATTTTGGATCAACGAGGTTTGTAAGACGAGATAACAGTAGTCCTTTGAACAGTTTGTAGGTGTGGCAGAGATATAGGACGAAAGTTTTAAGGGTTCCAGGTTTTGGAATAGCAATGATTTTTGATCTCCTCCAAAGGCGAGGGATGATTACCTGACTCCAAACTGTGGTTGAGAAGTTTCAGCAACCACGACGCAGTTAACGGACCGAGGTGTTTAATTTGTTCGACTGATATATCGTCCACTCTGGAAGCCTTACCGGAACTCAGTCGTTGAATGGCCAGGACGACGTCTGTTAGAAGGAATGCGACACACACGGATTCACAGGAAGAAGTGGTGTTGCTTACTTTGGGAATGCTGCCAAGTCGTTTTTGAGGTTTGCCATTGAGCTAGTGAGCAACTTGTTTAGCTGTCACTGTGCTAGGCGTATGAGGTGGTGGTGGTGGTTAGCTTCCACGCTTTTTGCTATTGTGTTTGTGAGTCATACACAGCAGTTTTTCACCAGCGATCTCCTCCGAGAAAGGGTCAGAATCATAGAGTTGTTCGTACTTCTGCTAAGGAAGGATTTATGAAAATGTATCCCCTCAGGGAGTTAAACAGGGGAGAAAACTTTGTATGGAACTCTCCATCATTTTTTCCGGTTGTAAATCGCATCAGGCTCTCAGCTTGTCTATATTAAATTAAGGAATGTTGATTATGTTCAACAAACATCTAGGGACTTGCTAAAAAAGCTTATTTTACAAAGCTATTTATACTACTGTTAAAATATTGATACAACTTGAAAGTTTTAAAGAAACGCTAATCCTTTGCAATACACTAAAGCTGTATAACTGAAATACGACAGCTAATTATAGTGCCCGTTAAGTTTTCTAATACATATAAATTGTAACTTTCCCAGGTATACAAGTAGACTGCAGTCTCTAAGTAATTATAATAAGTTGGTGATCTGAATACAAATGAATGATTGCATATCGTACCTGTATGGCCTGCATTATCGATCTCTGACATGACAGCTCCATTTCCATTATCCTTGTGATGTACTCCTCTTTTTTTACACAATTGACTGCACAACCTAATTCCAAAAGTTGTTGTTTAGATATTGTGTTTAAAAATTCTATTCTATTTTTTCTTTTAAGCCAGGAAACAGTAGGTAACCTCGTATATTACCGCGCTCACTTGACAGACCACCACTTTTCACCTTTATGCCCTGAGTTATAAGGTTCAAAAATGTTCGACCGTCTGTGAGCGAGATAACACAATATACTACCGAGTTCATTGACGATTTTCCACTTTTCACCCTTATGCCCTAAGTAATAAGGTTGGAAAGTAGTTGACCATCAGTGAACTCGGTGGTAGATTCGGCACATCTTTTTTCCATAGTGGTAAACCAAAACACAGAATGCCAACTTGCTAGGTGGCTTAGTTTAAGGATTACCTTTATCACAATTACCTCCTTGTTGAATTATGGTATCTACAGACTGTATCAGAAGTATCTTAAAAAAAAGTAAATCTAACATTCCATTTCATTAGAAAAAGAAACTATAAGCTTCTATGTACTCAGATATTTAATATTCTACTAATATTCTACTCGGAGATTTAATAAGGAATATTATATATTACGTTTTCTATTTTTTAAACTAAGAACATGCTTAAAGGATCTATTTTCAGTCAGCATCAAAATAAACTTACTCAAAACAAGTTGAAGCAGGCGCCCCAAGTCTGAGGCATCGGCTGTCTCAGCTATATTTACTACATCTGGCCTTGAAAACTCTTGCAAACTTAAATTTAGAATATCCTGATGATAATCTGCAACAAGCATTGTTTTTTTTGGTAACAATAGCAGGCAAACATGATGTAAATAAGTTTTTACTATGGTTGTTTCACAATAGTAAAATTTTGATGTCATGACATCACAATGTTTTTATCTCTGCAGCTGATAATATTAAATATTATTATAGCTAAGTAGATAAAACTTTAGGCGTGGAAATGCTTTTTAAAAAACAGATAATCTTGCAGGAAATGTGTTGATTCTATGCATAATTATGGACTTTATTTGAATTATGTTACTTTTATGCTAATGCAGCACTGAAGAATACATTTTTCAAGATTTTTTTTCTTGAATACTATGCTATACTATACTACTTTTTTTTATGAAGACTTTAGGTAAATGAGAATCTGCCTGAAATTGAACATCAATGCATATTGGTAGACACTTGTTATTATACTTATACTAAACTAGTAGTAGTACTTATACTTGATTTACAGTTTAACATACCTACAACACCCTCTAATATTTTTTTCAAGTTGCTAACTTTTAACCTCCAGTTATGTCCAACATCTGTTTTTATTTTTAAGTTCCAACCGGGACTGAAATACTCTGGTGCGATTTCTGTAAGAGCCTCGGCAATTGCTACACCATCTGACAGTTCTGAAAAAAAAAAGGTATTAAGCTACTTTAATAAAAACTTTACAGTTTAATTTTAAATATTTGGAATCTTTTGTACACATTTATTTATTTGTATATTCATTAAAGGCAGCTGAAAAGTTCCTGAATGTTTTAAGTATGTAGATAATATTCATCACTTTGAATGTATCGACACTCACTTCACTTGGTGACATTGAATGATAAAATGTCTTTCAAAAATCCAAGGTAGTATTAGTCATGATCATCCATTAGAGCCTTTCTCCTAATAGTCTCTTAGTAATACAACATTGTTTTACACTCATAAATGTTACTATTGTATATAACTTCTTATTCCATTAAAAGTTACACTGTGTGTGGGCAGATTTACGATGGCACTGCAAAATATCACTATTCAGCACACTGGTACACATTTCTCAGAAAGGTGCACTAGACTGCATGGCCATTGTGCACAGTAAACTTTACCTATTCGAGACTACAATGGCAAAAACGACTGCAAATTAAGCAATACCGCAAACGTAAGAGTGATGTCCCAATGAAATAAAAACAAGAACTAAGTGACGAAATTATCCACTTACTGGTCGACTCGTAATAGGGATGTGGGCCGGGATACACCGGAATCACGGCGTCAATTCAAGTCCTGAATTACCAAACGCTAGTTTAAGCAGTACCAATAACATTTACCTGATGGATTTCCATGTTTTGCTTTTAAATCTAAAGTCTGCAACCACTTGATCAAATTGTCACACAAAACCGCACCATTTGCCTCCATTCTGGACTAAATAATAACGTCACTCTGTAAACTGACAATGTGTTTTATTTCTTGATTGTAAACATTATATTACTAGCAAAATAAGGATTATTATAGCCAAAATTAAGTAGAAATAATAAATGTTATTCGTAATCCGTAACGCGTGACGTCTGCTTGTGCGTTTACGAAGTTAGCTACACTGTCAATGTCACAGATGTCAAAACCATATCGTATGCAAAGTCATACGATCTGTCAAACTTAATAAACTTTGAAAATTCAGCAGTATTTAATATTTCTAGTAGCTTGATGTGCTGGCGTCTGTCTCTGTACACCCGTACACCCACAAGATTGCCCGGTTGACATATGAAATCATCATTATCTGCCTAGCCTTTTCTCAACCATGTTGGGGTCGGCTTCCAGTCTAACGGGATGCAGCATGGATGCAGCTGAATACCAGTATTTTACATGGAGCGACACAACCTCCTCCACCCAGTTAGTACTGGCTAATACGATCAGTGTTGCCAGGGCCCTTGAGTCTTAAGTTACGTTTCGTTTCCTGAAATGTTACATTTTTGCTGTAAAAGTTTTTTTTTTTTTTTTTTTTTTTTTCTGGCTTCGCACGGTTTGTGCATTTAGCCAATGTCATGTTATTAGTGTTATTACAGATGTTATTAGAAACAAAGGTAGGGAAACTAGGATTTATCAATATGTATAATTTAACACGGAATTTGGGATATAGGATCAGTAGGATTACTATGTTAATAATTAATAAAAATAAAAACTATAGGTACATAAAATGAAGAGATGAGAAGAGAAAAAAAAATATATATATATAAATTACAATTTAATATTATTAATGGTAATGAATGAAGCTATACATCTAAATACAGGTAAACTATTTGTACAAAATAAAGAAAGAACTGAAGTAGGAAAAGGAATACGGAGAGATAGTAGATCACTAAGAAAGGAAGAACGGTCATATAGAGGACAGGAAAAAAGAATATGGTTCAAGTCGCCTACATCTGTGCCACACGAACAACTGGGATCGTCTATGATTTTAAGTTTGGCAAGATGAGCTGGAGAGCAAACGTGACCAAGTCTCATCCGTATGAGAACGGAGGTCTCCATCTTGCCAAACCTAGCCCTGCCAAACCACGGTTTTTCCGAAACGTCGGGGTGGATCAAAGAAAAGTAACGACCCTTTTCTCTACTGCTGATTTCCCAGGCCACCTTCCAGGTGTCCAAAAGAAAAGTTTTAGGTAAATTTACAATATCTGAGTTGAAATTTATGTATGGAACTATGTCCCCACACTGCACCGCTTCACCGGCGAGAGAATTCGCCACTTCATTACCTTCGATTCCAGCATGAGCTGGAACCCACGCGAATTGCAAGGTATTGCCCTCAGATAATGTTCTGTACGCAAATTCTCTTATTAGATAGATTATAGGACACTGGAATTTATGTGTCAGTGCAGATTTGTTGATAGCTAGAAGAGCGCTTTGACAATCTGAGAAAATTATTACTTTTTTGAGCTTAAAAACCCGACTATATTCCATGGCTTTTAAAATACCAAAACATTCACCTGTAAAAACGGAAGTCTCCGGAGGAAGTTTTATTTTTTGTACGATGTTGTATTGCGAGTGGTACGTGCCAACTCCCACACAACCCGTTGGAGAACGTTTGGAAGCATCCGTAAAAATGTGGTGATATTCCGAGTGGTCGGCCAGAAAATTGTTGAAACTTAAATGACAAACAGGGTCAGATTTACTAGTACAGTTAAATTTAATGATGGGATTGAAATGTAAACTATCATAACTACTGCTGAACATGGGAAGTTTGTTGGAACGGTGAGTTGGAGAAGATAGAGAAAGGTATTTTTTATAGCTTATAACTAAACAAGGGGCACGTTTATGGGACCAATAATCTGAAGAATCAATCAGTGTCACTAAAGTGTCCAATTTAGAAATGAGAGGATGTGTTGAGAACTGAATAATTCGGAATAAATATTTATCGGAAAGGAACTGTCTTCGAAGATTTAGAGGAGCTTCCCCGCATTCAACCTGTAAGGCATTTATGGGACTCGACTTCATAGCACCCGCAATAATTCGTAATGCTTTAGACTGGATGCGGTCCAATTTTTTAAAAGCCATAACACTACCCGGTTCAAGAATAAATCTGTGGTGTTAAGGTAAAAGGGGATAAGTCATAAATATTGAAAAATAAGTTATTTTCATAATTCGATACTAAACATGAATATCTATTAAGGTAAAAAGGAGATGAGTCGGTATTTGTATTACAATTTCGTAAAACTCTAATTGCAAAACGAGTCTAGTCAGAAACAACAAAATACTAAAAAAAGTAAAAAGCGTTAAGTTTACTCATCTCATGATTCCGTACGTAATATTTTTTTGTTGTTATATGCATAATGAGATAAGTCGACTCGTCTCTAAATGCGAATCGTCGTATTCCGTCAGTTGCATTTCGCGCGCGAAGTTGACGTGTTTTGACCTGCGTAAAAAAATCATAATATTGTGTTTCTAGTGTTTAAGAGTGTTGAAATTCTTAGAAATGAACAGAATTGATAAGATACTGTCATTGGCTCTAAATGAAAGTCCTTCTGAACGTAAGTATGATTGTTTTATTACAATTTTTACCGTTCTAACCTTCAAAATTATTATTACTTACGTTGAATAACGACTGATATTTGTGTTTGGATGTTATTTTTAGTTAGATAAACGAGTTATGAGTTAGTTTAGTATCTAAAAGACAGTATTTAGCTACTGACATAGATGGGATGAGCGTGTTGTACGCAGTCCGCGATGTCTGTAGGTAAAGGTATCACGGACTGCGGAGCGGTGAGTAGGTATGCTCGCGATCGATTGCGCTGCGAATATTGTAGGTATAATGTTGACTGTTTGGCAATTTTACAGATTTACAAGGATTTTTATCAGAAGACAATCTCAGCAGCACGTCGGTAAATGTATCTGTAGTAAGCAGTGAGCTAACTGAAGAGCAATCACAGGCTGCCGAAACATTAGAAGAGTTACTCACTCCTTCTGACCTAGGATTCCAATCGCAAGAGGATTTTCCAATTGGTTGGTATATTTTGAATTAATAATATATTTGAATAGCTATTCAGTTTATTAGTCTAATTTTGCCTTGATCTAGATAGAATTTTGACTAGAGTAGGTATTAAGAATTCATTCTTAACCAAGTAAAGATTTTCTTATAATTACGTTTGTACGGTCGACATTGCTTGCGGTAGACCACTTATAAACCTTATACACTTGTAATAAGGTTGAAAAGTAATCTACCGGGAACGTTGTCGAGTGTACATACATACAAACCAAATAATGAATAATTCATATCTTTCTTTCAGTTCATCAAACATTTGAGAATGGAATTACTCCACGCATTACCCCAGAGCCGACCGAACCAACCGATTACGACTCAGATGATAGCGTGCGTGATAGGACATTCGCAGTTGAAACAGATAGTAGTAGTTCTTCATCCGAGTCTTCTTCTGAGAATATTGTACCACTTCAACAAAATAATAACCATAATGTTGAAGTCACTGTTGAACAAAATTGTCAACGGAGAAAACGTAAGGGAACAAACATAAGGAAAATAATTCACAATAAAAGAAATAAAGGATTGACATATAGAACACAAACAGGTAAAATAATTCAGTCAAGACAAGTTACCTCATTATCTCTTTGCCGTAAAAAATGTTCAGAAAAAATTAGTTCAGATAACCAAAAAGCACTTTTTGATGAATTATGGGCATTGGGTGATTACAACAAACGTTCGGCGTATTTGTCATCGTTGATCTTAGATATACCAAAAAAGACCCAACGCATACGTAATACATCAGGCGAACCTAAACTAAGAAGTACGAATCATATTTACAACTTAAAAGTAAATGGCACTATGATTGAAGTTTGTAAGGGCTGTTTTTTGAAAACGTTTGGAGTTTCTAATAAATGTGTCGAGGTGGTAATAAAGAAAAAATCTATTAGAGTATCAGGAATTTCAAGCCCTGATAAACGTGGATCACATATGCCTCCTAATAAAATAGGGGATGAAGCCATTCAGATTATAAAAAATCATATAAATTCATATCCGTTATACGAATCTCATTATAGCCGAAGTCATACTAACAAAAAATATTTACCGACAGGACTCTCACTGACAATAATGTATCAAATGTACAAAGAAAAAGTGGCCAATCCCGTATCATATACGTATTTTGGAAATGTTTTTCGTACAATGGGTCTGTCTTTTAAGATACCCTCTTTGGATACCTGCAATACGTGTGACTCATACAAGATGAAAATCAAACTGGCTTTGCCGCCAGATTCTGAAACTTTAAAGAGGGACCATGATATCCACCAACTTGAAGCCGACTCAGCTTATTCCATGAAAAAAAAAGACAAAGAAGAGTCCAGCGACATTAAAAGAGTTTATTGTTTTGATCTGCAGCAATGTCTCCCAACCCCCTTTCTAAAAACTAATATCGTTTTTTACAAACGGCTTTTATGGACGTTCAATTTAACAATTTATGACTGTTACAGCAAAAGAAGCTTTTGCTACATGTGGAGCGAAGCTGATGGAGGACGTGGAGCTAACCAAATAGCGTCTTGCCTGTTTACTTTTTTAATGTCATTGCCACCCCATGTAAATGCTGTAACCTTTTATTCCGATACGTGTGGCGGGCAAAATAAAAATAGTCACGTTGCTGCTATGTTTTTATGCATAAGCAAACTGAGACCAAATTTACTAATAGACCATAAGTTTTTAGTACCCGGGCATACGCACATGGAGTGCGATTCTGTTCACGCCCAAATCGAACGTAAGAAAAAAAGAACTGACATGGCTATACATGTACCGAGAGATTGGTATAATCTGGTAAGAATGACGAGTGCAAACATTTCCGTCATAATAATGACAAACGATATGTTTTTGAACTTCGCAAAATTGTTTAAAGGGCCATTGCAGCTACGAAAAGTAGATTCATCTGGTGAGAAATTCATATGGCATGATGTGAAATGGTTTAGATTTAGTGGCGAATACGAACCAGGTGTAATTAAATTTAAAACAAAATTAGACAACTCAACCGAGTTTAAGGACATTTCTTTCTGTCGAAGGGGCAAAGCAAATGAATCTTTAAATCCCGAGAAATGCTATGAGTGTCAAGTACCTATAAGCCAGGAAAAAAAGAAAGACCTTTTAAGTATTCTTCACTTAGTTGACAATAGTTGCCATGACTTCTACAATAAATTACAAACTAGTACTAACACAAGTGACATAGATCCCGATATTGAAGAGTTCAACGATGTTTAAGTTCCTACTTTTTTTTGTCAGCATGTCCTTTTTAACCGTCCCAATTTATATATTAGTTTATAATAAATAATATTTCCAAATTCTATTTAAAAAAAACTATGAATAATAAACAAAAGAAGAAAATTAAGTAAATATTGGATAGAGATGAGTCAATAATATGAATATAACACTTTTGTTCTTGATAAGGAAAAACGAGACATGTCAATTATTTTAATTAATAACAAATACTATTATGTTTTCAAATTACGATAAACAAGAGGCAATATTGTTAAATGAAAATAGTAACAAATTTGTAGTATGTATCTTTTATATTCTTGATTATATACATTTATCTTTTGAAACCAAAGAGCGTTTTTTTATTTCGCCTCTGGTGAAAAGTTGTGTTTATTGACTTATCCCCTTTTACTTTAACACCACAGAAATTATCCATAGTCTAATGTGCTTCAGTTACATTATTGTTTTTTTTTTTAATTTACTTGTTTTTGAGGTCGGAGATTGGAGGCAAATTGATGTCATTAAAAAAAGCAGAATATAAAGGAATCTATGATGTCTAATGGTGATGTTTAATCATATGACAAAAGAGACTAAGGCCCGTATTACAGAACGTCTACCAAGACTCAAGCGTTACTTAAAAATAGTTTCAACCAATCAAATGGCTTGAATCTAGTTTTAAGTAATGCTTGAGTATTGAGCGATGTTCTGTATTACGGGACTAAGTTTAATTTGTTCGCAGCGCCATCTTCACTGTTGTTGCTATCTAGTCTAGCACCTAACTTATTCTATTCTAGTTTGAACCAAAACTACGAGGTTGTGTTTTACACTGAACAAACTACTAATATTCGATACATACAGGACCCTCATAACCTCTGTTCTACCAAGTGGTCGTAAGAGGGCTCTGTTAATAAAGGGCAAGAACGCCTCAATGCAAAAAAGCATTACAAATCTCGTTGTTCTGAAAAGTTACGAAAATACCCTAAAATGTAAAAATTACTTACATGTTACGCGAGGGGGTCAAAAGTTACGAAAAATGTAAGAAATGTAACCTTCTGGCAACACTGAATACGATACCCCTTGGTAAAACTGGTTGTCAGACTTTCGTTCCGCTGACTTCCTGTAACGACTGTCAATCAAAGATCTATTGCATGTGAACCGAGAAGGCTAAATTTTGGATATTACGTGAGGTAAGGGGGGGCTAGAAAAACATAACTTTAAATTGTCGACCAAGATTTAATATGTGCATTTTCCGCCATCCTGAAAAAAAGTTTAAATTCAGTTTTTTTACACTAACTCGGTTGTCTGTTGAGATACGAAAATTTTGATGCAATACTTTTTTGTTGCTTTTTTGGAGTCTGTTGTAGAGTGGCTCCCCACTTCCTCACCCTACAGGAAGAGCATGGCTTTTTTTTCATTTTTTTTAGTCTCATTTTGTTTGTGGTGTTCAAACCTGATTTCTGGGGGAGAGAGTTGGGAGGAGGGAAGTTAAATGTACGTTCCGTTTCGCGTTTAGTTAGTGATTTACCAATATTTTTAGAAAACAATTTTAAATACTTCGACGCTGCTCTGGCAGCTAAAATCACATGGGGGCACTTCAGGTAAGCTTTCTTGACCCCCCATGGTGCCAGAATCCTCAAATTCAGGTGACGCGATTGCAAACCCAACCCTAACGGATACTATAATAATAGCGTTGGGCACGCTGCGGTCAACATTGCGGCGCGCTAGAGGTCGAAAATAAAAAATAAAAGATCGAAATTGTAGGTTTGAAAACGCTCTTAAACATTTTTTCGATATCTATCAGGAGAAGAAAGAAAATAGCAAAAAGCTAATTTCACTACCGACATTTTTGGCTTTTTTGATCAATATCTCAATACAAACGATATGTGAAAATGTAAAGGACCTTAAATTGTGAGTCGTAAAATAAGCAACAAAAAAGTATTTCATAAAAAAACTCTACCTATCTATCTCAACAGAGGAGAACCGAGTTATTTAAAAAAACTGAATTTAACCCTCTTCCAAGATGGCTGAAAATGCACATAGGAAATCCTTGGTCGACAATTTGAAGTTAAGCTTTTTTATGCCACGTAATATCCAAAATTTAGGCTTCTCGGTTCACATGCATTTCTATCCCGTTTTTTCCGACTAAATGCCTGGACTAAGCCGGGACCAACGGCTTAAGGTGGATGCGCAAGGGTAGCCCGCGAAATTTAAATTTGATTTATTATTTATTTATTTAAACTTCATATACAATAGTGGTACATAGGCGGACTTAACGCCATAAGGCATTCTCTTTTTCTCTTGTCGTATGGAGTTAAATAACTATAATCATTCAAATCATCAATACAACCCTCCAAGTTCATTTAATCCCATTGAGTGACTTTTTCATGAAATTGCCATTGAATGGGATTATATGAACTTGGAGGGCTTTATTGATTATTTGAATGATCATAGTTCTTTAACTCCATACGTGTTACTGGCGCGATTCATATTTTCATCAACATACAACCTGACACTGACCTGCAAATTGCAATAAACTTAAGAAAATGTAAATTTCGCGGGCTACCCTTGCGCTTCCACCTTAACGTGCTCTCCGAGGCACGGGGGAAACTATACAGTTTATTTTAATTCCGCATTCCGAATTACAAAAAAATTAATCACTCACAGCGCTCACATCTATATTTTGCGTTACGTTTTGATATCACGATTATGACAGCTGAGAGCTGTTATCAATTCGGAACGCTCGTGAGCGCGTTCACAGTGAACATAACCCCAAACCGAAACCTTTCAAAAGACCTATTTTTGAAAATGGACGATATGTTGGTAGACTCTGCTGCACATACAACCCTCCAAATTCAATTAACCTCATTCAATAACTATTTCATGAAAAAGTCACTCAATGGGGTTAAATGAACTTGGATGGTTGTACTGATGATTTGAATGATTCTAATTCTGTAACTTCATACGTGTTACTGGCGCGATTGTTATTTTCATCAACATACAACTTGACACTTATCTGCAAATCGTAGGAAAATTTAAATTTCACGGGCTACCCTTGCGCTTCCACCACAACAAAACAACACAACCTGTGAACACAACTATCATTTTTGACAGCGCTCACGGTATGACGGTAATATTTATTTGGGGCATGGTCGGTGTAATCGCAAGATGGCGCATGTCATGACGTCATCTATGACGATTCAAGGGACATCAATATCGCGCTCACGGTATTTCGGAACGGGTTTATGGACGCTCAAATTGATTACAGCGTAATTCGGAATGCAGCCTTACTCTGTGGAGGAAACTCGGTAAAAATGACAGCCATGAGCCATTCGGCTGCTGTCTGTCAAGTGTCAGGTGTCAGTTTTCCTGTGTCCGTGATGCTAACAGCAGTTGTCATTTTGTCAATTTGTTAAGCTTAATATTAATAAGCTAAAGTGTATACAGTTTTAATTATTAAACCAGACCCCGCAAGCAAACAGGCACTTACAATAAAATGACTGATAAAAAGGTTTTATTTATAAAACCTGAAAATGATGGCGATGAGTATTTCGGATCACAATGTTTTCAAATCAACCCTAATGTTGTAGAAAGGGAAATACCAACTAATGGCGAGGAATACCTATTAAAAGTAATGAAAGAACGTTCCAAATATGCTACAGTAACCAGTTGTAAATTAGATGTATCGAAATTAAATAGAGATTGTGATACTGTTAAAACGGAGGTAAGCATTCATCAAAACTAAATTTAGATGACTTTAAACAATATTTATTTATTACTTATTACACTAGTCACATCTTATCTTACAGCCGGCAGGCGAAAATGGCCCATCTGAGTTAGACAAGCTTAAACCAACTGTAGAATGGCAAAACATACAGACAGCAGATTTCTCAGATCTTCACATGTACGTAATTCGTATGGCGGCCCGAAAGAAAGAGTCTCTGCCTTCAATTTTCCAAGAAACATACAAGGATTTTATAAAGGATGGTGATATACTTTGGAAAAAGGTGTTTGAAAGTACAGAACCTACATTGTCCCATGTGGTTGGATTAACACATGGTGTTGTCGACTCAGGCTTGGACACAATTCTATTATTACTGAAAAAAGTGAAACCAGGAGAGTCAATTGATCGTAGAACAGGTAAAACTGTTTTCATAACAATTCATTATTGTTGAGGGATTACTGGCCTCTAATTCTATAACGCAGTGCAGGAGAAAATTTGGTAATGGAAAAACATACAAACTTATCTGTTGATTGTTCGTTGTGAATGTTGAGGTGGACAAGAATGGATAAAGTATGGAATGAGTATATTAGAGGGTGTTTGAAAGTAGCGCCTGTTACAGAACAATTTAAAGGAAGTTGTTTGTCTTGGTATCAACTTCGAAGTCTTGTAATCAAACGAATTGCATTTGACTAAGAGAGTGATGGCTATAAATGTTGATGGATGGACAGGGAGAGGAATACCAAGGCAGCAATGGCTGGATTGTATCAGGAATGTTATGAAAGAAAAAGGAGTATGTAAATGACAGACGACGGAGAAAAAAAAAACTTGTTCCATCAACCTTAGGTAGCACGGCACAAGGGCAAGAAGACGATGATTAGTTGATTGTTCTTTTATACTTTAACAACACATTTAAATGATTACTATGATGAATCTTTCTGAATAAAGTTTTGCAATTGGAATACCAAAAATGTATATACTGTTAATAAAACATATACACATGACCTCATTGAGCAGTCTGCGAGCACTAGTGAGCGGTCTATAGCTTGTAGCTCAGTAGAACACACACCTTCCTGAAGGAACTTAACTAAATATTATTCGTCTATATTAAACTTATGTCTTTCATTGGTCTTATAACCTAATAGGTTATTGCTGTTAATTGAGTCTCATTAGATAAAGACTAATTATTTTACTGCTCTAAAATTGATCATTAGTTTCTCATACTGTTCTTTATCAGGGCCTCTTGTGTTACATCTCTTATCCTCTTAAAGTTACAATAATTTCTTCTCAATTCCAGGATTATGGCTGCATGCACTCCTTACTGTAACAAGGTATCCCCCGCAGTCAGATGATAGCTTTGTATTACGGAATCTGTGCCGAAGGTGTACAGAAATAAGGTAATTAACCAGGAGGCCAATTTTCCTAATTTAAAAACTTTTAAAATCTAGATTCAAGCAATGTACAGCCACAACCAATACTAGAAACTAGAATCTCGACAATTTTTTACAGTTTAAGAATATTCATATTCTTAAAAATAAAGGAATCGCTATCTTATTTTCAAAGACAATCCTGATTTATTACTTGTTAAGAAAATTCTAGGTTTCCTTTTTGTCAATTAAATTCACATTGTAAATAAGTTTATGCTACAAAAACGGCTGATGCTCCTGATTATGGTTCTAGGTTGAATTCCCAGTTCGGTTACTGGGTTTTCCTTCTGGAATTTCACAATAGGTTTGCAATGAGACTTAAAAAAACTGTCCAAATGTAGGTGTTCTGTAGGGACAGTTCTGCCTAACCCTTTAGGGCCTAGGCGTGATGATTTTACCTTATGAAATTATATTATTTTATTTTATTTTCAGAGCAAATTTAAATCTGGATGACGAAAACGCAAAGGAACTAGCAACACCTCTGAATATTTTTATATGTATTATAGCAAAGTATTTTGGACAACACGATTTAGGTGACTATGAACTGAAACATACCAAAGTAGGGCAGATTTATTATGATACAAAAGTTAAACAGATAATTTATGAGAAATGAAGTCAAATCAACAAGAGGAGAGAATCTTAGTAACATTACGATAAGCCATAATTTACAATGAATATGTCATTTCATAGAAGAAGGGGAAAAAGCAAGGGGTAGTATCGAGCTATTTTTGAATGAATGATAAAATTAGTTTAAATCTAAGCTTTTATAAATCATTAAAGATAAAATAAATCTTACAAATATAATTAGAAAAATGAGGATAAGTTTATTCCATAATTAAATAATTTAAACTTTCATAGACAAGGAGCAAAGGGTGAACCTGCACTTGATTGAGCAGGCAATAACTTAGCTACTTATATTCAACAAATCCTGGGGCTGGAGTCTGGACATAGATATCGATCTCCTTACTAACTGATAAATAGTCACACAATTCTTATCCCTAATAAGGGAGTAAATTTAAAATAAGTATCTACATGTGGTATTAGTGTGTACAGTAGGGAAAAATGTTTTTGAAACTTAAAATTTAAAAGTAATATTAGCAAACATACTAAGCACGAAAACTTGATACCTTGATCTCAAACTCTAAATATATTTTATAAGTTTGAAGTTGGGAGAAGGCTAAACAGTTATTGTTATATTTTGTACAGTACGCTGAGATGATTGATAGCACGGTAGGCGCAGTGGCTGAGCGTTTGGTTGCTGCGCTGCGTGTCGCGGGTTCGATCCCCGCACGTAACAAATATTTGTATGATCTACAGTATTCTACATGTAGATGTTCCGGGTCTGGCTGGTTGTGTATGTGAGTTTAAATGTTTGTAAACGCACCCACGATACAGGGGAAATTAATAGCGTGGGGCAACGTTTTTTTTAAAGAGAAGACAGACAACAAACCGTGCTGTTCTTACGGTACCATGAGACCGGTACCGGTTCATTTTCATCTCACCATACCGTGCGATTAGATTAATACGAACTGTGCTCAACATCCCATAATAATTTAAATTTATTTTTGGCCTTTTATGAAATCTGAAAGTTGGCTCCGGCCTGCCACTTTTTACAGTATAGACCGTATGGCCTGTATTAATAGCATGATATATTATAGTTCTTTTTTTCACAAAGTTGCCACTAAAAAGTGTTTTGATTTAAAGGAATTAAAACCCAAACTAATAGATTAGCAAATGATTTGGTTGTGTTAAAAAGTGGCTCCTCTTGTTGGTTTCAGTGACATGTAATAATGATTAGTGTAGTAAATGTATGATTTATATTGATGACATTTATATGTATTTTACATTTATATAAAAACATTAAACAACTGTCATGCCATAAATGTTGTTTTTTTTTTGCATTAATCACTATATTTAGACCTTGTTATTCTTTACTGCTGGCTTTTTGTTTAATTAAATATGTACAGGCTGTCGCCTTGCATCGTGGTCAAATTCAAGGAGGTATCTAAACTAGTGATTCTCGAAACAAATCTATAATAAAAAGGGTAGATTTTTTTATTCATTTTTATTTTTTACAGAAATCGGTAAGCGTAAACCACCCCCTTGTTTCCATACTGTCCATTATTATACCGTGCGCGTTTATTGTGCTAGGAACAGACGGGCTGCGTTTTAATACGGGTGATTTACACTTACCGTTTTCCGTAAAAAATAAATGCAAAAACTACCCTTTTTACTATTTTAGGTAGATTCGGGTCGAGATTCATTTGTATAGATACCTCCTTGAATTTGACCACGATGCAAGGCGACAGCCTGTATATCACGTTGCTCTCGCTTTCCGAAAAAATCTAGTTAAGGTATCATAGATTTTATCGTAAACTTAACTACCACGAAAGTAAGCTTGCGATTGTTGCTGCGGTGTGTTCTAAGAGTAAACTACAATTGCAACAAAGATATAATTAAAATAGGTACAACTCACATCACAAAATAGACTTCAGTTGAACAGTTGAAGCATTGAGTGTTAAGATATACATATACCAAATGGATAGATCTCTTTTCTTATTATGGCTTTCTCTCGATTCAAAGTCAGAGAGGAGCTACAGAGCTCTAAAAATGTAAATTAAGAAAAATAAATAGGTTCTGTTATTTCTTCAATTTAATAACTTTAATTCATACTGTACGTTTCAAACATCTTATTGTAAGCCTATAAAACGTCCTTTTCAAAACATGTTGTCTTAAATGCGGCTTTAGGAACAAAACCTTTTAACAGTAGGTTGGACAGATCGTTAACTCTGCCCCAGAGCCCGATAGCGTTAAGAAATGTTTTTAATGGATTGATCTCTTCAAGAAAAATATTTCTTGCTTTGACCACTGTTCTAGATTAAGACTCAGTGAGGAGCTACAGTTAGGTGCCTAATCACCTACCTAGTTAGATCAATAAAACCGAACAGACTACGAATTAACAAAAGTTGTGTTAGTAGCAAATGTTCTCATTGAAAAGCTCTTTCGAATGGTGTAGGTATATCTTATTACTATTGGATACCTAGAAAAATCTTAACTTCGGTGCTCAAATAGTTACCTATTTACGCCAATAACTCGGAAGGGACAACGAATTGGCGAAAGTCGTGTTACTGGCAAAGGTTCTCCATGAAAAGCTCTATCCAATGGTTTATATCTTATTCCTATTGGTTACCCAGAAAACCTTAATTGGTTGCCAAGAAAATCTCAACTTCGGTGTCCAACTAGTTAGGTACCTATTTAACTCAATAACTCCGAACGGACTGCGATTTGCCAAAAGTCGTGTTAGTAGCCGAGCTGAAGGTGCCGTCTGTTACTTGATAAAAAATTAACCACTGATATTCTCAAGAAATGTCTATTGTAGCTGAAGTTCTAACACAACGTAACGTACCTAAGGAAATTTTTGGCGGTAGAGAATCGGAAGACGCGTTTTTACAGCCAATCAGAAATATGCAACATCTCGATCTAATTTGAAGTGTACACAAATTATAAACTGGTATTGTGCCATTACCTAGGCTAGTGAGCATTATGTAGTTTTTCACTAAACTTTAATTAGTTGGTATTTTTGACTTACGAGGTGTTGGAATTTAAGGGGAAGCGCTAGCCAGGGTAGCCTGCGATATTAAAATGTTCTTACGTTTCTTGCAATTGAGAGGGCCCTTCCCGGCCCGTGTATCGTCAACGCGAGCATGGTCAAAAAGCTTGTTGTTTCATCCAGGGCCACAGCGATTTGCTTTCAATTCCCCCGTCTTACCCCGCACTACTCGTATCCCGCGCACCTCATACTGCCTAACGGGATGACATTGAACGAAAAATAGTGTTCGAAAATTTCTTAAACTTGTTCCAGGAAATACATGTTTTTGAATAAGTCTTACAAGTGTGTGAAATAAATATTTGCCATTAAGAATCTCCATTACATGTACAAGGTTTCTATCGAGGTGTTTTCTTTATTTTTACAGTTTATGAGTACATTATGGACGGCCAAAGTTCAGGTAAAATTTGTGCAAAACAGCAATTTTTGGAGGCCTATACTGAATTTGTTTCTACTTTTTTTTTGCATCTATGGAAACTTAGATATAATGCACAAAATACCTATTTGTTCAAAAAATTCAAAGATAGATGTGTAACAACGGCATAATCACGTACGAGCGTTTGTATGAAAAGTATGACGGGTTGGCCGCTCTTAAAAGGTCAAGTTGTATGTTAATTAAATGTTTCGCGGCTGTAACACATAAGGCATTACAGTGTTGTAATCATTAAAAACAAACATCAATACAACACCATTATGTTCATTAAATCCCTATTTCATGAAAAAAACATTCAATGGGATTAAATTAACTAAGAGGGCTGTACGATGATTTTAATGATTATAACTCTGTAAAGCCATATTTCTTACGGTCGCGAATCATATTTTAATCAACATACAACCTGACACTGACTTAAAAACTTGAATTTCGCGGCCTACCTTGGCGCTTCCACCTTAATGACCCGTGTCGCAGGTATAATATAATACTAGCTGTGTCTTATGGGGCCGGAAGGTTGCGGGGATCGGTTGGATGCGAGTCGCACGGGACCGGTCAATGTGGCGACACATGAGGGAGGCCTATGTCCAGCAGTGGACGTCTTTGGCTAAAATGATGATGATAAGCCGTGGTTAAAAACTGGCCCAGCCAATCAAGTATAGAAGTTAGCCTAATAAAATAACGCTGTCGAGTTTTCAACTTTTAGCGCAGAGCTAAGCGTTTGACTCCTATATTGCGCTTCATTTAGCAATTCATATTTTGTCTAGAGTAAGTGAAAAAGACCATAAGAAATTGAATGCCGGTGCACCAAACGTATTGCTTGAGAGGCTTTTGCTAATGCCTGAATAAACACATAAATATTCAATGAAAGGAGTATGAAATAAAACATACAGTTATATATTTATGATTATATTTAAACAATCAATAATTACAATTATAAATTGATGATATGTACCTATCTATAATAAAATAATAAGCCTTTTCGAACGATTAGACAATGACACCTACTTAATTACAATAATTGCGTTAGCTAAGAGACAGATTGATTTATCACTCGTTAAAACGCGAGCGAACATCGAAAATACATAGATTTTCTTTCAAGCATAATTTTGTAAAACCAGAATGAAAGACAACACTGGACTATTTAAGATACAGTCCTTTCACAGCTGCAGTCCAAAATCTACCCTAATTATAACGAATTTAAAGATGATAATTTTGATTAACTTGTCAGTAATTGCAACCTAATAACAGCATTATGCTCTGTGATTTTGACAGCGATTTTGATGCAAGCGGGCGGAGGTAAAATAACGTAAGAACTGTAGAGTACAGCTGACAGCCGGTTAAATATTGGGCACAGACATAACAAAACGACTGAAAATAAATGCCTAGGTTCTAGGCAGCAAGCATCTTAACCAAAGCAATCACTGCACGAATACGCGACTATCACGTGCTTTTCGTTTAGAAATGAATATAAAGGCGTGGTCGCGCTGACAAAGGGCGCCTTCCAGTTTTCCGTACAAATTAACGGGTCGATCTCTTATTCGCGCCATCCATGCCCGACCCGACCGATCACTTTGGTTAGGACGTGGGATTAGGCATACAGGCGATAAAAAATCCATCTTTCAAATAAATATTGTAATAGTGGTTTTAGAGTACCTAATCTTAGCCCAACAGAAGAATGCCATAGTAATTTAGTCACCAGTGTTATTTTTCAATCTAGATTTCCTTTTTTCTACCGCAGATAAAATTCTAGACAACAATCTATACTCGAATTTACCATCTACAAATGATTATTCCAACGATAAAATATTTTTATAGAAAAAGAATCACTGGAAATTGTGTAGTGCCAATTGAAAAGGTCAAACAGATAATTCGTAATATTCAGATAATCATTAGACATTTCTAAAAATATTAGATACCATTTTGTTGACAAACATTACGTAACGAATATGAAAATAATTAAATAAGATAATTACATGATGTTCAGTCTAACATGTTTTAAGTTATAATGTAGAAGGTGCAAACAGGTGAATGAACATTGTTTTCAATGTTCCTTTAGAAGTCTTATTTTGGTATTTAGATGCTACCTGTCAAAGCTATCTACAACAAAATCTCAAAAATAATTATTTCAATGAAAAAAAAAAACTATCACAGTAGACAGATCATTACTTCAAGAGTGCACATTTCTACTTTTAAAATAGTCGATATAATTTTATTGCACGTAATTATAAATTCATAGACAATTCAATTTATTTTTAAAGTCTAACACTATGTATTGACCAAAGAGTGTCACTAGATTTTTAGAAAACTAATGAATGTCTGTCGCAAAAGACTACATCTATTTCTAGAGCTCTATAATCAACGTATCTACATGATTTCCTTATCTTATACATTTTAAACGTAGGCAGGGAAATCTATTGATTCTGAAGTAGGTACCTAATTTTTATCTTTGGATTTTTCAGTTTAGGTATCCACTATGTTTGAGCGTTGTAAAATTAAAGAAATATAAAGAGAAATTAAAGTCAGGTACAGAATTAATTTTAACAGATTTAGTAAGTTTTTTGTTAACCTAAGTGAAAGCGTTTAATGTGCAACTACTATTAAATGGCACATTCAAAGAAAGATACTTCTACACGATTCAAGTAATATAAGAAACGGTCCGATGATGCCCATGACATATCGATTTCATGATAGAGTAGTTTGCATCACAAAAGTTTTTCGAGCATGATTAGTTACGCGGTTTTTAACACAGAATGCAATAAAAATGGTATATTTTGATTGCTCTATAGCTATTTAATAGCGATTTTATATTATATTTTGAATAAGAATATTTTTGGAACTAATAGTGCTTTCATGCCGAATTAAATAAGTAAACCATTGCTAGAAGTACAGCATGCAAAATAGAAGTACTTAGATATTCATATGTCTAAGCTATGTACAAATTTTAGTCTTCGCCAGAAGTTTTATCAGCTTCACTCGTCATCATTGAGAAGGTCTGTGCACGATTTAGCTTTGTTAGATCTGGAAAGAGAAAAATAAACATAAATTAGGACACACTTTGCAGTGACGTTTTTTTTGACACTGTAGACTGCCTCGTTGGTCTAATGGTGCCCGGTTGATGGCAATAGGCTCATGGACATGAGACTTAAAAACAACTGGCGAAATTCCCTTTTCCTTTCGGGATTACAGACGTTATGTTATGTAGGTATGTTTACAGTGACATAACGAGGGTTTTTTCCCTCCAGGCATTTCTATTCGTCATCATCATCATAATCAATTTCTTGGGTCTCAGTTGAACTTGGACCCCTCAAGATTGTGTTAGAAAATTGTAGCTCATTTCCTGTTTTCTTCATAACAACGTAGTGCCAAATCGTATTACCTAAATAGTCTTTACACCCGGCTATTGACGTACTGGAACCTAGTTCTCCGATGGCAGGATGCATACAATTTACACGGCTAAAACAATTTTATTTTGGGGAATTTTAGATCTACGTTGTCGGTTTTCAAGGAAAATCCAAAACGATTTCATACAATATAATTGTGGTTAGTGGTTTCAATAACAAGTTGTTGGTAAACACAATACTCACTGTGGGTTTTTGACTCGTCGGCAGACTCTTAGTTCTATGGGTCCACTTCGCACTGACTTGAATAGCGCAAGTGCTTCTACGTGTGCGAGTTCATGACATGCATGCCCGTTTACTGCGAGCACCTCGTCACCTGGAGATAATTATGTGGGGCGTTAGCAGGCATATATACCTACAACTTTGAATGTAGATAAGACTTTCTCAGTCTAAGGACCTACTTATAGGTTGGTTTGTCTGATGCACGGGAAGGGACAGTTTAACAGGGTGGAATGTTTAGATGGGGTAATATAGGACGTTTTTCTGAAGTACTAAGGAAATAATAGGTCCAAAACAATCCTAGTTAGGAACAGTCCGAAGTATAATTGGTGCCAATAGTTGGCACTATTGGCACCAATTATACTTCGGACTGTATTTAAAAATCCTTGTATTTAAAAATCGAAACAGAAGTAAAATTGAAAGAATATTAATTAATGTCTTTGATAATGCTTCTTCTTCTTTGCTTGTTTTTGTCAATTTGAATGTGTCTACCTGATAGTGCGTACGTAATGAATGAAGGTTCATTGTTTCTCGGCTTAGGCTATTATGTGTAAAATGAGAACACGATTTTTTTAAATATGGTTATTGTAAGGTCTATGGTTAAACTAAAAGAAAATGCGTGGACACCTGAATTCGGGAATTTGTTTGTAGTGCACGACCAAGCTATTGACTATAAGTGCCTATAAAGTATAAATTTAATCAAGATATTATTACTGTGACCAAGAAACATTAAACTACCGATATTTATTTCATACCTACAGACTTTTATTGTCATTTAACATGTTTATTTATAGCAATGCATCTATTGCCGGTAATGTTCTATTGAAATTAAAATGACATTGAAACCAATTTGTTTTAAGCGTACCTACCTAATTAGGTTTTAAATATGTCGCATTTTGTTACAGGTCAAAGTTTAAAACCGGAGTCCACTGATAACACTCGACCCGAAGTCAATATTGTATGAATATCATAAATCATTAAAAACGTAAACAATGGTATCATGTGGCTTCTGTTCGGGTTACAATAGCCTAGCATACCTAGTTGATACTATGCACTTTGTTATTATACCACTTCGACGAACTACCACAACGCGGCTTCCTATTCTTATCATATTGCTTTCCTACTATTAAATTATCGCTGTTCATTAGCTATTGTGTATCAGTTATAGATATTAACGCGGATGTTTTTTTTGCGAAACTACAATGGAATTTATTCACTGAACGTACCTGCTTTTAGTATTCCATCGTCAATCGCCTGTCCTTGTGGTAGGATGCTTTTGATGAAGATGCCCAGCGGACCCCGTGGTGAGTCGCGCCCTCCCACAATGGTGAATCCGAGAGGTTTCTTCCCGTGCCCCTTCTCGAACGTGATCGTGTGGTAGGTGTGCGTCGGCGCCCTTGGCCTCCGGGGTAACGTACAAAAGTTTGCCGCGTGGGGAGTTTGTGTTTCACTTTCACTGTCATCTTTACATTTTGTCCGTTCGACGCCGTCGGGTGTGTCGACGTTGACGATGTCGGCGGCGCAACTGAGCGCGAGCGCATCCTTGTTGGCGCCGCCGTAGCTCACGACCTGCCGGCGCAGCAGCTTGTTGTTCATGCTGCTGTAGCTTGCGTTCTGTCCCTTGAGGAAGTGTGAATGCGCCGTCGCCGCGCTGTCGGCCGGCTCGTCCGCAGCTGATAGCGCAGTGTGATTACACGCCGACTCATCCTGCGACCGACGTCGGCCTATTTTGACGTCACATTTGTCAGATCGTTTTTCCTTCCCTAAAATAATTGCGTTCTCGTAGTCCACAGAGCTTTCTCTCATCAGTGTAACGCTTCTTTGGGATGGCTCTCTTTGTCTGACGTCCGCCGGTTTCTCTCTTTGTCTACAAATCACTATATCAATATCTGCGGCACCTGATTTGAGAGCTTCTTTGGCTTCAGACATGGTGAGGTCGCGAAGTCTTCGACCGTTCACATTGAGCAGCTCGTCTCCTATGCGTAATGTGCCTTCCCTGCGAATGAATATAAATAAATATTAATAGAAATAAACATGTATTATTTTAAACGGTTCTGAGTAATTAAGGTTAGGTTAAGTTGACTCACTTTTCCGCTAATCCACCGGGAACGACGTGTGCAACCAGGTATCCCACGTGACCTTCATCAGAGAGTTTGGTTTTGGCAATAAATATTCCGAGTTCATCCGAAGGATTTTTCCTTATTATCCTGACAACTTTAAATTCATTTTGTGCTTTGTCTGACTTGTTACCCCTAGTTGGTTTCCTACATGGTGGAATCGGTGGAATACCACAATCTTGACTTGCATCTCTCTGCCGCATTCTCTGTTTTTCGGTTAACTGGAGATATTGAGGTTCCTCGTATTCGTTTTCCTTTTTTGGCATGCGCCTAAGGATCTCCTTGCGATCAAGTGATAAAGCTCTTTGGGTTTGTCTAGGCCTGGGTTTGGGACATTCTTTCCTGCTCATTCTTCCAGATGTCCTCGCTTTCATGTAACTTTGATCACCAGATATACTCCTACCATGACAAGGCAGAAGAGTGTTTGCCTGAGAAGCGGAACTTTCACAGCGAGACGATATTCTGTCACTATCGAAGATAGAAGACGCTGCTGATTCGTTGACAAGGATACCAGAATCTGCATCTTCACAGTCTTGAATCAAGACATTTTCATCATCACATGATATTTGATAAACATCATCATGGAACACCGAATGACCTTTTTGAAACTCTTCTAAGCCGGGTAAAGCACCATATGAGAAACTGCGTAATTTAGCTTTAACGCCGCCTCGTTTCTTACGACTTTTAGTGACTACACTGGTTGTTTTTAAGATATTATCGTTACTGGCATTAACCTCCTCATCATTGTCACCCGCTTGTCTGTAAAGCTTTGAGAGAAATCTGTTTGTTGATGACTTAAGGTATCTATCCGACATTGCTCTTAGTTTTGCCGATAGACAGGAACTGGGCCCAACAGAATCCTTTCCATCTTTAGTCTTAAGTTTATCAGTCTTTTTTTGAGGGTTTAGTGCGATGGGTACATCGTCGTAGGTTTCATAGTCATCGTTGAAGATTTGATCACTTGATTTAGAAAGCTTTGCACCGGCTTTGGGTATAGCATGATATCGATCACACTCTGATCCGGAACTGTAACATCGAGTGCCTCGGTTGGTAAAGGATTTACCTTCCCTCCATTGGCACTCAACAGGACTTGTCATACTTTTGACGAAAAAGACATCATCGTCATAATTGGGCATTTTGACCCAAGGGTTATGATTTTCGAATTCAATGTGAGTGTCAGCGTAATTGTTAGTAAACCGACAATTAGTGACATCTTCTACGTGTCCGAATCCACTGCAGTCACTTCCAGACGTGGACGCGGCGTCATCTCCGTGTCGCAGTGGACCGTTCGACTTGAAGCAAGATAGTTTAGTGTTCTTTACTTTATCGAGCAACGGGTTTCGCCTTTCTCGACACACCATGTACTCTTTCTCTAGCGAGCCTCCGCGGTTTTTGCGCGAAGTATTATAACTTTCCTGCGGTGAAGTGGGGCCGTTTTGCAGCGATATGCGCCGACTAACTGGAGTCTCGCTACCGCGGTGGCATCGATGTGGAGATTTTTCAACGATTATTATTTGATCGCTTAGATTGTAGAAGTTCGTTTCCACGGAGCTGCTGCTACTTTTGCGATTAGGGTAGCGCACTGGAGACAAATCTGGAAAGAAAGAAAAAAACTCGTTATTAACATCTCGGAAACTAAATCAAAATTGATCTACTTACATTTTACCAACAGCGCTCAACAATCAATTTTGTTTTGAAAAATGGCTGCCGTTTTTTAACAAGGTCACACTATGTTTTAAAAAATATCCAACATCTGAATTTTAAACACGAGATGCGTAAATCCTCGTCAATCAGATCATTAGGAGTTATTTGCCTTATTCCACACTCCGTTTCCTTTAGATAGAACAGCTGGCTTTCCAGTACCAAGTTATAGTATCTAGCTAGTGACAGGGGAACAACTAGAAGTGTCAATTACGTAGTGTTTGCGCCAGTAATGAGGCCCCATAAATTTACCATCCACCGTCCTAATGACGTCATTATCTAGTTAAGTTTTCCATAAGGTAACGCCAACATTCCTATTAAGATGAAATTCTAGCATTTCTCGCATCTATTCAAGTGTCAAGTAGACACTTCCTATTTTCTCCGTTTCTTTGCTCTGTTGCATAATCATAAGGCCTTTGCGTGATTACGTAAGGAATAAGCTGCTGGCTATTAATTATCTATGACAAATCGTGCTGTTTGCAAATACTAGACATGCGGTGTATCTTAGTGCGAATTTGAATGCCAATGAAACGTACAAATTACCTTATTAGTAAGCTAATTACGAATAACTGTGAATTCATAAATGACAGATAAATGAAGGATAGAGCGAATTAAAATTAATTTAGGTAATTATCATTACGTAGTTGAAACTTTATCCTCTACGGCATTAATACAAGCACGTTTCGACATTAATTAATTAATGCTTTAATTTTCCAGGAAAGATTTCTTTAAACTGACGTAGGTTATGCATTTCGGGTTGAATATGTGTTGCTCTTTTATATTTATTTATGTAGATAAGCCACAAGTTTCAAATAAATCATAAATATTAAAGTGCTTATTGAGAAATTACTTGAGGTCAACTTCTAGGAGGAAAAGTCAATATCTATTCATGGTTGTTATGGACGGGAAAACCATGTTGTGAAGAGTTTAGTGCTCTGTGTACACGTACGCAACATCACCACTGCGTCATCAATCTATTTTCAAGACTAAATTTAATATATTATTGTAATGCATACCCGTGCCCTAATTTTGCTCTCACTAACGTATTGTGCATGACTGTTATTGCCAGTGTTGCCTACACAAGATAAACTAGTAATAAATAGGTAATCGCCTCTACCAACATCTGTCGAGGCTCTCGCTAGGAGGCTGGGCCTGATTCAGAAGGCTCGATACGGCCCGCATTGTGAGGAGGTTCTGGTCTCTGGAACCCTAACGACCAAGTATTTAAAATTGTAATGGATCTGCAGAAAATATGAATAGCATAATCAGCTATAATGTTCCCACTGCTGGGACACACCGCCTCCTCTCTATGAGCGGGAATGGGCTTTAATCCACCACGCGGGGGCAGTGCGGATTGGTAGATGTCACAATATGTCTTCGAATTTTTTGGTTCTAGGACTTGCCTATCGTTCACCATTGGTCCACCGTTCCCGTGGGCACGTCGCGGCGACACCGACACGCCCCCTTGCCACTTCTCCTGTTTTTTTTTTTATATTTCTATAGTTCGCACCCAGGCAGGAAAGATGATTAAAAGAACTAGTTTAGTGCCGATCTAAAATATCGCTGTTGCTTACTGACTTAGTACCTAACCTCTTAAACTTATATTGAAACGCTAACAACGATCCTACTGATAGCTTACCAAACCTAGACGCCTAAATGGTGCCCTAAAATGATAACATCATAAAATTACGTTCACTCGGTCAAGAGGAAATAAGACAATTTGTAGGACAAAGATTGAGATACCGTGGGTGGGAACTGAGAATAAAGAGGGCAATAAAATTAGCCCACACAATACAATATGCAACTCTCTCAAGACTCAGACCGTGGGTGCGTTTTATGCACTTTTAAAACACCCTTTATATGCACTTTTATACGGGCTTTCGTGGGTAACGATTTAAATTGAAAGGTTCTATTAAATGAATTAATTGAATTGTGGCACTGGTATAAAGACAAAGAGACTGAATTGATGATTCAAAAACCATCGGACATTGACGCATTCTACTTACTATAAATACTTTGTACCTACGTATGTAGAAGTAGGCATGTACTTACATATATCAACTATCACTCAATTTATTTGACACCATTGTATACCATGTTTTATGCAATGATTTATTATTATTTCGTTTATTCTTCGTCGCTGGGGAGGGCAGCAAGAGGACAGGCTGGTTCTGATTTAATTTCGTTTATTCATTTTTGATCCATATTTTAAACATTTTTAAATATTTCTTTTTAAAAGAAAGCCATTAAACATTTAAAAAGATAAAAAAATAGTAGTCCGCCGGTGTCTGGAGCAGGGTCCAAGCTAAATCGGTCGGTGTTTAAGGCGCCTCCTCACAATTGGAGCCGTATCGAGGAGTACTGCCTTCTGAATCAGGCCCTTGATCCAACCGCCTAAGGAGAGCCTCGACAGGTATTCGTCGAGATTCTTGGCCATCAGGCCATTGGCCGTCACGACAATCGGCACAATGATAGCCGAGTTCACATTCCACATGTCGACAACCTCGTGTGCCAAGTCGAGATATTTTATTTGTTTCTCTTTCTCAGCTTTCACGAAGTTCTCGTCATGCGGGATGGTAACATCGATTATCATTACGCGGCGCGCTGATCGGTCTATCACCACTATGTCAGGCTTATTGGCGATAATAGTCCTGTCAGTGATGATAGACCGATCCCAGTACAGCGTGACATGGTCTTTCTCGAGAACTGGATCGGGCACATACTTGTAGTACGGTACCTCAGATTCCACAAGTTTATATTTCAAGGCAAGTTGCTGGTGAATAATCCTGGCTACTTAGTTGTGACTCACCTGGACGGTGGCATGCCCAACACACGTCAACCGTCTCGTCCTTCATAATATATCTCCGGTAGTTGTACGTCAACACGACTTCGTCCATAACCGCACAGATAAAACATTCAGTTTCCCCAAAGATGTCACCGAAACGTAGGCAAGACACGGACGCTAGAAAATCTACATCGTGCCATCTCTCCTTAACCTGTAACCTAGACCTGAATCCTCAAACAATGTGCTTAGAAGATTCAGGGCCAGACAGAACCAAAGTGGACTCAGAGTGTCGCCCTGGAATATTCCCCGTTTAATCCATACAGGCTCATCGTTCCCCTTTATCTGTCGACATCCTGGATATCGAAGGACCGTCCTCCATTGCCAAGCCCATACACGACTCAAGGAAGGCGTGTAGAGTTGCATCTATCTTGTACAACTCCAGCACCCTCATGAGCCATATATGTGGCACCGTGTCGTAGGCCTTCTTATAATCTATCCAACAGGCAGATCCGACAGATCCTTGCGGGACCGACGAACCTGTTGGCTAATGGCCATGTCGATGAGGAGTAGCTCCTTAGTACCGCGGGACCCGTTCTTACGTCTTTTTTGAGAGGCAGACATGATGGAGTTTTTGTCAATAGGTATGTGTATTAATTTTCACTCTCAAAATGGATGTAAGAAGCTTATATACCGTCGACAAACACGTGATTGGTCTATAATTCTTGGGTTCCGAACTTCCGAGGGACTACCTGACTTATGGAGCAGGTGGATAGCGCCTGTTGTTAAAAACTGCGGTAGAGACCCAGACTCTAAGGATGACTGGAATTGGGATGCCAGGCAAGTGTGTGAGCTACTAAACCATTTAAGCCAGAAATTGTGCAGTCCGTCCGGTCCCGGTGATTTCCAGTTCGGTAACGGACGAACTGCTCTGGCTACATCTGGTGGTGTCATTTAAGTAAGTACCATTTCTGGGATAGGTTTACACAATCGCTCGACATCACGCATCCAATCAGCCTCAGTATGACAGACGGACACCGACCAGATGTTTCGCCGGAAAGATCTCGTGGTGAAATCATCCGGGTGGCACACGTCAGTAATATTTTGCTCAGGTCGCTCCCAAGCTCTATATACCCACCTCTCATCGCTCTGGAACATGCGATTCTGTGAGTACCGATCAACCCGTCGCTTATACCGCCGAATACGGTTTGCCCATGCATCAATTTTCTGCTTCAGCAAGTCGATACGCTCTGTGACACGGGACATGTATTCTTGAGGACTGATTCCAGTCCTCGAGAATGCCCGCCTCACAAAGCCATCACACGTGATCGTGTATTGCTCTGTCTGAAGCAGTGTAGTTTGCTGATGAGTTCCCTGGCCCCGTAGATGCGGCGCTCGATCCTGCACTTCCAGGCTGGTACGGCTGGTTTAGGTCGAGTAGCTGCGTCACTATTTATGAATTTCACATTGACATGCCGCAACAGTCCCACAGTACAGTACAGGATCGAATGTGTGTCAACGAGGTTCTCGATACTCTCGAAAAAATTCTTGAGTTGCGAGTCCAGGGCACACGCCAACGCCCTATTTGTCTTATGCATGGGTTACCGTCGTAGAAATATACAAAACTGCTTTAATATATCTATGGTAACCGTGGTAATCGGGGCATAAGTTCGGTAGGAGTGGATCGATAGTCGCGAAGCGCATCCTCCAGGTCGCTCCTCAATCGGTCGTTGCACTGGCTTCTTACCGTGGCAACCAACCCTATCATCCTCCTCTACAATAGCAGGGTTGGACCGCGGTGGGGTTGTGTCAATAGCTGACGCTTGCACCACGGTTTGTGCCGGAGTTAAGACGATACGGTTGCTCAGTACCTCTGAGCGCAGCCTATCAAGTGCGGCCGCGGCGTCGTCCAAAGATGTGATTGCGTTAGATGAATTGGATGATCTATTTAGAGTTAATTCAAACTTCTCAAAGGTTGAAAGTTTGAAACCATCTTACTACCACGCCCAAATACGTATGTATACCTTGTCCTGTTATGACGGCTCTATAAATCAACATTTAGTCAGTTGTGATGTAGCAGAAATACTCGGACATATTACATAATGGCACTGACCTTGAACACATTTCTTTGCATTTCCGATAATAAAACATATCTATCGTAATCTCCTAAGAGAGAACGTCAACTCATAAATTCTTATTTGCCTACTTGCCTACATATTGACCGTTAAAACATATGTAATACGTAATCCTACACGTGTTAATATGCGAAATTAAGCTGTCCACTTTTGTTCTACTTTTATGGCTTTTCTAGGCGACACTTTTGATTTACGTTTGTACTGTTTACGTAAGTGAAATATTATATTAGTTACCTAAATAAGGTACCTTTTTAAAGATCGGTGGATAGCAGAAAAAAAGGGATGCTGATACATAGGTCTGTAAGAAGTTTACAAAATGAAAATTCTGAACGTTTCTGCCGATCGTTTTCCATGTACCTAATTTGAAAATCAGTTTGTTATAAAGTCGTGATAAAAAATTAAAACTGAAACTTGTAATATTATTTTTACTTTTCCACAAAAAAAATAAAATAAAGATAGGACAGCCCGGACGTAAAGAAAATTGCTCTAACATGAAGAATCATTAGAATTTAATAACGTCAACAAGAAAAATCAATAACTTTCAATATAAATGAACGGCCCAGAGGAAATTGCATGTCAACTCGATACTCACCAATTCTTGATCGACGCGCAGGCCTCGGTTCATCAGGCGTTACGGCTAGAAGCCGCGGCGGTTCGCCCTTCTTGAACCACCGCATTTTTAACTGTCACTGCATTATGGGCACTGGAACAAACAAATTTAAAATTAGTTTTTTTTTTAATTTTTTTTTTAATTGGTGAAAGCTATGTATTTCATGATGAGATGATGACTGCCTCTCTGGTCCTGGGTTCGATTCTCGTGTAGGGCAAAGTGTTATTGGGTTTTCCATCAGGAATTTCTCAGTAGCAGCCACGGAGTCTGGATTTATGCCCGATTGATAGCAATAGGGTCGCCCGCCTATTAGGTACATGGGAGTTAAACAAAACTGGCGAAATGTGGTTGTACTATTAGGTACACCTCTGCTTATCCGTTCGAGGATTACGGCCTGATGTTATATTATGAAAGCTAGGTAGGTATTTGGGAAACGAAAGGATGGCCTATGATTTGGGCGCTCAAACAAAACATCGAAATATTGACACGAATCCACAATTCCACACTTAGTACCTACAAGCTTATTGACCTTCGATGTGGAGGGGCTTTCTGTAATAATAATAATAGTATAGGTAACGTGTTACGAACCTAACCAAAACTGCAAGAAGGTAGGTACTTACTTACTTACCTAGGTCGATAAAAATCTTCTGAAAACTTAGAGAATAGGCCAAAGCATATTTTAGACCTAGCTGAGATTAGATAACATCTATCATTCTGTAGAATTTTAACTACGAAATGTCGTACTTAGGTAGTTAAAATTAAGAAATTAAATCCGGTAAACCTGCTTATGTTTCATTTTATTTATTTCAGTGGAAATACTAATGGACAACATCTAGATACTTTTTAAGTGTATACTGACAATGACAAATGGAGGTTTTATATTACTTGGGCTTATTTTTACAATAAGTCCCTGCGTAGGATGGAACAAAGTACTTTTTGTAACTTGGTTACAAGATTAATTACCTACTTATAATAATGTATTTTAGAACAAAAGATTCAAATAACAAATTAACCCAATCAGGTAATGTTTCGAATTCGAATGAATCGATAAGCCATTAGTGATAAGTCGTACCAAATGCCAAGTGACGTAAAAATACGTAAAACAGGTTTTTTTTTTAAAGTACGTCGAGGAAACAGGTATAAACATAGGCTAGGCTCAGTTATATGGTTATTAACGCAGTAGACCGCTTTGTAGTCTGGTTATTTAAATAAAGGTTAAAGCTTTGAATATCTACTTGAATAGCACCTGTCTCAACAGACAGCAAACCTGCATCAGTCATAATGTATGGCCGCCTGCGCATAAGTTACCACAATAATGATTTTGAACCACAAAATGTTGATGGTTAAGTTCAAAATTGAACAAGAAAATTTGACAGTTTGTGGTAAATGACGCGCTGGCGACTGTACTTCAACGTTCGACAGAGAGAGCAAAAGGTCACCAAAACTCGCGGAAAGTACAATGCAATCTGTATGTACCGGCCCTTGATAACCTGACGATGTTGCAACCGTACTCAAAGTAGGTATATAACTTGTAACCATTGACCACTTCAAAGTCATTAAGTCCGGACAGGTTTCTTAACTTGTCCGTCTCCTTTTACGATAGTATTTGCACATACCTACCTATTTCTGCAAGTATAAGACTTGCGTAAGTGTAAAAAAATCGAATATTAATCAATTAACGAAGGTCTGTTCAAATTGTCATTGAGGGTCAAAGATATTTTATAGGTGTCACCACTTTTGCTGGTCTTGTTTGTCATTAGCTCTGCGATAGGTTTATTTTAATTAGGTTCTTTGACTTCTCAGAATCTGCTTCATACTAAACTTTTTTTTTTATTATCATAAAAATCTGCGTAATACCAGTTTTAAGCATTCAAAGAAGGTCGTGCACTTTTTAAGCAAGTTCGTAACCTGTTCTGTAATATTGTGAGCAAAAACACGCATCCACGTCAAAGTAATCCTTTGACCTTTTTAGCCTCATAAAACTAAGTTAAAATCATATTCAGCTAAAACGCCACACTACGAGTAAACCTTATTGGGTTTATAAATATATCCCTATTTTGGGAACATAGATAAGTATTATTATGGGGCTTTGGCACCCCTTTTCATCCTACCTCGCCTCATACTTTTCAGAACACACGCTTAGATCTTGGAAATCCCTTTTTGTCAAATCCTATATCTTGACAACACTAACAGATCATAACTCGTCAGCATCACATTACACGTTCAGGGGGCCTAAAATGGCTACTTTATCAGAATCATAATACGAATCACGTTAAAAAATTAAAACTCTTAAAATTGACTCTGTGGTCATAAGGGGGGGAGGGGGTCGAGTCAAATCTCACGCAATTTTTTTTCTGATTGAAACAAAAAAAAAAGAAAAACTATTTTGGTCCATTCAATCCAGATTGTACATGCTTAAGATTTAATCTTAAGCGTTATAGTAATACGATTAAGTTCATTCACTAATTCGTTCGAAAGAAAATAATTTCATTCATACTTCGACATTATACATCTACTGACTGTCAAACCACCATATTTGTTTTAGACCAAATAGCTCAATTTGATCTGAATTTACGGTACGGTGTAGCCCGTCCTTTGTTTTCGCGCCACTGTCAGCCGAACGCGCGACTGAGTGGCAGCGAGTCGCTGATCAAATTGAGCTATTTGGTCTAAAACAAATATGGTGGGCAGCGACACACGGACAGTTTCAAACCTGCATACAACTCTCAGCAATATTGATTACTAGTCCTAAGTAGTCGTAAATAAAAGCACGAAGCAATTTTTTTTTCTTTTTACCATAACAATCCAACGCGTTTACGTGAGAAACCCACATTTTGAAAAATCTCACGTGAGATTGGGGGATGGGAGAGCGGGTTGAATAAAATCTCACGACATCTCATAAGGGGGGGAGGGAAGGACAGAAAATTCAAAAACACCTCACACAATTTATAGACGCCCCCAAAAAATTAAAATTCTTAAAATGGTCTATATGGTTATAAAGACCATTTTAAGAAATTTATTTTTTTAACGTGATTCATGATATTCTGATAAAGCTTCCATTTTAGGCCCCCTTAGCATTCACAGATCATTACATTATCTCACACATCCATCAGTGCAGTCATAAGGCTAACACAGTTACCGATTGGTTACGTCGCCGCGACAAGGCATCCATCAACAAATAATAGGTATCGTAAGAATCGAAACCAAACTCGATTTAATAATCACGTAACGTCTAACCTTGCTAGTGGCAGCTGCGGCAGCATTAGTAGTTGTGTAACAAATCGATTCTTTTTTGCAGCAATCTAACTCACTTTAGCCGCTTGTCAAGTAATTCTCTCAATACCTTTCAATTAATATAATTAAAGATTAGAAGCACTTTAATTAACCAATTGTTTTTTTTTTTTTTATATGTCAATGTTTGATTTATTTGGGGAAAAGTGACGTTGTTCATGGATAACCTTGTGATCTGAGCGTAGTGAGATAAACGGGTAAGTAATGATTTATTACTAGTGTAATTAGCTCGAAGTAGGTCGCGCCAGTGTCAATTATGTACGCCGTAGAAATACTAAAAGCGGAATAATGATAAAGCTTTGTACCGTAAATTGTAGACACTTTTTTTGCTTAGGCTTTTTCCCGGCCTGTTCGGATCCTCTTAAATTTCTTTTTAAGAAAATATTTTTTTCTTTGCTAAATACCGACCTCAATTTTGGAAAATTCCTTTGTATTTTACTCACAATTTATTAGAATAAACTTGGGCTTTTATTAAACCACAATAATAAAAAACCAGCCAAGTATAAGTCGGACTCGCGCACGAAGGGTTCTATACCATTATCTAAACAAAAACACTGTTGTATGGGAGCCCCCTTAAATATTTATTTTATTCTGTTTATAATTTTTGTTGTTATCATCTGTGAAAATTTCAAATGTCTAGCTATCACGGTTCATGAGACAGACAGCAAGACAGACGGACAGTGGAGTCTTAGTAATAGCATCCCGTTTTTACTCCTTGAGTAAGGAACCCTAAAAAAACGGAAAATTGGATTGGGTGACCACAAGTCTACAATACGAAGTCTACAACACGAAGTCTACAATACGAAGTCTACAATGCGTCATCTCAGTTCAAAGTAAAAATTTCAATTGATAAAACCACATCATTTTATATTCTTTGAGGTGCTTTTACTGGTAACGACGTCTTTGCAACGTTTCCGCATACAAATCATGCAGGAAGTAAGCAAAGGAACCGAGGAGTATATCGACGCATTACTTATACGTTTTGCAGAATTATTTGTTTCACATAATGAACACGGCAGTATCGGCAACTCGGTTAGAATTTACATAATTGGAACGCCTGCTGTGATCTCGTAAACGGTTTATTTTCTGCTCTAATGCTAAGCACATTATATCAACCCCCCATTACCATTTAACGGACAAATGTAATACAATTTGGGCGATCAGTAGACCTGTGGATGGCCTAAAGTAGTCATTATCTGCCTAGCCTTTTCCCAACGATGTTGAATACCAGTATTTTACTTGAAGCGACTGCCTATCTGACGCCCACAACCCAGTTACAACTGGGTAATACGATACCCATTGGTAAGATTGGTTGTCAGACCTTCGGGCCACTGACTGCCTGTAACAAACAGCTGTCATAGATCTACAAATGACAGCCGGGATCAACGGCTTAACGTGCTTTCTATGGCACGGCCTCAAGTAAAGTAACTGACGTAAATAAGGCGAGTGTATATACCAAGTAGGTACCTACTAAGCTGCTCGGCAAAATATATTCAAACTATAGAAGAAATTTCATTCTAGAGCGGATTTGAAAACAAATCCTCTTACAGGAGATACTTTATCTAACTTGAAAGGTTCGAACTTAGCAAATTCGCGTGTAAGTAGTTTCAGTTATGAAGAACAAATTGATATTGGAACTAATCCTTTGGAAACCTTAGCTAGACCCTTCTGTATAACAGTCTTAATTAAACGTATTTAAGTTATACTTCATAAATCAACATTAAAATATGATCAGAGAGAAATTCTATTCAAGGCAACTAAGACTTTATTTATTCAATACCTAACTTTTGTGATTAATATAGTTAATTAAAATACAGAAAATTCAAACGTTTTCTGCTTATCATGAATCAAAATTAGTAATAAAATTACAGTTACCTACAAAAGATACAATAAAAAGTGAAGATTCCGGAGTAATCATTACATTTGTTGAAGAACAATGGAGTCCATACGATACTCACTATTATCGGTATTACGGAATGGTGCGCCGCGGAACTTTCCCATCTTTCTTTGTAATAAGGTTATGCAAGCAAGACTTATATTCCATTGCAAGTTCAATAAGACCCTTGATGTGAAAATAAGTAGCAGACGTGAATATCAGGTAGTGTGGCATTTTATATTGATTATTATAATAAGTATCCAGTTAGATGTAATCATTTTTAATTTACCTACTCGTGCTGCCGACACAGATAATTTCAATCGCTTGAGCACATATATAACAAGTCTTACAATAACGCCTAAAATAATGCATGAAGCGAGTGCATTATTACAAGGATAATATCATGTAAAAGATCCACAAGTATTACAATTTTATTGGGAAAGGCAGGGCCGTAACACCAATGCCAAAGTATATATTGGAAACTAAACTTGGCAGATGTAGTTAATCAAAACTTTCTTGGAATGATTGGAATTGTAATTTCCTTTGCGTTTCCGTTCCTAGCTGAAACATAAATCTCGTAAATTCACTCCGGCATACAGGTAATACAGTGAAGATTCACGGTTCTTGTTCAGCGGAAATTCAGGATCTCATACAACAGGAAGTATGGCGATGAATTCAAATTTCAAATATTATGTTTATTTGTGAACCTAGCACAATAAATACTTACGAACATGACGTTTTTCGCAACAACGATTTTTTCAGTTTTTATTGTTGTCCTTGGAGTTTATTATTATCATTAGTTCCTTTATTTATTTTTTTCTACAAATTATTTATATTTTTAAATATTTCTTTTAAAAAACAATATAAAAACATTAAAAAATATAAAATCGTTTTTTAGTTTATTATTAACAGTAGTTGTAGCTGAGTGAAGTGTTGTGATGACTTGTGTCTCTTTGAACGCTTTTACCGTACTAAGCATGATTTATATTTCGTGAAAATTACATGTTATTGATTTTGTTTGAAAAATGCTGTTTTCTTGTCTTTCTGATTTTAACAGACTTATTCAACTTGTAGTAGATCCACTGTACTAAGTATTTCAAATGATAACCTCAACACCACTCTGCTGTACACAGCTCGTATTTACATGAGCAGTCGTAAAGTGTATATAATGATTCATCAATGGTTTATTTACTGGAAACCTTCGTAGTGAAGCAGGTGATGTAAGCCAGGATGACATTTTGGTTTACGAACCTTAACATGAGTATGACGCCACTGTTTGCCAACTGAGCGAAGTCTCGTAACGCAAGTGGAACGACGAATGTTTGGTAAACTTGAACTTGAAACTGAGACATGAAGCTGAAGATTTCGTTTGCATTACCTCACTTAAGATTAAATAAACTCAGAGACACATCATACAACTCACGACTTTTTACCCATGAGGGTAGGCAGAAGCTACAGAACGCCACGTGCAACAATATCTTTTCTTGTCGTCCACGGTTTTTGCTAGAAAACAAACTAGATTAATTAATGTTCCATAGCAATGGAACATTAATTAATCTAGTTTGTTTAGCAGCAAGCTCATCATAATTTTTCTGCTCTTCCATGTTACTTGGGGTCAGCGCAATACGTTTTTTCCGTCCATTCTCCTCTGTCAACCGTCACGCTATTAGTTACTCCTTTTAGGGTTCCATACCTCAAAAGGAAAAACGGAACCCCTTATAGGATCACTCGTCTGTCTGTCCGTCTGCCACAGCTAATTTACTGCTAAACTTTTGGATCGATTGAGTTGAAATTTGGTACACAAAATTATGTAAGTTGGTGACCCAAAGACGGACGTGTAAAGTAAATTAATGAATTTTAAACATGGAGGCAACTTTTGGGGGGTAAATTAGAATATGAAAAAAAAAAGTCTTGCAAACTATATCGTGTTACAAATCAAATGAAAGGGCTCATTGTGAACGTCTTAAATACACACATCAAAAGTGTCTAGGGATCAACATATATTTTTGCAATAACTTTTCTCCTGATTGATATTAATTAAAATTTTCTTTAAGGATTCATCAAATAAAGTGTTTTCGTTTGTCACAGTAACGATAAACCAAGTCACCTTTGCATTAATAAAGAAATTTGCCATTTTCCTAATAAAGGGATTTTTGACATTTGAACCACTAACACAAAAGTTCGAAAAAAAGACTGAAATAACAGTTTTCTTTAAAATTTTATTGGGTAACTTAAACAATTAATAATCCGTGTTTCTACCGCGAACACTAACAACACAAGAACATCGGTTTGGCATACTCAAAATGAGTTCATCCAAACCACGCTGTGGAATGGCCGCCCATGTTCGTTGCAACAACAAAAAAAGGTCTTCTTGCGACTGGATACCCTCCATATTCGGCAGAGCTCTTCTCTGTAGCATATCCCATGCATGCTCAATCGGATTCAAGTCTGGCGACTGAGCAGGCCAGGGCAGGACATTGATGTTAGCTGCGGCGAGAGTCTGTCTTACAACTCTTGCGGTGTGCGGTCGTGCATTATCATGCATTAACTGAAATAAGGGACCGATTTGCACTTGTAGAGGAACGATGACGTCTGATACAATCGTCTCAGCATAAATTTGAGCGTTGAGGTTGCCTCTGATCCAAATCAACTCAGTTCTTCCGCCGATCCAAATACCCGCCCATACCATGATGGTTCCACCACTATAAGGATGGACTTCCTGGCAGGATTTTAATCGCTGTTGGCGTCCAGGGGTTCTCCAGTGTCGTATACGTCTTGTATCCGGTCTCATACCAAAACGAGACTCATCAGAAAAGCACACGAAACGCCATTGTTCTTCTGCCCAATTTGGTCGCTAATTAAGTTCCCTGAAGAGTGATGAAGCCTCACGGCTAACATCATGGCGGTTATTGTTGGAGCTCTTCGAGTTAAGATTTGAATGTATCGGTCTTGTCTCCGTGTGGTGCAGCGATACCGTCCTCCATGGCGCTCAGCCACGGTACCAGTGCTTCGGTAACGTGTCCAAAGTCGACTGATAACACTCTGACTTGTATTCAGAGCTAAAGCCACAGTACGTTGCCGGGAACCAGCTTCTATCATTCCCACGGCTCTGAGCATTTCTTCCCTGCTTAAATGACGTCGCCGCTCCATAATAACGTTGGTTTTAATCAGTAGTAGGGAAACAGTAGCACTAATAATGTCTTCAATGCGTTGTATGTTTTTATAGGGAAAATATTGACAGCTGATTTTCATCTTTTACTCGAATTTGATTCACAGTTCCTGATTCAAATTATGAAATGCACCAAAAAGGATCCATATAAATTTATAAAATCATAAATTTATTACAAAGCCACATCTCAATCTCAAGAAATCCACATAAAAATGCTTGATCCCTAGACACTTTTGATGTGTGTATATATATATATTTTTTTAATTTTAAGATAAATAGTTTTGAAGTTATTTAAGGAAATAGGCTAAAAATAACCATCCCATAACTCTGAAACTAACGGGCGGAAATTTTTGAAAAAAAAATACAAAAAGTAGTTCTTTGCCTATAGGTTACAGGAAAACTATAAGAAAGCTATAACAACAAATAATAAATTAAAAATGTATGGGGCCTACTACGATATTACGGAACCCTTCATGCGCGAGTCGAACTCGCACTTGGCCGGTATTTCTTTTATATCATTCCTCACACAATCCATGCAAGCTCACCAGATTAAATTAAATTGAAGTTTGTCTCCCGTTTCTTCTGTCCCAAGATTCTTGAACAGTGTTGAACGTGACAACAATTCAAGAAAATATATCATTAGTTCAGTTTGTAAGTACGACACGTCTCGGCTCTCGAGGACACCTTCAGGATTCATTCGTGCGTTGCGAATGTGTTCAGATATTTCTTTTTTACTACTAAACGCTACAAAAACTGAAAACAGTTAACAGTACCATTGTGTTTTTATCTTAGATCTGATCGTAAATTGAATGTGGTGGTTGCTAACTTAGCCTAATCGTGTAGAACTCAGTTTCAATCACTAACAGTAAGTTTGTAATTGTTTGAAGTGATGATAAAAATGTTGTTATCAGATACTGACAATGATACTACGGTAGAATTGGGCCTGTCAACATTCTCAGAATTATTTTATCTTAGATGTTTATCTTTAATTGATTTCTTTTGTCTTTTATTTTCATCGGCGGTGGTCTCTAGAACAGCTTTTATCAGTGATATTTGTCAGTCAGGCGTCTATATTAGTAGCTTGAAGTCGTAAGGAACGAAGTAAATATTAATTAAATCGTTTTTTTATGATTTCTAGCCATGTTTTGTAACCACTTGGTGTTATGGTTGCGTGTTTATAACATTTGTAGGTACAGTTTATGAGTATGGACTGTCATCTTGAACGACGCGTGGGCAGCCCACAAATACACCCGCATAATATAGCCCGCATGACGTTTACATGGATAAACTTTTGCCACAGAGAAAAAAAACAGAAATTGTTCTTCGCACTTCTTCTTTATCCGCACCAAGAACGCAAATTAATGCTTTCCGCACGTTCGCTTTCGTTTTGCCACGCCTTTCGACGCTGCCAGTGTAGCAAAGTCTTTAGGCAAGTACAGCAATCATAAAGTACCCACATTTTACGCTTCTCAAATTAACATTCCGTAAAATAAAATCGTAAAACGCATGCTTTATTGAAGATTATTTCATACTTCGACATTTTACTGCTTGGAGAAGTCGGTCATTGTTTCAGCAGAACATTTTTAACGAGTTACGTTTAACATACAAAGCGGCTGAAACCGCGGCCATAATTTTTTTGTAAACTTAGAATATAAAATTCTTATTCTGAACACTTAACACGAACTCCTAGAAAATTAAGCACATTAATGAGTGATTAAAGTAATAAAACCACGTTAATGCTATGTCTTTTGTCAAAACTATAAAAGACATAAGGTACCTAACAACGCCTTACTGTGTAATAAATACGTCGAAATGTTAATGTTAAAACCATTCTGGGAAATTAACATTAATTTTAATTTTCTGCATAAATTAAGTAAGATTTACTTCCGAGGCACATTTTTCCAATGCTTAGTTGATGTAAACGATAAAGTAACAGTTGTATTTATTTACCCGACTGCGTCAGAAGGAGGGTTATATTTTTTTTGTTAACACTGCTTTTTGGTTGTAGGTAATCGTTTTGTAATCTCTTTGGAGATTTTAGAATTTTTAAGTTGTAGCGCTCACTGACGCTCGACCACTTTTCAACCGTATTACTAAGGACATAAGGGTCTCGGTACTCTCGGTAGTACTACCTACTGCAGCCCCCCCTCCTGTCATATAAGAAGGGTCTAGGTAAGACGTAGTTCGGTATAAATTTACATTAAAGCAATTAAAAAGTTCAGCATAAACTTAAATCTCCAGAACCAAGTCAGGATAAGTTTTCCTGTCAAAACTTTTACCAAAAAAGAATCATTACTGCAAATACTTTCAGTGGCACTTTTTCACGTAATTCACGCTGAACGAATTCCTAAGTTACACAAAAAGCAATCTTCTGAAAATAGCGTATAAACAACTTTTTCGTCGAAGTAAGCGAATACTATTTCCCCGCCCGACAATAAGCGAGCTCGAGCGAAGACAAGCGAAACAAAAAGAACTGTGCGATAAAGGTCTGAACGTTACTCAGTAGTTTTCCTTATTGTACAAACGTAGTACAAATTTCCACTGTTTTTTTTGGGTTCCGTACCTCAAAAGGTAAAAAAAGGGAACCCTTATAAGATCACTCCCTTGTCCGTCTGTCTGTCCGTGTGTCACCACCGATTTTCTCAGCAACGGGAGGACCTAGCAAGTTGAAATTTATACCAGGTACTGAGGTCTATAGTCCCTATTAGGTGTATAAAAACCATTGGTCAATCAATAATGTCCTGAGTCAACACGATAAAAAGATACGGGCAAAATTAGACTTTCGCGAAAACTTGTAAGTACCAAAATTTACCTTAATTTTCAACTTATTATTATTTTTCTGAATTTTCCCTTTATTTGTCCTGTAAGACCTTTGTACGAGTTCGAATCGCACTTGGCCGCTTTTTCGTGTTTAACTTTGACTAATAGTACATAATAAATGCAACAAACAAAGTCCGTATATATATATAGGGTGACTGGTAATTAGTGACCGATACTTAAACACGAGATTGTACTCATGATAACAAACAACTGTTCCAAAGAAACTTCTTTTTAATACACACTTTTATCACAATAACACACCAGCCGTATGAAAATCGCACGCGCCTGTGACCTACCAGCTGTTAGCCGTTTAAAAAAAATGTTTTTTTGGGAAAGTTGTTTGTTATCATGAGTAAAATCTCGTGCTTAAGTATCGGTCACTAATTACCAGTCACCCTATATACATATATATGCCGCCGATTCAGCAGATTCCCGTGTGTCACTTGGTTTACATTGTAACCTATAGCAACAGACTGCAGCAGTCAGCAATGTTGACCTGGTATACGTAGTGAGCTGTACCTTGTTATTTATTAACCAACATCCAAGAAACCTGAAGAGGGTTCTCAATTAAACTATCATTTTTCACGGTTTTATTCCAACTGGTAATGCAATTTTGTGCCCAGAGTTTGTCCACCAAAGTTGGATATGCTAGACAGTTGAGAGCACATGAAAGAGCAGCACACCAAAGTTCTCGACTTTGACATCGACCTTGGAAGCCATCGAATGCAGTCGCTGTGGCCGAAATCAGCTACATAGCGTCATCATCAATGCCGTCGACAGAAACATCAGGGTGCCTGCTAATAAATATATAGCAAATTATTCACATTGGCTATTTGCAAGAGCATCATTTGCCAAACAGACAACAGAATCTACACTTTTTACCCGACTGCTAAGGAAGCGTTATGTTTTTCGCGCGTATTTTGTATGTTTTTTTTGGTAAATTTCTATAATACCTCGTATCTTCCAAACGGCTGGATGGATTATACGAGTATTCGCATAAAAACCCAAGTGTCCTCAGTGTTTGAAAAAAAATGGCGGATTATTGGCGTGAAATAGTAACACGCTAATAAAAATAAAAACTAAAACTATCGAGTAGGGTATCAAAATAAAGGAAATTCAAAGGGAATTACAAAAAATGTATACCTATTTATAACGTGAAATGTTAAAATTTCGGTAACTATTTTATGTGCATCACTTTTAGATTGCCTTTTTTGCGGTCGGGCTTATTTTTTTTTCTTTTAAGCATTTAACAGCTAATCCTAAGGCAGTCACGTAAGTAGGTAACGTTAATTCAAAATCCAACAGACCGACCTACATTCAAGCTATTCGTAGAAACATACTATAAATGACTGCTAATGGAGCTCCTATTCTGGTAACCAGAGCAGTTAGGAACATGTTATAATTGTTATATTTGTTTTAAAAAGAATTATATAAGTATTTGGTATTTTTGTGACGTCAAATGTGTACCTATCTTTGTATGGCTTGTATGATATCCTTGTATGGCTATAATTTCGTGAATTACCTATAAAGAAACCTACGAGGAAAATGTGAAACGAAAACAAGGAAATAATTTTCGAAAACTATCACATGACTCACCTTTTTGTACAATATTTAAGTGAATAAATTGGAATAAATGATTAAATATTGGTTTAGGTTCATTAATTATTCAATACATTTATTCGTATGGGGATGGCCTCATACTACATAACAAGCCCGCAAAGGAAAGACCTAGATTTGCTTTTTAGTAGTAAATACCCACTACATATTGACATAGCCCTGCTAAATTATAATTAGACTTGATCCGATTCTACGCCTACAGACTTTATTGATTTGAAGCAGCAATGACAAGTTTCCATATATATAATCACAAACACTAGGCTGGCAATCCAAATATCTACCTTGTATATTCAAAACACTATGTCCTTCGATCGATGACTATGTCAGATATTCTAGTAACAAAGTTACACAATACTGCAAAGTGACTGGCACCTTTTAAACAAATATACAGAACACTGGACTAAAGGAAGGAGAATATAATGAATACACGTTTATCCGTAGCATTATGTTTCCTATCCATTTCGCTGGCTCCTCCATCCTTCCCCTTTTTTGTTTCGCAGCGGATGAACGTTAGGACACAATTTCATCTATATGTAAATAACAATACATTTAATGTGGAAGGATATGAGTCCATTCATATCTTTGGCATGATATCAAGTGTGTCTTTCAAACAATGCTCGAGTCGTGTCCAGACAGTATGTTTCATGGGTCAATAAATGCCTGAGCTTTTATTGTTTCGAAACGTATGGTGGGCTGGAGAAGAGTTCTATTTATTCTATGTATCTTTATTTTTATTGATAATTCCGCGCTCTAATCTAACCAAGCAATCAGTCGCGCGAATACGTGATCGTTGCGTTCATATTTCATTAATTTGTTTGAAAAACCGAAAGGCGTCTTCTGTCGGTTTGACGAACACACAAAGCAAAAATGATGATCGCTAACCTAATGCCTGAATATCACAATCTAGAACATCTGACCAAAAGCCTTTCTCAAAAATGATGTCTTATCAGTGGGTCAGTGACCTAGAATGGATTGATTTGTTTTTAGAATTCGTCCTTAATACATTATTCATTATGTAGACTTATGTAAGGCATTCGAAAATACACAATTTGAGAAAACAGTTTGTAGAGAGTGAATAATCGTGTTCAAATAGCCTGTCTCCGGCCGCACATTGGATTTAGAAATAAATACCTGGGGGCCTAAAATGGCCGCTTTATCAGAATCATAATATAAATCACGTTAAAAATTTAAAACTTAAGAGTTTTGTGTAACGGACGTAATGGACTTTGTGGTCATAACCGTAAAGACCATTTTAAGAATTTTTAATTTTTAACGTGATTCATATTATTATAATTCTGATAAAGCGGCCATTTTAGGCCCCTGTACACCGTGATGTCACCCGCCGTCTCTCTTTACTCGGCTCCTAAGGGTCGTAGCGTGATGTTAAACAGCCTATAACTTTCATCAAGTATCGGGCTATCAAATTATGCAAAAAACGAGTATTTCAAGATTTGCAGTGCCCGAGACAAGCGCGTTCAAACAAAAAAAAACTGTTTGCAAAAAAAATCGACTTTAAAAAAATACTTTATAACATAACATCACGACTGTAATCTCCGAAGGGTTAAGCAGAGGTATACCTATAGCCAGTTGCGTTTAAGTCCCATGTAATAGGAGGCGAGCCTTTTGAAAAAAACACAAAGTCTAAAAGTTACTTTCGGAAGTCGGTGACTTTGTTTGTTTCATTGACTTTTTTGCCACCAACTTCCGAAAGTAAAAATATTTTAGACTTTCATTAGTGTTTTTTTTTTTTTGCAAAAAGTTGTCTTTTTAATACACCACACAAATTCTTGTAGTGAATTTATTATTATTAAAAGTTATTAAGGTCCATCATGTCAACGTAGGCCAAGAAGAAAGAAAACCAAACTACTTAACCGATTTTGATGTCTATGAGACCAATCGGAAAGTATATCTTTTCACATAAAAAAAGATTTTTCAAATCGGTTCAGAAATCACGGAGTAATGAGGGAACAAACATAAAAAAAATACAACCGAATTGAGAACTTCCTCCTTTTTATGAAGTCGGTCAAAAACTGCTTCTGCTTTATGTATAATAATGATTTTAAAGGACAGTTTTATTGCTACAGAAGCAAGAAACTAATTAAATCTCAGAGTGCACTTCAAATCCTTTTCCAATAGCATAGCACTTACGTCATGAAATACCACTGGTATCGCTATCTATGCTAGTCCCGCGTCCGATTGTAAGTGAGATCCTAATTAGAGGCTCGTTGGATAGCCGCCATGTTGTTGAGCCAAGATATTGCCGCCATCTTGAAAGGAAGTCTTTACCCTGACACGAAATGAAGGAACTCGTCTTTCAAAGAAATTTTTCGCAGCAATTTGTAAAGAGAAATTAATAAAGTTTCAGCTACAAGACGTGATCATATTGCGTATTAATTATTTAGGTATAAAATTTTGTGTATAGTTACATCGTGGAGTAATTTCTGTATTAATTGATAGTTTATTCGTGTAGTAATCTGACAATATTACTCGTAATAGTACATTATGATTTATGTGCGGTAAGTTGAAAATTACAGCCGAGGCGATATTGCTAACCCGAGCCGTAGGCGAGGGCTGCAAGCAAGCAGAGGTTGCAATTATCAAAGCGCACGTATGTCATACGACGTTTTATAACATATTTGCGAGGAAATAAATAAAACTGCCTCTGAGACTTCTGGCGGTGTCGAATTAATACATTCATCATTACTTGACGACATTTTCAAATAAAAACAATACAGCGAAAAGAAAATGCGCGCGGAATAATTTTGACTTGTTCACAAATTAGCGATGCGCGCGCATCAGCGCTTCTTTTTGGGGCAAAGTTACAAAAAACAGCCAGTATTACTAATAAAGTAAATACATATTTGTGTGCTTTTGTTACCGATAAATGGTTGTAATTTATTGTCAAAATTAATTAAATTAAAGAATTAAATGTTTATTTATTTTATTTTATCTCCCAAAGTTAATTTTATTCATAATATGTTGACCACTTTTCTGACATAAAAACTCTTTGCTAAGATTACAAAAAAAAATCCGTTCGTTTTAGACGGAGCATCTTGATAAACCGTGCGTTTTACATTACATTACCGCACAAGTCCGTAATGAGATACAATACGATGTTGAAATTGGTGAAATAAGAGACCCTTTACGAGCAAATGTGTTATAAAATGTGTTTTAACAATTTCCAATAAAAGACCACGGCCTTTGCAGATAGTGATTATTTCATTAGAACGGCACTTGTGAAGATAAGATTTCTAATTTACCTACAAGTTAATTAAGTACAATTAATACTGCTTACAATTTATTGTGACTTCTCTCTGGTCTGGTCCGTCAAGATATCAAAAGTCTTTCAGTTTTTAGTCCAGACAAAAAGTAGGTTTACAGAGCAGGCTGTTAAGAACATAATGACACTTCTTTTGCTTATGACCCAAGCTTGAGGTCGTGTGAAAAAGTAAAATCATCAGTAGGTAGGTATAATTATGGACGCAAACTTCGTGACAATTCCACTACTAATGCTCTTGGTGTTTTTACTTTGTTCTAGAAAACCTTGAAAGCTATTTTGATCAAATGCCGTCATTAGCCAAATCGAGACTTTAAATAAAACTTTCCAGTGCTCATAATTATTTCAAGACATGCGCGAATTATCTACTGTTAAACTTTCATCAACACGTCGAGTTAATAGTAGTTTACATTCAAAGGATCGATTATTCAGGGTCTGGTACCGATGGCAATCGAAAGGTTTCGAGTGAAAACTCCTTATGGAGACGACTATCACGTACTGATCAATATTGAGGCCGCGATCACCGAGCTAGTATTTGAATACAAACGTTCCTTTACGGATGTGAGGATTCCGGACTGACAGGCCTCTCAAAAGAACTCACAAAAATTGGATTGAATTGTTGATCAAAGTTGGAAATTGGTATATTTATTTATTTTAGTTTGAATTGGGATGTTGTATTGTGTATTTACTTTGGATTTGTCGTTTATGTGGTAAGATTTCGTAAATATTTGTTCGTAGATTCAACGGTGCTTTATCTATACACCTACCAACTAGGGTCATATCGCCTGTTCGCGTCCATCGCCCAATTCGCGTCCATTTTACGGATCTCCCCGAAAATAAATCCTAGAAAAAAAAAAAACAAGATGTTTCGAACATAACTGAAAGTTAATCTTAAAATAGACTTTATAAAGAACACATTACATAAATTTTTCATAGAAATTAGTGCTGGGATATTTTTACTATCGCCGTCAAACTTGCCAACTGCACTAAATGGACGTGAACAGGCGAAATGACCCTACCTAACTATCAGTCTCGGTCAGTTATTTATTCTCAGAATCAGTAATAGATAAGTGGACATAGACATTTCTATTACATAGGTACGAAGATAACATTCCGATAGAAATAAATGTCTACTTAAGCCAAACAATATTATCTATGACAACAGAAAACGAATGTGTTTGCACTGCACTATACAGGGCGGTGTGTCATCGATTTATTGATAAGCCTGATATGATTTGACCCATATTTTTACAAGGGCACACCATGTTTATATTTTAGATAAATATTAAAAAGGTTAGGTAGGTACATTAAATATGAAATAGGTTATCTATATGGCACATTCGTTTTCAGCAAACATAGGTAAATCGCTTTAATGTAAATATTGACACGTTATTTTAAACAGGCAAACAGGGTGAAAGGTAATGTCCCCGCAATGTACACACGGCGATACATCAAGCTATTCATTTCCAGTATAACATGGCCTCGCCTTGTATAGATTTCCCGTACAATGAGAGATTCTCATAAACTGGTTATACATAACTTGATTGGTAGCCGTGCGTACTACCGAGTTCACTGATGGTCTGCCAAAGTGGCCATTCGTCAGTGAACTCGTACAATAAATTTGAGTCGATGAGATTACAGTCCTTCGATCTGGATTTGTGATGATGGCAATAGGCTCGCCCTCTATAACATAGGACTTAAAATAAAACAACTGGCGAAAAGGTACATCTCTGCCTAACTCTTCGAGGCTCACAAGCGTGATGACGTAATGTCTAGTAAGATCCATTCGTAAACACGTTTGAAGGTGAGAAGGTGATACGAACAGGATCATAACGAGATTTACTATCTCTAAATGACTACATCTAAGTAGGTAATTTGTTGTGACAGATGTAACAGGTGAATTTTACATAGAAAAGATTTAATATTAGCAAGAATTGATAGCTGGTGTTCTCTAACAAATAACGTCAAAGAAAGTAGGTACCTATGCACTTTTCAAGAATACGAGAAAAATTACAATAGATACCTACTTAACTAAACCAAACAAAAACTTTCAGACAATAGCTAAGATTGCCTTCATTTCTTAGGAGCGTTAAAGTCGTACGGCATTTCATACAAACTTTCAAGTATTTTTTTCGAAATGACTGAACCGATTTTAATGAAACTAATTTAATTTTAGATTTTCCATAGAAACAGAAATTTCCAAATATCTTTTTTTTTTTTAAAGACATTTCGAAAAGTTCTCTCTCAAATTTTTAGACATAATTATGTATCCTGCTTACGCGTATGAAGTTTCATTAAAATCGGTTCAGTCATTTCGAAAACTAATTACTTGAAAATTTGTATAAAATGCCGTACGACGTTAACGTTCCTAATTGAATTAAATCAACAAAAGTAAAACAAAACATTTAATCTGATTAAAAGTAATTAAAAAATCGTTCATAATTCTACTTAGTACTCTCGTAATTACTGTCCCAATGATTATTTTATTATGAGTCAGTTGAAGGTCAAGGTGCGTCATTCCGACGTGTTAGAGATCGCTAAGATTAGCAGTGACGCATTAGAGGATAGGCCCGGTCACTACCCTCAATGGAAATAGCGTATTCTTACCTTCTAACTTATACAGCTGCTATGCGGTAAAAGGATGGGTATGACAAAAACGGGGGGTTTTCGAAAGGATAAGGAAATATACAAGGGTTTGTTTGGATGTTGAAATATTATGGCACGATTTTCCTTTACGTTTTTGTAAAAAAAATGTGCATTTGTGGAGCTTCACGTTCAGAAAGATTATAGGTATATTTTCCTTAAATATTTCCTCAGAAACGTCTTCAAGGAGTTTCTCATATTTTTTGCCAAGCCATTGATGTGATAAATCTAGCAAGGCATGCCAATAAAAAAGATACACACTCTCATAAAATGCCACTCTAAAGAATTTCAACAAAGCCGTAAACGTTCAAATCTTTAAAGAGGTTCCTTCCCCACTCCATAAACGAGAAGCGCGAAGGTATATTTTTCAATGGCAACCCCAATACACGGACTATTTTACGTCGGCGCAGTCAGCTGCACTCTTTCGAGCCGAACCGGCTTTATAGGCTTTCACGCGACAGAACAGGGCCTTTCTTACTCCTACATCGTGAGGGCAATTCTATTGAGTGTCGGGAAGCTCATTGTGGCTTTACTTCAATGAACTGCACTCTGCCAGTCAATAAAGTTGGAGCAAGCTCGGAAACATACGGCCTCACTATGAATACAACTTCCTATACTATACCTATAGTGTTTCAACTTCGCACATGTTAACCTAAGACCTACGTTGGACTGGAAATAAACCACGTTCTACAGTTAAACTGAATTGGACTCGAGGAAGGGAAACCATTTGACTTGTTGTTTCCCCTTTATGACGTGCAGAAACCCCGTTTTTTTTGTAGATCCCAGGAACTTAGTTGCTTTTTGCGTTTCACACAATTCGCTGTTATATCACGTACACACGTAGCCGCGGAAGCTCCCGGCTGCCGGTTCTACGAATAGTCTTTTGTTATTATTTAATGTTTCACGTTGTTCTGGGCTCTCTTTGTTGGTTGCGTAAATTCTAATTAGTCGTTGTTGTTGACATCATAAAGAAAAGCATCACGACTGGGCCAAATTTAATTACAAGTTTGTTTGTGGGGCGTACGGACGACTCGGACATGGGACGGGAATTTACGGTGTTTCATTTCCGTTTGTATACCGTACTGAATGAACAAATACAAACAAAACGACTCAAAGTTAGGTAATACTATGTATTTTGTGGGGTCATTAACGTAAACTAACTTATTTACTTGAATACTAACGAAGAGTACCAACACTGATGATTCTCGGAGTGTAAGTGGCTGCAAATACTTATGAATATTCAACACACGCTCAGTCGCTCACTATGTGAAGTTTTTGTTTAGAAAATAATTCTTTGACTCCCGAGGAATATCATTTGGAACAGAAACATGAAATATTCACAAGGTTCTTTGTCTCAAAAATTGTGAAACTTGACGGCAAACTTGGAGATTTACAAGATAAAGGAGTGAAATGTTCGTAATGAAATGAAATTTGTTTGAGGTACACCAGCGGGGCAGCTTTCAGCTCTGTTGAATAGTTAAATACCTAATACAAACGCTTAAATACCGAGCCCATGTACCTACGTAAAATTTGTACAACGAGAGCCTGTTTACAATTTCGTTAGAAGCGGTGTGGGAATCTTCTAACACATTTTCACATTTAATATTATATCTTGTATGGAAGATCTTCATTTGTTTTATGAGCGTTTATAACTCTACTTGGAGATTTTTCTTTTTGTATTACTTAACATTCTTGTTTATCTCATGTCATTAATTATTGTAGAAGCTCTGAATACTGGTTTTGGAGGAGAAAGACAAAACTAATATTCCTATCTTATCTGTTATTACAATGTATTTCAGCGTTATCTAGCTTATTTTATGTAGGTTAATATACTTATACTAGGTTGTTTACAGCTGGCTGAACTAATTTTGGATATAAGCTTGCGATCAACGACCGATTCGTAATTGAGCTTGGTTCTGTTTGACTAGCCGATCCTAGCTTAACTGAGTTTAGGTTGGTTGGGTTACTAACTTAGTCCGAGGGTTAACTAGGCCGACACAGGCAGGGTTAGATACTATCAAATATCTGTGGACTAACAGATTCGAGTAAATGAACGAAATTTTGTCAGAGTAGTAGAAAGTATTTGATCTGTTTAGTGCAGTGATAGTCAACTTGTGGGTCGCGACCCCCTGGGGTGTCGCGAAGCCTCCATCGCAAGAGGTCGCGAAAATTACTTCAGTACAATAACAGTAAAGTTAAAAAATACGAATGTATAAAAAAAAACTAGCTTGAGCCCGCGGCTTCGCCCGCGTGGAGGTCGGTAACTATCCCCACGGGATCATCTACCGGCATGAAAAGTTTTGTATGTGTTATTTCACGTTATTTATAAACTTAAGAGGGCCCTTCCCGGCGCGTCTATCGTCAACGCGAGCATGGTCAAAAAGCTTGTTGTTTCATCCAGAGCCACAGCGGTGATTTTCTTTCAATTCCCCCGTCTTACCCCGCCCCGACCCCGCACAACTCGTCTCCCACGCACTTCATACCGCCTAACGCGATGACATTGAACGAAAAATAGTATTCGAAAATTTCTTAAACTTGTTCCAGGAAATACGTGTTTTTGAATAAGTCTTACCAGTGTGTGAACTAAATATTTGTCATTAAGAATCAACATTACATGTGCAAGGTTTCTATCGAAATGTTTTCTTTATTTTTACAGTTTATGAGTACATTATGAACGGCCAAAGTTCAGGTAAAATTTGTGCAAAACAACAATTTTTGGAGGCTTATACTGAATTTGTTTCTACTTTTTTTATTTTTTGCAACCATAGAAACCTAGATATAGTTCACAAAATACCTATTAGTTGAAAAAAAATCAAAGATATTTGTGTAACAACGGCATAATCACGTACGAGCGTTTGTATGAAAAGTATGACGGGTTGGCCGCTCTTAACGGACTTGGGCGAATCCAAGATCGTTTAGTAGTTTTAACGTGAAAGAGTAATAAGAAACATCCATCTATCCATCCACACAAACTTACGCATTTATAATATTATATAATATATTAAGTAAGATGTTTACTAAAGGATAGAATAAAAACATGTGTATAGTCACACAAATTAATAAAAATAAAAACTTATGAGTATTCGTCCATCTTAATGCGAAGGTTGCGCTTTTTTATTATTAAATAATTTCTCCCATTGTGGATCCATTTTTGCATCATTGAGAAATAAATCGTTTTCCAATTTAAATAAAAAAAGTGTGTTAATTTAATAATCTTCCGAATCCATTATTAATTATGCAAATGCATAAACTGTTGTATGGATTGAATATTTGTAACATAAAATACATGAAAAAATAGCGAAGGGTCATGGTCGCGAAATATTTTTTAATACTAAGGGGGTCGTGTCATGCAAAAGGTTGAACAACACTGGCTTTAGTGCATGAAATAAAATGAAAAAAGGTTTGTTAAAACAGTTCAGTTCAGCTTCGTCCTTATTGTTGTGGCTAGTTAGAACCTAAAACTAATTGTGTCACGATAGTGGAAGGTCAAAGAGTTCAGAATGATATCTCTGCAGAATGAAAAGTTTATTTCTTTTGAAGATCGAATACAGCCGTCCTTTTTTTACAAAATCATTTTTTTAACATTCTTGGATTTAGATACGACTACTTTCTTTCTATGTATAAAGGAGATCGGACCCTACAGTCTGAATACTATTAATGGGACGTGTGCGATCACCTTAAGAAATGGCAACCTGTTTCCATACAGGTGAACTTTCCCGACATAACTATTTGAGTGAGAAATATCGGACATCATACTCTCACGTTTTCCAGTAATTATAATGATAACTATTATGTCTAATTGTACGTTAGTAAGTACATCAATTGAGAACAGAAAGACCGAATAAGCTACTTTTTGAATTAGGTTTTTTACAGATAGAAAAATTTGGAAAAGTTCAGCCGAATACTTCTGATGTCGAAGTGCCTTCAAAAACTAAAAGACAAAACATCTTAAATCAAAATCAGATAGAAGAAGACCATGCATGAAGTGATTAATAGTAAAGCTTCCACGTAAAATTGTATGTTGTGCATGTTAAGTACCTATAAAACGGGATTCCCACATCGTTCTCTAACCGCGATGAACTAAGTAATATTCAGCACTATGATCTGACATACACAACGCGAAAACAAATGAAGTATGAATAAACAGAGAATAAAGTTCAGTGCACTTTGCGCTGCAGCCAACAACAGGTAACAAATGTAACAGATAACAGCGTAATGTTTTATTTCAGGAAATTAGTTTAGAGTTCAGGGGGTTACCGTGGTTATTCCAGTGTGGTAAAGAGACAGAGCTATGCAGGTCGTCTAGCGCCATCTCTTTCCCACACTGGAATTACTCCTGCTTTAAGATGTCACGGTAGGCCACCAGGGGCCTTAGTCTGCTATTGCAATAGAGTCAGAATGGTCTATAATTGATTTAATAAGGCCCCTAGCCCACGGCGTATTGAAGCGCGTTCGAAACTCGTTTGACGTGCGTACAAAGGGTAATTCGTCTGCGCGGGGCCTTATTAAATCAATGATAGACCATTCTGACACTATTGCAATAGCAGACTAAGGCCCCAGGGGGTTAGTGGTTATTCCAGTGTGGGAAAGAGACAGAGCTATGCAGGTCGTCTAGCGCCATCTCTTTCCCACACTGGAATTACTCCTGCTTTAATATGTCACGGTAGGCCACCAGGGGGGTTATTATGACGTCTTAAAGCAGGAGTAATTCCAGTGTGGGAATGAGACAGAGCTATACAGGTCGTCTAGCGCCATCTCTTTCCCACACTGGAATTACTCCTACTATAAGACGTCACGGTAGGCCACCAGGGGGGTTATTATGACGTCTTAAAGCAGGAGTAATTCCAGTGTGGGAAAGAGACAGAGCTATGCAGGCCGTCTAGCGCCATCTCTTTCCCACACTGGAATTACTCCTGCTTTATCGTGCGACGTCATAGTAGGCCATCAGACAGTAATCCTATAAAATGGTATAGAGCTTGTGGATCGTTAGCAACGCTTGGTTTATGTATGACTTTGAATCTGGTATTTTTTATCTGTATTTATGATAATGGTAACATAACATTACGCCTGTAATCCCCGACGGATTAGCAGAGGTGTACCTAATAGTACACCCACATTTCGGCAGTTATGTTTAAGTACACTAGTAGTCTACTTAGTTTTTAAGGATTATGTTACCTATTAATAAGAGCCTCAACTCGAATTAAAGATTTTGAATTCGAATTAGTCCCATGTAATAGGGGGCGAGGCTATTGCCATCAACCTGGCGCAAATCCAGCTTCCGCGGCTGCTACTGAGAAATTTCTGATAGAAACACTCAATTACACTTAGCCCGATCTGGGAATCAAACCCAGGACCTCATGCTTGGTAGTCGCGCTTGCAACGACTAGACCAACGAGGCAGTTTATGATAGTGATGTATTGTATAATTGGGTTCGGACTCGAGACTTAGGTATCTCGAGTTCGAACCCAAGACACGCCTCTGAGTTTTTGGATTCATGTGCGTATTGTATGGTTATAACTTGCTTTGGTGAAGGAAAACATCGTGAGGAAACCAAACCAGCAAGCCTAAGGGATATTTCTCGACGGCATGTAATGCCAAGTCAGAGCTCCTAACAAAAAAAATAACAAAAACTCTGATGTAAAAACTCTGACACCAGTTAAGGCACAAATCACACGAAAAAAAACAGTACAAGTATGAAAAAGATTAGTTGGAAATATGTTCGGAAATTATTAGTGGGTAATTAGTAATTGCTAATTAGGGATATGAATTTATAATCAGTTATGTCAGGTGAAAGCCAGAAAAGGTAATATAGTTATACCTCATCTTGCTATATGCAGTAAAAGATAAAATCGGTCGATTTTGTTGTAACAAAATGTAAATAATAAATTGCAGGCATTGTACACTTTGTTTTTCTCACTAATAAAGAAAAATACGAAGGATAATCAAAGAAGGGAGTTAGTCGTTAAATTAATTTCTTAATAAACTGAGTTTGTAGAGGTTCTAGAAAATTAAAAAGGGTTGAAAGTACCTACGGTATTTTTCCTAGTCAGAAATTTATTTTTTGTTCGCAGTGGTTGGGTATGTTATGATACGGCTTTAACAAAATTCAAGTATTGACTCGATTTTATTTTGTAGGCTTAGCATAAATTCTCAACTTTCTTTCTATAAGAAATACCTAGCGAATAAAAGTGTTTAGGTATCAATGGTTTAGAACTGAGACAAAAAAAGAAAACGATACCTGCTTCTATTTTAAGTAATTATTTAAAAGATCATTAACCAGTCACATATAAATAAATTCTGACATAAAATACTGAACTTAGGCAGCATTTGAATAATAAAAACTAGTTATAAAGCAAACACTTTTCTAACACCTGTTCACACAGAGGAATACAGAATTTATTTATAATAGCTGTTTCCCGCGACCTTCGTTGGCGTGAAATTATTATAAAAAATAATTTTTTTTTTTTTAAATATAAAATAATACTTTCCTTTTTTAATCGAATTTTTTTAAAATTTCATGGTTTTTTTTTTTTGCACGGAACCCTAATGTTTTTCTAAAATAAAAGTAGCCTATGTTAGACCTTATCAGCAATAGGTATAAGAGTTTTTACTCGCATATTGCTGATAAGGTGCATAGTCCCGTCAAAATCAGCCATTTCGGAGATTAGCCGAAACAAACAGAAAGACAAAAATTGAAAAACACGTATTTTTGTTATAAGTACCTTAAATACTTTCATATGCCAACAGTTAAATGCTGTTATTTTGATATTACAAACAGACGCTTCAATTTTATTTATTTGTCTAGATTTTTTTCTATTTTCTACAACCTACTATCATCATTATGATCTTTCGCAGCTTACGCCATCCACTGCTGTGTATAGGCCTTATCCCTTGCACAATATAAAAAAAAAAAAAAACTACAAATTCCCTGGCCTGCGCAAGTCGCATCCAAATCTTCCCCGCGATTTTCTGTAGATCAATTATATCATCATTTGCTTAGCTATAGGTCTCGATTTCGCACCCAAGGCACGCATCTCTAATTTTTGGGATTTATGTGCGTATTGTATAATAATCACTTGCTCCGGTGAAGGAAAACATCGTGAGGAAACCAGCATGCCTGACAGATATTTCTTGACGGCATGTAAAGCCAAGTCAGAGGCCTATTGGGCGGCATAAAAACTCTGACACCAGGTTAGGCACTAACCACACGAAAAAAAGAAGATCTGCTTAGCCTTATCCCAGATGGGTCGGCTTCCAGTCTAACCAGATGCACATTTTACATGGAGCGACTCTCTATCTGTAGATCTATATGTCGTGCTGGAAGAATTGTCTCCAATGGTTGGTCTGTAGCCCCTACAGAACCGCAGGAGCAAACTTTTCCTGTTATGTCCAATCTAAACTATTTTATTTACTACAAAATACTTATGTTACACTACTAAACAATGTTATAGTAAAATACAATCTTCTGTCATGAAAGAGAAGGTGAAGGAAATTAGAACGTTGATCCCAAGAGATGGGCTCAATTAGGATTAAAGATCAAGGCAATATTCGTGTGCTTATCGTGAGTAGGTCCTGGCTTATACAGGAATATAATCTATAATAAAATAATTTAATTTAATTTAATCAATTCTAATACTAGTTTTAATTAAATTTATTCCAATTTAATCAATTCTAATTTAATTTATTTTATTCAAATTTAATCTATTTTAATTTAATTCAATCTATGTTATTTTAATTTAATGAAGTGTAATCAATTTAAATTTATTTAAATAGTTTTTATTTTTTCCAAACAGTGTATTTCTTGCTTTTATTAATTATTTAATTGTATAATTGTTTGCGCATAATGTAGTGCATGCTGTGCTTTTCTGTAAGTGATGAGGCGCTTAGACTTAAGTTTGCAATGTACGAATTATAATGTAGCAGCGTACTCATTGTTGAGAAGCCTTAAATAAATAAATAAATAAAATACAATTGTGAAAATTATTTTCGCCGTAAAACCACCGCCGTGCATTTTCGTGGCTAATTTGGTAGGAACATGTTTGAAGTAACGAAGATCTTATTTTATTACTTGCAATATTTCTTGAATGCGACGTTTAGAACTTATGTTCTAGGCATGTCATTAATCAACTTGTATGAGTCAATTAAAGCGAGGAGACCGTATAAACAATTGAACAATGACTTCAAGAAAAACATCAAGTAGATTTTAACTGTTCCGTGCTTTCTATGATGATAGGAAATGTTTAACTAATCTATACAAATATATAAAATTGAACTGTCTGTTTGTAATATTAAAATAACAGCTTTTTACTGAATGCAAATGAAAATATATACGGCACCTAGGTATAACAAAAAATCATGTTTTTCAATTTTTTGTCTGTTTGTCTTTCTGCCTGTTTGTTCCGGCTAATCTCGGAAACGGCGAGACGGATTTTGAAGGGGCTTTCGCTGGAAGATAGCTGATATTATAAGGTCTAACTTAGGCTATTTTTATTTTTGAAAAATAAGTAGGGTTCCGTGCAAAAAAATTTAAACCTTGATCTGTTAACAAAATCAGATTCAAATAGGGAAGTAATATTTTTTATAATAATTTCATTTTTATTATTTAAGGTCGCGGGCAACACGAATATTATATTAGTAAACTAGGTTCATGAGCGGATCGATACATTTCGTGTAATTTAAGTGAATTCGCAAAAGATCTCTTAACTTAGTTTGTTGTTTAATAATGTGTGCAATAATGTGGTATAGGATAGATAATTGTGTACACAGATAACCTACCGGCACCAAGCGGTAACCTTCCGGTACCTATTTCAGGCACATTTTTTTTTTATTATTTGTTTTAGAACTTGTTAATTAATTTGTATTAAACATTTGTGTTATTCATACTAGTTGATAGCCACGCTATCGAATTAGGTTAAGACCTGTAATGATAGTTTTATGTCGAAAATAAATAAAGAATAATTATAATTAAAAAGTTTTGTTCTATGAGTATGAAACAAAACATCTTCTCATTTAATGTTCAAAGTGATCGATCAATTTCTCATATTTAAATGAAAAAGAACATATATTATGTGTATGTTTTATGTCCCAACTTGTTCAAAAACAAAATACATAAAACAATAACGATAGGTATAATCTAATCAATCAGACAAATGAAAGTAGAAAAATAGGTGAACTCTAGGGCTATAATTAATTGAACTTCCATTCAATATCGATGAACTAGGTGAGTGCTAACATGATATCGATAAACATAATTTAAACGTGCCGATGTATCGATTACCGGTCGATTCTCGCAATATTTTCGTAACTCGAGAAGAAGTTTATATGCAGATAGTATACTATCTCGAATGCGATTAGATTATGGCATGCTGCAGTCGATATAAGTAGTTTGTCGTGACAATGTTGTGAAAGTGACAGACGCGTAACTACCTTCGGATTAAATTTCTTTGACATCTCTATTGATGAGAAGTGAGTGGATGTGAGAGTGTGGTCTTTATCTTTACAATGGTGGTGTAGGTCTGAATTAGAAACTAGATATCATAATTATTATTTGTGCTACTGTTACGGGTAGTAACTGCCTCGTTGGTCTAGCTGTCGCTAAGCATGATGCCCCGGGTTCGATTCCCGGGTCGGGCAATGTGTTATTGGGCGTTTCCATTAGGAATTTCTCAGTAGCAGCTACAGTCTGGATTTGTGTCCTGTTGATGTCAATAGGCTCGCCCCTATTACATGGGACTTACACATAACTGCCGAACTGTGGTTGTACTATCCGGTACACAACTGCCTAACACTTTGAGGATTATGTAGGCGTGATTTTATGTTATGTTGGTTACGGTTAGTTTGAAAAGGGAAGACTCTGATTTGAATAATGTTAATAACATAATTGTCTAGAAAAAAAAAAGAATACAAAATTGTATTTATTTGTAATAAATTATTTGTATTTGTCTGGTGATCTAATATCTACCAATCTGCATTGGGACCAAAATATATATATATATAATAATATATATATATAGCTCTACAAGTTCATATAATTACATTCAATAGCTATTTCATGAAAAAGTCACTCTTTGAGATTATATGAACTTGGAGGGTTGTACTGATGATTTGAATGATTATAATTCTGTAACTCCATAAGTGTTACTGGTGCGATTCATATTTTCACCAATATACAACCTGACACTGACCTGCAAATTGCAATAAACGTAAGAAAATTTAAATTTCGCGGGCTACCTTTGCGCATCCACCTTAAAGCACGAGTAATTCCAGTGTGGGGAAGAGATGGCGCTCGACGACCTGTATAGCTCTGTCTCTTTCCCACACTGGAATTATTCCTGCTTTAATACGTTTGAGGGAATAACACTTGACTCGGCTGCGATAATTTACAGAACGGTTTGTCTCTTGGATAAATGCACAGTTTTTATCTAGGTAGCATTATCTATGACGTAAGCGAAGTTTGTACTAAAGACATGCCGCCATTTATTTGTATTTCTCGGATTATGTTTAATATGTGTGGCATTGATGTTATTTTCCTTCACGACGCGATCAAAAGGCCGACTTACGGGAATCGACGGCTCCATTCAAACCGCAACAACAGTCGACTATGACTTTGTTCTAAGAGAGAAAGCATCGTAAATCCATACACAAATAATATTAAGTCTCTGCAACGTCCTTTACGAAACCGAGAATGTTCATAGTTACATACCCGTTAGGCGTAAATCATGCATTTCCCGACACTGCACACCACAGAGCGAGGTCGTAAATATTTGTGAAGATATCTAACTTATTTTAATACTTAGTACACAGATACAAGGTGACAAATAGTTTGTCCTAGTTCACAACAATGGAGTAATGACGGAAATATTCTAAGCGTAGTGTTAAAGCAGACCCCGACCTCAAACGCGTACCTATTTGTATAAAAAGTTTCGATTAACCCTCTAAGGAATTACTTTACACGAAAGCTTGGAGTTCCAAAAGTAATTTGGAACGAATTATGGTTGTTTGACAGAGGGTGACCTTTCACGGTTGCCAGATTCCAAAATGTTTTTTATATTCTTCGTGGGTCAGTTGTAAAATGTGGTAAAGTAGTTCAGAAGTCTCCGAGGTTAACCCCTGGGGCAGATATGGAGCTGTGAAAGACGAAAGGTCTCTAAAGGTGTGAAAAGGCTTTTACAAGGTTGCCATTCCGTCAACGACACTTCGGTCGTTAGGCGTCTCATGATACTCTCGAGTTCTAGTGATACTTTTAAACTTACTCGTAAGCGCAATGTATTATAAAATTAACATTTTATGTTCAAAAGCTTTTGTTATACAATCTTTTCCTCACTGCGGACACTATCTTTAGCTGAAGAAAATAGTTTTAAGATAAAGCATTTTTGTATACCGGACATCCCTTTTAAGGAAAGGTGCTTTTTAAGCAGACAGAACCAAAATACTTAAAAATGTCTCTCGTATTTTTGGTTGAAAACACATTTTTTTAAGTATTGTGTGGAATTTTATTCCATATACTAGCTGACCCGCGCAACTCCGCAACAACTGCTCCACTCCTATTGGTCATAGCCTCATAGCGTGATGTTATACATATAGCCTATAGCCTTCCTAGATAAATGGGCTATCCAACAATAAAAGACTTTTTTAATTCGAACCAGAAGTTCCTGAGATTAGCGCGTTAAACCAACCAAACAAACTCTTAGTATAGATATAGATTTTAACTCCAATTTTCGAGATTTCAGAGTGACCATTTTGAAATGACGGTTAAAGTTTATGCTTACTTGTATATTTTGATTTGAAGATAAAACTAAGTTACATTACACGAAAATTTTATACCACTTAGGTTGATATCAGAAGTTGACAAAACGGTACCCGGTATTTTATCCCATAACCGAGAGGTTCCGTTTTCAAATAAAATGTAATGACTCCGGCCATCTTGTACCTAAATCCGTTTTAACAAATTCCAATAACATGAGTATTGATTAAAAATTACCTGATTATTGCCGATTTGTCATCGAATTCTTAGTTCAGTAACTTGTATAGTTGTAATATAAAATTTATAATAGCATGGTAGTAATATGTTTTGATGTGGGAAATATGATAATTTTAAATGGTAATCGGATTTAATCTATCATTGATAATAATAACTTAAGCTATCTTTATGTGTGAGTGGGCCACATTATTAAAGGAAACGATATGCTAGTGCAAATAAATACGATCAGTATAGTTTGCTGTTGTTTGACTGAACATAAAATGATTAAGATACTCGTACTACGTAATGAGATGCAATCATGGAACACAACAACATAGGTAGATAACAAGGTATAAAAACCAGGTAAATAAGTACCCATCAAATATGGAAAAACCCGTATAAGATGTATTTAACTACGTGAAGTAATATGAGTACCTAAGTAAAACCCACCTAAGTTACAAATAAATAAAAAAACGTAAGCATCTTGCGCAAAAACTTAACTATGCATTTTTTGCTGTTGGACTACTTGACACGAAGATCAGCTTATCATGTAATACAACATGTATTTATATGCAAAACAGATACACATAATCGTTGATTAATTACGAAATAATCTAATTAGAATGATTCACGCAATGAAGCTCATAATATCACAGAGTTCTACAAACTTGATTTAGCACGAAGAGTCGGATTACGTTTTGTACTATGATTACCATCACCCTAGTAATCCCTGGAGGGATAAGCATGAGAGGTGTGTTCACCCAAGTTTCTCTTTAGTAATTGTAGCCTGTACGATCGAAGCCTGTAATTGCCAAAACCAAGAGCGTATATCCACACTCGTAAAAGTAGAAAAAGTATTTATTAATCATAAGTTTATTATGCGTAGCAAACTTATTAGTAAGTATATCGATAGTTATTTAATGCGGCTCATTTAGTTCTTAATTATTTTTTTGAGAACATAAAGTAAATAAAAGCTCATTACACTAAACAGATTTTTTTTAAATAATTTATTTAGGATTAAAAATATTCATTAAAAGTTATTCCTATCGAAATATGATTAAAAAAAAACTGAAAATATAGTTAATTATCACCATGTACTTATGTCTTAAGCTTATTTTAAGATGACCCTTTGATTCATGTCTTGAAAAAAGTCAAGTTGTACAAAATAATAATAATAAAATGACAACTTAAAACTAGTCTTACTTACATACCTCAAAGTATCTCAAAGTTAGACTCGAATCGTGCAACACTTAACAAGTTTTGTAACACAAAAGTTGAAAGTCACGTGGCCACTTAAACACTGAACTTATATTAATTCGCAATAACACTTTATTTTTAATAAACAGTTCACTTATCAGAGCTATGTGTGCATATCACGGTATCTTCTCACTGAGACGGAACGTTCACTTCGATGGGAACTCTCCACGGAACTAAAGTTATTTTGTCGACACCGCGCGCGGTCGTACCAACGCGACCGTATCGCTGATCACCTAGACACTATCGACACACAAACTTTACATTGCTGTCTCACTAACACTATCCACACTAACACCCAGACGAAAGTATGACATGGATAACGTTTTAGGAGAGGTCTCAGAGGATAAATTTTACATTAGTAAAGCAAACGTCGTCTGAGTTGAGATACGTTGTCAGTAGGGATTTCTCGCACGTGAACAAATTTGATCCAAGAATGAGATTATAATATCCAGGTGATATTGGGGAGACGTGAATTTTCTCGTAGACGGCTTGTCAATAAATAGAAATGGGAGAATTTTCGCCATTTTCGTGTGATGTAGGAAGATGCTACACGTAGGTTAGGTAGGGAATTTTGAGATGAGTATGAAATAGGTAAAATACGTTTTAAATTTTATTAAAGTGATACTGTTTTCACTTTTAGCTACGGAAATAAAAGACTTTTCCTTTGATAAGATGTCTCTTGAAGATATTAAAAACGTATTTAATAAAACTGATACGGAATACGAACGAAATAACGTAACTTGTAATGAATTGTCAATAACAAAAAAAGAAAAATGTTAATTATGTAGTAGAAAAACAGAGAGCTAATAAATCTCAGTAATACCGGACTATTTTGCTGTTGGCTTTGGAAACTGGTTGAAACTTAGGCTATAAGAATATTTCTAGTTCGTTAGTCCAGACATCTACAATAGTTCTATATATGTATATAGACTAGGAGACTAGTTACAAATACTTGCGTAGTTCAAAGATCGAAAACACATTAACCAAATCAATTGCAGTACAAATTAACTTAAAAAAGTAACTAAATATGATCAGATTTCAATCTTATTATCAGGCTAAATCGAAAGCTTTTCCAGATCATATGAAAAGGCTACTGTCATCCATCCATCATAATCTAAGCACGAAGATCTAAAAGTAGATCGGTGTTAAGTTTGTACCTAAGTACGGTCGGCGTCAAGTTACCACAAATTGACAATTTTTCTCATTCGATTTTGAACGTAACTCTCAACATTGTTATGGTTTTTGGAGAAATTTGACAGTTTGTGTTAACTTGATATACTGGCTACTGTATAACGATACAGTTACCTACCTATTCCTAGCGATGACGCATCCAGTACCACTTACCAGTGTAGCATTTGCATTACGTTTTGTTTACAGATTTCCATTAAAGAATCACGAAAACATTAAGGCAATGTGACACAATGTTTCGCTAACTCATCAGTCCACGGACATAGAAACCAATTCAACTTGGCACCCGGCGAAATATGGAACTAAGTTCAAACGCACTCATTTTGACATGCTTTTGTTTTTGCCTTTGCATGGAGCGCCACCGTAAACAGTCAAGTTTTTCTGGTTATCGACTGGATTGTATTCTTGGTTAGCACAGCAATGTTATTCCATTTGAAACGTGTCCAGTTTCGTTTCGTGAGAATATAATGCAGGCAAACATTCATAACTTCCAAGTTAAATTGTTCAAAGTACTCCGAAGCATACCGTAAAAGATTTCGTTATTGTAGTAAACAATTAACACATACCAAATTTAGGACCGGTTCTATAAAGAACAATGTGTTTTCTCAACGATTTTTTGTAATTGACATGGTTTAAAATAACTTAGTGGAAATTGCAAAAAAGATAACCAAGGCTTTGTTTTTATGTAATGTCCACATCTATTGGGGCTGGTCAACACGTGATGATGATGTCACTCTATTCATTGTTCATTTAAAAATTATCTTAAGAATTACCAAAATATTGTTAACAAAAACTTTCGGCTAATTAAGTGAAGGCCCCTATAATTAACCGAAAAACATTACCCAATGTTTAACAGCAATCATCTTTAAAATCGATGTCAAAACGCAACAGAATGACCCTTCCAATTCGTAACACAAAACCTACAAACCCAAATTGAAAGGTTATTTAATTACCATAAACAAAAAAGTAGAAAAAAAAACAATTTTCACACATGGCCACCATGTGAGGCGACGCGTACATTTCCCTTCAGAGAAATATGGGACAAATATAAAGGGAAAATAAAGGCTTATTGAGTTCAGTCTTCCGTTGAGTGGGGTCAGTCACTTCCTGGAGTGTCAGGGGAACGGCCGGCAAATCCGATTACCTGTATATCGATCCAGCTTATTCTCCCTTCTGCATTTTACGTACACTCATAGCTTATTTTTAGTCGAATTTCGTAATCATGTTACTTAAACTTACGAAATAGTAGGCTATGTAAACAATTGGTAAAACAAACGTTTCAGTGAGTACTCTAGTTTTCAGCAGGTGCTGATTTTGTAAACGGTTATGTTTATAAGAATGGGAGTTAATTTAAATAAGCACTTTAATTCGTTGGACATGACCGTAATGTTTTTCAAAGGCATTTGCCATTTACCAAATCGCACTGGGCCCGCGCGGTGGACTATAGCCCACTCCTTCTCATAGAGAGTAGACCTGTGTTGTGTCCCAGCAGTGGGAACAACATAGGCTGAATATGATGGACGGTAATGTCTTTCTATATCTTTGACAGTCGTTACTCTGTCTGTCTCTGTCTGATAAAAAGTGATACCAAGGGATGCCGTATATCGTTATGAAGGTCAGATAGGCAGTTCTATGTAAAATACTGATATTCAGCTCCGGTTAGACTGGAAGCCGACCGCAACATAGCCGGGAAAAGGCGAGGCAGCTGATGATCTGTAGCTATAATAATGTTGTATTTGATGGGAAATCTATGTATAAATTTCAGGATCAATATAATTCACATTAAGTTGGAGGCGAAGTTTTTACGATTCTGAAAGTAGCTATGGAAATTGTTTTCTTTTCAGTTTTCGAATGAGTTTTCCCTCTTTTACTGCTGTTTTACTACTGCTGAGACCTACCCACCTTATCCGCATTGCTAACTTTATATCTTTTTAATTACGTAGCGTTGACAACTTGACAGGTAACTCCTTTAAAATAAAACTTTTTCAGAATTACCCAACGTCTTTAATAGTAGCTCCTCTACGAGTTCGTAGCCATCTGCCTCTATTTTGACACCTGTTACGCGGTTAAACGCACTTTGTAGCATCAATGTCCCTATTCATAACCATTCACGCCCATGTTTGTAGTTACATACGTGGTTATACCATACCATAAGCGTGAAATATTATTCCACTTACAAGTTTTGGACGTGTCGTAATAACTCTGATATGTTTACGAGGGCAGTCGTTTGTCTAGTCCAAAATAGATACTTTTTACTGCACACTATTGTTGGAGTTTTCGTGATCGTAAGCTATAAAAACGAAACCGTGACTTTATGGTAACCCTGAACCGAGAAGGTACACCGAGCCACCGAGCTGCTGAGCTCAAGCATTTGACTTATAAAAATGCACAAAATATACCTTTACAGATGTAATCTTTATAGAAGATCATCGCCGTTGAATATTTTAAAAGTTGCATGTGTATCTTTTTAATTTATTTTGTTTGTTTTCCGATAGGACCTCTAATTATTTAATTATGTGGTTTAACGATGTCAAAACACGCAGTCAATGACCGTCTTCTAATTTAATTTATGTTTATTAGCACATTGAGTCGAGATGATATAAAATTGAAATCGGTTTTATTTTTTGCAAAAAAGTTTTTTTATTTTCCATTTTTAGTTGTAATGTCCTATACAAATATTTGCGCACTGCTCCAATGAGACAGCGGGGTACCGGAGTAAATGATAATATCATCGAGGTATATGTTACCGGCCAAACCCGATTTCAGGCCAAACTAGGGATCATCACAAAAGAACAATCATAGAGCACCCGACTAAATGGGTTAGGTTAGGTTAGATTGGTGACCAACCACGCGCGAGCAGAGCGAGCGCTACATCCAAGTTGGGCGCAGTTTAATTGCTTTGTTTGGGTTAGTGTATCCTGATAAGATAGACCAGTAAACCGGTTTGGCCTAGTGCAAACTAGTTTGGCCTGAAATCGGGTTTGGCCGGTAACATATACATACAATTTTTTGAATTTTTGTTTATTTTTCAAAAACCGCTTGACCGATTTCGATAAAATTAAATGGGATCTCCTGGGAAGTTATACCCTTTGAAACAAAAAAAGAATTTTACAAATCACTTTAGGCGACTTCGAGTAATCGGTGAGCATACGAATTGAGAACCTCCTCCGTTTTTGAAGTCGGGTAAAAATATTTGGTCGGCAGGATTGAAACTTATTGCTGATTAGAGACTGTAAAAACCTCTAAATGATTTTCGATTTTTTAAAAGCTTTTATTTTTTGTATATTCCGATTAACTTGTAACGATTGAAAAATAGTAGCATCGAGACAATATCGATCGAACATCATCATCTGCGTCTGCGATCGCCTTCTTTTCATTTTTGAATTTCGACAATAACGCTATTACTCAATATTTTTGCATATTTTAAACTAACTGTCGCTAGATCACTTATCTTGTAAGTCTAAAACAATATTCATAATTCAGAGTAAAATATTGCTCCACAACATGAGCTACTGGGACCGCAGTTAAATTAGTTTTTGCAATCACAAACTCCATTTAACTTAGGTACAGTTAATTATAACGAATGTAGTATGAAGAAACCACAGCAGACTAAACCGCTGTCTAGTCCGGTCCTTGATATATCAAGGCTGTCTACCTTTGTGATCAGGACACCCGCGATATTATTATTCAAATGCAATAATGCTATATGGACCGAAGAATGTTATTGTTTTGTGTTAATCGTACGTGTGTATGTGGTCGAATGAGGCATCATATTGAAACAGTTCGAATAATTTTTTAGAGATTTATGAGCTGTCAGTTGCGTTGATGTCTTTTACAACTAAAATAACAATAATCATCATTTCAGCCGAATGACGTCCACTGCTGGATAGAGGCCTCCCCCAAGTGTCGCCACACTGACCGGTGCGACTCGCATCCAGCGGATCCCCGCAACCTTCACCAGGTCTTCGGTCCATCTAGTGGGCGGCCTTCCAACGCAACGTCTTCGGGTTCGCGGTTGCCACTCCAGAACTTTTCGGCTCCATCGGCTATCCGTCCTGCAATGTACCCTGCCTAAATTCTTCGGTCTCTTGCGGATGTCTTCATTTCGGATTCAATCACGCAAGGAAACTCCGAGCATAGCCCTCTCCATTGCCCTTTGGGTGACTTTGAGCCTTCTGATGAGGCCCATTGTGAGCGACCACGTTTCGGTCCCGTATGTTATCACTGGCAACACACACTGGTCATAGACTTTCGTTGAAAATAACAGTAGGTATTACTTATTGGTCCAAAAGCGCATTGGGTTGACGATATCGTCAAAATCGCGGGACGCACAGAACAGGGAAGAATGGCAGAAGAAAGTGGAGGCCTATTCCTGACAGTGGATGATTCCGGGCTGAAATGAATAAAGTGTAATAGTGTAAAATGTTAAGTGCTTAGTGAATTGAAGGACCCAGTAAGGTGGCAGCACCAGGCCCTAAAACTCAAATTTTCTTACGTTTTTTGCAATTTGCAGGTCAGTGTCAGGTTGTATGCTAATGAAAAATGAGTCGCGCCAGTAAAACATAAGTAGATAAAGAATTATAATAATTAAAATCATCAATACAACCCTCTAAGTTCATTTAACACCATTGAATGTCTTTTTCATGAAATAGTTACAGAAAAGGGTTAATGAACTTAGAGCTTCCATCTTAACGGACTATGAAAAAAGATGTTGGTTGTAAAAGACACGATTATTTTATTACAAGCGAGGGCGATTCGACTGAGAACTTACCTATAATCCCAGGAAAAAGTACGATGACGTGAGTAATTTCTCTAATTATAGACAAAGCACATAAAAAGACCAACGCCCGCAGCTAAATCATGCCGTTTCCCTCAGCTGATAAGTGGCGCGGGAAAATGTTGCATGCTCTTTCTTTTATTTCCCAGACTAATACGGAAATACGTAATAGAATATCGCATGTCTATAATATTGCCTTATTTTATTTCTATAGTATTTATGAAGGTTTAGGTTCAGTGTTCAGTTCACATTAATTTATAAATCATTTTTGTTGATAACGGGGTGCTAATTATGTAACTCACCGATCGAATGCGCAAGACCACAATACGCTCAAAAACAGGCATCACCAATGTTGGCGATACGTCTATGAGGTTAAAATGGAACTGGGCGGGTCAAGAAGACGATTGACGTCACCGACGCAGGCCCAAGAACGCTGCCGTAACGATTTGGACTCGTTCCTGACTGAATGGCCAGAGAAGGCAAAACACCGAGAGATTTGGAAAGAAATGGTAGAGGCCCTTGCCCAGCAGTGAGACAGAAAAACTAAAAACAAAACTGTAACGACAAATTGGGTTAGGCGACTACATTTCAAAAAACTCTTCTGTAGGCGAACTTACTAACAAAAGCTCAAACAAAAGACAGCATTGCATTAAAGTTCAGCAACTTGAACATCAGAGTAAATAACGATCCCCTACTTAACATAATGCAATAAAACTTATTAAAATTCTCATTTCTTCAAAATACATCGCTTGAATTCCAAGTCGTCACTAAGTAATAAACTATGAGTTGCATTCTATTGCACTTTGTGTTACCGCTGGGCTTTCTCCGCATTATAGTAACATCAGCATGATGACACAAGCATTCATTCTTCTCTCGTGTCGGCACGAGTTAGACGTGAATTACTCATGCTGCGAGGCAAAAAGATTAACCATTAGCCGGATAGCTTGGTGGGTAGTATTACTCTCAGTCTCAGTTCTCAGGTGTGCACGAGTATTCTTAAAGCAACCTTTAAGAATACTTGTGGGACCAAATGCAAATCTCCTCCCGGATTCTAAAAGCCTGAAGTCCATATATCTGTAAAATTCATGTTTACTTTTGATTGTTCGACGTAAAATAACATCAGACAATAATTAAACGAAATCTTTCTTTGTCATATAAATCCACACAGGTACATCCATCATCATAATGGAAGTTGAAATGAAACTAACATAAATATAAAAAGTAATAAAAACGGAGTTTTTGAAAACGGGTACAATGCAGTTTTTAATAATACAAAACGATAAAACATGTCGCTAGGAGGACAATGTTTAAAATTTTAAAAGCCTGCAAACATACGTGCTAGCCCAAGGACCAAGTAATTAGTGAGGAAAACCCGTAGTTCGGGAAGGTGTAAGTGGTGTTACAAAGGCCCTTGAATCTGCGCGGCGCGTTAGTCTGGCGGTGACATAATAGCCCATGCCCGCAGCCCTAATGACGACTATTTATTGTCAGAAGCCCCACAATTATACTAAACATGGCCGCGAGGAATCATTTTGATATAAAAAATGTTTTGTGGAGCAGTTTTTGTGTTTAGTGTAACCTCCTTTGTTTTGGTCCTTTTTGGGTGTTCTCATTTACCGGAACCATCGGAACAATGGTTTAAGTAGTCCTTTTATTACAGGGAAGAAAATTTATGTGGGTGCATTTAGTGTTAAATTATTATTCTAGTTTTGGTGGTTTCTTCGTTTGTTTGTTTAACCAAAATTAAATTGTCTTAGTTTGGAACTTGGAAAGCAACGGCCGAACTAACTTAATATCATACAGGTTTAAAAACGACTTGTTACTTAAAAGTATTGTTTCAACTTTATATCATTGTTCACCAAACATGACAAAAGCAAGCACACATTAACATTACATCACCTGAACAAACAGTATGTAGGTACCCAATACATCTTCAGACTCAACAATATTTTACGTTCTCATTCGCATTACAAAGATGGTTTACACAAAACCAATTCGTTCTCACAGAAGTCGTGCTACGCCATAATAGGCTTATGTTTCGTCGGTAGTACGTTTCGAGGCAAACTTCTACCACCTGCTTAGTCTATTATTACGGACAACAAGTCACCAGGTATTGGCCAACAATACCGTAGAATTATTATACCGTTAACAGTGCATAATTGCACTACATTCAGTTAGCTTGTTCTTGTAAGTTATGCGGCACACTCGGAGTAAAAGACAAAAGCATCTTGTTTGTGTCTAATATAGCTGGACTTTTTACATGGTTCTTCATTACAAAAACTGGAAATCGATTTTAATGATAGGTAGATTAGCGTAGTTACCTACAGACTAGAAATAACAAACGGCTAAATTTATTCATTGGTCAATGACTGGTGTCCTGGTGATCATTAGTTTTAGAATTAAGATAGATGTCGTAGGTAAACCTCGGTTTACATTAATTCAGTAGGGGAACTAATTTGTTAATTATCCAGCGGTTGAAGTGAAGCGTTGTTCCGTCACGACCATGCCGAAGTCGGTGCATGTCGGCTGCCATGACGGGGGCACTTAAAATAGTCACTCACTTCGCCGTAAAAGTCTACTCGCTTACCAGAAATAAATTACATACACACGCAACTGAACGCGTTCCCAACATCCATCAAAATTGTTCAGATATAACAACACAATTTCAATTCGACCGCGCTTCTGCTTCGAATGAAGTTACACATTCGTGTGAGAAAACACAAATTAACTTCGTTATTAAATAAATTACCAACACAATTATACCATTTTTGGTCGTGGTAATATGCGTTCCTAATTATAAACTTGAACTCATTATTACGCCAATCAACCAGTTGAAGTACTCGTTCGTTTTCTCATCGAAAACCAATTACAACGCAATTTTTCTGTTTATTGCTTCGATGACTTGCTGGAAGCCTTTTCAAATATAAGTAGGTACGTTAGCATACAAATAATTCCTCTAGTAAGTGCTTACATTTTTGTTGGTCATGACTTTGAGAAATAAGAAAGATTGCGTCATTAGCTTTAGCTGTAATAGCTTCATTAGAAAGAGTATCAAACGTTCTCATCCTTTCCGTCCTGCTAATAGTCTCGTCATTAAGTTCCCTCGACCACGAAATGTGTGATAAGCACGTGATATCTATCTTGAAGCTTTAAATTGTCGGAACTAATGGCTGTGCGAGTGAACCTCAGGTGTGGAAGAGCCTCGACACTCCGCAAAGTTCACTGCTCCTTCAGTCAACGCGCTCGTAACATTCTTGACAAAGTAAAACGTACTCTATCATTAAATCCTTTCGAGTTAACTTACCCTGACAAGGATCAGTTTATCCTGGTAAACCATTACATTATTCTTTATTGACGAAAGGAAATGAGACCACCGTCGAAGATTGAAAAGCAATAAGGAGGAGATTATGTCCATTGAATGGGAAAATAATATTAACGTGAGATCGGTTGGTTTTCCAGTTGAAACGTTGATGGCGAGTTGTGAGGGCAAAGTAATGAGTATATTAGAGGAGACAAAGATTAATGAAGTGTTAGAATAAAAGAGGGCGACATTTCGCCACGGTTGCGTACTGTGGAGCTGCGTAGTGTCGCAAGCGGCATAAATTTGACTCGACAGAATTCCGGTCTTGCCGAATATCACGCTGGTACAGTATGCTAACGACGAGTAGGTATTGCACGTCCCACCTGTTATACTAGTATCGCGATGACTGTGGTTTACGTGATTTCACAGTATCCTTGTTGTAATGGCGTCATTATTTTGTTCCGAACATTGGCAAGCTCATTACAGTCAGAAATAAGTAGATGAAAACATAAGTTACGATCCGATGCCCAAACTGACAACAGTTAGGTAACAATAATATTCACCATTTTGTTAATTCTTATGCATACTAGCCGTATGACATTGTGCCGATTTCTTAGCATTTAATTTTGTTTGTGGTTTATATAAAAAATCTAATATCAAAAGGTCATTATCATAATAATATTACCTGGCCTACACAGACGACCGATGAGAATTATTTATTATTAAAGAGAGTATGGTTTTGTTACTGTGCATTTTGTTATGCGGTTATTACCTACAAAGGCAACTTCTTGCCACGGCTCCAAAAAAATAAAAGGTTCCAAAAATTATAGTGCCTATTGTAAAACAACCTTTTTAATGGTGGTGGGCTGGTGTACACAACTTCCCACCATTTTGTGAGCCCATTAAATTATTGTCTACCCACACTTTACGATGTCCAAGGCTTTCAAGACTTCCGATATCTAAGACCACAATTTCCACATTTTGGCGTTCATTCAACGGAGCATTATTTCTAGAACATTTCGTTTGGACGTAGGTAGCAATGTACTGCAACTGTGTCGACAAAGCCGGCCAGTGGAATTGGCACATTATTTATATCCGAACCACCCTCGCGTCAGGTGGGTCTGTTCTGGATGTTCCCATTGCTTTTAAATAGTATTTCCGTTACCCGGTCACTATTGATTAGCATCTATTTCTGCTTACGAAGGAAACATCTGTTGGAGTTCACTGGTTGGTACAGGGCTTTCGATTTTAATATTATGTCTGTGTTGAACAAAGAGCTTCAAATTATATGTACCGTATGTTACTAATCAGTAAGCATATAACGTTTTCAAGTAGATTAAAATATTCTGGGAGCGTTCAGATTGTAAATATGATGTCCCAATGTTCGGGTACGGCTTCTTACATCATTACTTCATTAGCTATAACATCTTGTGTAACTGTTACCACTAGCTTCCATGTTATGTTATGATTAACCAAAATGACATAAAAACCTTGTTACAATCGTAACATTGATTTTAATATTCAAAATGGATCTCCGGAAACTTAGTGTTAAACTGAGTGATCAATAATGTTTCTAGTGCTTCCTGGAGAAATTGAGCGTCTTCTATGCATGTTTTAGTAACGGAAACTTGGTCGTTATTTTTTTGTTTCGCCCCCATCTTTGCTATGCAGATGTTTTTAACGGTCTCCAACTTAAAATCGCTGAATTTATTGAGGGGATGATACACCTTACTGGGCCATGATGCGGATGAATAATTTAGGGGAAGTTCATTTTTTATTGCAGCTATCTAATGTTTCCGTTGGGAAGAGATTATTATCTTAATATAATTAGCTGTTTTGGACTTGATAATTATTTTCCGTCTTCCAAAAAGTTCCAAAAAATTGGAAGAATAATCTAAGAAACTCTGGAAGACAAGAATGAAAAAACCCATTCAATAGATACTATTTTGCAGAATATGAAAGTTTATGACGAACTGTTGTAATTAAAAATGAAGGCAACAATGTGTTTTAATTACAATAAAACCTTTATTACCAACTTCTGCAAAGGAGAAACAATCTGCATGAACTTTTAAGCACCAAGCCCAGCATTACAAAATTTTCTTCACGATACCCGGATTACATAACACTCGTTACTCATGATTCGCAATTAAATCTGATCTTTAACACTGCTATATAAAGTTGGTATTTGTGAGAGGTTAATGAAGCGGTAATTGTGAAATTTTACTCATATTCACAAAGTTGTTATCATGTGCTTGCGTATGATCTACGTACGCAAGCATTGTCTCCACCGGATGTCTCCAGGACATTTACCCTGCGTTATCAACGACCACGACGTCTGCAGATAGGTCACCGTACTTAACTTATGATTCTAGTTTCTACGTCCTGACTCAGAAATGGTTGGCAGGATGTGATAAGTAATTGTTAACAAGAAATCGATATGATTTACGTGAGGTACGTACTATATTAGGAATTTCCAAGACTCCGTACTTTTCCAAGAAGGAACGTCAGCAGACCCTGTATCTAACTGTGTAAGGATATCGAATAGGCGCGGGCCTGTGGACGGTGAGCTATGGGCTAGCTCGCCGTCCGTCCGTCTCATGACGACAGGCCGTGTCGACGGCGCGTTCGTGTTCCACGCGCGCCTCATAGCGATGTCAGCAAACGGGAAGGGGTCCGAAAGGACCGATGCCTGCCATTCAACTCGCACTTGGCCAGTCTTTTAAGAAGAAATATTTCATTTCCAAAGTGAAAATCAGAATCTAGTTACTAAGCACACTAAGTGATGCACAGTTGCTGTTGCTGCTGTGTGAAATTAGAAGTTACAATACAACAACAAACTACCAGTAGGTACCTACCTACAATTAAATTAGACAAAGCAGACTCTCATCTGGAAAGAGCTTTCTGAAGATTTATCTTGTAAATAATGTCATCACTTTACGGATATATTTCAATCCATTATCGAGACCCATTGATCCTTTCCCAGGAGGTTTATCCTCAAGATCACCAAATTGTATCCATTTCTGGATACAATTTTGTGAGCGATAGATGGATTGGAGCGATACTATTGGATAGATGTACCTTTTTCAACAAAGGTTACCTATTGAATGGACGACGATAATAATCTATGGTAATAATGTGCTAGATTCGTCATTTGCAGATATAGATATGGTTTAACTAAAATATAAACGTTTATTCGAAATGGTTCAAGCTACTAATACAAAAATGGCGATTAACCTTAACGAGCAGTGCAACATTGTACCTACATTGATACATTTTGCGTATTTAAAGTAGGCCATAGCTGCAAATTTTCGCAATTTAGTCAAGTCCATAAATTATTTTACGGCAATTAAAATGTAGCTTAGTCCGTGTTCAGGTTCTTAGAGCAATTATTGATTTTTAGATCGATAATTGAGGTAAACATCGCATTCCGGTGGCAACGGCCATAAATAAACATCAGATAACTAAGTGTTTGATAATAAATTAAAATTATCTCTAGGTAAATAAATAACTGGGTAGAAAACTGGGGTGTAACACCGTAGGTTCAGAGATTATAATGTCCTTAGCAACGCAATCTTCAACTAAAGATACTCGTAATAAATGTCAGTGAAAAGACGTAGATGCTATGAATAAGGCAGTACAATCCCCAAACGTCAAACGTGTTATAATTCGGACTTCACCGTAATACAGTCAACAACAGAAACCAACGACAGAGCTTAAAACTATCGAATTGCATAAAAGTCATTTAGTCCTCCTCCAATAATGTAAGTTTGGCGTAGAGTAACTTACTTAGTTTGATGTACAAAATGATTGTCTGACGGCTTCGTGAGGGGTCCGGTCACGTTCACACTGTATACTTAAGCTTCATTGAAACATACCGATTGGACTCCCTGAGCTGAGTGTCTAGAGGTGTCAAAATGATATAGGTCCGAGTTCACAGATGGTCTGTCACTTCGCATCCTTATACCCTAAGTAATAAGGTTGAAAAGTGTTCGAACACCAGTGAACTCGGTAGTACTAAAGGCCAAAAGTCTAAGAAAGACTGTAACTTAATCTTTAAAATGATTAAAATAAAAACCAAAATGGTATAAATCATTAGAAACTAAATTAATACCACGATACCTTAACTAGTTAATAGTACAGAATGCTTCATTAGTGATAATACTTCTAGTCAATTTAGAGAAGACCAATGATGTTAAGAACATCCAACTATCTTTGGAATGTTGATGTTTATCAAGCAAAGTAACACGCAGTTATGATAAAGTGTTAGAATCCGTTACAGAACTCAAAGCAAAATAGGCTTAAATATTCATCCAAGTTTGAGAGAACTGAAAATGTCAAAATAATTATCTCTTGATTCAAATTAGCTTTGTTATCAAAGTGAAACATTTCCGTCTCTTAGAGCCAATTCAGAGCGAATATTATCAAAATGCCTTGAGCCAAATATGCCTTCATCTTCTTCCATGTTCGTATTTATGATAAGCTGCGTACATTCCACGTGACATATTTCTTGAGGAGGCTCATTAGCAACATTCCGAAAACATATTCTTATTGTATGGACGATGGCACATGGCGTAAGATGGCACCTAGTTGTTCTTTCGATACCGGACCACTGAGATACCCGCTCGGGGCAAAAAATAATAACAAACGTTCATCTGGCCGAGAACTGGTTCCAGTCGGCGGATGGGTCGGCCCTATAGATACGAGTAGGTATAAACACGCAAAATGTATCTTTTTTATGGTCCCTGGAACATGGGATGAATGATTTGTGATCAAATGAATAAGTGTATAATGACTGACAGATTCCAATGAAGAATAAAACTTACTAAACTAGACAAATAATAAAAATGAAACAGGATAATATGCATCAGGTTTTAATAGCGATGATTACAAAGAAGACGTTGCCATTGGCGGTATACGAGTTTATTTGCCTTCGTTTCTTGTTTTTAACTTCGTATAAAGTAAACCTGTTCTCTATCCGAGCAATTATTTCGAAATAATTATATAAAAGCGAACAACAAATGAAACGAAGTCCAGCTATATCCATTAACAATTACAACAAAAAATCTTGCTTACCTCCGCAACAGCAATTAGTGCACCGGCTCAATCCGCGCAAACAAAAACAATTTCGTGGCGCGAACGGACACCGTAACGTGTCAGAAAAATCCATTGGACAATTTCTTCTGTAAAGTAACACTAAACTGCTATGTTATAAAACTATTTCTTCAGATTTTCATAAGTTTCACTCCACTTACAGTCACAAGTGTGTGACGAAGAGAATAACTTAGATTCGCGTGTGCGCGGCCGACTGAAACGTACTAATACGACGATATTTCGTTTCCGACTGGGCGACTGGTATTCGTAGCGGCTCCACTTGTTCGTGCCGTGTTCGGGGCTTCGCCGAGGGCATCGTGGAAGTTCGGCTCACGAACTCAAAGCTCGGAAGGGCGGTCCATTGGAGCTTCTGCTTTATCTACACAAACCTACTTAAAAGTTTGATTGATGGGGTTTGATGATGCTAGGTAATGATAATAACGTCCGCGTTTGCATTTTGATTGAGTGCCAAAAACCGCTGAGAAAAGCTAATAATCAAAATTGATGCTGTTTTATTTTTCGTCGGTTTTTAATAAAACTTAATACCTACATGTAGGAGCATAATTTACAACACAAGAAACAAGAACAAGAGACAAGAATACAAGATCAAGACCGACTTAGATAAGTTTAGGCTGATTTTTATGTCAGCTCATCAGAGCTCAATCCAAAACTATAGGGAGGTACGACCTACTTCTATTAGATTAAGCTGGTCAAAGGCGAAGATGAATATCATAACAAAAAGCCTTTTAAAATATATTTCGGGATCAGGATTTTTTCAATTCACTTTTTTTTTCGTTTTCGAAGAAAACCCGAATAATATTCCAAAAAGAAAACTGGCGTTTCCCAAGTTGAACCAACACTCAGCTTCCGTTTCCGCATCCGGACTGCTCCAGAATATTCTTAATCCATAATTTGCGGGTCATTATAATAAAAAATAAAAAGGCTATTCTGATTCTCTGAAGTTTCCTGGATATATTTATTATGCATTTCCTATTATCTTATTTTTTTTACTTGGAGAAGTTCCTGGTACTTGAGCATTCGTTCTTTATTAGTTTTATTACTGTTCCATTTCAAAACTTGTTTCTTTTTGTCTGAAATCTGTACGAAATTAGAAATTCGCAGCAGGGGCGCCACCATCGTGTCACATACAGAGCAGTATATTTTTAAAGAAGCGAATACATGAATGGTGTATTTTAAATGCATACAGCATGCATTGAGGGATACAAAATTAAAAATATACGGCGAGTTCATTCAACGCGTAAGACACAGAATCACATGCGTATTTTTAGGGTTCCGTATCTCAATCGGCAAAATGGAACCCTATAGGTTCACTTTGTTGTCTGTCTGTCAAGACCCTTTTTCTCAGGAATGCGTGGGGCGTGGCGGTATCAAGCTGAAATTAATACCAAATACTCAGGTCTGCTATCCCTTTGGTGCAATGAAAAAATCAAACTTGTAAGTCAACGCGATCAAAAGATATGACTGTTTATGTCGCATATTATGCGATTTCACAAGGGAATCAAAACCTTTAGAGTACTTCCCTTTGACCTAGAATCATGAAAATTGGCAAAAAGCAAGGCCTTACAGCACAAATAAAGGAAAAATTACAAAAAATAAAAAGAGTTGCAAATTAAAGAATGTCTCCATACATACATAGTTGACGCCAATTAAGATTTTTTTAATTTTTTTTTAATAATGGTACGAAACCGTTCGTGCGGTAGTCCGACTCGTACTTAGCCGTTTTTTTTTTCTAAAACGTGCCCTATGACTAGAGAAGTTCGCGTGAGATGATCGCATGCTATCTTCGCATGTGCAGCAATGACGCAAATGATCTTATTTAAAAGAGTTTACTGTGCAAGTGTGCACGTGTTAGCCAGTCATTTTATTTTTCTATTCATGTTCGAGAAACATTTGGAGCCCGAAGACGATAAATAAGAAAAATAGAAAACATCCATAGCACTAATTTTGTTACGTATTCAACAATTCGTGGCAGGTCTTTATTTGACGAGATGGCTATAATCTAACATTAGCGAATCAAGCCTAAACCTAGTTCTTGAAGCCGAATTACGAAGAACACAAATCGCACGCGGATGCGGAAATGGCGACGTCCATATCGAATGTGTTCGAATTTAGAGATACCCATAGAACTATACCTAGATCCTATACCTTATTTATTATTAAAGTGATAATCAATGTCTCTGAAAGTGGTTAATAAATCTTCTACAAATGTCGAAAAATTCATTAAGTTGCATAAAATAAGGCATGGCAAAAATGCCATTATATGGCCCGCATGATACGCCCAGTCAGTTTTGTTTAACATAAAAACTCATACAAAATAGAGCGAACATTTTTCATCTCACTAGTCCACATTTCTGTTTAATAGAAGCTGAATGAAACATCAAGCACTTTAAAGCAGCAACAGCGAGTTTTAAGCAAAAAATAATTTAAAAATCCCGGGAAATTCCTCACTGTGAAATCCAATATGGCCGGAGTTGCGATGCCCACGACGACGCCCCGGTTATGAAAGCCATGAAAAGGAAATCTTTAATGGATATTTCGCCATTCATGACACCTAAATGACTGATGGAGTTTTGCTGTTAGTGCTACTTTGTGGGTTCAACGTATACTGCCTATTGTTGTGTTGTGGTTGCTTCAAAATAAGTTGGGAACAACAAACAAAAGACTGTCCAACATTCCACTGCAATGCTTATTTTTTGTTTTGTTCAATGATCGACTACAACAAAACTAACAACAAAGTCGAACAAACATTGAATAAATCGCACTGTATTACGATTACGAAAGCAATAAACGCGAAAGCCGCAAATTTTAGCAATTTTATTTCATAAAAATAAAGGAAAGTTACTCACGATTTAATTTCGCAAAAACGTTATTGTGGCGAACTTAATAGTTTTGGAAACATGAAGTACCTATTACATAGTTACTGTGAATACAATATGTGCTTTTTATTAGAGTTCGAGGGAACTGGTTGATTCTTTACAAAGGAACTCATCACATCAAAGAGTTTAAAAAAAACGTTTAACCTCTGCCGCGTCTCACCAAGGACAATAGGCAATAGTCTGCTCCATGAATGGCGACGCGACAAAAACGCGGATGCTACATGAGCGACTCACTGGGGTTTACTACGCCATTAAATTATTGATACATATATTATGATGTAGATACTTTACTGGACTTAATTACTGTGGAAGATAGACTAATCATGTTGTAGCCCATCTCCTTAAAGGATCCCCTTACTAATCGTCTGCAGATCAGTTCAATTTCCTTTATACGAAAAAGAGAAAATATTACCTTCTTTGCATAGTCATACCTATGTCATAATGTAATTTATTCGGAACAATATACATTGTGTAGAATTTAAAAAAAAATATACAGCGTGTAACAGAAAGGGTATAATCATATGGAATACTGTGGTACGGACCATCAAACTGAACAACTTTCTCTATGGGACCATCATCGAAATCGTAAAAAAATAATCAGCTGTCCCATACATTTGGGTCGAGTAGGTATTGAAATTTTGTATAGGACAGCTGATTATTTTTTTACGATTTTACATTTACGAGTTACACTTTAGATACTAGGTGCAGCCAGTAATGACCGTTAACCGTAGTAACCAGTTACAGCAAGATGGATTAACGTCCACATCCACCGATTAATGAAAATGAAAATTAATGCTAAGGCACTGACATTTCTGTTCGTATCTACTAAATGTTTACAGAATCAATGCTGCACTCGAACGAATCGAAATCAATTTATTTACTCTTCAAAGTATCTCAATCAGCAGTTTGAATAGATGACTCGATGCAAATGGTAGTATCGTATTAACTCGACCACTCGACCGCGAGAATCGAACCAGCGTCATTCACTGGTATAGTGTTACCAGACCGCATGAGCTTTTGGGATATTCCGCTTTTTAATTTTATCTGAACATCGATACAAATTATGAATGAAGAATGAAGATCTATCTATTGAAGATCTTTCTACTTGGAATCAGTATTTCTATTTGTTTTCAAAAAGACGTTTCTTCAATGTTCTTATAAAATACACAAAATCTTTTATGTATCTAGTCTCTGAAATAAGACTTCCTGCACCTTATACAATGTAGAATTTACATTTTATGATGTCGTAGACGTAACCGGCGGTTGTTCTGAAGCTTGAGAATTTATTTATTTTCAAAGACCGATGAAATCGATTCGTTCCGGAAATAATCTTGATTGGATTGTAAATATTAGTCCCACAATTAACTCAAAATATAGGATGGCTCAATTATCATGTTTATGGTAATTGATTTTGGTATGACAAATACGAGTTTTATTACGCAATAGATCCGTACTTGCTTCGTTTAATAGCCATAGTTTGAAGCTATAACGCCATAATTCAGATTAGATATAAAATGATGCGTGTTAGTAATAAACTCCATATGTGTAATGGCCCTAAATGGGTGTAGGTGGCGCCCCTGTCATGTGAGAAATATGTGTCCACGTTGGTGATGGTTTCTTACTACATATTTGTGCAGAGAGTGCCACATAAAGCGCGTCTGAAATCTCTAGTCTCGGGACCCTGAATGCCTGGTACCAATTGAGTTTTCTCCAACATTATCTGGTCTACGTACTCGTACGACTGCCTCTTTGATCAGTGGTTGCAAGCACGACTGCTGAGCTTGAGGTCCTGGGTTCGATTCCCGGGTCGGGCTAAGTGTTATTGGGTTTTTCGATCAGGAGTTTCTCAGTAGCAGCCACGGAGTCTGGATTTGTGCCCTGTTGATGGCAATAGGCTCGCCCTCTATTACATGGGACTTAAACCTAACTGGTGAAATGTGGGTGTACTATTAGGTACACCTCTGCCTAAGCCTTCGGGGATTACAGGCGTGATGTTATGTTACCTGTCTATGTAGTCCTAGTACACTGACTATTTTTTAATTAACTCGGTGCCCGTTTAATATAACTTTTAGATTAGACTCGTTACACATCCTAGGATTAGTTGAAGAATAATGAACCTTAGTTGAACCTTATATAATCCCATTTCACTTAATATTAACTTTATTTTTACTACTATGTATAACCCTGTCGGGGCCGCGGGGTAGAGAAGATAGCCAAAACATAACACCGAAATAGTACGTGGGGAAGTGTTTTGTGTAGTAAAACTTTTTCCTCCCTAAGCATTGCTTTTTGTTTCGTTGTGTGAGGAATTTTATTTGAGGGTTCCATGGTTTACGACGACACGTAAAACGGTCATTAATTTTGTATTGTGCTTTCAGATCGGACGAACAACATAAATAAGATGAATACTGTTCGTGTATTCGTGATGCTGTTACGTGCTTTAATACTTTTATCTTATAAATCATAATCACCGTGTTTATTATGTCTTTAGTCATAAATCTGTTCATGTTTTATAACGTTCCAATTTTTTGGTGTTACATTTATGTTATGTTAAAATTACGCAAAGTTATGCTCGTATATTTTATTATGTAGGTGTATTTATTCAAATGAATGTCAACTTCGATTTATTGGTAATTGGATTTATATGTAGGTCGTCGTTAATAGGGCGAATAAAAACGTGGGTTTTTGTTTGTTTTAAAAAGGAATAATAGATTTCCATTTTCCTTTCAGCTCATGCTCGGCGAACAAAAGGAAAAATAATAAAAGACCTATAAACAAACACGTGTATCTATCCCTCAGCCGTATCTTTTACTGCATGACCTTTTTAAAGTGGATTGCTTAGTCGTCTGCTATCAGAATACACAAGCCGAGTCATGAGTCAAACCGACCTAAATATAAGCCAGATATCTACGAGGAGAAAGTGATGTATCGTAGCAGCAACCTTTACGCAATCTCTTGTAGCCTCTTAAGGCTAGAGATATGATGTAAGAAGACAAAGCCTCCCAAACATAATATAATTAGATCAGTTTACGCTTCTGTGTGTGAAATTGATGGTGTCTGAACTCTGAAGCATTATCGTGTTGTTGTATAACGGTTTTGTAATGTCGAATTGAAACTTTGTGAATAGGTGAATACGGACCTAGAAATAGGCTGTCTAGTTTGCTAAGAGTATGTAGGATTTTGATTAATGACTTTGTGCTACTTTTAAACGATATTGGGCGCCTGAGGTTTGTGCTTATGTTTATATTTTTTTGTCTGAGCTTACACCTAGCTTTTGATATCAGGAATTTTCCTACGAAAACGTACTACTGGAATATATGTCTTATAACTATGAAGTCTTTTTAGCTGTTGACGCGTGAATAGGTAAAAGGCAAACAGAGTTACTTTCGCATATATTAATTAGGATTCAGATAATTTTAAGCATAAAGAGAGCCCCAAAAAATTAACCAATTATGCCGTAGCTTCAAAAATATGAAATATGATATGGGAAATGGATGGCGGCTAATATTTAATAATTCGAAAATTGTTACCAGGAGAGCTTTCGGCAAAGGTTTGGTCCAACCCATGTCAACGTATTAGCTTACCTATAATACATTCACGACGTTAAAGCTCCGAAGCCGCTACTACCACAGAGCACACAGAAACCCCACTTGAGTCAATATTGTCCCCACAACTTGACGCTGTTTGGTTTCGGCTAGTAACTCAAAACTCTTTGTTGATATTTAAAAAAGACCATGTGGGAAAGAAAGAAAATGGGGATTACAACTACTTAGCTTAGTCTGTGGACAGTTATAAGTAAGTCCCAGTCCCGAAGGCACCTAAGAAGCCGATTCCAGCCGAGAACAAGGCACTCTACGAAGTCAAATAGTATATTACATACACATCTGTGAGTCCTTAATGTGTGACATAATGAAGGTGTCGTGTTGTCACAATCTAAGTACGCCAAACAATATTGTTACCTAACTCCATGAAGGAGTGACTGCATATGTACGCAGATTTGCAATACCTACCTAACTTGTTGGTGGTTACAAAATAAGTATGGTAATTTTAGTGGTTGAGTAAGTTCTAGCTTCATAATGGTTGGTGTTTAAGACGAGTAGGTTTCCTAAGGAATAGTATTGTCCTTTTTGAGAAAGGGCTTCAATCACACTGATTAATGAAACATGAGTTACAAATGAAGGATCGTAAGGAGAATCTGACATTGTTCCATCCGACTCTTAAGAATTGCTGGCACGAATACCTCTACAATCACTTATTTCGAATGACTGCGCGATTTAATTACGCGAATTTAATTTCGCAATCATTCTTAGCTACACGAAATTTAATTTATCGGCCCTTCATGAACAGTGTTGTACCAAATACGAACAATATTTAAAACACGAGTCAAAATATTAAGGCCGCGTGGTAGTTTTGTAGCATGTAATTTTTGGGGGCGTGTCTCTGATTTTTCTCCGGGCGCATTGCAATCTGATCAATTTTCGGAGGTCAAACGTTATCTTCGTGTACTTTTATCTGGGGTATCTTAATCGGTTGGCTTGTTGACCCGTGTAACAGGAATTTGGGTGTCCGTTACGACTGGCTTCGTTGTAAAATGATGTTGTGTTGGACCGGCGGCGAAGCGTGTTTGCCAGTAACCCGCCACTTACGAGCCATTACCCGCCCGCCTGGTTACGTAATGTACCTTAATGTTATTGGGTTGATATGTAACCGCAGTACCGCACTCTGCACAGAACACATTCACATCGATCACGTAGTCAGCATTAGCATCTTCAAATATAGACACGGATTACGTTTCAATGTCGAAGGTCGCAGACATTTTTGTTCCTGGTTTTCTTTTGACCTTCAATCATTTCTTTGCATTTGTTTTTTTTATTACTTTGTTGACTTACTTTTTGTTTTAGTTTTAGAGCCTATAGGAACACCTAGATTCAACATTAGAACATTCATTTCTGCTGACAATTTGTTTGTAATTGCTCCTTGAAATAATGAGTCCCTTTCGTGTTTAATTTAGTTTAAGTTTTTTCTTTTATATTCTTTGAGTGTGTTCACATTATAGCGCAATTCTCGAGTTCTGTCCACGATTTTTTATGCAAATCTCGTAATGGAATATTAACATAAAATTCATTCGCTTTTCTAGGTAGGTATTTCAGGTTTTAGTCTAAAGGAAAACATGCCATTGGATGTTGCTAGCAGACAGGTATTACCTCTCCACTACGCTATTGCAATCTTTAAATCCAATACTTTATGGCCGTACGTGGCGCAAGCGATACCGAAGCAATCGAAGAAACTGAGCGATACATAAATTTGAATTACAAGGACCTAATGCTACTCTGATGCTTAAGTAAAAGGCAAAAGGTAGGTAGGCATAGTTTCCGTGTTCGTATACAATGAGAAGGGGAGGGTTGAAAAATCATTGAAATTTTAATAAACAAGCAAACTCATGGAGAATCTCATTAATATGCACATGGCGGGCGTAATTACGCGGCACAGGTTCAAAATTATGAAATGGCGTGTTATCGCGGGGGAGCGCCCCGTGCCGCGGTCCGGGTGCCCGACGTGCCCGTATCGCCGCCGTCACGCATCGCCGCTCTGCAGACGTTTGGGAGCCGTTATACGCCAGCTTGTTTGCGTGACATATGCGGTACAACGGTACGACCCTTTAGATACACACACACACTCTTTGCAACCCTTCCTAAAAGCACTCGTTGACATGGGTTCTAATTTTTCTACCATTATGAAAAACAACACCATCCTACATTTTTGCCATGTGCCACTAATGCGTGGGTACCTGTTCTTGACCCCCTTTAAGGCAATCACCGTTTAGTTTCAGTTTTGGAAATGGGAAATTTGTGTCGGAATGTTGACTTGACCGGAACTAGACACATCGACTGCATTTTATTTCTGGAATATGATATGTATCACACATGAATCATGACGTGAAATTGAATATTGAGCTGGATAACTAATTGCCATGACCAATAACATATTTACTGGCAAACTTATATGTTGTGAATAAATATGAAAGTTAAAGTAAGTATACGGTTATCGTTACAGACTACTAGTATTACGATAGAAAAGTGAAACTACATAAATGACATATCATTTAGTTGGAAAGTGTCGTAAAGAGCAATCGATTTTCTTTGACTATGGTGCTGGTAAAATTCTTGGAATAGGACCACTCTAAGTAAGAAAACCTCCATGGAACAAGCACTATCTGATAGTTTGGTAGGCTACATAATCACCTGGGAACATGCGGGTCCGCTCACAATTTGATGACTCTTCTTCCATAACGGTAAACCGGCATGCCGCAGACACCTAGTGAATAGGCATTAAAGTGTTATGGCGACATAACAAAACTACAATGTAAGTACATATAGGATGTTGAATTCCTGTCGGAACATTCTCACAGTGCTGCGCCGGCGACGGTAGAAAGAGACGGCGATAGTGATCTTGATTTGCGGTATGCGGCGCGTGCACGACAACCTTGATCAAGGCATCGGCGGCTACGGCTTACCAGAGACAGCTGATTGTCGACAGTGCAGACAAACGGAGGAAGTATGAAAGTAATAATAATTTGGATGGTCGCCATAGACATCCTGACAGAAATGCCTGTACAGTTAGCAGGCTTCTGTCTCTGTTAGTAAGGTTCGTCGTTCATTGATAATATCATTCGTAATTGGTTTTGAAAAACATCACGTAATGCATTTTTATGAAATGACTGTTTTTCTATTCTTTCAGTAGTAACAAGTTTATGGAGAGGACCTGACTCATCAGAAGTCAGAACCTATGATCCTGTTTAGCGATTTCTGTTTCATACTTGAGATGATCAACTGCAGTTTGTAACCACATTAGGTGTGTTTCGACTATAACATTTTTGATGCTTCCAAAGCTTCCATCTTTTACCTGAAGCAGTTACCTACGTAGTTTAGCAGTCTAAGGTCAACGAGTATTGTCACAAGACTAATGGTAATGATTTACTACTTCATTAGCTATATTGCCAATATCCTTCATATCATGCAAATTTTAATAATGGTCTTCTACGGCATTTGATTGTGTTATGTCCTTTTAGTACAGTGTGATGTCATTTGTTATATTTTGTCTTAAGTATTGTATTCTAATGTCTATATTCGAGGGTTCGACTTTTAAGTTCGGCATAGTATATTTGGGTGTTTCTATCAGAATGTTCTCAGTATAGTCACGGACTCTGGATATGTGCCCGGTTGATGACTAAAGGCTCGTCCCTTATTTTATAGGACTTAAAAGTAACTTGCGAAATGTGGGTGTACCATTAGGTACACCTCTGCCTAAATCTTTGGGTATTACAGTACAGACGTACAGTTATGTGTTGTTATTCTAGTGCATTTTACGTGTTATAGAACTCGTGTCTTTTATTAGAATCGACATTAGTTTTATACTCTATAGTACCTAAGTCGTGCACGATTTCAGTATCAGTTGTGTGCCTTCGTGTCTAAAGCCTCTTATCATACCAAATAAACTCTAGTACAGTGACAGCAATTATTTTTAAGATAAGCATAGTTTATTATAGTGAGGTCCTGTGAGGGCAAGATCATTTCATTTTCAGTGTACGGTTTCTTACTATTACTTCTGAACTAAGCGCTTGTAAATAATTCGGCGAATATTTAGATTTTCTCGAGTTGAGAGAGTTCCAGAGGACCACAGATGTGTGTTGGTACGGCATCATCGCCAACCAAACAATTTTAACCTTTCAGTGCTGCAGAGGACAGTGAGACTCGGGAAAGACCCCTTTGCTGTCTTCCCAGTGATGTGCCCTAATAGGCCTTGCACACAGGGGGTTTCGGATCGGTCGCTAAGGAGAGTGGGATTCCTAACCCGCTAAAACCACCTTAGGAATCTCCAGGGTATTATGTCCAAAGGTGAGTGCTTTTGAAGCTTTCCCTAGCTTTCCAGATTCCCCCGAAAATGAAAAAAAAAGTAGGCCTATAAGTTTTGCTTAATTTTTAGGCTCTGCCCAAAGCGTTACTTCTGTAATTTCCTTTGGTATTAATCCACAGCATCACGGATAAGTTCTCGGTATTTATCATTCACGTTACGCAATATTAAGATACTTAATAAAGTTTTAAGTATCGTATAATTTCACGCGATGACTAATAATTACCCTTAGAGACATTCCTTCAGACGAAAAGAATACCTGAATAGTGGTAAGATAAATCTTTGGAAAGACGGTAATCGTTGTTGAAATTAATGTGTACCTACGTATTAAGGAAAGCTAGATAATTCTTTAACAACGATGATCGCAAAGTAAGTTTCATAATAAAACGATAATTATTCAATTAGAAAACACATTAGGATAATCGACAAAAGTCGATTATCCTACGACTACGACTACGACTTTTTGCAATCTACGATAAAAATGGTTACAAAAGAAATAGACGTAACCCGAAGTACCAATTTATAAACCTAATATTCCCATTTTAATATCACTATGTAAAGTGGCTATCATAAGTAAGTCCGTAGCCGTACAGACCTACATTGATTTACGATCTCAATAAAAAAGCGCAACTACAATTTATTGTTTCATTTACGACATCGACGAGTGACTGTCGCATTTAAAATGTATGGTATCGCCTCCGTGGAAATCACATCTCATTTTTTACTATGAACGTGCATTCACTTCAAGGAGTAGATACCAAATGGAGTGACAATGTGGAGACCGATCGATGACAACATTGACAACAAAACGAAATGGAGTGACAATGTTTAGACCGATCGATGACAGCAAAACGTTAATTTTCGCCGCGTCAATCGCCATCGTTCTTTCTTTTTTCTTACTGTTACTAGACGAATATATAAGCGAATTATCATGAAACTACGGGCTGTTTTTTCTCTTGACATATCCTATGGTTTCTTTTACGACGGTTAGGGCTTGACAGAAAGGGACTTAATAGATTTCCTTAGTGAAGAATCCACTGAATTCTACAGCATGCTCAACGAATTCTAAACAGTACCTAGTACAAGTATCTAACATTGTAATACATACATTGTATAATTGAAATTTATATTCTACTAGCTTTGCCCCGTGACCTTCGTCCACGTGAAATTATTATAAAAATATTAAGTACCTATTTGAATCAGATTTTGATAACAATTTGGAGGGTTTTAATTTTTTTGCATGAAACTCTAATCCTTTTTCTAAAATAATAGTAAGCCTAAGTTACTCTTTATAACATCAGCTTTAAGCCAGTGAAAATCTGTCCAGCCATTTCGGAGATTAGCCGGAACAAACAGACGAATAGACTTTTTTTGTGACAGGTACCGTATATAAGGTGTATCTGTTCATACACGAAATTTCTTAAGGGTTCATTGTACTCATCATTATGAACCACTTTTACTATAGGACCAACACCGAAATCGCGAAAAAAAATCAGCTGTTCAGTACATTTTGACGAGTTAATGCGAACAAAAACTGTTGTTTTGAAATTACAAACAGACACTACTAAAATTTTATATATTGGTATAGATGTATAGTTCTTTAAAGATTTGATTCTGTACAAATATTCGACACTCAAAAGACACTCCATTTCCCTATATCTCCATGGTTCACTCTCGTCTGTCTTGAAATAGATTCCAATTAAAATATCTTTCATGCAGGACAGGAGGAGTTTGATAAATGATAAGGCACGCTAACGTCTGCGATGCGAACTTTAAGAAGCCAACGATTGCGATCAAGCTGGACGCTTAACTTTAATAGAAAATACCTGACGGGGCATTTAATTATAACTTTATGACGACGTGGCTAAATGAAACGTTAGTTATTGGTATTTTTAGATTCAGACCATTTTTTTTTTCTAGTAGAACTTACTATCAACTGAGTAAAGCGTAAAAGGCAATCGTTTTTCCAACATCAACCCATCGACTCTTTTCAATTTCGTCAGAAAGCAGTAGAGGGGTTTCCTGAGACTCGGTCCATTTTTTTTTTTTCGGATTGGAAATCATTAAATAACCCCCCGCTCCCGCTCCCGCTCTGGGCTGAGCAGGAGGGAGTGTCAGACTTTTACTGACTAAAACCCATCTATGTTCCTTCATCGCCCGTCCTTGGCTTAAATCCAGGAAGATTTTCGACTCCTACAATTTTCAGTCTTTGACCAACATCTCCTTGAAATAATCTCTCTTACTCGCTTTTTACCATACCTCGACTGAAGTAGGTAGCGATATACCTGGACATACTTATGCCATCATAAGTAGATACCTATTATCTACCTATATAAAAATTGCTAGGATTTTGAAACTGAAATAACTAACTAATTTTGTAAAGAGGTAAAATTTGTAAGTTTGGATGTAGGGGGTAATCTTCGGAACTACTGATCAGAATCCGAAAATTAATTCACTAATTGGAAGCTACATTATCCTCGAGTGTCAGGCTATATTACGACTTTCGCGTGGGATAATTTTCCGACCATATAGCGAGTGAAGCTAAGCCCAAGAACTAATTAAAAATAAAACCACACTTTCTAGATACCGTAACCTGGATCCATCAAACGGCAATCACTAAAGCCAAACCAGATAAAATCGGATTCTCTGTGTATTCTCCGACCGTAGCGACTGTTCCAAGCTTGTTTATTCACGAACTCCTCGATTGCATTGCTCCAGTGACAAATGCCGTTAGGTGCCATTGTACATAGATACTGGGCTGAGTTACCCGATGTCCTAGGTGAGCTAGAAGCACGATGCGATGCGTTAAAAGGAAAAAATGAATACTTTTCTGTGACTTGCTTGTTTGTTGTCGTATTACCATGATCCACATGCCAATAGTTAGTAAGCTAGCTAGCTCCGCAGTACTGTTATTTATTTCTGCTTCTCTACTCAGTTACTTCTCGTCTGTCATTTTTTTTGGTGATCCATTCCTCCATCCCACAATTGGGCAAAGCCTTGGTTTATTCAGGAAAATATAATTTTAATGTTGTGTCACGTCTGACTGTTCATTGTAGCGCCAATGCGTAGCTATCTAAATAGAAAAAGTTGAAGTGAGAAGTGTCAAAAAGACAGGTGTCAAAGTGACAGGTGTCAAACTATGAAATGTCGATTAAGAGTGTAACACGGGTAAAAATAACTTCCCGTGGTACTACTGGATCGCTTGGTAGTTCTACTGGTATTTTTTTTACCCGTGGTACTACTGGTAGTACCACGGGCAACAAACGATCGGTTTTTGTCCAGTAGTTAGAACAGTTCAAAAATTGCGAGTTCCAGTTACAGCAGTTGTTTTGCGGTTAATTCGGTGATTCTCCCTGATATTAAAACCCAGACTTTGAATCCTAGTGTAAAATTCTTTCAATCACATAGTCCCGCCTCTGTTCCTCGCATAGGACTTAGTCTAGAGGTCAATAGAACAGCTAAACAAGACTAGACGCAATGTAACCCGATGCATCCGTGAATGGGGACGTGACAGCCAGCTCCCTTTATCTAGAGACAAAAGTGCACGACCACGCTATATTGAGGTTGCTGAGTCTCAGATAACTTCGCTTATTATCTGCAGTTTATTGCGGGAACTTTCTATAGTAAATAACTACTGCGTTTGGTGCTTTGTTACTTTGTAAAGCTTAGGTTAAGCGTAGTTCTCTATGTGAACGTTTGTTTGTAAGGCCTTGCGAAGGGTAATTAAGAAGGGTGAACTATCCGATCATGCTTCTATACAAAACAAACAAGGTAGTATGGCGCTTACTTTACTGTTTGATGGTGTACGTTCAACATAAAAATGATTTCAATTTGTGTCATTGTTATCTAGCCCTGTATGGTAACAAAAAAGTAAAAAAACATAGTATATGCTATATGTTTTTTTTTTACATATTGCATATCATTTTTTACTAATCATTACTGTTTGAATCTTTCCATATTACAATATCACACCAGATTACTAGATGTTGTTGAAATAGTAAATATGCTATATCTACACTAATATTATAAAGAGGAAAGATTTGTATTTTTGTATTTTTGTGTGTATGGTTGTAATGAATAAACTCAAAAACTACTGCGCCGAATTCAAAAATTCTTTCACCATCACCCGTACGAAGCCGGGACGGGCCTCTAATTATTAATTTTGCTGCGTGTTGTGCAGTAGCTGATGAAAAAAGGCTAGGCTATAAGAGTAGACGAAGACCATAGAAACGATTAATGAACTGTGTGAAGGATGATTTGACTAGTAAGAAGGTGCCTGCTGAAATGACGAGTTTCAGAGATAGAGGTATGGAAGAATACAAATGGTGCGCCGACCTCAAATAAATCGGGATGAGGGTAGGAAAGTAATGATTTAACTAATGATAACAAAATGTAGTTTGTAACGAGAGCAGTGTTCTTTTTTTTTTCGGATGGTACATCATCAAATGACCTCTCCCACTCTGGGCGGAGTGGAAGGAAGTGTCAGACTTGTACTGACTAAAACCCATGTTCCTTCTTTTGCCCTTTGTGTTTCAGGGCCGCGGTATCTCTTTCGAACAGTCCCGCAACCAGGCAGGCAGGCATCGGTCCTTTCGGACCCCTTCCCGTTTGCTGACATCTCTTTGAGGCGCGCGTGGATCGTGAATCGGGATAAGGATAGGAGAGTTATGATTAATGATGTAATGATAACAAAATACTGTTGGTGACGAGAGTGGTGTTCTTCAACTTAACTTTAAAAACCACTTTTTTCATCATTCGGTGTATTTGATGCGGCTTCCGCATCAAATACACCGAATTAAAAAAAAAAAAAACACTGGACATTACACACAGCGCCATCTAGGTGCCACACTAAGCAACGAGGCTTGTATCGTGGACACCAGATAGTTGATAATACTACATAGATACTTTTTGTTTGTAAATACATACTTATTATACATATAAACATCCATGACTCAGAAACGAATGTCCATGCTCATCACACAAACATTTGCTCCTACCGGGATTCGAACCCGGGACCCTAAGAACGTAAGGCAGCCTCACTACCGCTGTGCCATTCGGGTGGTCCATTGTGCCATACATCAATCTAGTTTTGCATAGTTTCCTGCTACCTTCTATCGCCGGATGTCGCTAGGACCTGCTACGTTAAAACAATTGTTTTGACTCGCTCATCGATCCATAAGTATCGAAGTGTCCCTTCTGACTCCATTGTTCTTTAAACTGCGAAGTTCAAGGCGACATCAATGCCAATATTGTCATGAAACGGTATCTAAACACGAGATTGTACATAACTAGTAAAACTTTCAGCAACATTTTCTTTTAATAGATCATGCGAAGGTCAGACATTTTTTATTTTAATTTGTCAGGCAGGCAGTTCGTGTGACAGGGTCGCCTTGACTGCATTCTCTTAATTTTGTGCTATTTACATTTTTATACCTCACTGGCAATAATATATGGATGAAACGATACCGAACACGTTTCGAAGGTCGTTTTACTGCTTGCTGCATTCATGTATGCATGTAAAGTTGTTGTATAATTATGTTAATGATAGCTAATACAGAGATATTTCAATTATGATGCAATTCATTAAAGCAAGTATGCAGACTATATAGAGTCAATGACACTAAAGCATCGGATAGTAGTCTAAAGAAAGTAAAATATTAACTTTAATGAACGTCGTTGAAAGTTGAAAATCCTGGAGCACGCATTTATATAGTCATCCATCTAAGTGTCGCTCAGTATTTGTGAAAACGGCCATATGAGTATTAGGTATTTAAACAAAAGTAGGTAGGTAATTTAACTATTGGCTAATTTTTTGAATTGAAAGTTTTGTGTACATTGCCATCAAAGCAAACAGAAACACCTTAAAATTAAACAACTTAAATGAACAAACCTATTGATGCCAAAGGATTGGCCCAATTTATTTAGAGAAGAGAAGAAATTACAGAAAAGATGAAAACTTCTGTTTCTCCAAATATAAATAATCTTATCCTACGTCATCAACGCAATGGTAAGCTTAGCCGTTTTCACTAGGGGGAAGCCTGCACTTACTTTTGAACTTTACCCTCATTTTTTATAGACGCAGGTAACTGTATTGGTGAGTATCACAGAACGTGTCGTACAAGATAACTGCAATTATTAATTTGCAGTGCGTAACTTTGAACCATAAAATAAAATCACAATCAGGTTGATAATAAGTGAATTAGAAACAGTAACGCAGTACGTATCTTCTGTCTTATCATTTTGTTCAATAATTGTTTTAATAGGCCGATAAAGTCGGCTGCGTAAGCCTTCACATATATTACATACCATGGCTAAACAGAGCAAATAATATCTCAATCAGGAAATCATAACATCACGCTTGTAATAATAGTACACACGCATTTCGCCAGTTAAGTTTAAATCCTATGTAATAACGGTTTAACCTATAGTCATCGACCGGGCATATATGTAAATCCAGGCTCCGTGGCTGCTACTGAGAAATTTCTGCTGGAAACACCCAATAACACTAACACAAAAAATAAAACTACACAAACTACATGTGGAAACTTGTAATTGGCCATATTTTGTTTAAATTATTACTCACTGTCTGTTTAGCTGTAAGTTTTCCTAAAAACGAAATAAATAAATAAAAAAAACTCAAACAAGAACTGAAATAACAAGCTGTCATAGCAAAAACTCCTATACTAAAAATTGTACACAACTATTTGGAATATTAGCTTTTCTTTTAGATAAACCTTTTTGCTAGTAAGGCAACATCTTGCTCGATACATAACGGTACCTTTTGTACACAACCAGCGCGACTTGCCTACATAACTACGTGAAACATTATTCCGTCCCTGTGTTTTCCCACATTACTCTGAATTAATGCTTTTCCCTTTAAAACCTTTGAACAGAATTAATGCATGTTATATTACGGTTAATCACGAGTTGTCATTAACCGACTCTTAATATCCGTCTTCCGCATTTTGTTCCGCATTCATCAACACCTTTAGGGTTATTTGTTGCTTCCGAGTGAATGACTTCGTTTGCATAATGAGGATAGGTAGTATTATAAAAAAAAACGGCCAAGTGCGAGTCGTACTCACACGCACATAGGGTTCCGTAACAGTAAAAAATATAATAAAAAATATTTTGTAGGCTCAATTATATGTTGTAGGTATTGTATGTATTACATTCAGCAGTAAAACTAAAATTGTTTTTCATAGTATGTTAATAAAAATCAAAATTACTGCTGCCGTTCGATGAAAAAGTCCCATATCTTAAAAACTAATCAATTAAATTTTATTCAAACCAATTTTGGTTGAAAGTTTTTTTCACGTTCTACAATCCTACATTTTTCAGAATTTACCTCCTCTTACTTTAGAAATTAGAGGGGGACACACACATTTTACCACTTTGAAAGTGTCCATCTTACAAACGATTGACTTTGAGAAAAAATGGTACCGTACCCGTACGTCGTTTGATGGAAAAAATAATTTTTAGTTTCAGTTCCATGTATGGGGAGCCCTCTCTTTATCTTTTTTTATTTTTGTATAAATATCGTAAAGCAGTTTACAGAATACATCTTCCTACTAAGTTTCAACTGTGTAGTCCTAATAGTTTTGGAATAAAGTGACTGTGACATACACGGACAGGCAGACATGGCGAATCTATAAGGGTTCCGTTTTTTGCTATTCGGCTACGGAACCCTAAAAACTATTATTATAAAGAGGTAAAGTTTGTGAGGTTGTAGGGGGTAATCTCTGGATTTACTGAAACGATTTTGAAAATTCTTTCACTAATACTAAGTTACATTATCCCCGGGTGCCAGCTATGTTTACAACGTGCCCGTGAGATAACGCGAGCGAAACTGCGGCCAACAGCTAGTAAAAAATAAAATGCGTCGTTCACAAGTTCTTGGTAAAGGATTGATCGTTCCTATTGTTCCTTTGGGTGTTGTGAAAGGCGAGAAATGGGATAGAAAGTAGACAAAAAGTCGTCTTAATTTAAACTTTAGCGGGGTATACGTAATAAATGGAGCAGTTTGTTTATGCGAGTTCCTGGGTTCGATTTTTTGGTCGGCCATAGTGTTATTGGGTTTTCCATCAGGAATTTCTCATTATCGACACTAACGATTTGTGCCCGGATGATGGCACGAGGCTCGCCCCCATTACATGGGACTTAAACATAGCTGGCGAAATGTGCGTGTACTATTGGTGAGGTGTCCTCTGCCTGATGTACCCTGGCCGTCAGGAACACGGGTATGGATGTCCAATAAATGTAAATTAAATACCCAAAATCTATTATAACTGTTTAATCTCGCACATAACATGGGTACACAGCAAGCAGGAGAGCGGAAGAGAGAGTGTTGCCACTCGTATACCAATTTCATAAAAATATTATATTCGGATACACATCAATATTGGTATTTGGTACACCTCTGCCAAACCTTTCGAGGGTTACACGCGTGATGTTATGTTTAGTTGGCTTATTATTTAATATTAAAGGGATGGGTATGGTAATAATTTGCCATAGGTACTGTCCATATTCAATCACGTAGCCCAGAAGTCTACCAGAGTAAACGATTCTGATGAACAACAATAAACCAAAAGGTCTTAGTGGCGAGGTATATGTCCCCTGTTGAGCCAGCAGGTTTATTTTGTCTATCTATGGATACCTAGACAATTCAAACTTATTTTAATTTACTGTACCCCATTTTTTCAACCAATATAAATAACTATCTTAGGCCCAAAGGAACATCTTCTTTACATAGTATGAAACCAATTCGCTCCCGCTGTTTGTTTGTACGCTTAGATCTTTTAAACTACGCAACGGGTTTTATTGCAGTTTTCAGCAATAGGTAGAGTAATTCAAGAGGAAGGTTTATGTGTAAATGTGTATCTACATTCCACCTGTGCGAAGCCCGGGCGGGTCGCTAGTAATGTATATCTCATTGCACCGCACCTCGTTAATAGAAACCTTATATAACATTGACACCGAAGCGGATGCATACTTACTATAGTGTCTTCACAGTTTCTTTATCTCTGGCAACTGCAACCCACCAGCAACCTTATTGCTATAAGCATAAAGATCACTGTCATCTTGACAGAATTGTCATGAGAAACAACCAAAAACCAACCTTAAAGTTGAAATTTATTAAAGTTCATTGTGATTTTGACAATGATACCAAGTTATAGATAAAAAATGTGTCAAAAGGCTGTAGGTACGTTATACAGTTGGTACCTTATTAAGTACAGAGCAAAGGAAACAGCTGTGAGGAGTAAAAAGTAGCAGATAACCGGGAGATGTTTGACGGGTACCGTATAAGGATGCTTGGCATCTGGAGCTGCCATACTGCACATAGTGAGCATTTCCCGTCACTTTTTATTAAAATATAAATTATGAGCATTACTTAAATTCAATTTCAATCATCCTATATCTGATGTTCCCACTGCTGAGACACAGATTTCGTCTCTATGAAAAGGAGTGGGCTGTAATCCACCACGCGGGCCCTGTGTGGTTGGTATAAAGGCAATACAAGACCCTTCACGTAGCCGAAAGCCACTTGTTCTCCCCGTCATTGCGCTCATTTTTTTGTTCTAGACCATACCTTGAACCTACTAGTTACGGAGATATTGGGGGTCAAAGTTCCAAATTTTTCACAAGTTTTTTTTAAAATAAGTACGTGATTTTTTATTTAAGGTTTTTACTTTAAACACCTCCACAACCCGCATTCTATTCAATCCATCCATCAGCACAATGTTTTAAGTGCGTTACATTGAGTCCTATCGAAAAACGTGATTTTTCACCCCAAAAAAAAAGTCGTTTCCCAGCAATATTTTTTGCGTAAAGTTACTCAGTTTGATGTACATAATGCTTGGTTGACGGTTTCGTGAAGGGTCCTGTTACACCCTGTATGTCACATCTCAAAATTTGTGATTCTGAGATATGACGGTTTAATCACCATGTTTTCCGTTACCGTTTTGAGAGCAGTGGTGATGAAGTAAATTAGTCAAAGAAATCACGAGTTCGAAGTGTTCGAACCCTCAGCTCGTAAGTCAAGGCCGTTATTTGTGAAATAAATAAAACCTTTAGGGTCAACGTGACAAATCATAATTGGTAAGACAGGTGGCTGAAATTTTTGCTGCAATACAGGACGAGACGTGTTGGTAGTCCGGCGGCGACATAATGGGCAGATATGACATTGTTGCCGTCGCAGAAATGGAAATCCAGAATGAGATTGGCACAGGAACGAGGAGAGTGGTACTAAGCAAAGAGAGCCATGTATTCGTATCTAGGAATAGGTGAAGTCGGGTGGTGGATTTTGACAATGCAGTAAGATATGTTTAGTAATTTTGCCTTATTTACAGTTTTGACCGTGACCAAGTATTTTTATTATAGAGAGAGATAGAGCACAAATCTTAGTTGAAAGAGGTGTGCAACTGTAAACAATGTCATGTTGAATTGATTTAGAAATTATTATTTTTACTGGGTGTAATCTTACTTATTACCCGAGTGCGCCAGAAGGAGGGTTATGTTTTTTAAATTGTATGTTTTTCTATTTTATTTTAGCTGACCCCAACACAGTTGGGAAAAGGCTAGACTAATGATGTATGTCTACAAAAGGCATCTTTATAGAGCATAAGGTATCATTAATGTTTATGTAGGGAGGGAGGGACAGCATTTTTTTTTTTCGTATGGGAATTCATCAAATGACCCCTCCCACTCTGGGCGGAGCGGAAGGGAGTGTCAAACTTGTAATGATTATAACCCATCCATGTTCCTTCTTTTGCCCTTTGTGTTCCAGGGCCGCGGTACCTCTTTCGAACAGTCCCGCAACCCTGGTAGGGGGACAGCATTACTTTACGATTGTACCTACGTTAGTTTTATTGCCCACGTTGTCGGCCTGGCGTTAATTAAGCCAACATTTACCAAATCTTTATGACATTTGCCTGTTTTGTTTGTATCTGTGGGCTAAGCACGAACGCGTAGAGTAAACGTAACGTACTACCCAAGTCACTGACGGTGACCATTTTTCAACCTTATTACTTAGGTCATAAGGGTGAAAAGTGGCAGACCGTCGGAAGTATACACTTCCTAAAATTTAAAAGCAATTTTCGCGAGAAATAACGATTGTAACTTGGAGATAGGATCTTTTTCATAAAAATTATAGTTACAAAATTAGGTAACAACATGAAATTTTAATCAAAACATTTTTAAAAGTACTTAACGTAACTTATGTGTTTAAATATTAGTGCTCGTGACTGTACCTACCTACAGTCCTTTCACAGTTATTTTACCTCTGTCCTTGCACCCCTTCATTCGTGACGCTCGCTACTTCGGGATGAACGTCTGCTGTGACAATGATAGAATGAGATTCTGCTGAATTATTTTCAATATCAGATGTTGCTTCTTCAACTCTGTGATTTTCATTTGTGCAAGACAAAACGTCACTGATGTTAGTCAAAATCGGCAATATGGATCAGTTACTGAAACACCCTCAACAGAATATTCCATTTGGAGGGATGTGGACTGATCAACGGAATTGTCTGTTATATCTTCAGAATCGGTTTCGTGATAATCCAGTCTTTGTTTTTAATTTACGCAGTTCTTTCAAAATAACACTGACATCAATCTTTTTTTTTATTAGTACTGGTCTCAGAAGTTTTAGTACCTTTCTTGTACTAGCAAGATCCGTATTCGTTATGTGCTTAGGCGTCGGTCCTTTGTGAACATTCTCGAGGGTATTGTGTACACATTTACTGTAATCCACAGTATCGGGATTAAACGGATACAGTCCACATTTCCTGAATCCGTTTTTTATATTTGTGGTCATGTTCGTGTCTTCCAGCGTGTCACGGAACAACTGACAAAAGTTGGTTGTGGTAACGTACGAATTTACATTTTCTGGTTTCGATAGAAATTTACTGACGACCGCTTTCCATGAAGACTTTAGTGGAGCAAAAACGCTTACGTCTGCTGGCTGTAGCATATGGGTGGTTTTTGGGGGTAGAGCATACAAAATTATGCCAAGTTTTTCGCACATGGCACTCAAGATCAGTGACATGTGCGACTTATGACCATCGATTAGCAGTAATATAGGTTTTTTTATACTGTTGCGGTTCACCCAACTATTAAAATCGTTTGTGATATATTCAAAAAATACATCCGAGCGCATCCATCCACTTTCAGATTTGCCAAGACACCATTCTTCAGGCATGCTCTCTACAACGGCTCGTGGTGGACGTATATAGGGAAAAATAATGAGCGGCGGACTTACTTGGCCATTGGCGTTGAAGGTGACCAGAACGGTTAAGTTATCCTTTTCATTTCCCGCTTTGATCTGGTATAAATTTCGGTATCCCTTCGGTGCTAAGACCTTTCCGGTTTTTGGACACATAGAGAAGCCACTTTCATCACCATTAAATATGCGCTCTGGGCATTCTAATATATCTTGATTCTTAGTTTGTTCCAAAAACTGTTTCAAATCATTGAACCAAGCGCGTATGGCTTCTTCAGTTACTCTCGCTCTAGCTTTATTAATTCCTTCAGCAGCACGGCATGATATATCGGGATGGCGTTTTAGGAAATTTGAGTACCAGGTTTGCCCCGGACGATCATCCTTAAAAGGATTCTTTCTTCCGTGATCTTTAACAATTTCCTGTACTGTGTCCAACAGCTCCTGTTTCTTGACCGGGAATCCGCATTTTGCTATGTCCAAAAGCCACTCTTTAATTTGTTTCTCGCCTTCTATACCCAATACAGGATCTGGTCCCCTTGTCTCGATTGTATCACACCTCTTCCCACTAAGCCGATCTTGTATCGTAGTCCTTGGGATCTGATACAGTCTACATGTTTCTCTTATTCCCTTCCCTTCTTTTCGGATATCATCGAGAGCTTTTTTCAGGGCTTCTTCAGAGTACTGGATAGTCTTTTTCTTTTTTTTTGTTGACTCTGAATTATTTGGGAGCTCCATCTAAAAAAAAAGTAATATATAATAATTTATTGTTGTTTTTATGACTAATTTTAACTGTTTTTAACTGAAAAATAGTAATATTTAGTTTTCGACAGATTATGTACAACCGTATGGTTGCTTACTAAAATAATTATTAAACGGACATTTCAAATTTTCAATGACCAACCAAATTAAAAAAAAAAAACTGAGGTGGTCGCATACACAATGAACTTTCATAGTTATTTCTGGTAGCGGCCGTTATTTCTCTCATACTAAATTAAGGTGGCCGGAAACCAATGTCTTTATTTCGATTATTTTGGTTTACGACCACCTGATAAGCACCTAATTTTGTACGTAAATTAAACAAAGTTCTTTCAAAGAAGCTGGTGGTCGCTTACCAAAGAACTACAAAGAAAAACTTTAACAATGCTACATTCAAAATTGTAACAGTCCTGTATGAAGCATTAGGATCATATTAATCAAAACAAGATAATGCGGCCATGTGGTCGCTCATAAGGTTAATGATAAATAAGCATTTCCATTACCGACCTAGATTATATCTTAATAATAAGTTTAAAAAATAGCAAAATACAACTAAATAATAACCAAAACTTATCGATTATACAATTTAACATCTAAAGGTGCAGACTTTGCGAGGCAAGAAGCGGTTTGGGTTGTGGTTAATAAACCAACACAACAGCTTGCGTATAGAAGGTATATTTGACAAAAAGAAGTTCACAGAACACAGGTAACACAATACAATGTTGATAACAAAGTTCACGGAACACAGGTTGTACAATAGAACGGCGAGAAGTGCAGTTAACCGTTTAGCACACACAATAGTCCAATTACCAGTCTTTGGCAAACACTAGATACACACGATTTAAGTTTATCATAACACAATTGAATATTGATTGTCGGCTGTTTTTTACAGTACGAACGAGAGCGGCAAAACCTTGCGACCCGGTGACGTTTCTCCACTCTTTCTCAGTGTTGCCGGTCCGCGTTCCACAGACTACATAAAATATATTATCTAATAACAAAAATAACTGTTTGTTTGTTTATACAATACTGACTTACTTTACTAAATATCCTTTACAAAGTAAATGCGTAATTTATTAATAAAAAGAAGTGGCTACGCTACACGACCCCCCTCCAGAGACCGTCCTACGGGCGATAATAATCTGGCTGGGAATCTAACTCTGCGGCCCGAACGAGTTACTCTGACCGTGCTCTCTCCGGCGCCAGGTAAGACATCGGCATTTGTATTTTGAGTGGGAGTGTGAGTGGAATTTTGTGGTGAGTTAGTGATTGGGGTGTGCGTGTGAGGTAGTGAGGGTTGTCTTGCGTGTGTTGTGGTGTCAGGATCACGCAGTATGTAGGCAGGTTTTATTCTGTCGATCGATACGGTGACCATCTTACCTTTCACCATTAGCTTGAATGCTTTGTCTCCTCGTTGTATGACCTCATGGGGACCAGTGTAGGCGGTCTTCAATGATCCGGCCACAATGTCATCTCGAACGAAGACGTGTGTTGATGTGGCCAAATCCTTATAAACGAAGGGTGAGCGACGTCCACTATGACGTGACGCTGGAGTAGGTTGCAAATTCTTTGCGAAGCTCCGTAAGCGCGCGATGTAACTGGTGACGTCCGGGTCTCCGTGGTCCTCTGGACTGAAGAGGTCTCCTGGTAGACGTAGTGATTCGCCATACACCAGTTCAGCTGGCGTTGACTTAATGTCCTCTTTGAAGGTACTACGTACACCTAATAGTACAAGGGGAAGGGACTCGACCCAGCTGCTATCTGCGTGGCAAGTTATAGCGGCTTTAAGTTGCCGGTGAAACCTCTCCACGAGCCCATTAGAGGCTGGATGATAAGCCGTCGTCCTTTTATGTTGAAATCCTGCCATTTGCGATAAGTGGCAAAACAAGGCCGATTCAAATTGCCCCCCACGGTCTGTAACGACGTTCGTGGGGCAGCCGAAACGGGATATCCACCCACTAAGGAGGGCTTTTGCTACAGTCTCGGCTGTAATATCCTGTAACGGTATTGCCTCAGGCCATCGAGTAAAACGGTCGATTGCTGTGAGGCAATACCGGTATCCCTGTGATAGTGGTAGGGGTCCGACGAGGTCAATATGTAGGTCCCTGAACCTAGCGCGCAGTAGCTTGTACGTGCCCAACGGTGCAGATACATGTCTATGAACCTTTGACCGTTGGCATGCTAGGCAAGTACGCGCCCATTCTCTACAATCCTTCCTGATACTAGGCCACACATATCGGTCAGTGATCAGTCGGATACTAGCGTTGGCACCGGGATGGCTGAGAGAGTGCAGGCTTTCAAAAACCTGTCGACGTAACTCCTTCGTCACATATGGTCGAGGCGTTGTACCACTTACATCGCAAAACAGCTCTAAATGTGAGCCAGGTAGTTTAACCTTCTCCAAGTGTAGGGAGTTATTGCCATTCAACAATTGTTTCAGTTCAGGGTCGGTGTTTTGTGCGGTAGCAAGCTTTTGCGGGTCGAGAGGTAAAACGATCTCATCGATACGCGACAAAGTATCAGCTACCACATTATCCTTCCCAGTAATGTGCCGAATGTCAGTACAAAACTGTGAAATGTAATCTAAGTGGCGAAATTGCCTGGGAGGGCAGTTCTCTTTCCTGGAATGAAATGCGAATGTAAGTGGCTTGTGATCGGTATATATCACAAAGTCACGTGCCTCGATCATATGACGGAAGTGCTTGACCGCCTCATAGATCGCCAAGAGCTCGCGATCATATGGGGAATATTTGGTCTGCGAGGGGGACAGCTTTCGCGAGAAAAACGCTAGAGGTTGCCACCTATTTTCCTTTAACTGCTGGAGCACGCCACCCATAGCTACATCCGAGGCGTCTGTAACTAAAGCAAGTTTTGCGTCGCAGTCTGGGTGAGCAAGCATGGCAGCTTGAGACAGACTTCGTTTGCACGCCTGGAAGGCTTCCTGTTCTCGTGACGTGAGATGTACGGGATGGGAACCCTTCACGGAACCTGTCAAAAGAGCGTTCAATGGTGTTTGGTGTGTGGCAGCGTCGGGAATGAACCTACGGTAGAAATTAATCATTCCGAGGAACCTGCGCAACTCTTTTACCGTTTTTGGGACAGGGAAATTTTTGATAGCCAGTACTTTGTCTGGCAGGGGCTTGGTGCCAGTCACCGAAATGCTGTAACCCAAAAATGTTACCTCCGAGGCTCCAAACTCGCACTTTGCTGTATTAATGACCATGCCATATTCCGCCAACCTGGTGAAAATTTGGTGTAGGTGGTCTATGTGGGTCGCCTGGTCTTTTGAGAAGACCAAAATGTCATCAACGTAAGGGTAGGCAAAATCTAGGCCGCGCAGCATTTCATCAACGAAACGTTGAAAGGTCTGTCCGGCATTACGGAGTCCAAACGTCATGAATGGGAATTCGTATAATCCGAACGGCGTTGTTATGGCGGTCTTCTCGATGTCACTGGGATTGACAGGAATTTGGTTATACGCCTTTACCAGGTCTATTGTCGAGAAGACGGTGCATCCTGCAAGGTTGTGGGAAAAGTCCTGGATATGGCGTATGGGGTACCTATCCGGGACCGTCCTGGCGTTAAGCATTCGGTAATCACCACACGGGCGCCAGCTGTTGTCCCGCTTAAGAGCGAGGTGAAGCGGAGAGGCCCATGGTGATTCTGATGGCCGACACGTACCTATCTGTAGCATGGCTTCGAACTCTGTTTTAGCAACTTTTAACCTATCTGGTGCTAACCTGCGTGGTGTGCTAGATACTGGTGGTCCTGGTGTGGTTCGTATGTGGTGCATTGTGTTATGTTTAGGTGTACGGTGCATACCTGAGGGTCGAGTGATGTCAGGATACTTTGCTAGTATAGCATGGTACACAGAATCATTTTTGTCACCCGACGTTACCTTCACCGAAGATACATCGTCAGAATAACTCGCGACCGAAGCCGCGGTGGTGAGCCTAGTATTACCATCTATTAAACATTGGTTACGTACATCTACAATTAAATTATAATAAGATAAAAAATCTACGCCTATTATGGCCCGCGTTACATCTGCTACTATAAATCGCCAAGCGAAGTCGCGGCGCAAGTTTATATTAATAACTAAATGAGCATACCCATAAGTATTTATGACTGACCCGTTGGCGGCAAACAGTTGATAGTTTGTTTGGCTCTGTTTACCTTTCGCTAATGTTCGTGGGAAAACACAAATATCACTGCCTGTATCTATTAAAAACTGCACTTTAGTCCGCTGGTCGGTGATAAACAAGCGACCGGGATTTGGGCAGGCGTCGGTCGCCATCACGGACTGCCCTATTCTTTTCCCTCAGGCTTATAGTCGCACGGTTTTGCACAGTTAGTTGCCTTCTCACCGAACTTTGCGTGGTACCAACACAATGGATATTTCCGGTAGTTGGACTGGGGGCGGCTCGAACGGGAATTGCTACGATCACGACTTTCAGATCTGAATCTCCGTGACTTCGACCGTGACATCCTGTCTAACTTGGTCGTCAGCTTCTGCACCTGGCGTGTGAGTTCCGCTACTTGACAGCTTAACTCTGGGGATGTTGATGCTGCCGCTACGTGTGGGCTGGGGGCTGCAATGTCGTGGATGCGGTCAGCGAGCTCTGCGACCTCGTCCAGAGTAGCCCTCGACTGCGAGGCTATAATGGTCTGGATATTGTTCGGCAGGCGGCTGGACCACATGGTGCGGAGAAAGTCCTCCGGGACATCTGGTCCTGCGAGATGCTGGATATGGCGCAAGAATTGGGAGGGCTTTCGGTCGCCGAGTTCCTCACGCGTGACCAGCTGTAGGATCTTCTTCTCCTTGGAAGCAGAGAGTCGCCTTATTAGTTCCGACTTCAGTCGCTCGTATTTATTGGGTGCTGGTGGGCCTGCTATGATGTCCTCCACCTCCGATGCGTAAATGGGATCCAACTGCCCCATAGCATGATGGAATTTGGTGGTGTCGGAGGTTATGTTTGCCAGAAAGAATTGGCTTTCCAGCTGGTAAAACCACAAGGCCGGTTTCTCGGGGTAAAAAGGAGGTACCCGAATGCCAACTCGCTGGATGTCCTGCGATGTGCTAGGTGGCGCGTTGACGCCGCCATCTTTTGTGTCTTTAGACTCGGTCGACATGTTTCGTGTTCGTCGGGGTCACCAATGAAGCGGTTTGGGTTGTGGTTAATAAACCAACACAACAGCTTGCGTATAGAAGGTATATTTGACAAAAAGAAGTTCACAGAACACAGGTAACACAATACAATGTTGATAACAAAGTTCACGGAACACAGGTTGTACAATAGAACGGCGAGAAGTGCAGTTAACCGTTTAGCACACACAATAGTCCAATTACCAGTCTTTGGCAAACACTAGATACACACGATTTAAGTTTATCATAACACAATTGAATATTGATTGTCGGCTGTTTTTTACAGTACGAACGAGAGCGGCAAAACCTTGCGACCCGGTGACGTTTCTCCACTCTTTCTCAGTGTTGCCGGTCCGCGTTCCACAGACTACATAAAATATATTATCTAATAACAAAAATAACTGTTTGTTTGTTTATACAATACTGACTTACTTTACTAAATATCCTTTACAAAGTAAATGCGTAATTTATTAATAAAAAGAAGTGGCTACGCTACACGCTTATCTTGTGTGTAAAACATGAAATAAGTAATAAAACTTACCTTTGAGCGCCGCGCGCCGTATTATTTTTATTCCAACTCGCGGTACGTCCACTCACCACTGAATCAATACGCGCACTGAGCAAGAGCAATTTTTTTTCGGCTCTGGGTTAACCCCGTTTGTTACAAACTGTGTAAATTCTTATTTCATAATTATTTTTATAGCACGTTATATTTAAAATACTGTTATCTTGATTTAAAGAAACTTAGTCCGTCACATGTTCGCCTACTGAAGGTGGTCGCGATACCGGCGAAACGACCCTTCTACTTGACTGGTTGTTAGAGATTCTTAGAAATACTTAGAATGCGAGTTGAGCTGTTGCCGAGTAGGTAGCAAACCCAGGAGTGTATTTTACTTAATTAAATGAAAAGATATAATTCTTGATAATAGATAAAGATAGGTATAATTATGTAACTACAAGTAGTAGTAGTATTCGGTACTTTTTATGTACACAAGTAATATATTTTTGGTCATAAAATATGAACCTTGTTTGAGTTAGACTGACTTTTGGTTTTCTCCATCACTGTTGGCCATTTCTAGTCTCTCTTCACCTTCTTTCATCGTCACTTTTCAGCTGAATATTAAGATATCAACACCTGTAGCACTATCATTAGAATTTAATTATCAGAGGTTGAGCAGGAACCTCAGCGCCATCTATCCGCTTGTAAAAAAAACATAGGTAAAGGCTGGAGTTGTACCTCGAAAAATTTCGTAGATGTTTTGCGAAAATAGTGTTTCGCTATAGTTAGCACCAATATTAATGTGATTATGAATAAAACACTACTAGTTTCTAAAGATACCTCAAAGCAGCGCCATCTATTCATAACATGGGAAACTGTTTAAGAAGTCATCAAATGAAGTAGTTAACAGCTTACTTGCCTATAGTAGAGATGGCGCTGTTTGTAAGAATAAAATATGGACCTACTAGCAGTAGGTCTATAAAAGAATTTTCTTGAGCACCTAGACACTAGACAGGTAGTATCTACCCCAACAGCGGCGCCCCTAACAAGGATTTGATTCCTGGCTTTGAATTTATTAGTCTAGTCTCATGAGAGGACGACGGTTTCTACAGAGACTAAGTGTATCTACTTACAGTAGGTAAGTATGTCTAATAAATAGGTACGTAGTTAAGGTACATTAAAGGTCTCAGGTAGGTATAGACTCAGGCTCAGTTCGTACACATGTTTTACAGAACATTGGCTCCAGAAATATTATATAACTATACGCAATTTATCATGCTACTTTATTATGAAACAACGTAGGTAGACACAACATATAATATTTCACGCTGTATTACCTAACGACGTTTTATCAGAACCAACTCGAAAACTATTTTAGTAATTATGAACAAATAGTAACTATATAAAACTCAACAACCAACATCGAGGATCCAGGCTATTTTTATCAATTCTCTCAAGAATTTCCGCACGCAGATAATTGGCGCGAAAGATTGATTCCCAATCAATAAACACTGATACTGCACTAAACATTTCTAAAGAGATGAGGAAAAACAAAGAGCAATTTTTCGCGTCATTGGCATTCTTTCCGGCCAAGTCTAGGCGGGTACCCGGGAGCCCGAGACTACTGTGTTCTTGGCCATTTATCACGTCACAAAACACGAAAAAAAATCACGGGCTTACTGACCCGTTACTTTTCCATTTACAGAGTGTTTTCGCTTATCTCATCCGTGTAATATCCTTTAGTCTCATCCAGTTCGGAAACGGAGACTTAGTGTTTGGGGGTCATCTCTAGTCATTAATAGTTTTGCACGTACTGGCTGGTCATGCTTCGGTACTTGCTTGGATAGGTTGATTCTGTTTTTTTTTTTTTTTTTTGGGTTGAAATGTGAGTTACTCAAGCCGTGTGCTTCCCTGTCAGTTGTAGTGTTGCAGTATGTGTCGTTTTTTACCATATGAGGAAGGTGGAATATTAAAACTGTCTACACCCGTAGGTAGGTAGAATAGAATTATAACTAAAGGAATTAAATGTTTTGGCCTGCCCTATTTCCGCCGCCGGTTTAATTGTTAAATCTATTCATCATCATCATCATTTCAGTCGAAAGACGTCCAATGCTGGACATAGGAGTTCCCAAAGTGTCGCCACATTGACCGGTCCCGTGCTTCTCGCATCCAGTGGATCCCCGCAACCTTTACCAGGTCATCGCATCGGTCCACCTAGTCGGAGGCCTTTCAACGCAAAGTCTTCCAGTTTACGGTCGCCACTCCAGAACTAAAACCTAAATAAATCTATACAAATAAATAAAATTGAAGTGTCTGTATGTAATTTTAAAATAACAACTTTTTACTGAATGCTTATAAGAATAAGAATAAGAATAAGAATAAGAAATTGTATTTGCTCAAACATTGTGTGTACATACAGAATTAAAGAATACATGCATGCGAGATCTTAAATAATAGTGGCTCACGACATGTCTGCCATTTTTCATGGCGTGCAAATATTTTAGGTACTATTATTATTATTGATTCAATGAATTTAAATTTACCCTTATACATAGATATATTCAACAAAAATTAAATTCAGTCATTTACATTACATTATATAACATATTACAATTATCACAATGAAGATTTACATCAATTTAATAGGCATTTAAGTTAAGGTACTAATAACATTTATAATAGAGGCATATTTATGTTCTCCACTACTATATGACCATAATTACTACAATGAGTCGTTTAAAAATTCCGTAATACTATAATATGCTTTTTGTGCCAAAAACAATTTCATTGTTTGTTTAAATATAGGTATAGTTTGCTCTTTCCAGCTTTTGGGCAACTTGTTGTAGATAGTTGGTGCCATGCAAAAAACACTCTTGCGCATAAGTGCAGTTTTTGATGTATGTACACATAGTTTGCTATCATCACGTCTATTTCTTGGAAATTTGTCTGCCATACGAGGAAACAAATGTGGATTTGTTTTTACGAACATTGCTATTTCTAATATGTAAAGTGAAGGTAATGTTAATATACGATATTTAATGAAATAATTTTTACAGCTATCGGTAGTTTTTAGATTAAACATAGATCGCAAGCAACACTTTTGTCGTATAAAGATGATATATCTCTATCGGTTGAGTTACCCCAGAACATGACACCATATCTAACGATAGATTCAACTAAACCATAGTAGGCCGTTAATAGTGCTTCTATACTTAGAGTACGTGATAATTTATATAGAGCATATGCACCACTGCTTATTCTTTTGGCTAGAGCCTCAATATGTGCTTTCCAATTTAAGTTTCTATCGATTGCTAGGCCTAAAAATTTTGTAGTATTAGCTGTCTGTAATTTATTATTATTATATTCAATGTCAAGACCAGATAATAATGATGATCGTTGGCTAAAGTGCATAATCAGAGTTTTATTTATATTAATTTTCAAATTATTATTATTCAGCCACGTTACCGCTTCAATTAATGTATTTTTTATGTCCGTTTCATATGTATTCTTATTAAGGCATGGTATAGTTATGAAAGTTTAATTATGTATACGGTAGGTACCTGTAACAAAAAATGTTTTTTTCAAGTTTCTGTCTCTTCTGTCTCTCTCTGTTCCGGCTAATCTCCGAAACGGCTGGACCGATTTTGACGGGACTTTCACTGGCAGATAAGTACTGTACTGGCAGGAAAGAGTAAATTGTTAACAACTCCGATTCAAATACAGAATTAATATTTTTATAAGAATACTGCTATAAGTCACCTGCAATGTAGGAAAAATATCCAAAATAAAGATGCATTAAGATAAAAATACGATCAGAATCCACGTTTAACTGTGAAGCCTTTTAATAGCCTATCTTTAATTTAGTAAAGGTTCTATCTGTCAAGTGATCAAATCCTACGCAGCTGCGATATGAAGATGACATTTGGATAAACCGACAAAAAAGGTCAGTCAGCGAGTTAAATATGGATTCAACTAAATTATTACAAGGGCTGAATAAAATTATCGGTGATGGAACTTGACAGCTTAGACAGAGATCTGAAGACGGTAAATTAGTTTAGAATGAAGTAAATCCAGATGCTATGACGATAGAAAACGCTAATTCGGGCAGCGCTTACCTCAATCACAGATATTATCCTCAATGCACCGGTTTGTATGGTTTGTGGACGCTACATTGAAGCGAAGACTAATAAAGCGATCGAGATCAATACTGCCAAGAAACACGTCCTTACAATATCGATTAACGATTTCACTACAAACATCAAGCGAGTTGATTTATTTCGTAAAATAACTCCGAAGCGAAGGTGAAGCAAAACGCAAACGGAAATTGAAAAAAGCGTTTCTAAGGGATGTTGTGATAATTTGATTCACGGCACAGTTAACAGCTGTTCACGAGGTTTCACATCGCACTGGCAGTCTCGCTTTTAACTGTGATTAATTTTGGTGACGGCTACCTATTTAGTGGTACTGAGTTTTATATTGAGCGTGAAAATCCGTGCCATTGTGAATATTTTCCACCGAATCACATTATACTTACGGTCCCGGGTTGGCTTTGGGAAGATAAATCAATTGGCGAATTTCGGAAATATGCGTTATATTTTAAGGAAATAAACCTGTCAACGTTGTGTTTTTTTTTTTTTTGGCACTAGATTAATTTAGGGACCATTGAAAGAGGAATCTTTCTACAATCACCCATTTTTAAGGATCCGTAACCAATGGGGTGCCGCGGGAGACGCACCGGGCGTCGACGGCCACGTGATGGCCCGCGGCCACCGTAGGCGCGGGCCTGTGGACGGTGAGCTATGGGCTAGCTCGCCGTCCGTCCGTCTTATGACGACAGGCCGTGTCGATGGCGCGTTCGTGTTCCACGCGCGCCTCTAAGAGATGTCAGCAATAGCAAGGGCCGATGCCTGCCGTAGCTGCGGGACTGTTCGAAAGAGATACCGTGGCCCCGGAACACAAAGGGCGATGAAGGAACATGGATGGGTTTTAGTCAGTAAAAACCTGACACTCCCTCCTGCTCCGTCCAGAGCGGGAGGAGTAACGAGTATTTGATGATTTCCCATCCGAAAAAAGAAAGGGGTAAAAACGAAACCCTATTACTAAGACTCCACCGTCCGTCTGTCTAGCTGTCTGTCAACAGGCTGATTCTCATCAACCGTGATAGCTAGACAGTTGAAATTTTCACAGATGATGTATTTCTGTTGCCGCTATGACAACAAATACTAAAAACAGAATAAAATAAATATATGAACAAACGTATTTTTTCTTAGATTATCGTACGGAACCCTTCGTGCGCGAGACAGCCTCGCACTTGGCCGGGTTTTTGATGAAGAGTACTTATAATATCAAGCCTACGCCAAATATTGTAGTTCACTAAATTTGCTTGGACCTCTTGAAGCTCGGCTGAACAGTAAAAGTTGAAATCGGTCTACATTCTTCACCGCATTTTATTTATAAAGAATTATTATCTATTCCCACAGCCGGCTGAAATGAGATTTGTTGAATTTTAATAAATCCATCTCATTTTAATATTTTTACGAGTCTCAGGTATTCCTGGAATGTATACTAAAATTCCCCCGTGTTGGCGGGCCACGCTATAAGGCAGTATTACGTTTACCTAGCGTCTTATAAATATACGAAAATCTGAACTCAGAACGCGTAGATATGAAATCTAATTTATAATCCGCGTGATGCCGTGAACTCAACCTCGCCGGGTGTGGAAATACCTCACGTATTGGAAGTAATGCTGAATAAATATTTATTAAAAATTACATAGAAAAGGAATACCTTTGTAGGTGGAGCTAGTGAAAGTAGAGGCACTTTATTGCAAAATACATTTTTGATAGAGTTTCTTCGCCTTTCCGGTTTTATGTTCGACAATTTGCTTACGTTTTTATTTTCCTGTTTTTACGCCAGCAAGTTAAATAAATGTATTCCTTAACTTATTATAAGATTGAACACATGGTATTTCTATGTGTTGGAATATCACATGTTTTCCCTCATTGCATTAGACACGGCTTAGCGAGGTGTTCCTTTGACGCTCCCCCCGGGAGGACATTCGAGCATAAAAGTGTGGTGCATACGTATAAACGTCATCTCTAAGAATATTAAACGAGCGACAAGTTGCACTTACATGGAGACAAGTTTTGACATTCAACGATACGTCGCCGTCGCGTCGCGTCGTCACTTCTCCCCATTTACGTAAATTCCCTATTTCGAAGTTTTGGAAATTCTAGCACTCGAATCAGTTTACCTCGGTGCTTTAGGAGTTTTCTTTAAGCAAGGTAGAAACGGTGGGTTTTCCATGCTCGCTGTAGGTGTTAAAGTTTTAGTTGCCATTATCAAAACTTCGTTTGCATTAAATTTACGAATCTAGCGATATAAAGAGATAGTTCTTTGTGAGTAAGTAAGTACTTCGCGAAATCCTTTTGTGCGTACAGTTCCATATAAACTTCCTAGAAATTTTACGCTCCATGCGAGCGTAAAGGAAATATTTCTTTTGCTCTGCGATCCAGTAAAGCTTCTGATCCTTTTTATGAGCTCCTATGTTGCTTATGAGCAATGAATGTCGTACGGTGACGGGAGATTCCAACCACATTAATGAATAGCCAGTTACCAGTTTGCTAGTAGTGCGGTTTCCCGCTCCTGATCTATTTGCGTTGGTCACATATCTATTACTAAAAGTAGGCGGGATATCTAGGCATGAAAAAGTGCCATTTTCGTCACCCCCAATTTTTCCTGATTCAGGATTCCACGCCTATGTATTATGAGGGTTATATATTGTGTAGGGCTTATATTGTATACCGTGTTAGCAAAAATCCCGCTTTAACGAATAAACGTGATGTGGCATACCAGTGTAATATTATACAACTTTGAAATATTGTCAAACATAAAACAAAAACACCAGCAAAAATGGTTTGTTAATTATTTCAAATCTAAAAAAGAAATAACCAACAATGAAATTTTAAGAATACAATAACTGGTGTTCCTTAAACTTCAATTTTCACTGAACCAGCATACACACAACAATGCTTTTGATTGCATTTTAATTTTTTTAAAGTAAGTTTGTTGTACTTAATTTTGTATAGCGATACACACCAAAGAGATGGCTGCAAGCGATCTTAAACATAGGAAATCCATTTCTGCATGTGTTCTATTTATCAAGTGTGACGGAGACAACAAATGGATGAGATTGATTCTGTGCGGATGTGCCACTGAAAAACAGTAGTAATTCCGCTGATGGAATTGACCCGGGGAAATATAAGGAAGAATGAGTCAGTGTTGAAAACCTGTACCAAATCGATAATATCTGCGGGGTATATGCGTAACAAATTTAGACAGTTCAACAACATTCATTTATTTATTTAGTTGACAAAACATTGTAAATATTACAGATAGCTGTTGCCCGCGGCTTCGCTCGCGTTTTGGTCAGAACGTTATAAATATAGCTTAAGGGACTCGGAGATAATGTAGCTTCCTATTAGTGAAAGAATTTTCAAAATCGGTTCAGTAGATCCAGAGATTACCCCCTACATACAAACTTACAAACAAATTTTACCTCTTTATAATATTAGTGTTTATAAAATCTAAGCTACTGTTGTTGTATGTTTTGTTAAATTTAAATAAATATAACAAAACCTACTTCTAATACGAAAGAATAGTGTTTTCGCAGACGAGACAGAATGAGATAAAGATGATTAAGAGGCAATGCATTACGAATTTCTTGAAAGTCGTGATAAAAAAGTGTGTTATGCAATTGGGGAGCTACTTGAATCGTGTGTTTTTGGTAAACGATACGATGCAAAAGTCTTTGGTGCTAATCTTTATCATCAATTTAGCTAAAGTCCTGATTAAGGGTCTCACTTCTCAGTTATTTAACAAACTGACGATAATACTGAGAAGTAAGTTCAAGCAATAGTTTCCTTCAGTCTTCCCTTTTTTTCTCAAAGTCGGTAGTATTGTTTGGGTTTTGACTATCTACTCCAATGAGGGGATACTTCGAAGAAGCAAAGTGTGTCACAAACGATGTCGTACCGACTGTTCTGCTCTTTGTGCAACTCCACCTGCGCCTTGAGGGATCTGTCCGAAGCCTTTGATAAGACTGTTGATGTGACAGAGTTTTGGTCGAAGCTCATCATTGACACGACAAAGATGACGAAGAAGTGTTAATACTAAAACTTCTTCGTCATTTCTGTGTTTGTCTGGTTTTTAGTTACTGAGCATGAATATGCCCACTAACTAAAGACCCGATTCTATCATCCGCTACAGACAACATTCTCCGTTTTGTTTTCGTTTACATTTTACCCAATTCTAAATCACAAAACTCAGGCTTTGAAGTCTTTCTAAACTTTTATTAATCTATAAAATAATAGTATCTCTTCAGAGAGAGGGATGTAATTTTCCGCGCGAGGGGCCTTTGAACCAATAGAAAACAGAAAACCTACTTACAACGGATAAAGTTAGTAAACTGATGCTTTAGATCTGCTTCCATGAGCTTTAGTTAGGCTTTGGAAAAATCCTAATAATTTTCTTGATGATTCTTTTAAACTGATTAAATGTTTTCAAATAGAAGGTATTTTGCCACAATGCCATAATCTGACTCTGTATAAATTTTATCATAAATTTGATACTCAAGTGGGAAACAATATTACGAACCGTCGCTACTGAATACTTTAAGGGTAATTAACGAATAATTTAATAAATGAAGTTCATTGTAATTTGATTTTGCTCGTGTATTTTCATAATTAATTATTATTGTTTAACGTACTGTAGTCGGCTTTCTCTGTGGGTTGTTTACATTTAAAATTTGGGCTAGAATGATTCTTTTATCATCATTATTTACCTTCAATTTTGATTTTGTATTCTGGAGTATTAAAAACTGCTACCTATTTGTTTAATTTAATTTAACCACAATGAGCTTGTCATAAACGACATTTTGTCATTTTCGAAGATTACCAGAAATGGAATTAGTTTAAGCACGTTTAGCAAGAAATACATTTAATTATTCGGGTGCAAGCTGGCTTTTATATCAATACCCCAAGCTCCTCAAGCATTATTGAAAACCATATTGCGACCGTCAGATGGTTATAATAGAGAATTAAGATTTCTTTCACGACCGTTCCGTAAGCCAGAATCATTCGATGCCTTTACTTTATTACAGCCGCTCAATCTCACTTTATTGCTCCGTAATTAATTTCACACGTCCTCTGTGACTCTTGATTTAGTTTCTTAACGATTACATATAAATTGTTGGGAACAATTTCGTCGGCTTATTGGCACATGCGAGCGCTATCGTCCTCACGGGTATCGTGTTGTCTGTCGACGAGATTTAGATTTAATAACGTTTGCTGGAGATTGACTTTGGCTTGTGTGGTGATAGTTTGGCAGGACTGGTTTTTCATGGGATCAGTTTTGTTCTTCTAATCCTGTTGCTTCTCCGATCTTTATGGTAATGATTTTTTTAATATTATAGTAGCAATAGTTTTCTTCCCAATTAAGAAAAGTATTGAATTCACCAGCGCATCGATTTTCTGTTGTTTAATTTTCCTCTCAAATAACATAACTTTTAAGTTCAAAGAAGAAGTGACGATTTTAATGTTGCTAACAGTTTACGAGAAAATTCAGCAAAGCTCGATAAACGGAAAAAAATGTTGTCCAAAAGTTTCCTTACCGAATTTTTCATCGTATGTATTATAAAACTTGGCAAAATTACCTATTGTGATTTTTACGCTACAAATGTTGCTGAAGTTTGTCAAAGTCAATTTTCTCTGAAGCGGGTGCCAGTCAAACAGAACAAAAGTTGTTTCAATCTTCAAATCGCGTAGGTTTATTAAAGGAAGATGAAATATAGCATCAATAATCTGAACGGTGCTTTGAATATTTGATCCCGTGTCAGTGTTGATGAGTTCATCCCCGGAGATTGCTTTGTTGTGCAAAAGTGTCGCTATCGAGGGTTTAGCAAACAGTGCCGTCATCTTGTCCCCATGCCCTGAACAGCCATGATTTGTTGTCGACCCCTCGGGTTCATCGTTTTTTTCGGAACTAGCAAAAAATAGGCTAACTCTATTTGAAATGGATGTTGTGGTGTCATAATGTAGATGCACTATGATTATGGGTTTTAATTTCATTGCATTGATTTCTCCTTATTAACATTTAAAATAAAACAGAGTTAAACATTTTGCAGTTGCATAATTTTGTAAAGAGAAAACGTTAGCAATAGTTCTGGTATCTAGAACTTCTTCCTACAACAATATTAAGCTTTATTAGTAACCATAACAGGTACCTTAGCAAATGAAAATTTGGCACACGTTCTAAAACTTGATATTTTGGCGGCAGTATCACTAGCTGAGCTGACTTGATATGACGAAGATATTTCGCTTTACCTGACATTTTTTGTAAGGAGCTTGTACAGAAACTGCTCATGAATTTGACATAGCCCCACATAGCCCCGCACGATGCTGCGAGCTGCGAAGCTTACTTCTAGGTACGCCTCCTGAATACTTATTACAGTTAAGTAAAAATCGAAGTCATGCCGCGTACCCATCAAGGGTTTTTAGTCAAATATGGTGAAATATTGCTTTCGAAACGGGGATGGTATACGAAGCAGGAATAATTTTTACAATATTATGGGCCTTTAGCGTCTTTTGACAAGTTATTGGTCGTGTAAGGCGATATATTTTTTGGATAAAGTTCGCTGCTGGGATTTACGATGTGTTAGATGTTTTTGATTGTTTGTAAAGTAAAGTATTTTTTTTTGCATCGATTGAAGGTACTTTGAATAAGATGTTTCAATAAAATGAGTGATGCGGGTTCAATCTACTTTATATTATGCATGCAAACATGTAAGTATTAGTTTTGAAATTGCTAATTATTAGACAAACTTAATTATGATAGAGATATGAATAGTAAAATAATAAAACCATTTGTTTTTGGTTTTAGTCCGTAAGAGCGCATGGCATAACATTGTTGGTAGTTTTTTGTAATCTCTATTGAATAGAACTTTTTAAAACAAAAAAAAGCTGTTTTATTCACTCACAATAACAATGTAATCTCAATTTTCCCAATAGAAATATTTTTAAATAATGTTACTTATTTGTATTAGTAACAGATACAGCTGAACTTTTATCCCTGAGGTAGTGAAATGAAATAACTTTATGAACTTCGCAAATATTATATTGTACGACTTTGCAAGACTGGCTGAAATTAAATTTCCACTCAACGTATTTTTCCTAAACATTTTCACAAGTATTTCAATCAGTTGGTTGGTATTTTTTATGGTTCTGTAAAGCAATAATTAATTTTATAATTCGTGAAAAAAAAAACCTTTATATTTTTATTATATAACGTAGTTAAATAATTACGGATAGACTTTAAAATACTTAAAAAGTTTTTGTTTCTTTTTTTGCCAAAATTAATCGCATAATCAGCAACAGGCACTTTTTATTTGTAATAGATACCATTGAGTTTCATCGACTGATGCATGGAGTTTATCTGTATATTTAAATTTTCACGAAACTCCTGACAATTTTGGCAGAAAAGTAGCATATTACCTGACCCGACCCGACTCTTCATCCCGGAAAATTAAAAACTTCGGACTGACGGATCTGCGATGCACGGGGATAGCACGATAGCTAGTCATAACTTTTTCAATACGAGTGCAGGGTACAAGATGGTGCATGCAACATAGGAGATCACCGGCTCTGTGTTTGATTGAATCAATTGATGTGAAAAAAATTGCACATCATTGCGCAACGGACGCACTGTATGCTTCGCTAGTATCGGCACGTGTTTATAATACTTAATATAAGTGACGGCGAATTGCGTTCGGTTTTATTTATCAATGAAACAATATACAGAGTTCAAGAGCTGTTAAGCTAGCTGTAGCTGTTAGCTGTTGCGTTTAACCCCCCAGTCTTGGAAAATTGACAGCCCGTCGAAATATTCGCGTTGGGGTACAATGATTTTTTGGCTAAAGTTATTATTGCAGTTCTTTTCCTTCATTTATTTTCATACACATTATTTTGAAGAAACATGAACTTTTCGTGGGCTCTGGTTACCATGAAAATTGGAATTCGCGAATATTCGCATATTTCTTGACGTTTGCATGATCGCAATATTTATGCGAATACCAACGTCAGAAAAAGTAAGAACTAGTCTACAAATGAATTAGTAGTCAAATTGTAGACATGAATAAATTGCGTCTGATAAAAAAAAAACATTCTCGAAATATTCGCGAATGCGCATGCTAAGGTTAATGCGAATATTTTAGACGAACAACAACGTAGAGCATCTGTAGCATCATATCCGATTATTTGAGTAGGCCGATTATTCGAGTAGTAGATGTCAAAAGCTCTCCGCCCACACGATTTGTTTTTGCATTGTATTTTTTAGTTTTGCCAACCCCGACTTGAGCCTTAATTTTGACACTGACAGCTTAAACGCGTTTTAGATGTGCTGATCGCTTTCAATTTCATGGTTAAGTGCAAATTTCGTAAAACGCTAGCAACGAAAATGCGGCAATTGTGTTCCAAAGTATCCTGATTGGCAATAAACCCTTAAAAAATCCAGAGGAACAGTTTACGTACACTTTTTTAATCATTTCTAGAGACACAAAATAAATAAATAAATATCGCTGGACATTACACACAGCGCCATCTAGGTGCCACACTAAGCAACGAGGCTTGTGTCGTGGACACCAGATAGTTGATAATACTACATAGATACTTTTTGTTTGTAAATACATACTTATTATACATATAAACATCCATGACTCGGAAACAAATGTCCATGCTCATCACACAAATATTTGCTCCTACCGGGATTCGAACCCGGGACCCTAAGAACGTAAGGCAGCCTCACTATCGCTTCGCCATTCGGGTCGTCAAAATAAAATCTTGTGCTTGAAGTAGGTATTAATAAATCTAAACTTAAAGCAACCCAATATCTCCCTACATAGTACACTGTTCGTATGTAATAGGCATGATGAAATGTCACTCTCAAAACATCTTCAAAGGCTGAATCCCTCGCACACTGGCTTCTCCAAATTTGTTCAAAGGGATCCAAAAATGATACATGAGTACAGCCCTCTTATTTTCATGTTATAAATGTCACGGGAGTGAGATGGGTCACTACTCGTATATGATCGACGAATGACTTGTCATTATTTGCGGATTTCGTCCTGCTTCATCCTGGAGCTTGTCATGTATTTAATGTGTAGGGTTTCGCGAGAAAGATCTTAAGATGAGAAAAATATAGGTCTGGGGGAACTTATTATATCTGCTTTATTCATGTTCGGAATTGTTATGGTTTTATGCAAGATTGTTTTTCAAGGCTGGGCGACTATGTTGTATTACAATTATGCTGTGAATATTTATAATGTTATTGTCTAATTTGTCTATTATCAACATACCTTTGAGAAGGAGATGTCAATGTAACCATATCATAAACATGTAACTTGTTCTTTTGTAATAAACCTCTGTATTGTATCAGCATTTTGTTGTGTCACTTACTCATAATATCGCCCATCCGTACATGGCACCGGTACTAATATGGTTACATTGACATCTCACTCTCAAAGGTTTTTATTTAATTTCACGGTTAGGTTTTTATTTATTAGACGACCCGAATGGCGCAGAGGTTGCGAGGCTGCCTTACGTTCTTAGGGTCCCGGGTTCGAATCCGGGTAGGAGCAAATGTTTGTGTGATGAGCATGGACATTTGTTTCCGAGTCATGGATGTTTATATGCATAATAAGTATGTATTTACAAACAAAAAAAAAAGTATCTATGTAGTAGTATCAACTATCTGGTGTCCACGACACAAGCCTCGTTGCTTAGTGTGGCACCTAGATGGCGCTGTGTGTAATGTCCAGCGATATTTATTTATTTATTATTATTATTTGTACGCTCCCTAATACACAAACAGTTAAGCGCTTATTTATCCTGAACCTTACAGTAAGGTTAAGAATAAAGTTCGTAAACCTGTCTAAAAAGATCTCTCTTTATAAATTTCAGCATCACTGGCTATGTAGTTGGTATAATATAAATTAGAACTAATAGCTATACTTTAGAAGACCTAAATTAGTATAGGTGTAACTAACTGCAAAGTTAGTTAGCTAACTCTAAGCACAAAGCGGACCGTAGCATTTGCCTTTCGTAAAAAAACCCGTTAAAGTTTTAAACGCACAATTTGCTCAGTAAATCTCTGCTGTTAATAATTGTCGTTCTTTTCCGTCCCAAAGCTGCTTAGTTAAAATACTAAAACTTTTAGTATGCTCCAAAGAAAATCTCAAGTTGTTAGTCAAATTCAAATTGGAGAACTTTTAAAATTTATGTCGCAGTTTTAAGGCGTCTATTATGTCTCTTCTAGTTTTTACATGTGTTGGGCGGTGTTTCTGTCGAGGGATCCAGTTAGCCTGGTTCCTCCAAACTGTCGCAAAGTTTCATTACGTATTTAATACGTTAGAGGGAGCTAAGGTTTTTCTTGTCCTACAGTACATTCGCTTACGTGAGAATTGTGCTTGCACGCTGACGGCGAGGCAATAAAATGTCCTTTAGGACGAATCCTAAGGTCCATATAATAAATTATTTCATTATTTTTATCGAGTGTTTACGAGAAGCTGACGTAGGTGTGTGTGCTTTATGTTGGAACAGAGTATTTGAAATTATTTCTATGTTAGGGTTGGTCGAAAACGGAGAATATTAATTTAACTTTAACTTTTGGAGAAGTTATAGCATGGAAACAGAAGAAAGAAAGATTAGTTAGCTATTATGTTGATTACGGTTCGAAAAATGCATCTACGGAGCAACTGTTAGAAAAAATATCCTGTTTCTAGATTTAATTTTCTTTCATCTTTCAACGCTTTTTATGTAGGACGCTTTTACTTTGCCTAGCACATTATGAAATAAAAGTATAATTTATTCAAAAGCAAAGTAACATTCTTTTCATTATTGAATAACTAACTTGGGAGATTATATAATATAGTTTCCCCGGGGCACTTTATATTGACAATTTTTGCATGGGGACTTCATCTTTTACCAGTTTATGTTATTTTACTGATTTTGAATCTAAAAAGACTTGTAAATTAGTAGGTTTTCATTGGTATATTAAAAACGTATCCCTGTAATGATTGAAATAAAAATCCATTAGGTATGACGTTTTACCCTTTACCAAACCATATTGTCTCACACGAAGAGCGTGAAAACAAAAACAAAGAATCCCCCGAAACAAAAACGTCCGCCGCATCTAAACAACATTATAATCGAGTATAAAACGTCGCCGTGCGGTAAAAGCGTTCTAGTATTAGGTATGAGATATATTTTAAAGTGAGGAGTGCTCGCAAGTCGCAACAGAGGAAGATAATGCGTCGTTAATGGAGTGCCGTTGCAGCCATGTTGGCTAAGAGACTTCCACCATTACTGGATTTGTAAACGCGAAAAATAAACGTGTTTATATCGAACGTGACACTTTTAGCTTTAACGAAATAGATGGTCTAGAACACTTCTAGAATATGGTGTGTGCGACTTTGGAAGTGCATTTGGAGCTATAGGAATGGAGGGTACTATTTGAGAATAGAGGGGTGGGTCATTTTCTTTAATATTACAGTGTAATGTCTGTGCATATAGTGGAAAACCATGTCGGATATAGTTAGTCTCTTATTTATGACTGTATAATATCATTGTCGTAGTTATGGCCCGGATTATAATATGAAACTTAAAAATTACGAAATATGCATGATAATAGCTCGAAATAAGCAAAAAAAGTGCCAAAATATGCAGCATAAAAATGAAATGAGAACTACAAAATAATGTCTTCTTTTTAATCTAGAATTTCGATGAGATCTTTTTATTTGTCTTGAAAACCGAGTAGCTACTGTTATCAATTATCAGTGATACGATTGAGGCTTCTATTAATTTATTGTTATAACTTGATGCTAGTGACTCGCTTTTAAATTGGGTGTTTTTGGGGATCATCTGACGCGTTTTGCATTTTTCCAGTGAGACATTGTTATAATTAACGTATACATACGGCCCAAAAGATTTTAGCTGAAACATGCATTATCTTCAAAAATCAGTCATTATAATGCAAAGGCATATGCAAATACGCATTTGCGTAATTTGCATATGCATTATGGTACATTTTGATATAAGGGGAGATACTTTGTTATTGCATTCGAGGCGGAATTCACACCCGAGCCGCAGGCGAGGTTGTTATTGAGCCGAAAACTGCAGTAACAAATGCCAACGTGTATCAAATACGTTTTTCAATACACTTTCGAAGAAATAAAATAATAGAAATAAAAGAATTTTGCCGTGAATTATTAGGTTTTTTTTTCCCGCACTTTGCTTTCGCCAGGTGAAGGAGAAGCAAAGATATGAAGCTGCTAAACAGCCTAATATGAAAAATATAAAAGTCAAGTATTTTTTAATTAAGAACACAAATAAATGTTAATTTTTTCATAAAAGTAAATAATGTTTTTAATAATCATGTTTATACAAGACATTTTATTTATTAACATAATTTAAATATTAAAAAATAATTATGCGTCATTACGACGTAAATATCGTCGTAATGACGCATAATTATATCTCCTTGCCGAGATTAAAAAAAAGCAATCAACGGCGACTAAAGAAATAGAACCAATTTGGTCTTAATATAAGGATAGTTACCTGTGGAAATGTTTATTTTCGTACACGTTGTGATAAATGAAAAAAATCCACGTGTGTGAAATACACTGCATGTTGAACCTAATCGAAGAGCCAGTTTTAGAGGAAGTGTATTGATTCAAATGCCTTTTGTGAATGTATACTACAGTTCAAGAAATGTTATTGTTATTTTCATCTACGAAGCAGATTCCTTGATATTAACCGAAATAAGTGCTGTTTAAATGAAGCAGGTTTTCGAATTTCAAGTCTTCAGTCACCATGTTTTGTAAATTTCTTTGTGAACAAAGTATGAAGATATTTCGAACTTCACTGTGAACAATAGTTTGTGCGAAGGCTTTCTTACAATTCCAAGCACTAGAGAATATGGCGCTATTAATTTGACCTCGCGCTACAGTCGCCAAGCCACTTAGAATTCCTCTTATCGAATTAAATATTCCAATCTTCCTCTTCCTCCAATAAATTTACGCTGTTGCAGGAAACATTGAAAGTAGTTGCACTAATATTGTTTAAAATTATTTTAAGAGTTTAATAGAACATTAACATACTTTTATAGGATGTATACATTTATGAGCCTTGGTGCAAGTGTACAAGTGGACAATAGTAGATTGTTACACGAGGGTCGAAAGGAATTGATGGCCAAACATATCTCGTCAGGGGCTTCATTTAAAAATGTTTCCACTTCGTAAACTTAGATTTTTTGCTCTTGAACCTCTGAGACTGTCTTTTCAGAAACGATGTTAGATTATGGAATCTTTTCAAATCGACTTTGAGTTTTACTCTTAGTGTACCCTTGAGTATTAAATACCTGCTCCATAGCGTAGAAGGATTGATTGATGAAGGATTGACAGATAGTCCATTGAAGTATGTAAGAAATACACTTTCGGAAAATGATTCTATTTTCTTATCTGCTCGCCACTTCATAAAGTCATTTTATTTATTTAAGTATCTTTCCTTTGAAATTTATGGCAAAAGATTTTCGATAACTGTATTTGCCTCGTTTTTAACAGAATCTGGGGTCAATATTTCAGAATCACTTGTACTCATTTTTAATAAGTTAATAGTCTAAATTTAAACTGAGATTTCGATACAGCTTACAGAGTTAGTATCCCGCCGAATTATCTATTTGAAATGATAACTATGGAACCGGACCCGGTTAGTTTTTTTTAAATTAACACTGGCTGTTCATACACTGACAAGACTACAGCATTTTTTTCTTAATTATGTTAGATTTTTTTCAGCCGACTGCCTAACCAAATGAAGTTCTATTTTTTAAATGTATTCCCACCGTAGAGAGGGAAGCAATTACTATGAGTCTTTCCCGCCCAAAGATGGGAAACAGTAGCATCTTCCACCCGCTACTCGGATCAAACAAACACTAATTTCCGAGTGCGAGAAATGAAAAAAAAAGATCGCAATGGCGGGTAGTACTTTTAGACCCATTAAAGTCCATACGTAAAGTTAAATAAACAAACTTTTCATTTACGAAAATCAAATTCCATTTACAAATTGAACCTTTTAATATTCTCTTTAACACAACCTTAAACACAGCTGCAGTCAAACCATCGCCACGAAATTAAAAACACTTTTTCGTCTGTGAACGATTGCCTAACACTTTCTACATTTTTTGGTCGTAGTTATTAATGCTGCAGGCTTTTGACACATCCTAACGACCCGTTCAATCAAACGGCAGCTTAAAGTGCTCTTCCAATGGGACGAGAGCACATATTGAAACAGTCAACCCCTTTCAGTGACGAAGCGTCACACGTCTTGCTTAGATGCAGTTGCATATTGGCTTTTAGAGCACGCGTTGAGTCATCAAGTGATTAATTTATGATAATTTGGCAAGATCCATGGTATCAGATTATTAGCACGTTAAGCCGTTGGTCTCAGCTGTCATTAGTAGATTTTTGACAGTCGTTACAGTCAGTGGCCCGAAAGTCTGACAACCAGTCTTACCAAGCGGTATCGTATTATCCAGTACTAACTGGGTTGTGGAGGTCAGATAGGCAGTCGCTCCATGTAAAATACTGATATTCAGCTGCATGCGGTTAGACTGGAAGCTGACCCCAACATAGTTGAGAATAGGCTACGCACATGATGATGTCAAGATCCATTTTTTTTCGAACATTGCGTAAATAGATAATTTAATTCGTACATTGAAATTCCTAAATCATTGTTATTTAATTTTCCACTCGTTTGGTTGCTAACGTTTTTATAAAGTTTTCATCACGATAATATTACGAATGATCTGTTAAACTCGTACACGCTCGAAGTAATTTATTGACGTTTGTTTGATGGATTTAGGTAAAACTTCACGTAAAGAGGAAATCGATTGAAATTTATATTTTCAACATTTTACAATATAAACTCATAGCAAAAATCTGGTTTCAGTTTTTTTTTTTAAATCGTGGACTTTGTTCATTAACGGTCCAGGGATGAACATTGTTCAAAATTCGCAGAATTTTAAAGTCATGCAAAATAATAAGCATACAATTTTATTTTAATTTTACCCTTTTGAAATAAATCCCCTAACAGACACTATATCATTCTCCGATCATAATTAAAATGTGGGTTAATGTAATTATTATCAGTGACTGACGGAAGGTTTGTTTTTGGTTACACAGCCTTTTCTGTAAGCAATTGAGTTTCCAGGCATTGGTATGTACCCACCCACCTGCACGCCCCAGCATTAAACGGACTGAACGAATACATACTTCTACATACTGTTTGCACAAAATTTGAGTGAAATCGACTCGCAAACAGATGAAGTCTGTGCTATTGAAGTACAGACTTCTTTTCTGGGTAAAAGAAAACATCTTTTAGAACTCTAAGCTCATTGGGGTAGATGACTAAAAAAATCTAATTACTCCGTCAGATAGATTTCCATAAAATACTGGTTACGTATTTTTTCTTTTTTCATGTAAACAAAAAATGAAGACGAGACCGTGCGCCGAAAACTCGCGTGACGTCACAAGCCCCCACTTCGATTAATTGATGCGTTATAACTTCTTCAATTTTTATTGATTTGATATAACAAAAAAATACTTATCCAATTTTTTTCGATGGTCTAACTGACGGACTAAACAGAATCATATTTTTTTTATTCAGGAGTCATCCCTATTATGTGCCAAAATGTGTCAATTTTGATCGGCAGATACAAGAATAGGGTTTTATTCAGTAGTGTGACGTACTAACTCACTAATAAGTTTTCTTTCTCTCTGTACGGTATATTCTGTAGTTATACATCATCATCAACATCTTACTGCCCATCATCAACATGTTAATTGGGGTCGGCCCAACACATTTTTGTTGTGACATCACTATTACATAACAACAAGAAACATAACAATTACAACAAACAAAACAATCATAACAATTTTTTTCTTCCATTCTTCTCTGTCAAGCGTCACGCTATCATTTATTCCTTTTTGTTTCAAATATTTTGTTTCTGTACGGTATATTCTGTAGTTATAAATACATCATCGATATCGATCATATTTATATAAATGGTATATTTATAAATAGCCAATTATCTACAAATAGAACAGGAAAATAAACTTACATGTTACGTCAATAGCTTATCTTCTTTGAGCCATCCAGAAAGTTAACAGAGATATTTTCTCTCTTTGGATTGTGTTTTATTTTTATTTTGTTACACCGGGAAGATTTGGAGCGTCGCGTAGTGCTAGTGGAGACGTGTATTTACGTTATATCTAGACGCTTTGAGCGCAACTTCTAAAAATGTTACTTAATTTTAACTGACATAATAAGCCGTATATGTTTAATATTCTATTTTGAGTTTAGCTTGAGGTTTCAAATAGTCTTATGCTGTAAGAAATGAGTACATAAGAGGAATTCTGAAAGTGGCGCCGGTGACTGAAAAACTGGTAGTCGGTTGTCTTGGTATGGTCATGTGATGCGGAGAAATAAGGAAAACGTCGTGAGGAAAGTTTCGAGTATGGCTATAAGAGAAAAGGAAGAACAAAGAAACGATGGATGGACTGTGTGAACGATAATATGGCTAAAAAAGATGACGAGTAATAGAGGAGTTTGGAAGACATGATGCTGCGCCACCCCCATATTAATTAGGATAAGGCCAGGAGAATGAAGATAAAGATATGCTGCAGGTAGTATTTTTATTATTGGCTGGCACTATTAAGTTTTTGATACTGAAACAGAAGTTCAGATTCATCTGTTTTTTTACTTTTTTTATCTGAATAGTATATAAAGTTCCAACAAAGGCCTCCTCTCTCTCTATCCCTCCTATTAATAAACACAGAATAAAGTTATTCCAAGTTTAAACCTTTGAAAATGTATAGTTATTCTTTATTATTCCTGGTATAATTTTATTCCGTGTTTATTAATAAGAGGGTATGAGTGGACCGCGGGCTCAGTGCGGGTTGTTACTCGTAGATGCCAAACGCTTCGAACTTTTTATTCTAGGTTTCCAAACGAATAGGTTCATCGAATAAATTATTTACAAGGTTATTTAGATATAATACAAAATAGATAATTATAGTTAGCCAAGAATTTACTTACTTAGAATAGTTAAACTTGTTAAACGCAAGATTACCCACAATCCTAAGTGGTCACTGCAATCTTGGGGCTTCGAAACCATTCAAACTTTAAAAGGGGGGGTATGGAAGGATCTAAGCGTTGCTCGGAAAACTGGGGAATGTGGTTAAGATGTTTACATATATACATAAGTGAACTTTACGCTTCTGGTCGAACCCTCTTATTTTTTCTTTTATAAGGTCTTTTATTAAATGGGTCGTGAGTAATCTTTAGGAATATTCACAATTATTATCCACTGTTTGCTAATATCGTTGTCGTTCAATAGGCTTTATGTAGGTACCTACTGAAAATACTTAGAAAGCCTGAAAAGCATTACATTCTTTCCTCGTTACAGGAGCTAATGTTCTGTTCATTTATAACAGTTATTGGCCAGTAGTTTGCGGTAATGGTACACAAGATGCTCAATGCGTATTTTACGGGCATTTCTAATGTAGCGTGACGCGAAATTGTCTTTCTAAGGGCCATAAGGAAAGCGGGTGCGTCGGAGCCCTGGTGCGGCGTCGGTCACATGAGCTGTTATTTACGATAGGAGAACACACTTTCTTGGTCCTTTTTCGCTTTTATCCATTCCGTTAATAGATTACGGCGAAGTCAAAAGAAACGGTAATGGATTTATTTTCGCATGTCCCGATTTTGGTCCTTTCTTGTAAATGTTCAGGGATGATGTAATTCACATGTGCTTTGATTTCTAAGCTTTATATAATAAGCTACTTACAGGAGAAATGAGTACTTTGTTGACTATTCTGATTTTGATTTCTATGTAATCGTTTTGATTTCATAGTTGGCAGTTTGAACTAGTTCTGGTTAGTTGCTTTTTGATTACATCGATTGTCAACTTCATCAGTCACCAGTTCATCAGTGATATTAAACGTATACACCGCCCTGAGCTAGGTAGCAATTAACCCGATTAACACTGGTCTAGTATAACATAATATTAATTAATATTAACAACTACTCATCTCGGATTGACTATTAGTAATATTAGGTTCTGAACACAGCTTAATCTCATAATCCCATTACGTATTCGAGGAAATTCCGAAGGTATATCGGCCTGCAGTTTTGATGAAGGCTCAATAAAGCAACATAGCATCATGAAAATGGTTGAGAAAGTGAATACCGACTAGACTGACTGAAGAGGTACAGTCGACTGCACATCAAGTTACCACAAACTGTCAAATTTCTCCAAATGATTTTAAACCATAAAATGTTGGTGGTTAAGTTTAGAATCGAATGAAAAAATTTGACTGCACCTTAGCTATGTTTAAGTTCCGTGTAATAAAAATGGCAACACGAGTCCCGATTGGCTAGGGGCGAAGGCCAGCCGGGGCTTGGGTTGCCATTTGTTTTCCGTTGAAAGGACCGTCACTGCACGATAAGAAGATCACACTTGATCTCATGTTGCCGCGCTTGACTTACAGCCATTTTCTTGCATAACCTGATTCATCTTTCAAACCAAAAGAAAAGAAGGGATCTAGTAAGCAGGACACTGACTGTAGGTACTTGAAAAAAGAGGCAGTTAAAGATCACTAACGGCCGTTTTCAATAATTTACTAACAGTTAACGGAACGTTGCAATCTCAGATAAACAGTTAAAGAAACATCAACTGTCAACCCTCCGAGATACAGATAAGTAACGTGGATAGGATATTCCTGTCAATTCACTGCTAACTTTGTTTATTGAAACACCGATAGCTACTAGAGTACCTAAGGCATATTAACTAATCGTTATACGTAAGTAAGTTATAGAAAACGGCCGTAAAACATACCCTGAGTTAACTTATCCACAATATTCTCACTCTATTGACATTGTTCTATAGATATTGTAATTGAATATTTTGATGCTAGAACATAGCTGTGGTTTGTACACCCGGTTTTAGAATTTCAAAGCAATTTAGAGTGTGTATGGAATTTGAATGGCTGCCATTTAAGGGCATGTGTTGTGGCGTCGGTTATTGAATGGACCGGTCCGGTTCGACACTTCATAGTATATTTTTGGATGAGTGGATGAATTACAGGGGGCCTAAAATGGCTGCTTTACCAGAATCATAATTAGAATCACGTTAAAAATTTAAAACTCTTAAAATAGACTTTGTGGTCATAACCATAAATACCATATTAAGAATTCAAAATTTTTCACGTGATTGATATTATAAGATAAGATAAAATTTATTTTTTTGCCCAAACATGTGTACACATACAATAATAAAAAGTGCATGTAGGATAACAAAAATAAAGAAAATCGCTCAGACATGTTTGCCACATACTTTGGCGTGCAAATGTTTAGAACTCTTAAATTGTGATTATTAATATATCATTTCAGTCCAATTTAATTAATATGAAGTGAATTTAACAAAAAAGTACTAAATCGCAAAAAAAAACAAAAATAAAAAAAACACAAATTAATCTATGTCTATAAAATTAGCAACATAAGTAATAAATGTCAAAATTATACAATCATGTCAAAATTAAAAGAATAAAAACAAATATCATCATTAAATTTATAATTCTGATAAAGCGGCCATTTTAGGCCCCCAGCTTGTGATCGAATAAAGGTTAGAATTCCAGGAAATGGTTTCATATTTTAAATTACACTACGTAATGTTTGCTTTCAGTTTTCAGATATATAGGAAACTGTATAAGACGCTTAAAATGCTAATGCTGTCGGGAGTAGTGTCCAAGGTACTGGTGGTTAGGGCTCCAGACAGGAATCTCCTCACAATGCGGGCCGTATCGCGGAGTACTGCCTTCTGAAACAAGCCTTTGATACATCCGCCTAAGGAGAGCCTCGAAAGATGTTCGTCGACGCTTATTACATTTATTATGTACGTAGATGTAAATAGATTATATTATCGGATGTTTCTCATCCAATAAGATTCTATCTGTTATACATGATTACCTACAGGAATCCTATTTGATGTGAAGAGCAAAGAAATTATTGCTCTATTACGTACAATATGTATCAAATTCAGGGTCCTCTCATTAATTGAGTCTTTGAAGATTGAAAGCTACCTATTCAGAATATTATATCCTATAGTAACTTGTAATAAAACTTATTTTATGCTCATCATAATTTTCTGTCTGTTTATAAGACTGGTTCTCAGACTTTCAGTATTCTGACTACCCGTAACGACTAGCAAAGATTTACAAATGACAGGCGGAAACAGCAGCATATTGCAGCAGTTATAATATTATTGTTTTTTTTTTTTATGTACGGTTTTATGAATAATATATATATCGAAAATTTTTGTGTGGTTTGGAACTCACAAAAAATGCGATATAAACACGACTATTTGTACAGATATAAAAACAATAGTATATCAAACCGCTTTTCGCTGCCGGCTGTATGTGCAAATAACAAATGTTTGTTTAAGTTTTAAAATAGTGAGCCAAGCCCAGTGCCTATATTAAGTGGAAAGGTGAACAAATAAATGAGTTAGCAATCGAATAAAGATTTTTCGTTTTATTGAAAGGAATAGCGCGGGGGTTTAGTCTATAGTACTTCGTTAGAAAACGAATTCTGTGACAATTTAGAGACATTATATATGGTGCTGTTTTTTCGTTAATAATGTGCATTTTTATCTAAATGTTGTTGTTGTGTTGTTGTGCATATAAACAGGCCAATTGACTAGTCTTATATAAAAGGAATGTGTGGTTGGAAAAAAAGATATTGAAATGGAAGTCGATTGGAAGGCAAAGTTGGGTACATACTCTCATTGATGGTCGACAGTTGACGATTTCTTGTATAACAAAACAGTTATCTTTTACGAAATGCGAAAAACGTACTTAGGATTGCTCTCGTATCTCTCAGTTTGTAAATCGTAACAAACAAACAAACTTACTTAGGTACGTCGTATACAATATACAGGTTGTAACAAGACCCTTCACGAAGCCGTCAACCAAGCATTATGTACATCCAACTAAGTAACTTTGCGCAAAAAATATTGCTGGGAAACGACTTTTTTTTTGGGGTGTATAATCGCCTTTTACGGTAGGACTCAATGTAACGCATTCAAAACATTGTGCTGATGGATGGATTGAATAGTACGGGGGTCGTGGAGGTGTTTAAAGTAAAAATCTTACATTAAAACCATATATTAAAAAAAAAACTTCTGAATAAGTTGAAACTGACCCCCAATATCTCCGTAACTAGAAGGTTCCCAGGTATGGTCTAGGACAAAAAAATTATCCCAATGGCGGGGAGAACAAGTGCCTTTCAGCTTCGTTAAGGGTCTTGTTACACCCTTTATAAATAGAGAATGATTAAATATTTACTACAATTAAATGGAATTACATTTCCCTGAAATTATTGGTACGATGTTATGCATTACGATCACGCTGTTTAAATAAATAATATCATGAATAATTAAATATAAAACATCAATTAGCTACCTAAACCCGATAAAGTATCAGGGGAGGCTTTTATATTTAACTACCTAATTACTCACTTTCTGAATACTCTCTTTATTTACATAAAATAATGACGAAGAGGTAATTACGCAGATGTCTTGTACGAAAGTTATTTTATACCCCCTTATCACATTTCCTCGAATTACCAGCGTATGGCGTCAAGTTTGTTATACAAAGTACTTTGTAATAAAGAGTTTTTGTTTATGAAAGATACGAGTGAAATAATACTTTGAGCAGCACAAAAGAGGACTTGTACAACATTGTATGACGTAGACGGTGTGACTGTGACGTCACGGTTCATGTGTGCGGCCGACAACGACTTACAGTATGGTGATCATATTTCGGCGAACGCTAGTTTCAAAGCGAGCTGCCTGTTGGGACAGATAACGTTGTAAATGTCAATCTCTGTAGGTCTGCTCCATTTTGAGGGGATCAAAGTTCCGGGTACGGATTATAAGGGTCTAAGATAAGCGTATTTTCTGAAGCCTAATTTTCTACCCACCTACTTTCCTTTGTTGAAACGTTGATGAGTCCAGTTTTTGTGAATGTATCTGGGACGGAGTTCGGCCTCGTTTCTTAAAATGAAATTTTACAAATTAGACAATTCCTTTGTTTCCATTATATTTTTTCTTACTGGACTGCTAAATACTTGTGAGTACAAAGCATATTTCATCTGGAGGCTTTTTTCAGAAAGAACCTACGCAAAAAGTAAACACAGAAAATAATTAGTCTAAGCAAATAGTAATTGTCTTTCCAGCTTAGGACTAGTGCTTATTCCAGATTTTTGTGTTCTGAAACAGTCGAGGGGAACGGATATTCTAATGCACGAATGCACACAAATAATAATAATAACAGTACGTGAAGATTACCAGTTTAGTTATCTTTTAAAACAAAGTATACGGAAAAATAAAACGATTGTGTGTTTTTTATGAAAAGTTGTTGTTACTTTTTTTTCTCATCAAACCTTGGTGTACCAAAAATGTATTCCTCGTCTATACTATTTTATAAGTCTATACTATTTTATAAGTATACTATTTTATAAGTCTTATGCATTAAATGTGCGAGCGTGTAAAGCAATTGGAAAAAGAACTTTGAAAGGCTAATTAATCCACACAAAACAAACCAAGCAGGCTGCGATTTATATTGTTCTCAACACCATAATGAAACGATATGCACCACATGACTTGCATTGCCGATATTATGCCGAAAAATATGGCGACATAGTCCCGAAACAATGCGGTGATACCAACGTGGCCCAGTTTGGACGAGGCTTTATATTGTGCGTCCGGAATAGATATAAGTAATCTAGTTGTGACGTAAAAAGCAAGCCCTGCCGCGGGGCAAGCGGCTAGTGGAAATATAAATTAATTAGTTGCTAACAAAATGACCCGTGACGAGGGTCACAAAAAACAATGTCATTCTACCAAAAACCTTTTAACGACAACGTTAATGGTCAGCTTCTGTGATATAATTTGTGGCACTTTGTGAAGGGCGTGTAAAAGCTATTGATAAATGAAAATATGGGTGACCTACCTGACAAACATTGGCTGTTGAGAATCTGAGCAGTCAGTACGACACAAAAAAAATATGCACAAAAATGATCTTCTTCCATTTTCTGTAAATATGACACATCGAGTTTTACAAAGGGGCTGCCACACAAGTATGAGTGACAAAAAGAGATGAGGCTCTACAAAGCCAAACTTTAAGTATTTTCTGGACTGTTTACTTTTTTTTAAGGACACCTGGAAGGTACTTTTAGAAAAATCTTGTTCTTCTTCTTAGCGTGTCAATAAACTCAAATAATACAAGACCAGTATATTGCCACCTGCCTATTTATTTGCCGCCATTTATCAAAGATCATTTTATTTTGGATGAAAGAAGATGTGATCTTCTTTGTTAGTTCTTAGTTCTGTTTTCAAGTCTTTCTATCTCATCGCTCAGGATTGCTTGAGCCTAAGCCCGAGATATTATGTCAAGTAAACAGTTCAATCAAAGTTTGTTTACAAACAATGTAAACCAACTTTCACACTAATAGATCTGCAGCAACTTTAATGAATAGAGCATGGATTTGAAACTCAGTTGGGTCATACATGTTGGAGTGTCAGAATTTATTCCGCTAGGCTTCTACATCATGTGGGCAGACGATGGGTTTCGTGCTATGAAAAGACACTGAGCGATACACTGTTTCTAGCAAAACTAACGAATTACTTGAGATTACAACTTAGCAAAATAACAAGGGGCACAATGAATCGTGTACAGTTCCAAGAGGTCTTAACTCGGCCGCGATCAGACACTGACTGACTGTCGTTCTGGCTCAGAGTTTAGCATCTGGCCTCTGTAACAAGCAAGCTGTGGTGTGGGTAGATTTTTAAGTAGATCGCGTGATGTCTCCACCGCGTACTTGTGATTCATTTTAAGCCCGTAACAATGACCGTCTCCGACATACATATGTAATTAAAAGTGAAAAATGTTTATTTGTCCCAAAAGCAGTTGGCAGTTTACATAGATTATAAATGAGACATCCCCAGTAACTAATTATTGATACTTGTGTTGGAGCTATCTCGCTCTCTCCCTTAATTATTAACAATATTGAGACTATTGCACAAATTATTACAAAAGGTTATTCAAAATTAAATTTATGAAGAAAAATTAACAGTAAATGACCTAAAAACCAGTTTTATGCCTTTGTGAAAGTATGTGTGTGCCTTATGTTTTTAAACAAGGTTTGTATCGTTGTGTGTGTGTGTATGTGTTTGTGTCTGTCGATGTATTTCATTATTTGTGTTGATATGTTCTATTAAGTTTGAAGTAAATAACACGATGAAGTTACAATGAAGACGAAAGTGATTATTTTGTTTTCATTTAAACGACTGACGATGATTTCCCATCCGAAAAAAAAAGTGCATAAATTACATTATTTTCTTTCATAGCCGGTGAATACGGGTTTCGTTATTTTACAAAAGAACCATAGGAAGCCTGCACTTGTTCATTAACAGACTTCATTATTTGAAGTAATTTTTAATAGAAATAAAATATCAACATTTCCTAAATAGCTACGTAAAGGAGCTGTAGAAAACTTTTAATGGAAAAGTTCTTAGTTCAAAACAACACGGTCGGAGTGCACTGTTAAATTGTTAAAGTATGTTTTTTGTGGTGGTTTAAGTGCTGGGTTTTCTTTAAACAATTGGAGTAAACAAGACGCCATTGTTCGGAATTTGTCACGTAAATGTCTGTATTAAAGCGTCAGTTGTCTTCCGAAAGTCATCCGTCATTCTCAGTAATATTGATCCATTACCTACTACTCGAATGCTTTTCGTGCACTTTTGAGTTTATTTGAAAAATTTAACGTTGTTAGAAGTCCCAAAAAGTTAATTCATAATATAACACAATCACGCCTGTAATTCCCGAAAGGTATGGCAGAGGTGTACCCATTAGTACACCCACATTTCGCCAGTTATAACCGGGAACTGCCATCTACTGGGCACAAATCCAGACTCCGTGGCTGCTACTGAGAAATTCCTGATGAGAAAGCCCGATAACACTTTGCCCGACCCGGGAATCGAACTCAGCACCTCATACTTAGCAGTCGCGCTTGCGACCACTCGACGAACGAGGCATTAAAAGTTAATTAATCTGAGCAAATTCACTTTGTCGTGATATTGACATTGTATTTACCGCAAAATTCCACAAACATACGTGTTTGGGGCTAGTTTAGTTTGGCCCTTAATCAAGCACTAAAAATAAAAACATCTTGTCTATTCTCAACACAAATGAAGCACGGCTACAGTGAAACAGAATGTTTTTACTTCCCCCTTCCTCGGTTAAACTTTATGTAACGGAAGCCAAATGCAAATGGTAGTCAATAAGTGTGGCTTTAAGCTGTGGTCTCACTACAGTGTTAACAATAAACTGGTTATTTTGGTGCAGTGTGGAAAATATTTTTCTGTAAATGCTACATTAATTGAAGATTAATTTATTAATAGTTCGTCTCTGTAGCCGAATGTATGTCATAGCAAATCTTTATTTTATTTAGGTAAAATATAGACACGTATATTAAAAAGCTTCCTCAAATAAAATACAAGAGTGATACAATTCGCCTGCCATCCTTACTCTTGAGTTCTGACGGACTGACATTACGTAACGCTTGTTCCTGACAGTAGGGTAGTGTGGAGGCACCTTTAAACAAATCCGACCACAAGATAATAAAATGTAAATTACTGCGCCGTAACCTTTTTTTACCGAAAAATCCTTGTTACGTCGTGAACTTAACATAGATCGTTAGGAGTTTTCAATCTGCTATTTAAATGCTCTCGCTTCTTTTATTACGGGGAACAAAAATTTACTCTTCGCGCCACCCCGACGTCCCTTCGCTTCTTAATTGTCTCATAAAACAAAGGGAATGAACCGTTTTGCGTCCCCAGTACTCCCATTTTGCAAGAGAGTTTCGTAACCAGTTCAGTCTCCGAATAATGTTTCAAGATTTTTTTATTTGAATAGAGCGAGGAATATCGTAGAGTTTTACTATCGTAGTCACTAAGAAAAGTACAAGTTGCTTCGAATTGTTTGGTTTTTTTCTTGCTTTGTCACATTAGAATTGCTGACTGAAACTACAGTTTTATCTATATTCTTGTTATTATATTCAGACGCTTGTGTGTGCTTTATTTTTAATAAAGTTTTCTTGTAGTTTTTTTATTTCGAATTTAATTAAGTGTGCGCGAAGCAGGTTTACGAAACGGGAGTATAAACTGTGTCCATAGAAGAGGTTCTGATGTCGAGGCTCTTTTAGTAGATTCTCCTTCATTCCGTCAGCTTAATCCCTGACATAAATTATTTCACCCTGGATTTGAACAGCTTCCCTTTGAACTCTAGAGAATATGGAATTTAGTAGGAATTCCGGGTTACGAACTACTTAAGAATTCTTTCAGTCTTTTTTTTTAAATCTCCGATTGTCTGAGTCGCATTCACAGCGGCACTGAGCCGTCATAAACATTTTTCTGGAATAGAATCCGCTTCGAGTAAGACTTTTATATCATTTCAACTCAGTTATTCAGTTGACTTGTAACAGTCCTTGTTCTTTTTTTTGTGATGATTAATGCTGACAGAATCTTTTTTATCAAGTCGCTTTATTGAAAAGCTGTTTAAATTGACACAGTTAATACTTTTATTGAATAACTATTAGCTGTTGCCCGCGACGTCGTTCGCGTGGAAATTTTGATGTGTATGAGTGAGAAAAGAAACAAAAATTAATTAATAGCCTATGTGATATTCCAGACTATAATCTACCTCTGTGCTAAATTTCATGCAGATCCGTTCAGCAGTTCTGGCGTGATTGAGTAACAAACATCCATCCAAACTCTCGTATTTATAATAGTAGAAAGATTTATTTATTTTCGCATTTATTTATTTAATTTTTGTAAAAGTAACGATTGACTGGGGAAGAATGTAAGAAAAAACGTGTTGCGCTCTCCCCAAATAGCTTGGGACAAGGGCAAGAAGTTGACGAATAGTCTGTAGTAAGATTTATCTGTATTACTATTTCAGAACGAACCTAAGTATTCCTGCAACAATTATTCCCAGAAATAAATTAGTATACCACATAGGTAGTGGAGGTAATAAACTAGTAATACCTACTACGTATGCTCTCAGTAAGTTAGTACGTTGAGCTCCGAAGCTCTCTACACAAGTAGCCATCAAGCTAGTGTTGTTCAAGTGGGTCTGTATATTATAGTTACAGCTAAGTGCCACGCCGTATCATTGAATGGGAAATTCTCCCTGAATTTCGGGAGTAGTAAATCGTTTATGATTAGGATGGTAGGTACTAATTGTTTTATTGGGCTCGCTTATTTTTATTCACCTTTTTAGGCTTAATTCCAGGTTCAACTATACAATTTTGATAAGAACTAGAATCTTTGAGTATTTATAGCCATAATTACAATGTAGGATGCGAATTCACTACGATCTCTTCTACACACCATTTAATAAAACCTTCATTTCAGATTACTTTTGCATACTGGATCTCTATAAGAACGCCGCGCGCTGACTCGATATCAGTCACCCGATGATAAATGATATTTATTTTGGAAATAGATTTTTACAAACTTTTACGTAATTTTTTATTTAAACTAGATGGGGCTGATGTTTCGTACCAGACCAATCTGAGAAAAAACAGCCGAAACAAACTTAGAGGTATCTTATAAGGTCCAGAAATAATATTGGTCAACTCCCATGAAGACTTTAAAGATGTCGTGATGGTGGTGTGATGGAAATATAATAATTAATACAAATTAATGAAACAAATACAAATTAATAAAATAGAATATTGAATACACGTAAATAAAATAATCTTATAACCTTATGAAATTAATTAAAATAACTACATAAACCTAATAAAATAATCTTAAACCTAATACCTAATAATAGCCTAATAATATCGATAATGATTTTAGTTGTATAACAAACTTGCGATCCAGTATACCTACTCACTGGATGCTTGTTTTGTCCAATCTATTATGTTGCCATGCCCTAACCGGGTTTCATGTTGGAACTTATTTATTATGTAACAACTAAATGTACAATTGAATGCAATAAAGAATTTGAGTTTGAGTTTGGTCTTTTGAAATCTTGTAAAGACGAATAGATCAACTCTCTTCCACTCACGATTTTCATAATTTCAAACCGTAGAAGGATTGACTAATAGGATTGACAGTGTATATTAAAACAACAGTGCTACAGAAATATACTGCTACTAATATTAAATTTACCGAATCCAAACTCTTATTAGGGTGCTCTAAATAGCTCGACTGGTAACTTAACCTGGCTTTCGTAGCTTGGTGTGGGTGCGTCGCCTGTCGGACAGATTGACATTATCCTGGCTCGAGCCGTGGCATTTTGCTCGAAATGTCGCACTGTAAACATGCAAACTAGTATTCAGTATACGGTACTTTGTTACATAAACAAAACTGGTTTTTACTGTACCTTGGTTCTTTATTTTGTTCATCATGTCTTTAATAACGTACTTACATTAAAAAGGGTGTACGAAGCCTTTAACGAAGCCGAATGGCACTTTGTTCTTCCCGTCATTGCGTTTTTTTTTTGTTCTGTACCATACCTAACCTTCTAGTTACGGAGATATTGGAGGTCAAAGTTCCAACTTTTTCCGAGGTTTTATTAATACTTACTAGTTTTTAAGGTAATAACTTTATTTTAAATACCTCCATGACCGACGTTTACTATTTTATACATGCATCAGTATAATGTTTTGAGTGCGTTACATTGAGTTTTACCGTAAAACGTGATTTTTCGACCCAAAAAAAAGTGAGAATGCTTAGTTGACGGCTTCGTAAAGAGTCTATTTACACCTTGCATTGTAGTCACTTGCAGGCTTTTTAGGTTAGGTTTGTAGTTTTATAATAACAGCTATTAACTAGGCAATTAAATGAGAAAGTAAGTCAAATTCTCTCAATGCAGTAAGTATTGGTAAGACCTGGGGCCTTAGTCTGCTATTGCAATAGTGTCAGAATGGTCTATAATTGATTTAATAAGGCGCCAGGTAGGCCACCAGCTAACCTCACGATGGAAAGAAAGAACTGAAGTAAAACAATAAAGATTATAGGATTCCTTAATTTTTGTTCCCAAGTTATCTTGAAAAAGTTATGTTAAAAAGTTTCAAATCTATTAAATAAGTACGGGTATTGCTATGTCATCTTTGAATTTAAACGAGGCCATACTTTAAGACTTTAATTCACTGAATCTTTTTACTTAACTTGATAAAGAAGGTACGTTTTATAAGCGAATTGTGGCGTTTGCTGGAAATGAAAATACCACATTTTCCTTTTTCAACGGAAAGGTCCTATATTTGTTTTTACTTTGAGACATTTTCTTTTGCACTTGTCCTTTTGGTCTGACCGTCTTTAAGTGTGGTGGAGAGCTTTTATGTACCTAATTTTCTTTTAATAAAACATTCTGTAGCGTCACACCTCTGAGTCTTCCAGTTTCACAAATACGTGATAAGTCGTCCTTCATAAGAATATAGGTGGTAGATATAAGTGGATCAAAGCCTCCACAAAAAAATAAAAGATCATTATTCGAATCGAAAATCCGAAATTCGAATTTGCAATTCCGCGAAAAAAAATGTTCTAAAGCTTTTTTAAGGAAGCGCTCATTTGAATATTCTTGATTCAAAAGTTAGGCAGACGTGTTAACGAATCACCGAGTCACAGGTTGCGTTTAAAAATGGCGCCGAATATTTTTGTCGCTCGATTGAAAATTCGTTTCAATCTAACGAACGCCACCGCAGTCAACAAGAAATTAAATTTGACGTGGAAATGCGAACGGTTATTTTATTTAACTGGAAGCATTTTGGTGTTATTACGTTCTTATCGACTTTAGGGATTAATCGAGTGTGTAATATTTTCATTTCCTACTGAACCCACAGGTGTATCCGCATTGAAAACAAAGTTTCGGCACTGAATCACTGACCGTGCTGATATGAAAGTGAGCTAAAATGTTTTTATAAACAAAATATTATATCACGCCTATAATCCCCGAAGGGTCAGGCAGAGAGATGCACCTAGGACATCCACATTTCGCCAGTTATGTTAATGTTTCATGTACTAGGCGGCGAGTCACCGGGCTCAAACCCAGAATCCGGCTGCTACTGAAAAATTACCGACGTAAAAACCCATTAACGAACCCAGGACCTCACGCTCAGCAGTCGCGCTTGCAAACACCTGACCAACGTAGCAGTCTACAGAAAAGCTTTGATGCTATCTGCTGTACGGTTTTCAGAGTCACCAAATTCGAACCCTATTTTTGGTCCTACTCCATAATATGGAGTAGGACCAAAAATAGCCACCAACCATGGAGTAGGTTCTTTTCAAAACTTGACTATTCCACTTTTGAAGAGACTCATTTTTTATTTATTTTTTGTTTTGTAACATGCAAAAGTACACTCCGCGAAAAAAAAATTGGGCAAAAACTTGATAATTACACCAGAAAAAAAAAACATTAAAAGGCATGATTCCGTCAAAAATAGATTATTCCACGTCAAAATGACATTACACATTGCGGCTGAGAGAATAAAAAAAAAACAGTTTTTTTTGTCTATATTTATACAACATGTAACAGAAAGGGTATAATCATATGGAATACTGTGGTACGGACCATCAAACTGAACAACTTTCTCTATGGGACCACCATCGAAATCGTAAAAAAATAATCAGCTGTCCTATACAAAATTTCAATACCTACTCGACCCAAATGTATGGGACAGCTGATTATTTTTTTACGATTTCGATGATGGTCCCATAGAGAAATTTGTTCAGTTTGATGGTCCGTACCACAGTATTTCATATGATTATACCCTTTCTGTTACACGGTGTATAAAGAAAAAAAGGAACCTCAGGTTATTTAAATTCAAAAATTAGATTTATGGTACCTAATTAGTTTCATCAAAACAAGATTAATCCACAGTGGTTTCTCTAGAGCACATAACAAAACTTGATTATTTCAATCAACCGCGTCAAAACTAGATTATTCCATTTCAAATTTTGGATTTCTGTACAAAGCAATGACTATTGTGGTCGTCAAGGAATGTCCCAAAATTTCGGGTTAAAAACATAACTGCAAACCTACAAAACTATTTTCTAAGATTGTGAAAAAATGCAAAAAGTGGAATAGTCAAGTTTTGAAAAGAACCTCCTCATATATCGTGTGTTTAGATAACGCTTACGTCATCATTTGCCTAGCCTGTTCCCAACTATATTAGGGTCGGCTTCCAGTCTAACCGGTTGCAGCTGAATATCAGTACCTATTTTACACGGAGCGACTGCCTATCTAACCTCCATAACCCAGCTGGGTAATATGAAAATGCCTCTCGCTACCCGCTCTAAACTAGTCGGAACTGCAGACATTCATCCTGTATCTGCAACTAAACAAATGTTTCCACAAAGTCTGCTGTGTTCAGAGTCGTCTGTGTCGACACTAATTTGTGTTACAAACTCGTGTTTTTGAATGGTTAAAACGTTGTTTTATGTGGTGACATAGTTGATACATGTGTGCAAGTTGACTTAAAACCAAAATGAGAGTAAAACATGGTCTATTATGCGGTATAATGTAACTGCACAATTATTACTATCCTATACCAAAAATACAAACTTGAATAGATCAAAATACTGTGAACAACACAATGAAGTACCACAAAAACCTTTTGTTCTAAACTAATATCTGTTAATCAATTCGGTAAGGTCACATGGAGCATGAATATCTGGTAGCCCTCAGTACTTATCAAGTTATCATAGGTAAACAAGAGAACAGCTTAGTTACACGTGCCACCGATACGTGTGCAGAAACCGATACATGCCATTTGACAAGTGCTCATAGGTAGAAGGGGGGTGTGGAGGGGTGAGGGTCACTGGGTTGCCACGATAAACATCATTTACGATGTTGAAATTGCCTCAGATATCTGCTTTCTCGGCGAAATGCTATAAGGTCAATATCGTACCCAAGATATTCGCCTCGAGCGGTTTTATGGCAATGAACCCCGATATTGCATCCAGGGAATATTAGTGCCTACTAGCCTTGATCCGGCAACTGCCATCTTTTACCATCTTTTTCCAATATCCGTTAATATTGGGTGGCTGGTAACAACTTTTAGTTTGTTGGAATCACTTTCCTCGATGTTTTCTTGCGCGTTACGAACTTGCCCAAGTATTTTGGGTGGGCAATATTTAGAATATTTCGTACATTAGTTTGTGACATCGTTTCGGGTAATGGCTGGGACGCTTACGTATTTTTTCGATAATAGTTATTAAATTTCTTTGCGATTTAGGTTGAAGCAAAGTGGGACAGATGTTTATTTTCTACATTATACGCTGGTTCAGTATTTTGATACAAAGTACAGTAGTTTTGGGTTAAGTTTATTTTCCAAAAAGAAGGTTACACTAGAATAGACGAAAATAAAATAACGTTTTGATACACTGTCAAAAAGCAAAATCTGTCAATTCCATAGTGATTATTTATCGGTGATTTTGTTGAAATTAAATATTTGTTGTTATTAATACAATGTCTATAATCAAACATAATATTTTGAATTTAAGAAAGAGTCTGCCAAATGTAAGTATAAAGTGTTTAGATTTGCCAGAGTTGAACTGTTAATCAGTTTATCCAGTTCAATAGAGCCTATATACCTACCTAACTTTTTTAAAATTTGTAATATAGGTTGCTGAGTGACTTGAATTACTTTAAAAATTTTCCTCACCCTGATGAAAGCATTTTATTTTACTAAACCGTTTAAAACAATACACTTTACTACTTCTGAGTTCGACAAGCAATCCTAACAAAGTGTAACAATAGGATTCTTCCATAGAAAACCTACGTTATTGGAGTTCACACGGGTCTCAGCAATGGTAAAAGTCTTGGGTTCTGCCTTCTGAGAGACAACTAAAGAAATACAATTTTAATGCCTCATTCGTAAAAGCAATCGGTCAATGAAGTTTGACCACAAGGAAACACAATTCCTCGTGGTCAAACCAGTCGGACCAAAAAGTTTGACTATGAGGAAGCACTGCTTGTTGCTCAAACTCAATGCTCCATGCATTGAGTTGACTACTATGGCTATAAAGGGTGTAACAAGACCCTTAACGAAGCCACTTGAGGCACTTGTTCTCCTATTTTTTTTTGTTCTAGACCATACCTGGGAACCTTCTAGTTACGGAGATATGGGGGGTCAAAGTTCCAACTTTTTCATATATTTTTTTAAATACATAATTTAAATGTAAGATTTTTACCTTAAACGCATTCATGACCCCTACTGTTCAATCCATCATCAGCACAATGTTTTGAGTACATTACATTGAGTACCGTAAAAGTAATGTTTCACCCCTAAAAAAAAATGTCGTTTCCGAGCAATATTTTTCGCGTAAAGTTAATTAGTTTGATGTACATGTACATAATGCTTGGTTGATGGCTTCGTTAAGGGTCTTGTTACATACTGTATAGTAGCCAGGCTAACAGTCTATAACTGCTATTTTCATCATCAGCCCATCTTCACCTGGATATAGGCTTCTCTTTGTTTGTACTAATCTTCACGAACCTTTTCTTTCGGCGGAGAATATGCACCACATACCTCGCACCTGCTAAAAACTTCGCAATCTTTGCCAAATAACTGTTTTTTTTCTTGTACTCCGAGTACTGCTTTGGATGACGTTTATAATCCTTTGGTGGTTTTCCCCTCCTCCTCCTTGGTCCGATGTCACACGGCACCCGCCTGTCCTCCTGCGGTGGCATCAAAGTTACAATTTTCGCACAACATCAGCACAACTTTGATAGCTTCATCATCTGCTTGCCTAGTCTTTTCCTATATTGGGGTCGGCTTCCAGTTGATGTGTGTGTGAATACCAGAATTTTACATGGAGCGACTGCTTATCTGATCTCCACAGCCAGTTTTTTTTTTTTTATAGCCCACAATTAGACCTCTGGGGTCTGTCTTAGCATGCCATGGCCTGAGATTTGACCAACCAGTTTATTTTACATGGAACGACTGCTTATCTGATCTCCACAATTTTTTTTTATTGCCCACAATTAGACCTCTGGGGTCTGTCTTAGCATGCCATAGCCTAAGATTTGATCAACCGGTTAGTAGTGGGTAATACGATACCCCTTGTTAAGGCTGGTTGTTAGTCTCACGGGCTACTGACACTTGTAACGACTGTCAAAGATCTACTAATGACATCTGGGATGGCTTTCCAAGGCACAGAGGAAACTCGGTAATGGCTGGTCACCCATCCACGGATCGACTTAGGCAAGCGTGGCTTGCGAACCGAGCGGCTTATTATTTAGCCCAGAGCTCCTCAACTGTTGATTATGATTAGATTCCATTAAACAACGTCCATATAATCATTATCCTCTCTTCTGGTTTGTTCTCCTGGTACTCTTCGAAATGGCTGTGAAATTAGGTCTTCACTTAATTTCGTAGACGAAGCGCTCAGCGCTTTTTAGAAACTATGCAAATTATGAGATTGAAATTAAAACATTTTTCATAGAGACGGCTTTTTTTTCCCTTTGTTCAACAGGTCATCTGCTGTAGAAAACTTTTTACATCACCGCAATACTTTTCGGATATGCTAGTGGTACACCGAGACACTCCCGAAAATAATCCCGACGTTCCTTTTCAGTTTACTGAAGCCAATATGAAGGTAACTTAAATTTTGAATATTTTTTTAAATTTCAGCGTGCAGTGAAGCACACCATAATAGCCTATTATTAATAGGTGTTACGCGCGTTAAAAACACCCCCTGCGCTCCATGACTCAGGTTGCCGATGTTGGAGAAAAAATAGCCAAGCGAAAGTGGGAGTGGGCTGGCCACGTGGCACGAATGCACCCGGAGAGGTTGGTCCAGATCTTCACTCACTGGACTCCTGATAGGATAGAGGAAATCACCGCTGTGGTAGACCGCAGCGAAGGTGGTGTGATGATTTGATCTTGTTTGCGGGGTGAACATAATCAGAGATCACAGATGTCGAAAGGGGAGACCTGCGCCCAGCACTGGGCAACTGGATAAGCTAACACAAAATTGATTCACACTAGAGAATTGTGCTATTTCTTTTTCGAGTGGTTATAGTGTGTTAGTGCCTAACCTGGTGTCAGAGTATTTATGCCGCCCACGGGCTTCGCACTTGGCTTTACATGCCGTCGAGACATATCTCTCAGTCATGCTGGTTTCCTCACGAGGTTTTCCTTCACCTAAGCAAGTGATAATTTATTATACAATACGCTGCTGATTGTGCTACGAGTATTTAAATTGATTTATTACGGAGGGGTTTTTTATACCGATGAATGGTTTTTTTTATTTCAAGGCTGATTTCAGTGAATATGGTAAAAAAACCAACAACAAAATCTAAGACACCAATTTGCGGAAATATTTATTAAAAAAAGCAGGCTTTTTAAGAAAAACGTAGGTCCACGCCATTTAGCAGTATAGATATTTATCACGTTCGATTTGGAACATTCGAACCACATATTGTTACCCTTGTATGTAAATAATAGAATGAAACATGTGGGTTTTAATATTGTATGCAACAATTGTTATTCATTATTCGTTGCATTAGTGTTTAATTTAGTTTATTGCTAATACTTAACGTATATTGTCACCCTAAACCCTCTTGTTTGATCACAGTGTTGAGTTGTTGACAGATTTGTTCATGCCATTCACAAAATCGCTCGTTTGCGACAAGGATGACGTAACTAAAAATTTAAATTGATATTGTTCGTAGTTGAATATAAAATTGACGAAAGTAAGTATTCAATTAAGTAACGAAATACGTAAAATAAACCTTTCATCTTTTGAGAAAAGCTACCTATGCAAAAAAAAATTGGCAATAATATAATGAAAGCTGCCAATTTTTAATCTAACTTAAAACAAAACGCTAATCTGTATTTCTTATTTTTTGAGTTATGCCATTATTGTCGCAAACAAACGAAATACTCGTATTTAACTTTATAGAGTTCGGCAACACTAAATGCGACGCAAATCCAAATATTTTTCCACCAAATGTTTTACATTTTGTGTAATTATTCTGCAGGATTAGATTATGACGCCTAGGATTTATGTAAAACTTTTTCCATTCTCGTCGGCTAATATCTACAAAAAGCAGTGAAATAATGTGTCATGCGTATTATTACAGCGAATAAGGCCCTAGCGTGTTTATTATGGCCATTTCCCAATTGGCTATCCATTCGAAGGCCTAATTTTCATTGGCAGACGTAAAATTGTTACGACGAAGTACGCGGTACTTAAAACATGATGATTAATTAACCGCTGTGATTGAAATGATCAATGCTTAATTAAATTATAATGAGCTGTCGACATGATGGTGTTACCATGAACATGACGTGTTATTTGACGTTAATGTTGAGTGGCAATTTATAAAATTGAGGCGCCATTTTGAAAAGATATGTGAGGGAATCTACCGATGAGTTTGTCGTTCCAATTATTTTAATTACGTTTGGCAGGGGGACTCTCTCGTTTGCTGATCGTATCTGTTGATTATATTTATCGGATGCTATAACATGATGTTATGTTTTGCCTCACGTATGTCAAGATTTCAGTGCTTTTTGGCAAGCTGCGTGTGAAAGCATAATATGTGCAACGATCACCATTATTTGTTTCATGCCTTCATAATATCCAATATATTAAAAACACCCTGTCCGATCCGAAAGGGGTGTATGTATAGGTATACCAATTACATTACCAAATAAAATAAACAACATAAAACATTCATGTCAGTAGTAACAATATGAATTAATTTTAAAACCCTGATTGTTGTGCCCAAATTACCACCATTTTCCTAAAATCTAACAAACTTTTAAAACGTGACAACACCATCATCGGCATTAGGTACCTATGTTCGATCATCAGTTGTTTGTATATGACGTCACTACCCGAGAAGCGACTGGCTGGAGCAACCGGAGTGTCACTGCCCGTGCTCCTGTGTTGCCATGTATGTTTTTTCATTTTATTTAATTTTGTCGGGGTATTTTTTACTTGTTACCCAAAAAGGACTATATAAATAGAATCAATTCTCGATACCTACTGATATTGTATACATTTTTTGACAACTTGTCTCGGTTTCTTTCGCTTCAAGTTTGGTCCTGCAATGCGAACTCAAAACCCACTATATTTTTATCTTTCCCAAATGAAGCGATGCCCCAAGCGACACCCGTATTCAAGTTATGTAGGATAGTGAAACGAGCTAAGTTCTAAGTTTTGATAGTCTATTAAATAGTGCCGAGTTCACCGAGTCAGGTCTTAGAAGTTCGGGGGCACCAGCTGCTATGTTCTGTGTTTTCCTATTCAGTCTATATTATGTACCTATTGTCTTACTACCTATTCTTTTGTCATTTCAAATGTGTAATGGACATTACTTTATTGTCAGATAGCCTACATACCTGATAAAGGAGTATTATATTTTAATGTTACTGTAGGTAATGTGAGAAAGAGACGGAGCAATACAGGACGTCTAGCTCCATCTCTTTCCCACATGAAAGTAAACAATTTGGAGAGGTGTTGTACGGCCCCTGGTAGGAGCAATGTAAGTGTGACCAATTCATAAAAGCGCTTGATTGAAACAATTTGACAGGTTGTCGAGACAAGGCGAAATAACTCACTTTAGTCGTCACCGCTCTGACGTTAGTCGATAGCTACCTTTAACAATTCTTTTAGTCTACAGATATTTACTAAAAGGCCATGGGTAATTTTCTAAGAAATCTGGGTGTTTTATCTCAAATAGTAGAATTAGGACTTCACTTCATTCTAAAACAAAAAGTACTTACCAAAATCGCCGGAGAACAGAAATAGAGCCACCCTGTTGTATGTTCCCTTTTCGTGTATTAAGCCAAAGATTTGACGTAATATTACAGAATACATGATAGCACGTAGTAAGTAATTTATAAACTAATAATAATCCTAGTTAAACAAGGGGATTCCGTAAAAATAGCTTAAATAGCCCTAAGTCGATTTAGGACTTCGCCAGCCTAGCTCGGATTAAATTACTGTGTGCATTAGCATAACGTTTTCAGCATGACTGATTTAAAAAAACAAATGACTGTTGTGGTCATACCTTCGACAAAATACAGGATGTTTGCAACATTTGCAATTGGCCTTAAGGCCCAGACTCCACCAAAGCACAGAGCGAAGATGTGCGAAGGGGAGAGGAGATGCGTAAGAGCTAGGGTGTATCTACCGAAGCTGTGCGGAGATGTGCAAAGCGGAGGAGAGGGGGTGTTTAAAAGCTAGGCTAGCGTGTATCCACCACACGCCACACACAGCACGCCGCTCACTAGTACTCATCACTACACGCCCCTTAACTCTCTGATCGTCTCCGCTGACCTAAACAATAACGAATTATATCGTCTCCACAACCGTTTCCACTAAAGCTGAGCTGAGACGAAAACTGTAAATAACGAAATTCTATTGGTGGTTTACAATACATCTCTCCTCTCCTGTCGTTTCCGCTTCGGTGGAGTCCGGCCCTGACTCTGATCTCCGGCGATTTTGGTACTTGTCGAAATATATAGTACGAGCGGCCCGTCCCGGTTTCGCACGGGCCTGCCTATGTTACTCAAGGTGAATGTAGCTTTCTAATGGTGAATGAATTTTTGAAATCGGCGCAGTAGTTTTTGAGTTTAATAATTACAAACATACACACAAAAATACAAACCTTTCCTCTATATAATATTAGTGTAGATGAATTGGAGAACTCATTGAGGTATGATTTGAGATATATATTTCAATTCTGTTGGACTTACGCACATTAATTGACTGAGACCTTTCATGATATTTATTTGTCAGAGATATTAGGATTTACTCCGCTAGGCTTCTACATCATGTGGGCAGACGATGGGTTTCGTGCTATGAAAAGATACAGAGAGTTACACTGTTTCTAGCAAAACTAACGGGTTACTTGACATTACAACTTAACAAAATAACACGGGGCACAATGAATCGGGTACAGTTCCAAGAGGTCTTATCTCGGCCGCGATCAGACACTGACTGTCTTCCTGGCTCAGAGTTTGTGACCATCTGGCTCTGTTACAAGCACGCTGTGGTGTGGGTAGACTTGTAAGTAGGTCGCTTGATGTCACCACCGCGTACTTGTGATTCACTTAAACCCCGTTCCAATGACCGTCTCCAACATATTGATCTTCTGGTAGTTAAGACGGATTTCAATATGAATCTCAGGTTTCGAACTCCGATATAAACGCCTTAGTGATTACCCTTGAACCCTTAGAGATTCGTCAAGTCTGTCTGTCTGTCCGTGTATGTCACAGCCACTTTACTCCGAAACTATTAGGACTACACAGTTGAAACTTAGTAGGTTTTATACAAAAAAAAAAGATTAAGGGGATCTCCCCATACATGGACTGAAACTAAAAAATATCTTTTTCATAAAACCTATACGTGCGGGGAGTTTACAGATAGGTCTATAATCCTTCGTGTGGCCGGAACGTAGATCCACACGAGACACAATAGGTTTTTAATTGTGTCTATATACTCGGCATACGAAAGGTTAAAAATGACATTGAGGTTCCTAAAACCATTTTCTCTCACAGTCAATCGTTTGAAAGATAAACACATCCAAAGTGGTAAAATGTGTGTCGTCCCCCTCTAATTTCTAAAGCAAGAGGAGAAAAATTCTGAAAAAAATATAGGATTATAGAACGTAAAAAAAACTTTCAACCAAAATTAGTTTGAATAAGATTTGATGTTTATTTTTGAAATATGAAACGTAAAACAATACAACATATGAATGAGCCTTCAAAATATTTTTATTATATTGTTTGGTGCTACGGAACCCTGTGTGCGTGTGAGTACGACTCGCACTTGGCCGGTTTTTTTTCTCTTTTTTTTCACACATCATCACAATCATATGTCTACATTGCTTTTTCATTTCTCCTTTCCGAAATTTCTTAAGAAATAAGCAGTACCTATGTACTCAAATATTATTTCTTATTTCCCTGTGTTGTCTACTGAGTGTACATAAATAGCAATATAAATAAAGTATGACGACATGTGTATTGAGATAATTACTTATATATTTATCTGGGTATGAAACTGAAGGCCTTTTTTTTTTTTTATCGATGGGTAATCATCAAATAACCCCTCCCGCTCTGGGCTGAGCAGGAGTGAGTGTCAGACTTTTACTGACTAAAACCCATCCATGTTCCTTCCTTTGCCCTTTGTGTTCCAGGGCCGCAGTATCTCTTTCGAACAGTCCCGCAACCCTGGCAGGTATCGGTCCTTTCGGACCCCTTCCTGTTTGCTGACTCTCTTTGAGGCGCGCGTGGAACACGAACGCGCCGTCGACACGGCCTGTCGTCATAAGACGGACGGACGGCGAGCTAGCCCATAGCTCACCGTCCACAGGCCCGCGCCTACGGTGGCCGGGGGCCACCACGTGGCCCCCGACGCCCGGTGCGTCTCCCGCGGCGGATGAAACTGAACGCCTAAATTTCGACTTACAGTCACTGGCCAGTGTAACAATACTCGTTTTAACAACGTTTATTTATTTTCTGCCAAATTGACAAAGTATTTTTTTTATAGAGAGTCAAGGCGATTATTCAGAATTATCCCGTAGGCTCGCAAAGGTCGACGCTGTCTCCAGTGTTGGACATTGTCCAGAGACAAATGGGCTGGATCCCCATATCAGCCATGCATAGGGTTGCTGAACTTCTAAATACGCCGAGAGTGAGAGTCTATGAGTGGGTCACCTTCTATACCATGTGTAAGAGGTAAGTATTTTAAAATAAGTACTAAGTAGCAGCCGTCCCGAGCAACTGGACAGATTAGCAACTAGACAGAGTACAGTCGTAAAAGAATAAATTTATAAACTATGAAACAATATGTACTAAATTTAAAAAGTGTTTACTCAAGGAAAGTCTATATAACACAAAGGCACGACAATAAAATAAGACCTGTCTCTTGCAATCTGTTGTATTGAGAATTTGTTTGAAGGTAGGCAAGGGCGTTGTCAGTTTGTGGGGCAGAAGCGTGCGCGTAAAAACTGATTTGTAAGGATTAAGTTTACTGTTTACGGATGCATCTGAAGTTCTTCTCTAAGAATCTGAAATGCAATGACCTGGCCTCCTTCAGCTCGGATTGGTTAGATTTTCGATGCTTGTTTATATGTATAGAAGTTACAAATTTTGAAGAGTTATTTGAAAAGTCAGTAGGAACTGAATGAGAATTAAGCTCTCAACTTCAGACAAGCTAGCTTTTCTTCAGTCCTATTATTCAGAAATTGATGTTACTTGATCGACTTAGGGCGACAATGTTATGAACTAAGGCTTCAAGAGCGAGCGAAGCGAACCCTATCTTGGATAAGTAAACGTAACGAAACAATTCTAATTATTTCGATCCTTCATACAGGAAGGTTACTTGGTCGAATTTTAAACAAATTCAAGAGAAAGTAGTCTGAAGAGCGAGGGAAGCGAGCTCGAAAATTGTAACACTTTGGGCCCATTCCTTTTGATAAGACTCCATCCAGCTCGTCACGCCATCTCCTTCTGCGCTTACCGCGTAACCTACCTAATTAGAATTGAATCTACCGGAGTTACCTGGGCGACTTATGACAAAGTTAAGATTCAACAAAAACTAGGCTGCAAGCCGGTGGCGACGTCCATGAAGGTGGGTAATATTAAACAAAATCTTCATTTTGTAACCGAGTAATTAAATTATATCTAGGGTATGCTAATTTAATGGGCCTAGTGGTTCACATCGGAGTTTGAAAAGAGTCAGCCCTTGCCCTTGCCTTGACCACTTTTTTCATAACGTCAATATTCCCAACTCATCCACTTTAATTATGTCATGGACTGTACACGTTCTGTCCAGTTGCCAATATGTCCAGTTGCTCCGGAGGGAGTAGCAGTTCTTAATACAAAATCGTAAACTGAAAAAAAAAAAAGAATTTTTCTTTTAAATATTCTTCATTCTGAGTTTCTCTCTGGGTAAAAATGTAGTTCTATTTTTTCCATTTTCAATAGTAACGTGGAGTCTGGATTTTTTCCATAAAAAACTGTGGTTTACACAATTAAACGAGACTAACACTAATATCATAAATGTTGGCGATATGTGGGTGTCATTCAACTTGGTTTACCTTTACAGGGATGACGGGGATGTTAAAAATCAGTATGGTTTAATGTCACAGGGTGAGAAGAAGATAGAGCTATACAGTATGTTTAGTGCTATCTCTTTCCCACACGGAAGTAACATTGTAATAATACTGCTTTAGGACGTTATGGTAGACTCTCAGGTGTAATGTCACAATATTTTCAGGATTCCCAGGGGCAAGTTCCACGTCAAGGTCTGTAAGACCCTTCCGTGTATGCTGAGGGGGAGTGACACACTTCTCCAAGCAGTTGAAGATGCCACCTGCTGCAAAGTCGGCGAAGTATCCGAAGACCAGATGTTTGGTGTAGACCTCGTGGAGTGCCAGGGTGCATGCGCGAACGCACCTGTCATCGCCATCGATGATGATTACTATGTAAGTTGGTTCAGGAGGCGTTAGTTGTTAATTACTGCCTATCCTCAGGGAAAAAGTATGAAAAGTATATGTAATCTGAGTTAGACAACCATTCCAACGTTGTATGTACCTGGACTGTATGCAAGTAGCATAGTCGATGTGACGGCGCGGCGATTGGCGAATGCTTAGGCCTCCACCCACAGCTGGTGCTGGTACGCTGTAAGCACTTAAAGTACCGTTAAAATCTTCATTCGTACCTGAATACATTGATAAGTAAAAGGCCAGGCCACACCAAGTAACAACTCTTCCTAGTTATTGTGGGCTTACGGTTTTGTAGTTATTATGGTCTACATAGAAACATGCCATAGTTCGGCACATAACTAATCCAAAAATGTCGAATTCCGAAAAATCTTGATGGAGGGTTCGACTGCCCTAAATGTGCGAAATAATTTTTTTATTTTTTATTAATCATTGGCCATGGAGTTCATCAACTTTATATACTTTTAGGAGGACTTGACCGTCTCTGACGTATACAACATTATCCAAAATTTGAGATGTGGAAACATACCACCATGTGGCCCGCAGTAAGTGATCAATGAACAACATAATCTAGGTTGCCTGTCGCCAATTAAGTTCAATTCCCTTGTAATAAGGACGAGGGTTTTTGACATCAACCGGGCATAAATTCAAATTCCGGGATGCTAATGAGAAAATCCTGATGGTAAAATCCAATAACACTTCCCAACCTGGAAATTGAACCCAGAACCTCATGCTCAGCAAAAGCGCTTGCGGCCATTAGGCCTACCCGCTTGATTTTAGTTCGATTCAACCCCGTATAACGCTTTGATTCGATTTCGAATCGTATGTCCATCTCGCTCACTTTCGTTATGCCAAAAAAAGATAAACAAACGACTTCCCGAATCGAAGTGTTGGTGAATACGGGGACAGGTGACCTAACCTCTCGTTTTAAAAAGGGGTTACCGATATAAAATTCTTGATACTCGTAGCAGCCCGAAGTTTGGATTTGTGCTCAATTTGTGGCAAAAAGTATTCAAAATCAAAATCAAGGCATTTATTTCAAGTAGGCCAGTTACAGGCACTTTTGAACTGTCGAAACAAAGATAACAATAAAATGTAGCTACAGTCCCAGTCAAAAGGCATAAAAACTGTGAAAGTACTGTAGTTGCCCATTCCCTAGCGTAGATCTCTATGGAGATGTGATATTGTGCACTTAACCCAAACCTAACCCTGAGGACATTAAAAGCGTGAGGTTAAGTGGTCCACATAGGTATTTTAAAGTTAGTAGGTACCTACAAACTATAGGTATTCTTTCTTTATGCTTTTATTTTTCTTTTTTTCTGTCAGAGTTTTTATGCAACCCACGGGCCTCTAACTTGGCTTTACATGCCGTCGAGAAATATCTTTTAGGCATGCTACACCGAAGCAAGTGATAATTATACAATACGCACATGAATCCGAAAACTCAGAGGTGCGTGCCTTGAGTTCGAACTCGAGACTTTGAATTGGCAGTCTGATGGTCACACCACTAGACTATCACTGCTATATTAAAAGCATGTTTTATTATCACATTTTAAACCAATTACAACATTGTCATTATGCGTTTTGATAGCAGATCTTTTCGGTGAACCGGAACATAATGTTTTTTATTCAGTTTTTGAGTCACCTCACCCCTCTACTGGTGTTCGATATTGGGTAATCCACATAATATGTCCTCAGTCAGTACGTTCAACGTTCAAGAGCTGTTAAAACAATATGCGTTAGTTCATAATGTCAATAGAGCAGAAAACAATGAACTAATACGCCGATACCACGCAAGATGAGAAATGCGTTTGGTTTATATCTTAACGTACCGTTGTTCTGATTCCAATAACTTAGTCATAGTAGCAATGGTTAGTAGATCTGCACAGTCTACTTCACACTATACTCCGAGATGTGTCTGTGTGTCTGTGTTTAGCATTGCATGATGTGATTCCAGGAACGGAAGATATGCCGCTGAGCCGATATGCGGCATGACAAGTCTGTTAAGTCCCCCCCCAGGACCGGGACATGGACTTCAGGAATGTATCGCGTCACTTAAAAAGATCTAAGTCTGGTGTTATACTGACACATTTTAAGCCCTTTTGAGGATAATTCGAAGATTTTAATTGTTATCTAAACGAGAATCTGTATTTATTCAAACTAGTTTTAGCTTTTTTAATAAACTTTCTGACTGACTCAAACAAATTATGTGGCAGTGTTTTCTTTTATAATTAGTTAAATGCATTACACCAACCCGATGGGTAGACACCATCAAATCTGTCACCAAGATCCCTTTGGCAGAATAAATGTTCGCCCTCGCAATAGCGACCGATGGGAAAGGATCGCGGAGGCAGCGAGCACTGTCAAGAGTGAACGACTAAGAAGAAGAAGAAATGCATTTCTTACTAACATTTTTCTTCAAACAGCAACAGCACTGATATCAGGTTATTAAGAATCCATAATAATTCGGGCTTCTAAGCCACATAATACTTTTACCCATAGATTCCTTATAGCATCGCAGGCTAAAAACAATATCAATAAAATATGGTTCATGGAGTTAAAAATTTCAATTTTAAATGTTTTGGCTCATTTTAATATCCTGTCACAAAAACGACAGTATAAAATTCCAATTTTCCAGTGAAGGCACTCGAGACGTGGAGACGACGAACGAATGTATAATTAGTTTAGAAAGTCACCGAAATTACCGTCGAACAAACGCTATGACAAACATTAGGGGTGTATTACTTTTGAGCCCATTAAAACGGAGGTCATCAATTGTGAAAGTCGTAAAGCGACAAACATTATAGCTTTATTAAACTTCGTAATTGTTACTGTGATTGTAATCGATGTTATAATTACAAGTTGTTAAGGGAGACTTAGATCAAGTGAGGTCAAGAGCCGTAAATCTTGGACGTTCGTGATCCGATCGCCTCCCTCGGGATTGCCCTGTTCCGTAATTAAGTAGTTGCCTGCAATCACAGCCAATATAATCCGCGCCGCGAACTTTAATTACAGGTGAAAACTATCTGTTACAAGAACAATAGGAAGTGTTCCGAGTGTGGGGCGCCTTTGTTTTACAATTGCTTAGCAAGAAGTAGTAAATAATTATAAGTTTGTTTTAACAGCTGCGTTGTTCTACGTGTGTACCAAGTTTGTAACAAGATAGTGCTAATCCGGTTAATTGTTGTCTGCAGTTTGTATAATTGAGAAAATTTTCGCTTCAGTTTTATAAAAGATTTTTCTCGTTTTAAAAAGGAAAGGCTAACACGTGTGTTGTTTGAATCGTTTAGTTGTTTGCTCTCTCAAAACCAGAAGTCACGATGAATTTTAGATTATTTTTGTGTGATACTAGCTGTTGCCCGCGAACTTCGGTCGCGTCAATTAATATAGAGATATTACTTCCGAATCGGATTTTGTTAACATGTATATATTTTTTTCTTATTTCAAAATGGGCCTATGATGGAACGAGCGTGCCCAGAAGATGCCTGTTCAATCTTCAAGGGTTTTTTTGCACGGAACCCAATTCTTTTTCGAAAATAAAAGTAGCCTGGGTTACTCATTACAAAATATCAGCTATCTCCCAGTAAAAGTCCCGTCAAAATCGATCCAGCCGTTTCGGATATTAGCCGGAACAAGCAGACAGACAGACAGATAAAATATGTTTGACATAAATACGTACCGTATATATTTTAATATGTATTCAGTAAAAAGCTGTTATTTTGAAATTACAAACATATTTCAATTTCATTTATTTGTATACAAGTATATTTTATGGTTCTCTATTAGAGGTCAAATCTCTTGTGTGTTCTTTATCTGTAATCATATATTTTATTCGATATGATTGAATTCTAAAGTAATGCATGGGTAATACTGTAGGTATGATTCCCCCCTCAGCCTCAATCCATAATTTTAATAGTCTTGTCGTGAGTGTGTGTGTTTTTAAACAAAGTCATATTTACTCAATTTGAAATCCTATGGGGCGCTGTTACAGACGGGGCTCGTTATTCGCCATAATTGGATTCTTTTACACGTTTAATGGGTTTCAGAATACATACTTCAGCCCATTTGTTTATGCGCGTTATGATGCAAAGGGGTAAAATATGTTTCATTTTTTTTCGTCATAAAATTACCATTGTAATTAACCTCATTCTCTTTCAAGTGTTAATTATTCTTTAGACATTAAATTGTTGAAGATCGGCTGTTTCAAAAGCAGTTTTTTTTTTGCTGTAGAATAAATAAACCGGCCAAGTGCGTGTCGTACTCACTCACACACGGTTCCGTAGCACTAAATTATATAATAAAAATATTTTGAAGGCTCATTCATTTTTTTTTTTTACATTTATTTTATCTCAAATGGTTACATTTCAAAATATGAATGAAACAGCCCCAGTAAGTTATTAATAATACTTGAGTTGGGGTTGTTTCGCTCTTTCCCTTAATTGATAGTTACAATATTGAGATTTTATAAAACAAGAAATAAAATAATGAGAACAAAAAGAAACAAAATAATTAGCAGCTCTGTGCAGTGTGTAATTGTATGTGTATGTGTGATTATAGTAGTGTGTATGGTGGTTTGTGTGAGCATGTGTGTGTTTGTGTGTGTGTTTACGTTATGTTGTGTTGTTTTACATTCAATAGCAAAACTAAATTAGTTTTTCATAGTATGTTGATGAAAAATTAAGTTACTGCTGCAGTTTGATGAAAAGTCCCATATCTCAATTTTTCAGAATTTACCTCTTACTTTAGGAATTAGAGACGGAAAAGTGGTAGGAGGAACCTCAAACTCATTTTTAAAGACAATATATCGACACCCAGCACGTATAGGTTTGATGAAAAATAAATAGTATGCCCCCATGTATCAGCCCCCCTTAATCTTTATTTTTTTAATTTTTGTAAAAAAATCGTAAAGCGGTTCACAGAATACATCTACCTATTGTGTTTCAACCGTGTAGTCCTAATAGTTTCAGAAGAAAGTGGCTGTGACAGAATGACAGACACATGGCGAATCTATAAGGTATACGTTTTTTGCCATTCGGCTACGGAACCCTAATAAAGTAGCATTCAGCGAGAAAAATCTTCCACATGAAAAGAATGGAAGATAAACAATAAACATGTTCCTTTCTGAGTAATCAGATAAAACAACGGCGAACACAGAAGTACACAAGCTTCCGAGTATCAACTGACGTGTTTATCAAATTGAATCGTGTCGACGGCAAAATGAAACAATTTTATCATTTTATCTTTTGCGAAACACGGACAGCGGGCTCACGGCGGCAAAATAAAATGACCAAATATTTGAAAAGAGCTGCAACGAGATAATGCTGTAGTTAATGGTGCTGCCGGACGTCGTGGCCGAGTTGTTATTGCTTTAGGAAACTGTCCCACACACCACCACGTAATAACGGACAAACTCGTATTTGGATGCATTAAAGAAAATGAAAAGAGATAGGCTTGAGCTCCTGCTTGTTTACACGGCCCTGTTGCCTAATTGATCTACATTTTCAATGCACGCTACAATTCAGCTCTTATTATAAACAAAATATGAAAAAGCTATTAACGATCCTATTGATAACACATTTGACCTTTTGCGTTTCAATTTTAAAGCAATTTGTCGAAATCAAATTTGATAAATGATATTATTTTCGCATTGGACACACATTCATATTATTTTGGGTACCGATTCCATGCACATGTTTTAAGCAAAAGTGTTGCTTTTATATTTAGAACTAAAGTTAGTAACATAAAAAAAGATTACAAGTTAAAAACAAGCATTAAATAATGTTTAAAGATTTAAATATCCCCATAATCTTTACTGCGCTCTTTAAAAATTCATAAAAGACATTCAAACGGGCCTTAAGTACCATTCAGAGACAGATCGCCTCAAAACATTGCTTGAGCCATAATAGTTGTTGGAACCAGGAAATGTTTTTGGGATTTTTATGAAAATGTAGGGATGGAAGATGGCTCAAAAAATATGATATTGACCTCAAATAAGTAGATAGTTTTCCAGGTCTGAATATTTGTGTATATAGTAATTGTATCAATAAAGAGGTTTCCGGCGACTGGGACCGCAATTAACTGGAACCGCGGTCCCAGGTGCCGGATCCATTTAGTTTTAATATTTTTCTTCCAGCGATTGGGACCAACCTTAAATGAATAAAAAAATATATATTTTGCAAACCAAAAACAGTATAGACCAAAAATATCATTTATTTGTTCCATGCGCCTCGTTTTCACGCAATTCAACATAATTATTTTTAATGCGATTTTTCTATATATTTTTAATATATTATTTTAACATCGTTAAGGCTGATTTTGTGATAGATAAATTACTTACTTGTTGTTAATATTGTTTGTAAATTGTTGATTATTGTTGGCATGATTTAAATGTATGTTTTTATTACGTAAAGTAAATTTGAAATAACAAGTAAACAGTAATCAAAGGATGTTTTTATAAAAGATAAATAAATTATATTTTTGAATCAAAGAGTTTTTTAAACATATTTACGTTTGACTGTACTGTTTTTGGCTTGAACAATCGATATTTTTTTAATCATCTTTTCATTTAAGATTGGTCCCAGTCGCCGGAAGAAAAATATTGAAATTAAATGGATCCAGCAACTGGGACCGCGGTTCCAGTTAATAGCGGTCCTAGTCGCCGGAAACCTCTCAATAAACACTTGAAACAGGAGATTTGAAATGTGTTTGAAAACATGATTGTAATCCTTTGCAAGTTCTCTTATTACGCCGCGATGTAACGTAAGCCTATTTTGACGCCCGCGGCAAAACAGCCGCAACCGTAAAATGTACAAAATGGAAAACAAAAACGCAATAATATTTCCGAGTTATGATCCTGCTGGTCTGATGGAAAACTTTTCCAGTTTACAGCAGATATTAAATGTTTGATGTATTTGTCTGATACCCGTTTTTAGAAAATCTGAAGGTATACTTATATGAATAATCCTGAAAAGGGTTTGGCTCGACCACGATAATTTTAGCCTATAGAGCAAGTAGACGTCATTATATTAGAGTATGATGTTAACTATGCTTCTTCATCTGAAGTCTTCTCTAAGTTGGTACTAGGTAGACTGGTTTAAAATAAAGTGATGTATGAGAAATTATGAGGATACGTACGGCATTTATTGTAAAATTCTTAGCTCTGCTAAGTACGTGGTATAGCCAAGCTTTTCATGATCCCTATGAAACCGATTATTTCAGAGCTAATAGATAGTTAATGGCAGTTGTTGTGTGCACGGCACATTGCTCGCGAACGGATGGCCGATGGTACCGAAAAGTTCTGGAGTGGTGACCGCGAAGCGGAAGACGTTGCGTTGGAAGGCCTCCCACTAGGTGGACCGATGACCTGGTGAAGGTTGCGGGGATCCGCTGGATGCGAGCCGTATGGGACTGGTCAGTGTGGCGACATTTGGGGGGGGGGGCTATGTCCAGCAGTGCACGTCTTTTGGGTGAAATGATGAGATTCTTGTAGTAGTTTATTTCCTAGGAAGATTGAACTATGTCTCTGAAATGACTAGTCACAATAAGTATGATCACCAATCTCGAAGTTTAGAAAACTGAATCAGTGGCAGCAGTAATAATATATATTTCACTTCTCATGCTCTAAAAGTACGTCAATATACTACGAAGCGGGACTAAAGTGACCACTTTAGTCTCTAGGGAGTGAAAAGTAATTCGTTTTTTAATTTCCGTCATGTGACATGGACAAACTTAAACAGCCAATAAATATCTGTGGAGTGTGGACGATTTTCATTGCGAAAATGTTGATGGTTTTAGTTCCATGGTTTTTCAGCAAAGAAGGTGGCGCCATGTGTTTTAAATTGTTAAAGAAGTGAAGAGTTTGATGTTGAGCAAAGAGCAAAAGATATAATAGATAATCTTTTGCCGCCAAAATCGCAGAAGATTTACCTAAAAACTTACGAAAGTTCTATGGACTGGAGGACACAAAAGACAAATATATAAATTATTTCACAGAAAGCGTCCTTTTGGCATATTTTGATAAATTGTCGAAAAAATATTAACCGTCGTCATTGTGGAGTGCGTGTTCTATGTTAAAATCGAAAATGAATATGAAGCATGAAGTGCACATGAAGATATTCACATTTTTTTATTTTATTAAGTAATATTTATTAAATGTTTTTGTACTAAATTGATTATTTTTCTCGCACTCAAAGTGAAAAGTAAAGTTTGAACCTCGAGACTAAACGCCAACTAAATATGCCCTCGGTTTCATTGACTCCCTTGCACGCTCGGGAGTCAAAACACCTCTGGTATGTTATGGCTTCGTTTAGTCCCTCGATATAAAATATTTTTCTACTCAAATAAGCTTTAGAATGTTTCATGATTGCCTTCATTATTCAATTCATGGTGACCAGTTATTTTATGTAATCCAGGCTATGAACACATCCTGTACTTAATCATTCTTAAATACAAATTCTCGCCCCAGTCATTCATTGCTTTATGAATGAAAATAACACAGTACTTCAGACGGCAAAGTCACGCGAGTTTTTTATGCACCCTTAAATTAATTCCTTTTCCTTCTCTAACATTATCTTACAATGAAATGGAATAACGAAATGGAAAAACGATGAAGGTTTTGCGTAGATTTATTATATGGTCAAGTAGTTTATGCCCGCGGCTTCGCCCGCCTGGAGTTCTGTGATTGTCCCACGGGATCGTACTAAAGGGATACAATTCAAATTCTTTATTGCGAACTAAGTGTATAGTCTTATGAAGATGTTAACAATAGGTATAGGTTTTTAGAACTTAGTTGCCTGTTAAGGCATTGCAATTTATATGGTTTTAAAATAAAAAAGTAATGTATGTGTTAATCCAGGTTCTGAACTATCTGTGTGCCAAATTTAATCCAAATCTTGTCAGTGGTTTTTGCATAAAAGAGTAACAAACATCCAGACATTCATACATCTTCATATATTTTCGCATTTATAATATTAGTAGGTTGTCGGTACCCGAAAATCTGATCAAATTAAAAACGGCTGTACCTATAAGTAAATCAGGCACAATTTAATGTTCTTAAGTTCGAAAAAAGCCAAGCAAATCACTTAATGTGATTTTAAAAAGGATAAGTCCAGAGTTCTCTTTTTACACAATAGATTAACAAGCCAAAGATAAATCTTGTGACGTTACCAACGAAATTAATTGATGGCGAACTATAATTAATTATTTTCTCTCACGTACCCTCGTGGTATAAGGATATTGATTACTAATTAAGTCCTTTACTTCCAGATGTGTATTAAGTATCGCAATTAGTGAGGAAGCTGCTTTGTTATCATCCCTGGGGTGACGCGTCCCTTGTTAGTGCGTCAGGGTATTATTGGGAAAAACACGAGTGGGAAAAATTGTGTTTTGTTCGCTGAGTTTGTTAGGTTATTATGTTTATGTTGCTTCAGTAGTATCTCTTATTGCACTTTTTTGTCCTGCTGGGCATAGGCCCCCCCGCATTCCTTTCCAGTTCTCCTCGTGTTTCGCTTTCTCCGACCAATCAGCCAGGAACGAGTTCAAATCGTCACGCCAGCATTTGTTGGGCTTGCCTCAGTGACGATAACCGTCTTAACCTTCTGCAACTGAGGTGGGTTTCTCGTCAACATTCGACTGAGGTGTAGTCTGTCAGGCGTCACTATATACAGCATGATTCGTTTATAACTTTTAGGAGTAATAGGGCTCTAGTTTTGTTTTACTATTAATGGGTTTATGTATAATGAAATAAAAATGAATAAGCATGCTCAAAACAAAAAACGAGTTTATTATGGAATCATTTATTGAGATCAGTATTTTCGTTATATTTACGCTTAAACTTACAAAACTATTAAAAAAAAACGAAATAATAAAACTTCTTTAAAACTGTTAATATTAATCTTTTAAGCGTTATCTTATAGCTCTAAAACAAAAAACACAACGTGATATCACGGTTCAATTACGCACAAATCCGTCTCAAAGTTAACCCTAAATCTAAAACTTAGGTTTACAGTCTTGACATAGTGAAGAAGAACATTGTAGAAAAAATTGGCTTTTTGCATGCGCATCAATGGTACTTTGTTTGCCTCTTCAATTTACTGGGGCATATGCTGCATAGCTTCCTTCCAGCTGGACCTGGAAGCTGAGCCACGGGTGGAGGGGGAGGCAAATCATTGCCTAAAACTCGCGTTATAGTAAGACGGAGTTCTCTGGGCAGTCTGTCATTATGAACGCGTTCTTTTAAGCTAGAAAGAACCAATTATCTTGTCAAAGATAGTAAAAAGTCCCCTCTTCGCAGCTTGGCACCTGGACAAGATTGATATAAGACGAATGAATTAGTGCCAGCTAAATCCAATTCCAATGTAGTTTGGACCATCTTGAACACCACAAACTAAAGAGCTAAGAGGCTCCTCGTCTTCAGAGTTAAAATCGCTCTCACTCGATTGGGCATTCTGTTCCACGAGGTTTTCGTTTTCCTCTTGCTGTATTATTTCCTTCCACACAATTAGGATCTTCTACCGAATCATCAAAATCGCTAAACTCGTTTTCTTCTTCTAATTCTTCAAGCCATTCCTCAATCTGCCCATCATCATTTGTATATCTTCCACTGCTGTCTCGTTTTGGTGGCCTACTATCTGTACTTTGAGTCGTCATCTAAAAATTATGAATATTATAAGTTAAGGCAATTAAATGTGAGGTTATGTTTGAGAGACACTATGGTAGTATTAATATTTTACTGATGAAACGACTAGCAGACACTATGAATCTAAAACGATATTGGTGAGGTGACGTCTATCAGAATCAACGTTTATTGCTGTACTTACGTCTGTGGGACACCGGAAGTCGAAAACTCCTAACGTGCACACCGCAGGGCCGCCCGCGCCTCACTGACCGTTAGTGCGAGCCGTTACGGGAAGGTACTGAGCAAGACAGAGCTACATCACGCCATGTTACGATCTGGCAACGTTTTTTGTGTTTGGTGGTGTCCGATAGACTACCACCTCAGTCGCAGAAGGTTAAGGTGGAAGCGCAAGGGTAGCCCGCGAAATTTAAATTTTCTTGAATTTTTTAATTTCAATAAACGTAAGAAAATTTAAATTTCGCGGGCTACCCTTGCGCATCCACCTTAAGGCACTCACTGTATGAAAAAATACTGGTCTTTGAAAAAAAAAATTAGGTACGTGATTGCAAACTACATGAAAACGGATTTCACTAACGGAGCAGGTTAGTAATTAGATTTTATGAGTTGAAACTTCTGAACAATTTTATGAACTCGTGTTTTGGTTAAGTCGGATGTCGTGAGGAAAGTTTTGAGTATGAATGTGGATGAATATAAGAGTAGCAGAAGACCAAATAAACGATAGATGAACTGTTTAAAGGATGATATGGCAAGAAAGGATTTGATCTTGTCTGATGAGATGACGAGAAATAGATAAGTATGGAAGAAGAAGACATGCTGCGACGAGACCAAATAAATTGTGTTAAGGGCAGGTGGATGATGACGATGCTTCTGTAAAACTATTTATTATATCAAGTATGTACAACATACACATAGCACTGAAATGACACATCATCATCATTTCAGCCGAAAGACGTCCACTGCTGGACATAAGCCTCCCCCAAGTGTCGCATCCAGCGGATCCCCGCAACCTTCACCAGGTCATCGGTCCACCTAGTGGGAGGCCTTCCAAAGCAACGTCTTCCTGTTCGCGGTCGCCACTGCAGAGCTTTTCAGCCCCATCGGCCATCCGTTCTGCGAGCAATGTGCCCTGCCCACAGCCACTTCAGTTTGGTAATTCTTCGGGCTACGACGGTAACCTTGGTTCTCTTGCGGATGTCTTCATTTCTGATTCGATCACGCAAGGAAACTCCGAGCATAGCCCTCTCCATTGCTCTTTGGGTGGCTTTGAATGAGGCCCATTGTGAGCGACCACGTTTCGGTCCCGTATGTAATCGTATGTAAAAATGACACATCATAGGAAGAAAACTGTTTCACTCCATCATAGTCAGTCAGATTTACTCATAATCCTTCTTCATATTCTTCCTTCTTTCCTATCTGCCGTATTATGGTGAAAATACCAAAAGTAACCCATGAAAACGTTCAACAACAAAAATATATTTCGTTCATAAATAGGTCGGAATTCGCGTCAAGGAGTAAACACAATAAAATTATGGCGCTGCTCACGAGATCTCCTCAGTCAGCTTTACTTGCCCGGAAAGATAAGAGGCAAACACATTTCACGTTTTCTTTCATTTTCCGCGCCGAATATAAAGAAAACTATTGCGTAAGCTTTCTGCTTTATTGAATTCACGCACGTTTAAAATGAGTTACAAATAATGATACTCGTATGTGTGAAAACGAAAAGGCAATAACTTACTTTATGATCATTCTATATAGAAATCTTTAATTTGCTATCTCATGATGTGATACGTCAATACGTTTGCCATACCTAATGAACGTAGGTATAATCATTGGGTGAAAAGTTCCAAAACCACGCATTGATAGACATCGCATAACCTATCGCTGGGTCAAGCGTGAAATTTTGCTCCGTAAGTGAGCTCATAAAATATTTACAAAAATTCTTCTTTTTGGGGTCGTAATTGGTCATTTTTTGTAAAAATCACAATTCTTTCTTTTGGGGTCGTAATTGGAATTTTTTGTAAAAATTATAATACTTCTTTTTGGGGTCATAAATGGTAATTTTTGTAAAAATCACAATTCTTTATTTTGGGGTCGTAATTGGACATTTTTGTTAAATTCATTCTCTGAGGGAGTTAAGCACCCTGAAAGTTTGTCTGGTATTTCGTAATTTTTTCTAATAGCAAACCTCATCAGCCACGGTTTGTCCAGTACCACGGTAAAATAAATATTATTGATTAGTCTTAATGCAATTCCTTAAATTGTTGTGAATCCGGATGTGAAATAAATAATTTGACTTTTGATTTAAAAGCGCGTGTGGTCAGTGCCTTATAGTGAACACTACGATTTGCCATAATTATCCCAAACAGGAAATATGATTCTGTTTAATCAGAGACAAAGTTCTGAATCCCATGGCCTTACTTGTGGTTTAAAGTACTTGAAATAATACTGAAACTTCGGGGCCCTTTGAAATAGTATGTTGGCGTTACTTCGCTAACTTGTATTAGGGCTAAGTTTCTTGATAATGCTGGCCCGAGAATAGCTGATGTTTACCAAAGTTCTTGGTTATTATAATCTGTCTCATGATTAGATTAGACATAGGTTGACAGTGTTTACATCTGAGAAAATGAGCTGTAGTACTTAGGGGCTTTTGTAGTAAGTAAGTATTTATACAGGGTGCAGGAAGGGCATCGTCGCATAAATGGTTACCACGTAATCGGTACATCATTTTGAACCCCGCCACTTAATGGGTGTAACGAGAGCCTTAACGAAGCCGAAAGGCACTTGTTTTCCCTGTCATTGTGATCATTTTTTTGTTCTAGACCATACCTGAGAACCTTCTAGTTACGGAGACATTGGGGGTTAAAGTTCCAACCTTTTCGCAATTTTTTTTTTAAACATATTTTTAATGTAAGATTTTTACTTTAATTTTACATCTCCACGACCCCCGTACTATTCAATCCATCCATCAACACAATGTTTTGAGTGCGTTACATTGAGTCCCACCGTATTCACCCCAAAAGAAGAAGAAAGAAGAAGTTTCCCAGCAATAATTTTTGCTCGAAGTTACTTAGTTTGATGTACATAATGCTTGGTTGACGGCTTCGTGAAGGGTCTTGTTACACCCTGTAGATTTCATTGGTTATTTAAAAAAAGTTGCGGTGTCCTTTTCACCCTGTATACTGAAATAACTCATTGCTAATCTATGTTTTCTTTTTTCAAGAATCTTAGAGACAAGCAGAAAATACAATATTATTCAGCTACTGGAAAAGCATAACTAATTAGTATTTCATAAGTTTGAAGTGCTCGGAATTCTACTAAGGAATGAACTAGACCTAAATGGAAGAAATAAAGTAATTAGAAAGCTCGTGTGTTAACATTTTCTGGTTTCGTCTTAATAAGCAAAGAACATCTTTAATTTAACATGAAAATGTGAAGAGAAATTCTGTAGGTATTCTCTATTTACGTAATAATGATTTTTTGAGTAGTTTTATTTCCAACTAGTTGTTGCCAGCGGCTTCGCTCGCGTTTTGATCCGAAATTATCCCACGGGCACGTTATAAATATATAGCACTCGGGGATAATGTAGCTTACTACTAGTGAAAGAATTTTTAAAATCGGTTCAGTAGATCCGGAGATTACCCCCTACATACAAACTTGCAAATCAAATTATACCTCTTTATATTATTAGTATAGATGAACTAAATCAAATCGATAAGTTTAAATAGCAATACCATTACATTGTCTACGCTAGTAAAAATAGATAGGTGCGCATCTACAAAAACCTTCAAACGAATTTTCAAGTTCTATTATAGGTATTTGTTTGTAAACATATTTTATTGGGTCGTAAACTTCCACATTTTAGGTAAGAAGGGACTTAAATAGAACGAAATTTGTGCGTAAATATTTTATTTTAATACCACCACTTACTATGTCGTGCCTCGGGACCTGTGCAGTAAAACAGAGGTTTGTCCTAAAGAAAGGTAAAATGGTAAGTACAGGCTTTTCCATTGACACTACGTACCGTGACCCGACCGTTTGCAATTTATACCGTCTAACTCGGTTTATCTCAACATTTATAGGCGAGAACATAAAAGGGATTATTGTTTTTCTTCCCAAGATTGTCTTGATTTCGTTTACGTACATGTAGGTGAAACTTTTTGTTAGTAAAATCGGTAGAACAATACAATTGTTCTGAGTATATCGGAAAACTACATTACGCTATTCAAAGCTAGTGTGTTCTATTTTTATTTGTTCGAAGCGTGACGACATTAGATTCAATGCCGGCAGACTCCTGCAAATAATTTATTTACTACGTAAAAAACACCAGTTTAAATTTAACTCCTTTTATAACATGCTAATCTAAAGTGCTTTTTTATTGCCGCAGTTTCGCATCCCATCTTATTTATAGCAGATTGAACCCACAAGTAGTTAATAAACATCAAGCGAAGAAAACGAAACTCATAAAAGAGCTGTATCATTATTTACATAAACGCTATAAAACCGAACAAAGAAAATTTATGCGGCAAACTTTTGGGCAATATCCGTTTTCTGTGACACGTTTTTTCGAGGGCCGTTGTTCATCGTTAATCTTGGAAACAAAAACAGCAAGTTTGGTCGCGGCGCGTCTGCGCCACCCATATTTTACGTGAAACAAGTGCGCGCGACATGCGGTGTTGTACCTACCCTATCTATACCTATAGCTATACAAAAATTACCTTCCGAATACTTGGCCAGGGTCTCTTTCATGCCAGCTTATTATACGTGGCGACTAACTGCTATTAGTTGGCAAAGTTCCGCACACTTTCAACACGTATGACGTCAGATATCAGGGTCCTGAAATGACAAGCAGTTGTGGGTTCTGCTTAGCGTTCGCGTTCCGGGTTATGCACGTATCACAGCAATATTATAAATATTTTGCGAAAATAGCTCGACAAATTGCAGCAGGAATTTTTATACCTTGGCTTTTGCCGTTGGTGTGTTCCGTAGTTTTAATAGGTGTTCTTGGACTAAACTAGTGTGTAGCGATGCTTGACTCAAAGTCTTTAGATACCTAATATGGGAGGGATGTTTGCATATTATACGATATTAGCTTTTGCTCGCGGCTTCGCTCCCGTTATGTACGGAATCTATTCACGGGAACGTTTTAAATGTAGCCTATAACACACGGGGATGATGTAGCTTCCCGTTTGTGAAAGAATTTTCCGAATCGGATTAGTAGTTCCGAAGATTACCCCTACACGTACAAACTTACGTCTTTATAATATTATTAAAGACTAGCTGTTGCCCGCGGCTTCACTCGCGTTTTGGTCTGAAATTATCCCACGGGCACGTTGTAAATATAGCACTCGGGGATAATGTAGCTTCTTATTAGTGAAAGAATTTTCAAAATCCCGTACATGCAAACATACAAACAAATTTTTCCTCTTTATAATATTATGGTATATAGTATAGATGAAAGCTTACACCTTTTTCCATACTATGTAATTCCAAAGACCAGCAACGCCCTTTTAAAATTCCTTTTGCTTCTCTCATCCTCCTCTAAATGAAAAATTAAAAAATAATAAAACCACGGACAGAGTCACAGCATTTCGCTAGTCTCACTCAACCCAATAGTTCTGTCGGCAAATTAAAGAAAAACACAGAGACAGCTGTCAGTCTTCCCGCACAATTAGTTAAAGTCAACCAGCCACGGGTTACTATTTACCCGCGGTTACTAATCTACGAACTACAACTACCGTCAAATTACGCCGTTTAAGAACGATGACGGTAATTGGTTTTCGGTGGTGAATGTAAATTATTGTTTGGCTGTACGGTTTTCATGGAATCGTTGTATTGTGCTACTATCTTCTTTAATTAACATTATAAGCTAAACTTGGCTTGGTTTTTGATACTTTCGGACATTATATGAGTTACTTAGAACATTAATTAATATTGAAATTTTAATTAAAGCCAAAAGTCAAAGACAAGACAGACTTGATAACACCACACTGCGTTCCAAAACGGGCATAGTAGACGTTCGCAAGGAGGTTGCTAGGCTGAAATGGGATTGGGCGGGTCCAATCAGCCGCAAGCACGAAGAGACTTTTACCCAGAGGGGGCAAAAGTCTCCACACAATGGGTGCCAAGAGATGGACAGCGCCGTCGATTCTGGCCCAGAAAGCGGTGGTGAAACGACCTATATGCGTACCATGAGGACTGGTTTGAAGTTGCGCGAGAAAACAGTTCGTGGAAGGAATTGGGCAAGACCTTTGCGCAGCAGTGGGACATAGACTAAATAAAAAAAATAGCACAGAAACGATTTTCTTTCGACGTCATCATTGAAACTGTGCAATGCAAACTGGTAATAGCGTCTTACCAATCCTCTGATTTTCAAGAGCATAGCAGAAAGTCATAAATTTTAACTGATACGTTTGATGCCTACTTACGAAAGTCGAAACTTTCCTAGCAAGATATTTCACTTTACGCGCGCAAATCTCGTGTTAAATCATCCATTCTAGTAGGCTTTTCTTGTTTATTAGGGTGTGTGTGTGAGAGTGTGATTTTACTTAGTCCCCCCACGTTTTAAGATCGCTAGTAATCTGCCAATGTTACTTAGACACCTCCGCATGTAGTTCATATTTAATGAGAGGGAAGGGTTGCCTGTCTCCGGCAACGTGGAACAAACGACGTCAAATGGCATTGTTTAGTCGCCTAGTATTAGCCTACTCAGCCTTGCGACAGAATTCCTAATTAACTCTGAATTAACTCGAGGCTTTTCTTCGACCTCGTAAGGCAGCTACGGCATAATGAATATTTAAGTTTTATTTTAAATAATATTAATGATGCGCATTAACAAGAAAAATAATTTTCATAAAAATTTCGTTAACAACTCCATTTCTATTTATGTCTACAAAAAATGGCCATCTTTAAATTCGTTTAAACCAGTCTAGACAGAATTACAGAGAGTGATACACAAAGCCTCAGCTTATGTTTCATTTACAGCTTATCAGCCAATTCTCCCCACATCACATCACATATAATCCGTCTTAATTAAGCGGATTAAGTAAATATAACGGAGATAATAAACAATTAATCTTTTGTATCAACGCGTGTGCGGATCAAAATCCCTAAGTCAGGCTCAGTACGGCTGATAAAGACGTAAGACCCTACTAAATCAGGTAAAAGCTTACAGTGTAATGATATCGTGAATATTTTAACCTTGGTATTAGCTAAAACTGTTTATTGATTCATATTACAAAGGCTGTACGTACCTACTTACCGACTTGTACCCATTAAAGTGCAAATGCGGCTTTCGGCAGAAAATTGATGGGCTCTCGTACTAGCTATCAATCAAGATTTGTAACCAAAACTCCCTTTAAAGTTGAGTAAGCCAAGTAAATTAAATAAAAACAATCGTTACGGGACTTTAGTGCGGAGTTGACGAATGGTACGTAGCTAAAGAATATTGATGACTAACCAGAGCTTCGTCGTGCTGGTTGTGATCGATATCGCCCGTATGTTACTGGGTATGGTTTAGATTCGGATCATAAATATGTTAGCAAAGGTTAACACTGACAAAGTTTTCAAATATATTTGTACCAAGTCAAAAATATGTTCCGATACAACGCTAAACTTACATTGTACTTTAGAGATTATTTTTCTTTTTGACAGATTTTATTGACTTGTTCTGCAAGTACTTTTGAAAGCTCGGCACGGGTACCATTTGTAACGAATGGATTGTGTGGGCATGTGTCCCTACTCTATTCTTTAGTCTATTTCAAATTCCAAATATCTCTGTCGTAGGTCGGAAGCTCTACAATGTTACGCTTGCGTAATCTTGCAATATTTATAGCCATCAATTTGTTTGATGCTTACTTTTGAAACTTTGGAACATCTGAAAAGTTTCCTTAAGTGCGGGTCTCTTGTGCCAATAATGGTGCTCAGCAAAAATTTCAGTCAATTTCGTAAAGTGATATAGGCGCTGGAGACGTTGGCGGCTCAGGCCGTGATTGATCGTGGTAAATGGTTTGTGATGCTCGAAGCTCGAGCTCCTCGCCTGACAGCCGGAGGCGGCGTGCCGTGAAACTTTACGAGCTCCACCATCCGTTCGTTTAAATGGAACGAAGGGATGCGACCAAAAAAAGCAGCTGTCCGTGTAATAGTCACTCTTCTTTTACGTTATGAGTGCAAATATTGATGTAACGCGCTCGAGCTGAATGTAAACAGGGGCACGCCGATAAACTTTGATGTATTCTGCTCGAGTATGATGGACGGAGTAGGAATGACGGGCACTATTATGTGATAGTTTATAGATATATTGTATGGCACGTGGCGGCACATATTTTACTTGAGAATACGTAGGTAGTATCGTATCTCCCTATAACTGGGTTATGGGGGTCAGATAGGCAGTCAGAAAGGCTAGGAATTGGTGCGAGGTTAAGATCTACAAGAAGGTACCTACCTTACCGCTCTTACGGCAGTTTTCTATAACTTACGTATAACGCTTAGTTAATATCTTACTCTAGTAGCTATCGGTATTTCTATAAACAAAGTTAGCAAATAATTGACAGGAATATCCTATCCACGTCACTTATCTGTCTCTCGGAGGGTTGACAGTTGATGTTTCTTTAACTGTTTATCTGAGATAGCAACGTTCCGTTAACTGTTAGTAAGTTATTGAAAACGGCCGTTAGTAAATATCGAAGAGAACGTTAGTTGTGAGTTTTCGGACGAGTGTTCGCTTATTTTATAGTCTTACTCTCATAAATGTTCCTACATTTTTATGACAGTAAAACTTACAATAGGTAGTCATAAATATAATGCAGCTGCCTTTACTCATAGATACCATTTTTATAGTTTTATCAATGTCCACATTGTACTTTTAACACAGATGTCTTTAATTCAAACTATCATTTTTATGATGTAAACGTTCAGTTTCACTGGCCCATCATAAAACACGTACTTATGATCGTTAAAGCCGTAAAAATGGTTTCAGTATAGAATAAGCTCAATATATGAGTCTATAAAAACCACGGAAACATAAAATCCATGTAATATACTAGCAATTTCCGATATGGTAGCTTACAGCACTTGATATTATGGCATCGACATTTTTTTCAGCAGTTTAATGCAGTTAAAAGTTTGAACTCAATAACTGTTAACAATTTTCGATCGAGGTGATAAAAATCACTGGCGCAGAAGTGCAACAGAGCGAATGCGATGAAAAAAAAAACACTTTTCATTGAACGACTACCGAAATAGACTGCCAAAACAAATCTTATCTAAATAACGTTATTTAAACAGAGAGTCGTAAAAACGCGTCTCCTGTTATGATGGTATGTCGGCCTCGAATGTTACGAGATGCAACCTATCAACATGTTTTCATTTGCAATAAAATTCGGGAATGCCCCCGGGTGTGCCGATGAAATTTCTGAAATATACATTCCAATAAAAAGAAAAGTGTTCTGGGAGACGTCGAAAATGTGTCCGCATTTGGACAAATTTGGGTCGAATATAACCTCGAATGGAGAGACTGAACGATCCCTTACAACCGTAATATAAAATCCAGTGAATACCTCCTTACATTATTGAATGTACATGAAATAAGTGGAACAAATGTATTATTATGATGCAAGTCTGCATAGGTCTAGCTGTACATTATTTTATTGTTTAAGAAGCCTTGCGTCTGATGAAATTTCCCATCAACAAAACATTTTATTACCTATTGAACCTCTTTAGGGGATGAATTATGAAAATCACTCTTAGTGCTCTGCACTTTTGTTACATGGGTGTAAAAAGACCCTTCACGAAGTCGTATGGTACTGGTTCTCCCCGTCATTGTGGGCATTTTTTTGTTCTGTACCCCGGTACAGAACAAAAAAATGGTTATTGGAGGCCAAAGATCCAACTTTTTCCCAAGTTTTTAATGTTATAAATTCACTTTAAATACCTCCATGACCCTTGTAATATTCAATGTACCCATCAGCAATGGTTTGAGTGCATTACATTGAGTCCTACCGTTAAACGTAATTTTTCACATTAAAAAAAAGTCGTTTCCCAACAATAATTTTTGCTTAGAATGAAGGTTCCGTGTACACCTTGTATAAGAAACTCTGGTGCAAACTTATAAGCTTGCAAACCCAGCGGTTCTGGTTGTGTGTACAAATCAAGATATTTAATTACTCAAAGAATGTAACAACAGAGCAAAACTTAATAAGTGAGGTTAATATTTCATGTGATGTAAAAGATATTTCTTTCTGTTTACTATTAGTCAGGCTTTACATGACGCCTCGCTTCTTTACTTTGACACACAGATAAATGAACTAGAACCTTGAAGACATTTAATTCTGTAATGGAGTTACTTACACACATTTTAGCAGTCTTCATTTTTATATGACCAATAATGATCTTCCAGTGGTCCACATTGGCACTTTTTTTTTTTGATGGTAAATCATCAAATAATTCCTAACGCTCAGGGCTGAGCAGGAGGGACTGTCAGACTTTTACTGACTAAAACCCAGCCATGTTCCTTCTTTTGCCCTTTGTGTTCCAGGGCCGCGGTATCTCTTTCGAACAGTCCCGCAACCCTGGCAGGCATCAGTCCTTTCGGACCCCTTCCTGTTTGCTGACATCTCATTGAGGCGCGCGTGGAACACAAACGCGCCGTCGACACGGCTTGTCGTCATAAGACGGACGGACGGCGAGCTAGTAGCTCGCCGTCCACAGGTCCGCGCCTACGGTGGCCGGGGGTCACCACGTGGCCCCCGACGCCCGGTGCGTCTCCCGCGGCGGCTGGGACGTGAGGTTCTGTCCACATTGGCCCTGGATCGAAGGATTTGGGAGTCATGGGGAGAGGCCTTAGCCCAGCAGTGTGATGACACAGGCTAACAGTAACAGCAATGATATTTGATTTCTAACCAACTTATCAAATGTATAAAGCAGATATTTGGACAAAAAGTAAAAAGTCTTCGGTCAATTTAATCCGGTAATTTAAATCTGTCGGCTCACACGGTTACCAGTAACGAGTCGCCGAGCATTGGCGACTTTTTGTTCGCAAGATTAACGACAAAGTATGGGTCACAAAGAAAGCGACGCCAAGTACGGAAATTGCCAAAACTTCGTGTCGAAGCCTGAAATTTTCTTGTTCTAAATGTCGTCGTAAATGAAAGATGGCTCTTTTAAAATCGGAAAAGAAATTAGGAACAGACGTTTTTAGGATTACGAGTTTTGTAACAACTCAAAAGTTGCTTTTTATTTTTCCGCAAGTATATTAGAATGAGTCGCTTTCAGTGTTCTATAGATAAGTATTGTCGTAACAAGACCGCGAGGAGTTGTATCCGTAGTGATAAAGATTGCTAACCAAATGACACTTAAAACAAATAATCGTCGGAAGCATTTCGTTTAGATTAACTTCTGCATTTTAACTGGAGTTCTTTGTTCATCGGTTTATAGCGTTTTAATGTGATAATAACATCAGATACTTCATGAATATTTAACATTGCTGTGCATAGTAAATTATTTGGTTTTACCGTCTGCAATGCTGTAGTTACCCAACCTTTATTCATGGTGTATGTACACATATATGTATATAAACCTCAGACAGAAACCTTGTATTTTTTCCAGTTAAGGGTTAATTTAAAGCCAGTTAATTAACATATTACGTACATGATTGCAGTTTAGTTTATAATGTTGCGGTCTTGAGTGTAGGCAGCATCCCTTTCAATTCATCCGGCACGCGCCGGTTACGTGCCGGGCCTGACAACCGTACAGACATTACCGTCCCTATAAATATGTATATAATACGTCCTTGCGCATGCCGTAACGACGACATTATAATATGAGCGGAACTGTAAAGACATTCGATGTGATCAACGCTTATGCTTATTCGATCGCGAAATATTTAAAACGAAGATCAGAATGAAACACTGCTGCTCACTATCCTTTATTCAAATGGAACGAACGAAGTACAAAAAGACCGAGAAGGATTTAATTGAATTTTCACTGAAGAGTGACAAAAGGAACAAAGTGGGCTATATTGATTTAAATTTTTCTCTAAAGAGAAATAAAACTGCCCTAGGCCTAGTTAATTAAACGGCGAGGCCATTTAACAAAGATCAGGGCAGCTGGCTCTAATTTCGATATAAACAAGTGGACAAAAATGCGGAGGGGAGTGATGTCGGACGTTAAATCAGGCTTACATATGAAAAGTTACGCTGAGGTTATTTGGTGGAGTTTCCTCGCTGTGCGGGCAATGCGGCGTTTCGCGGCTAATGACGAGTCTCGGCCCACAATATATCTCTCGTAGTTAGGCGCAGAAATCACGGCGACTCGTGCGCTTGATTGAGTTTTCTTTTCCATTGTACTTCCATTAACAAAATAGCTTTCTCCTATACGCTCCCCGGGGGACGCCATGTGTTCGGGGAGAATTATATCGGCAATATTTCTTGCGTCTTGAGACAGACAGCTGACAGAGATTTTCGGCTTTTATTTTTTGTTATTGATTACTCTACCTGCTCTAATAGTCCTGAGATAATAGATTGCTATCATACCATTTGAAGGGTATTATTTTAGTATTTCTGAGAGCAAGTTGCCAGACGATATCAACTTCTTAATAACAATAGTATTTGAGTAGTCTTTGTCTTGTTATTGGGTCGTAAAATAAGCTGATATCATGTTGGATAGTGAGTTCTATTGTCCTGTTTTTGAAGTGTCTACAAGTAAAGTGATTTAATTTTAGCCGGTGAGAAAGAAGGGTCGGTGCTAGTTCTTGTACGAAAGTAAACGAAGGCGGCCCCTGAGTGCTCTTGTGGAGCTACCGTCTAATTAACGACGTATCTAATTATACCATCGTGGAGCTCCCAGCGAAGAGAATTTCCCAAATTACGTATTACGAAACGCAATTACACTTAGGGGAAATGCTATGAGACAAATTGAGTTATATTGTAATTGAAATAAAAAACGGGTTAATAGGCATGCAGTTAAGTAATTGCTGTTGGGGTGCTGATTACGTTTTGATGATATAGAAGCGGTGTTTGATATTTTTATATTTAGGTCCATGTTTCCTATTGTTATTAAAAGGCATAATTGCAATTCTATTTTCAAAACTGTCAGGTTATGTGCGGAACGTCCAGTAATGACTGCCATAATTAATAGTTCATAAGGTTTCTTTTTAGAAATACAAAATTACATCAGGAAATTGAACAACGCAATGAACTTATAGAAGAACAGATTTTTCAAATAAAGTCTCATTGAAGCGCAAGCCGGCTGCTACGACGCAGTGGGGACGATTTGTCTCACAATTGGTTCTACACCTTGCCTCTATGTAGATGTATGGGTGTAAGTTATGGCTGGCGCACAATGTATGCCGTCCAGGATGTTTTATCTGCAATTCAAAGCATAATATAAAAAGCCTGGTACTGAATGTAGTTAAGAAAAGTTTTTGTTAAAATAATACTGAATCGGAGGAGCTTGTGGCTGAATAATAACAGCCACCCGGATCAATCTTCAAGTTAAGCCGCGCTTGCCCAGGTTGGTCTGTAGATGGGTGACCACCGATTACATACCGAGTTTCCTCTGTGCCTCAGAAAGCAAGTTAAGCCGTTGGTCACGGCTGTCATTTGTAGATCTTCGACAGTCGTTACAGGTAGTCAGTGGCTCGAAAGTCTGACAAACAGACTTACCAAGGGGTTTCGTGTTACCCAGTACTAAATGGGTTGTGGAGGTCAGATAGGCAGTCGCTCCATGTAAAACCCCGGTATTCAGTTGCATCTCGAGGCACCTTTTAAAATACGAGGTGAGCATTAGAGCATTCCGAGAATTAGGAGAATGATTACCTATTGATTGAACAGCAAACTGCATATTACTTAGTTAAAATTATCATTAAAGTAAATGGACGAAATGAAGTGGGAATTTTTAATAAATAGTTGGGAAAAAGCTAGGCAGATGATAAACATAATACTGATTCGAATAGCCCGCTTAATCGACGAACAATCTATAATAAGATTACGGGCTGTCTTACACGTTAGTTAAATGATACTGTTCGACAAGGTTGGTGAACCATCAAAAACAATTAAATTAATTTCAGAACAATTTTGCCAGAATTCATCCTATTACTCAAAGCTCGGTGAAAATTACGTTCCGCCGCATTCCAAAAACGTGTACCGTCTTGGCTAAACCCATTGTTTTCTGTCAAAAAAAAAAAACTCCAACAGGGCTATCGTTAAACCACCGTTAGTATTATGAATGTTAACGTTTTGCAAGCAAACAGTTTGATTTTCATTTAGGGTACTATGCTACCTACGTAACCATATTATTTAGGGTACTATGCTACCTACGTAACCATATTATTCCTTAGTTTGTCTCTTGGGTCGGAATCAAAATTCACTAGTCGGCAACTGTAGGGGCCTGGATGCTTCACTTCTGTGTTCGAGAGAGGACATTAAGCCGGCCACCCGTCCGTAGTTACCCACGTAACTAGAAACGGCTAGGAGTCAGTTAACTTAAACGTTTATTAGGTAATATATTTTTGACTTAATCCTGCGTTATTGGTGCCGGATTTTAGGTTTGATTGTTATGTCAGGGAAGCTGTTTTTGGGATAGGATCTGTATAAAAGTCTAGGATTTATATCGGGGACCTAACTCTCACGTTTAAAGTTACTCTGCTCAATTGCAAAGTTGACGCGCTGTGAGTACCTTTTTTTTCGGATGGGAAGTCATCAAATGACCTCTCCCGCTGGGCGGAGCGGAAGGTGGTGTCAGACTTGTACTGACTAAAACCTGTCCATGTTCCTTCTTAGCCCTTTGTGTTCCAAGGCGGCAGTATCTCTTTCGAACAGTCCCGCAGCCCCGGCAGGGCGCTATGAATATCATACATATCATTTGGATTCGTATTCGTAAAGTTTATCTGAAAAAAATCATATAATTTGATTACTTTTACTTCTATACATAATTGAATGTGCAAACAACAGTCTCGCTCGATAGGCTTCCCATTTTGTGCTTGCGTACGTCTCCCCAACGTCCCCATACGAGGTTCTTTAATATAACAAGCATTGAGAGCAACGCGCTTTAATCAGGGAGAGCTATGATTGTTATACCCTCCCCTCATCCTTTTATTATTTTTTTCATGTAAGCTCGGGCTTGAAAATTGCGCCATCTAATAGAACGTGTTTTTTCCCATCACCCTAATCTCTTCGTTCGTTTAGTACCATTATATTTCATTTCATTTTTTCCGCCTGGTGTTGTTTTGACGTGTACCAAACATCAAAGCTTGTCATGTTCAGATTTAATCATTTAATTTTCTTTGATAACATACCTACATACACGTTTTGCCTTATTTTGACACATAACGTATTTTTACCAAGTCTTTACAAGTCTATTTAAAAATCATAACTTAATGGGCTCTGCTGACAAATTAGTTGTGCCTAGGTGTTTTATCAGTCAAGCAATTGGAACAGTCAACGTTATATTATTTGACAACATTTTCACTGCGCAAAGAAAACTGCAAACTGGAAGTCATTTTTAATCAATGATGGATCAATTCAATGAAATCATTATGGATCAATTAAATCAACTGGGTTGAAAGCGTATCTTTCTAGCGTGATCCTCATTAACAACCGGGCAAAGTATTGCATGTTGCTTTCAATCGAAATGTTCTCCTATGTAACATGGCAAACAAAGTACAAACTCAACTTACCCCTTTGGGAAATACAGGCGAGATGTATATATTTACGTATGTACCGTACGTAATCGTATCTTTTAATGCCCTCATAAAATGTCTCCTCAAAATGCTAACCAGTCTTCAATTTTAAGTAGATATGTCTACGTGTCCTGTAAGCTTCACATCATAATTACTACCTTCTTGAAGATATTATTTACATATTCCTTCATCTTTATTTATCACGACTTGTCGTTCGCATCTGACCATTTCAGATTTCAGCTGTCTTTTACAGCTGTACGGAAAATTGAGACTTGTATTAAAAGCCTGGCAGGTCAAAATTGGACAGGCATGTCACGTTAGCGACATTTAGGTATTATGATCGCAGCTGGACAAGAGTTTCCACGCAATGCTACTAGGCCAAGAAAAATGTGGAGATATGACTTGCAGACGTAACTGGGCCTTCTTACAGCAATTATTACTTTAATGCCACTTCGGTGTGGAAAAGAGATGGCGCTATAAAAGACGTTTAGCTCCATCTCTTTCTCACGCTGAAGTAAAATTAGAACAAAACTGCTTTAAGAGATCATGCGAGGCTATCAGGATGAAAGACGTCTTCTGGTCTACTAGACATCGGTCTTCTCAGCGTCGCCGTATCAGCTGATTATATGGTCTATTCCAGTCAAAGTTTATTTTGTAAATCTTGACCTGTCATTGAGGTAAAGTAAGTTCTGTGTACAGTTGGATCTCTGATTGATACTTTAAGCCCCTTGTGGATAGTTAAGTTTGTTGAAGCATGTTGAGTTTGGGACACAATGGTTGTTAGCGGGTGATATTAATGGTAGGGTCTTATACCAGTTCGGGGTGGCTTTGGTTATTGATTGTCTCACACCTCTCATTTTGTTTAAGGACTGTTTATTTCACTCTCTGTTTAAATTGCCCCAAAATTCATATTAATAGCTAAGTGAGACCGTAAAGCAAAAACTTTGAAAAGTTTTAAAAATTCAGAGCTAATTAGTGGTCTTATGATCCTTTCTGGTGTAAAATATTAAAAGGTTTTAGTATAAAAGCCAAATAGCTTTGTCGTTACCGGCAAAGAAAAGAAGAAAAGTCTACCGAATTTTCCAGTGGTTTTTGAAAAGGGTTACAAAATAATACTGATGAGAGTAGGTATGAAAGAATAATATTGTCTTAAGTAGCTAATTATCATCCGTCTACTTCGAAACCAAAATGTTTGTATGTTTGTAATATTATTAAGTTCCACTGTACTAAGCCGATTTTGATGAATGCAGTGTCAATGGATTTGTTATATGGTCTAGGTGACAAAGGCATATCTACCCATACCTACGACATTCCTGACAATTTAGCAATGATGTATGGGACTCTGGTAACACGAAAACCGAAACCAAAAATTACCTCAATGCGTTGTTTATACACCTTCTAGTGGGCGTTTTTGTTGTTGTTGGTTTTTCTGTATGCGCTGCTGAATGGGTCGTACACACCATGATTGTTAGCTTGAATAATAAGTCACGGATAGCCAAAGATGATGATTTATTGACTATATTTAACTACCACGTAACTAATGCTATATGAATAATGCGTGAATGAGTACAGCTGACTATGAACGCTGATTGTGTACTGTCGCTTTACAATATAATTTGTGCTGATCTATGCAATGCGCGCGTGCCATGTACGATACATGACTCGTACATTTTCGTTTAAGAACCTGAGGGTTATGGCCAAATTCCGACTACAGGCGACCAATATAAACACCCACGTTAGCAGTAAACGATTTTTTTTTATTAACCTAAAAAAATATATGACTTAAGGTGGAAGCGCCAGGATAGCCCTCGAAATTTAAATTTTCTTACTTTTTTTGCAATTTGCAGGTCAGTGTCAGGTTGTATGTTGATGCCTGCCGGGGCTGCGGGACTGTTCGGAAAAGATACCGTAGCCCCGGTTCACAAAGGGCGATGAAGGAAAATGGATGGGTTTTAGTCAGTAAAAGTCTGACACTCCATCCGGCTCCGCCCAGAGCGGGAGGAGTCATTTGATGATTTCCAATCGGGAAAAAAAGAAACGTTGTATGTTGATGAAAATATGATTCGCACAAGTAACCGTAAAAAAACGTACCTATGTAGTTACAGGATTATAATCAATAAAATCATCAATACAACTCTCTAAGTTCATGTAATCCCATTGAATGACTATTTATGAATATATTTCTAAATAGTCATTCAATTTCGCTGGCCACCCCCTGGCGCTTTCACCTTAATGTAACGTCTATTTCAGATTTACAATTCCAGTATTCTTCGCTGACTCATCCACAAAAGTAATCAAACAAAAAGGTCATATTTCCAATCGTCTCCGTGCAACCGTGCAAACTATGCATTATTGATTGGAACGTGTACAAAGTAAAAAAGAAACTCATTTGCACAAGAATATACAAAGGTGCAAATACTTAGATGCCTATCTAGGTAAATATAAAGATCGTAATGATTCATTAAACTAAATAATTAGAGGGTTGGTGAACTTTGTTTTGAAAACCTGAAACCACAACCTGTGTAAGATCACCATATTTTAATTAAGTAGTGAAATCAACCGTAAATGAGTTCACAAGACAGGAAAAATATATTTTCTTAGTTCTTGGCCTTTTCAAGTTGAAACTTAGTCTTCAATACTTGTATTAATTATTCTGGTGTAGGTACAATAATGAGTTGAGAACTTGTCCGAAATAGAATTGAAATAATAGCTCAAAATGGCCGCTTTATCAGAATCTTATTAGGATAATATTCGTATGAATTACGTTACAATTTGTAAAATGGTCACAAAGTAACCATTCATAATATTAACTGCGTCTGTGACGATTTTAAGAATTTTAACGTGGCTCATATTAGTATCTTATGATTCTGCTAAATTAGCCATTTTAGGCCAGCAGCCAGCACACGCTGCAAAATGAACGCAAACAAAATAACAATTCCGGTTCCACTTTCCACAGTTTCAAAAACTAATTTTCCTAGTTGATCAAACATCGAAAAAATTAAACAAAAATGTTCGACGAGCTACGCACGGAGTGAAGCTTAATTTCGGGAACCCAAATGGCTAACATTACGTTGTATGCGGAACCCCTTTCTGCTATTTGCCTCCTAATTGTTACATAAACCAAATAAAACGAGAATTTCGGGGTCTGTCGGCCGAATATAGGCATCATCTAATAGAGCTAAAGGTCTCGTGTTTAAAAAAAAAAACATCTGATTGCAGCAATTTATTCATTTAAAAATATAATATTTTTTGTCAACCGGGCACAAATCCAGACACCGAGGCTGTTACTGAGAAAGTCTTGATAGAAATACCCAATAACACTTTGCATGACCTGGGAATCGAAACCAGTTCTTTAGGCTCAGCAGTCGGGTTTCGACCTCTAGACCAACGATACAGTTCCCGAGTGATGTCGGCTTATATTCGGTTAAGCCGGCTGTACCGACCAGAACGTGTGTACAGTTGCCACGCTTTTATTTGAAGTAAAAATATTACTATACTAGTTGTTGCCCGCGACCTTCGTCCGCGTGAAATTATTATAAAAATACAATTTTCCCTGTTTTTGATACATTTTTCAATGATGCTCCGCTCCTATTAGTCGTAATGTAATGTTATATAGCCTATAGCCTTCCTCGATAAATGGCCTATCCAACACTAAAATATGTTTTCAATTCGAACCATTAATTCCTGAAATTAGCGCGTTCAACCAAACAAACTTTTTTTACTGGGAAAAGTAACGGATCAAATACTTCTTCTCTGGGAAAAAAACAGAAGAATACCTCTTCATAGTCTTGCATAATAATATCAAAAAATTTGAATTCAGCGATATATCCCTTGCAGTAGTTTTTTACATTGTTCCTGGATGACAGACTGATACAAACAAACCTAGTTGGTTTGTTTTTCAGTAAAATAATTGTTCTACGTTTAGATATGAAAGGGACCTTGTATATTCCGAGAATATCTGTCGTAAAAACAGCAGCTTTAATAAGCTTCGTGAGTTTTTAGGGTTCCGTAATCAACAAGGAACCCTTATAGTTCGTCATGTCCGTACGTCCGTCCGTCTGTCTGCAGCTTAGCTCAAAGACTCTTAGTACTAGAAAGCTGTAATTTGGCTTGAATATCCAGATTAGTTACGCCGACAAAGTGGTAAAATAAAATCTCGAAAAGTAATTTTTTTAAGGTACTCCTGTACACGTAAAGTGGAGATTTTTTTTCTCGCGTACCCCATTATGTGGGATGTCGTTGGATAAGTCTTTAAAATTATTGCGAGTTTTTTTTTATATAGTTTCTCGATTAAGGGATTCGTTTGGGAAATATTAAGCTTTAAAGTGCGAATTTTTGTTAGACTCAAGTGTCTCCCCCTTTACCAGCTAAACGGTTGTGTTTAGGTGTGTGAAAAAATTCACTGTCGTAGTTTATGAAACGGTTTTACAAGTCTACGAGTAATAGTCGACCAAATTATAAAATGTACTTGATAACATATTTTTCTAAACATAATAATATATGGGAGCACAGGTTTTTCAACTGCAAATGTAAGTATTTTTTTATTATTACAAAAAATAATATCGTTCGGAGGCAAATCGGACCGTAGGAAGTGTCCGCATAATTTGATGGGTAACTACGGAACCCTATATTGTGCGTGGCCCGACACGCACTTGTCCAGCTTTCTATGTTTTGATAGTGTTTTAATATTGAAAATACTAAATAATATAACGTAAAATAGAAATATAGGTATTTATTTATTTAATGAACAGCCTCGTTGGTCTAGAGGTCGTAAGCGTGACTGCTGGCCATGGGGTCCTGAGTTCGATTCTCAGGTCGGGCAAAGTGTTTTTGCATTTTTCCATTAAGACTTTCTCAGTGGCAGTAGTGGTTGGTGACAATAGGCTCGTCCCATATTACATTGGACTAACATGACTGGTGAAATGTGGGCACTAATGGGTACCTATACCTCTGCCTAAGCTTTCGGGGATCCCCTTTAAAGCTTAACGATCTCTAAAACCTTAATTAATAAATTACATCAAAATAAAATGTTGCCATTCCATCCAATAAGAATGATTATTTGTTAAAGGAATAACAGGCACACTCCTTTGAAAAATAAACAGAACAATTGCATCCATAGAAATCAAAATTGATCAGTATTTTCCAAGTAATATCATTAATTTTCATTGCGATGCATTTCAAACGAATTGTTTACAGTCACGAATTTGTAATGAAACCTTACGATACCTGCAGCTTTGGTATTTACAATACCATTACCATTGAATATCGGTACTGCGAAATATTGGCTTTCTAAATATGTATTATCACATCGTCTTCCTGTCTTGTCTTATGTTACTTGGGGTCGCCGCAACACGTTTTTTCTTCAATTCTCCGCTGTCAGCCGTTACGCTATCAGCACAATGTATCATTTTTATTCTGGAAATAAAGCGTGTAAAAGTACCCTTAACGAAGCCGAATGGTACTTGTTCTTCCCGTCATTGCAATCATTTTTTTGTTCTAGACCATACCTGGGAACCTTCTAGTTACGGAGATATTTGGGGTCAAAGTTCCAACTTTGTTACAAGGTTTTTTTTTTTTTCAATACATATTTTATAGTTAGGTTTTTACTGTAAACACCTCCACGACCCCCGTACTATTCAATCCATCCATCAGCACATTGTTTTTAGCGCGTTACATTGAGTACTACTATAAAACATAACTTTTCACCCCAAAAAAAAAGTAGATTCCCAGCAATCATTTTTGCGTAAAGTTACTTAGTTTGATGTACATAATGTTGGTTGACGGCTTCGTTAAGGGTCTTGTTACACCCTGTATTTTTTGAGCTCTCTTTCCATCAGCATCTGTCTAAGCTTTCCCAATCTTGTTGGGTTTGGCTGCCAGTCTAACTAGACGCAGCTGGAAGCCCAAATCACCTTTTATAAGCCCATATCACCCTTTTACGATACTCTTAAGTGAAAAAGGGCTATTTTAAAGACCATCGTCTTTAGCCCTTTTTTTAAGAAATACCATTAACGGACCAGCGACAACCTCGTTGGTCTAATAGTGGCAATCGCTGATGCTGACCAAAAGGCCTTTTTTTATCGATGGGAAATCAACAAATACCCGCTCTGGGCTGAGCAGGAGGGAGTGTCAGACTTTTACTGACTAAAACCCATCCATGTTCCTTCCTTTGCCCTTTGTGTTCCAGGCCGCGGTATCTCTTTCGAACAGTCCCGCAACCCTGGCAGGCGTCGGTCCTTACGGACCCCTTCCTGTTTGCTGACTCTCTTTGAGGCGCGCGTGGAACACGAACGCGCCGTCGACACGGCCTGTCGTCATAAGACGGACGGACGGCGAGCTAGCCCATAGCTCACCGTCCACAGGCCCGCGACCAAAAGGCCTTTGGTTCGTTTGCAGATCGACTTGTTTTTTTTCCACTTGAAATTTCCCAGTTGCAACTACGGAGTCTGAATGTGCACCATTGATGTTAAAGGCTCACCCTGATATGTGACTTCAAAATAAATGGCGAAATGTGGTTATACTATAAGGTGTACACCTCTGCGTAACCCTTTAGGGATTACAAACGTGATGTTATGAAACTTGAGTCTTTCTAAGTCGGTTAATAGGTACCCTATGCCCGCGTATTTGTATTTTCCACGGAGCAGGCTCATACTCCTGTTAGATTTAGTGATTGATGACACTTTATAATGGGATTTGTTCTGATTCCTATTTAATTTCCTGTACGGATATTTAGCTGTCGTTTTATTATAAATTCAACGGAATCGTTTACTTTCGTGTATAACCTTCGTTTCGGTATTCGTGGTGAATTAAGTTCCAATTTACTTGGAAACTTTCAATAGAATTATGGTGTAGCACTAAAAGTTTGCTGCTTTTTTGTTAACTAGAAAATATAATGGCCTTACCTTCGTATTATGTATTTTTAGAATTTAATGACATTATTTATGAGTCGGTCGTCATATCAAATTATAGAATGAATAACATTCTGTTGTATTTTTCATTTATCTCGCCGCTACCGTGATAGATTATAGGAAATTAGCCATTTCCAATTATGTATTAATTTAATGCTGCATTGAAATATATTTTTCAATACACTTCCTCGAAAACTGGCTCTTATTGCTACTCTAGGTTTGGAATGCAGTTATTTCACAGTCGTGATTATTTTTCATTAATTTCTACTAGTGTCATATTTCCACAGATAACTATAAGCTAAGTTCAACCTGGATCAATTCCTATAGTCGGCAGTGATTGCTTTTAATATCAGCGTATAGGAGCATGCCTTTAAAAGTTTAATGGCCTAAACATTTTATGAATAATAAAATTATGCGTAAAAGACGTAAAATATCATAAATAAATATTACTACCTTTACATCTAGCAAAGGTATATTTTGCTTCTCCGTCAACCTGCGCAGGCAAAGCGCAAATAAAAAGCAAATTAAATCATAATTTTCTAATAAATACTTTTTGTTCTATTATTTTATATCTTCGTAAATGTATTGAAAAAACGTCGTTTGATATGCATGGTCATTGCAGTTTATCGGTGAATTGTGATTTCCGCCTTGGCTGAAATGACTAAGTTTGCCCGCTTGTATCAAAATGTTATATTCAACAACTTACATTAGGTTTAGGAAAATTATTCGTCTCTGCTTGTTTAATTGAACAAAAATATCAACAAAGGTATTAAAAACAGAAACAAAAAACATGTTTTCATTTAACTGTCACCAGAATTGATTTAAAGAAAGGATTGATTTTAATTAACAGATAATGAAACTCGAGCCATTGTGTTTTTCGGTGGCTTGATTAGATTTTCGTGAAACAATGTATAAAGGGACAGATAACAAATTGAATCGCGAGTTTATTAAAATTTGTTCGTGTTTACGGCAACATAATTCTTTTAGTCCCTATTGGAGCACAATGAACAGAAATGTCAACAAAACATCGAGTCACAATAACGAATGTAATGAAAAATAATAACGATGGAATGGAATCACAACATCGCGTCAATATCAAATGTGATGCTCACTTCAAACATGTTACATTGACATCATGCTTCTGAGGCTTCATTAAACACACATTCATTAAAGTTTTAACAAAGAGCTCTAACATTTTTTTTCAGAAACCTTAATAATATTAATTACATAGGTGAGTTTTCGTATGAAATGAAAACATAAACGAACGCATAATAACGCAAACTCGTACCTGTTTTAAGCACAAAAATTTACGAGTACTTTTGAAATTAAAACGCAAAAAATTCGTTTCATGAATTCATGATACGGAACAAAACAGAGGCAGGTATGCAAAAACTCCCACATTCTAAAAAAAAGTTTATAATAAAACAATCTGAAGCTCCGAGTGTAATACGGTGAAAAATGAGACGAAAGAATTTAAAATGGCCAACATTTACGGAATATTTCGTGCAGTAAAATAGGATAAAAGAGTCAGATATGTTACGAGAGTGTTGTTCATAATTATTCCATGATAATGTGGGGATGTAACATGGGGAGTAAATGCAAACAAAGACAGTGTCGTGTGTCTCGCTCGTGAATGGACGGCGTTCGGTAAAAATACTGCAGTTGAATTTTCTTAATATTTACGTGACACGTTCACAGCAACAGGCGAGTTACAGCGAAAACATAGCGTTGCGAGCGCAAGCCGCAAACCCCTGGAGATTCAGACGACTCGCTTGGAATAGCTTTGTGTCGTATTCCTTTGTCTTTAACTGAGCATCCTACTATCTCCCTAGACCTGCTTATATATTCACAACTTAGCCCCGAGCCCCTCTATACCGCTCCGCACATGTGTTCACCCAGTTGATTATTTCGATAAACACGCATAGAAATGCTCCCTCATGCAGAAAAAACTAAGCTACTACAATATTTCAACAGTTTTTAAGGAGATTCCATTTTTCATACGGCATTTTAATCTTCATAACATGATGTACTTTATTACTAAAAATATGAGTGCTATAAAATACGTCCATTGAACGTTATCGGTGGATCATAAAGTTGGAGACATTTTTCATAGTAGGTGCTTTCTGAAAATTAAATTCTTTTACGCAAAATATTTAAATTCGTAACCATCAAAATTTATTGAATAAAATGACACAAAATTGAATACCTATTTTGGAATTGGGAAAGTTTGAAGCTAGCAAACAATTCGTTAGGAAAGATTTGCTTGAATAATTTCACGTAAATACAATCTTTCGCTCGATTTGCAATTCACATAACGACCGTCGGCCTAAATTATTCATTTTATTTTTAGCGTTCCGTATTCAGGTAGCGGTTTTAACTCAATTTTCTCACAAACAATGTTTCAATTAAATTGATTGATGTTTGACTGCACTTAATAATGTGTGGAGAAGATAAAATTAATTTGACCGAGGAAGTTTATTGATGCATGTACACTTTTAACATCTGTTTAGTTCGTGTTAAGTGATGTTAAATAAAGCTAGCGTACAATTGTTATTATGCTAATTTTAGCCTTATATTTGCTCATTTTATTCATATGCTTATTTTCCCTTTGTAGTTATTCATTTGGATGCAAAATTATTATATTTTGTTTCAAAATGAGTGCACATTTCCACATGAGCTGGGTTAATTAACCGGTAGCCATTTGCATTGTAGCATAAGTATTTCAACGTAGTGATTTCAACATGAGATTAATGCCTCTATATTATTTAGCGAGCCAGTGCCAACTTTAGAAATGGGCGTTATAATTTTTATTATATGCATAATCATATTATGTCATGAACTGAAAACTGAATTTGTAATCTAATCTTGTTTAGTGATTTTAAAATGAATGAATTACTGTGGCAATGTTTTGTGAAATAACAGAAAAGGTATCCACAAGAAATTCTTTATAGTGTACGACAAAATCCTACAAGTCCATTTTGTCTAACTCTCAAAGAGTCATTCTTCGCAAAAAAACAACCTTGCGTGTAAGTGAGGCCTTTTTTCCTCGATGTTAAGGAAAACCTGTACAAAACCTCGGCTTTTCTGCGGACGACTACAGTCCGTATCGCAACAATTCTACACAATCAACGCTAATTAATTAAGGTGGTTGAACAGAAAATATTATCTTGAGGGAAATCTCGACACAAAAAGTCATACTCATTTTTTTCTTTTTTTTTCTCGCCTCTATGAAAAACATGTTTTAATTTGGATGTAGGAGTTTTGTTATCCTGTGGTCTGCAACTCGTGTATAAACGGGATTATCTGCGAATTAACCCGTTAATGTATATTAGTCTGCTGCGGACAATAATTAGGTATTAATAGGTTTATATCCACTTAGTAAATTAGACTGGTGTGATTTCCAAATAGCAGATTTACTCACCAACACACCGAGATAATTATGGCGGGGGCTTTACATCTAATTGGCGGTAAATATGTAGTTCTGCAATGTACTAGATAAGCTCTATTTAATTGAGGGATAATAAATGTCCATCAATAAATTTCTGCTACCGAAGATATTCCCATGTGGTGTGTATGGAAGTTGTCCAAATCCATTGCGTAACATCTTCATATCGGCAATAAATACAGCAAACTCACCGTTACTTAGCACTTAGCTGATTAGAAAAACAAATGGGGGCAAAGACTATAATCCCTTACAAAAGCCTTAATACACTTACAAAATCAACCTGTAATTGAATTGAATATTAAATAAAAGTAAATTAAAGCCATCATCCGTGGCCCTGAATAATCCTGTTGCCTCCCTGAATCGGACCCTTATAATCCAACCCTTCAAGTCTCATCCTTGGTTCAACCCTCGTGTGATTGACGTTTCGCTAGCGATTATTACGGGGGTCTCGCAGACCCCTCTTTGCGGACACCGGATTACGACCACAGAGTTTTTTGAATGTACGTCTATCTGTGACAAGCAGCGGTCATAAGATTTTGTGCAGTATTATTTTAATTCTACTTTGGACAGTGGTCGTGGCTTAAACTTATTCTCATTTGAAACAGATTAGGTTTTAAAAAAAAAAAACTCAGTATGTTTTGTACACAGGGTACAGAAATTGAATCCAGTGAGGGCTATCGTTTTTGAGCTCACCAGATGGCGCCACTGTCGAGTAAGGTCCTGTCAATAATTCTATTTTATACTATAGAGTACCAATAATTTCATAAAAAGTTTATTTTATTACGTTTATCAACAAAGTGCAAACTTCAGATACATATTTACAATATTCTCCCTAAAATTAGCAAGCATGAAACATTAAATAATTATTTTACCTCCAAGTTCTAACGAATAAGATCATAAGTTACGTAATTTAAAATCTTCAAGTCATAATTAATCAGGAAAGGCTCAATCTAGACCACAATCGTGAATATTTTATACGTGATTAAAAAGCACACAACGCGCGAACACTCTATAGCATCTGACATTTCGCTGACCTTGTGCTACACTAGCGCCTCTAGCGGCGAATTCATACGCGATAGCCCCCATTCCAAAAATCTGTACATAGAGGTTTCTCTCCGAAAACTACTAGTTTTGCGTTCGATGATCCAACGGATTTACCGCAAATCCTACACACTATTTACATTACAGAATTCAAACCATTAAATCCCAATATCAATGCGATCTTAGTTACAAAGTACCAGGGTCGCATAACGCTTACGTAGTATATACGAAGCACAGTAGGTAGTGTGTACAATGTGACCTCCCATCGGGTCGTTAAAGGAGCACGGAATAAGCAAACATGCGTAGTCTGCAAACCTACTGAGGATCACACCGCGGTGAAGTTAGTTTTGCATTCGAAGCGCTGCAAAACGGGGGATTAGAGATACTGGATTTGCCTTCTTCATTGTTAGCTTTTGTTCAGGTTACTTTTAACGTTGCTTTAAGTTAAAACATGTTCATTTCTTAACCTTGATTTTAAAAGAGCTTTTTCAACACTCTTGCACGAAGAGTCCTTCGAGAGAGCTTCGTTATGTAGTATTTAACACATGTGCTTACAACTTTGCGTTTCCGTAATAAAAAACACCAATGGACATGGAGGTTTCTTTTTGCGTTTATAAAATTCTCATTCAACGTGTGTTGAAAAACGTAGTTTTAAACACGTGAGCTTTTGTCATTGCAGGGCTCTATTATAACAGTTTCAAAATTAGAAGTATGATTGCGAATGAATACAGGCTACAAGGTTTCATTAACATTAAGTGTGTGTAAGTACCACATTTTTGAGTCTACAGGTACCTATTTGTTTTTGAAGTTTTGTGCGTAGAACTCATCGTTAAACACAAATGAGAGTTCATTAATCAATAAACACTAATTCAGAACAAAATTATTTTATTTCGAGAGTTCGAATAAGATAAAACTATAATTTCGCTATCATTTTAAACTAAAAATAAGACGTAACAGTCGGTTTATTTTGTGACATATGTGTAATCGGTTAATTACAACTAATTACTTTAATGGAAGCTACACGCTTTCGTACTCAGAAATGTCCGGCGTAGCTTTAAATATAAATGAGTACGTCTGCTGCCTACGTACTTCCAAAATAGCAGGTTTGATAGGTTGCAAAGTAAATTATGAAAACGTACGGTTTAAAAATGTGAGCATTTAGTTTTGCAAATATGAATTCTGAAAATACAGTCATAATTATGTAGATTGAAATTAATTTAGAATTACTAACTGTTTGTCTACTCTTCTGTTTGTCTGTCTGTGTGTCTACTTAATGTTTTCGCTGCTATATTATTATTATTAGGAGAACTTCCAAAGATTGGTTTATATTACAATACCAGGAAGCGAGCAACCCAATACTCATAACAACAAAACCAGTAGACATGTTCAGAACTAAATCTGCGGCGAGGCAGTAATATCAGTTCATGTCGCTTCACGGAAGCCACAAAACAGTAATCTCTAATCGCATATTGTCAAGAAAGAGCAAAATATTCATAAGACTACATATTCTTATTACGTGTGGATGAGGGCGTTAGGTCGGCGGCGCGTCGGCGCATAATGTGTTACAATGTGTTCCGAGGTAACAACCTGGGCTTATGAGGCTCTTGCGGTACCACAGATAAGGCACGCCGGAGGCTTTGTGAAGGTACTTGTACAATGTAATAAGGCGGCCACGGTAATACGGGGACGCCCGTCTATTTCGCACCTTTTATAAACAATGTTTACGTTGAGCTAGCGGGCTCGTTGTATCAAGGACGCAATTAGTTTTCAGGTTCACTGTTGTTTTTCTAGGAACGTATGAATTCAACGCGCTAACAAAAAGCTCTTGACAGACGTAGCTCCGTCACAACGCTCGTGGAGTCGTGACGCATCACTCGCGACTATCGCCGCATGTTTGCTGTTGAAAATGTTGTTCATTTTTTACGCGTTGTGTTTTTCGCATCACACGTTTGGGCCACTAAGATAATATGAATTATTCATGAAAACACTCTGAAAAATTTCGTTTATACTATTTGGAGCTTCAATCCTAAGTTCTCTTTTGCGTGTTCCAGCAACTCTAATGTACGATGCTATTATACTTCTTAAGTGGCTTTCATGTGTTATTATATGACAGTACTTCTTATCGGTAGTCTGTACTGTAAACATGGCTCAGCGGAGACTCATGCGTGATGAAACGACGTATACACGTGTACACTAACGAGGTCGTTTCAGCTCTTCAGTTATAATAAAAGTAGCCTAAAAAGTTTGCCAGTCCAAACTAGAAACGCGAAACCAGTGCTTGAGCTGGAAAATCCTGGGGATAAAATCTCAGCGCCTCTCCAATTTTCACTATGTTTTTTTATAAGCGAAATTATTTCAAGTCTATATTCGAGATGCGCGATTCATTATGCTCGCAGTTGCAAGAGTGGAGCGCGGTGAAGTAAGAGGCAAGTTTTAATAATGTAGGGCGGTTGGCAAGGCTGCTGCCGTTTCCTTCCATTCATCTCTCCCCTTTCCGGTTGGCGCAATTAAAACGGCGGCTTGTTCCGGCACTTAAAAAACTTTTAAAGTATAGGCACAGACAATTTGAACAGTACCTACCGGCACATTGTTGCGAATTACAAAATAAATTTAATTTAGGGGATTGTATTAATTTCAGCTTGTTTAGGTGATAATTGTGTTGTTTTAACTTGTTCTCGGTTTCATTTGTGTGTGTTTTTGTGCTGCGCAACGTAGCGAACGCGTTCAACACAACGTCGAAAAGCAATTTCATTTATCATCATGTCGTTTGCGCTTCATAGGGGGCGCGGTAAAATGAAACTTTGGTGCCGAAGACGTCCCCTGACGAGGTCGGGCCTGTTTGGTATGAATGCAATACATGACGTCATGGCGGTACATACCCAGGAGGGGGCCGGTGTCGTGACGGCGGCGACTCGCCCTTCGATCGGGCAGCAAAACGTCTGAATCATTCGCGTGTGGTTGAAGCTATTCACCGCTGTGCTGAAGTTCCGCTACGCGTGATTAATGGTCTCGCGTTCCCTCGACATTGTGTTTTTGTGATGCAAATAACTCGAGCCGTCGGAACAAGGAAAATTGAGTGGGAGGACCGAGCACCACCGCAGTTTCAATTGCTTCGCCGCTGAATACTGATGAACCGTTTCGGTTAAAGGCATTATCTCTGTTGCAATGTATAAGGTGAAAAGCGGTTGACATAAGCGATGCGATTTGTTACAAGTCTCGCTTCACCTTCAATCAATTTAAGCTGGGATTATCAGACGTTGTTACGCTGATGCTTTTTTATCCGATTACGATTAATGTGACATCAGGGTCTTGCAATCTGTGGCTGTTTGTGCGCAAAAAGAATGCAAAAGTAAAGTCGAAACAAGGACAGCTTCTAAAAGTACAGTCAAGGTAAATCTTCTTAATAAAATGAATTATTTCACTTACTGAGAGACAATTCACGGCAGTAACTGCTGGGTCTAGAAGCTTGTTCGGCTTAGAGTTCATTATAATATGTAGAAAGTGATTTTTGAAAATGCATCGCTTAAAAAGTTTAACACCTAGGGGGTGGCAGTATCGGGGCTGCGGGACTGTTCGAAAGAGATACCGTGGCCCTGGAACACAAAGGGCGATGAAGGAACAAGGATGAGTTTTAGTCAGTAAAAGTCTGACACTCCCTCCTGCTCCGCCCAGAGCGGGAGGAGTTATTTGATGATATCCCATTCGAAAAAAAAAGGGGGCCGCAACATGTTATTTTTGTCGTTGAGAAAACACATAGGACACATGATTTTTATTATTATTAGTCTTAGAGGTCCTACCAACCCTTTTTCTGTTTGGAAAATTACATTTACATTACGTTTGAATCTGAGTCTCCATGTACACAGCAGAATTTCGGTTGAGTTAATCTAGTATTGTTTGTGTACAGAACTTTATTATGATACTAAAATTAAGTGCGCTACTGAAACCGTATTTAGGAGTCAACGCCCGCTTCAAGTTATGTTCGGCACAGAACTCAGACGAAACACATTATGTAAAGTTACTGTTAAGTGCTTCTATCACAATGGAACTTGCTATATCATGTCTGACAAATGATATTTACAATCCTTAACTTAATATTATAAAATGAGAAAGCTTGTATGTGTTACTCAATCACGCAAAAACGACTGATTTGATTTTGATGTTTGGCACTCAGATCACTACATAGTATAAAACAAAGTCGCTTCCCGCTGTCTGTCTGTCCCTATGTACGCTTAGATCTTTAAAACTACGCAACGGATTTTGATGCGGTTCTTTTCTTAATAGATACAGTGATTAAAGAGAAAGATGTGATGGCATTGCACCCGTGCGAAGCCGGGGCGGGTCGCTAGTAATATTGTAAATGAGAGAGCTTGTATGTGTTACTCAACACGCAAAAACGACAGAACGCATTTTGATTTAACATAAATGATTCCTTTATTCCGGTAAATGACGCTCTGAAGTCCTCGCAGACAAAGTAATGCAGAACCTGTAAGCGCAGCTGTACCCTGTGTACGTGCTGTAAATTTATTATAAAGTGTGTAACAAGACCCTTAACGAAGCCGAAAGGCACATGTTTTCCCCGTCATTGCGATATTTTTTTTATTCTAGACGATACCTGGAAACCTTCTGGGAGAGTTACGGAGATATTGAGGGTCAAAGTTCCAACTTTTTCAGAAGATTTTTTTAAAATACATGTTTTTAATGCATGATTTTTATTTAAACACCCCCACGACCCCCGTACTATTCAATCCATTCATCAGCATGATTTGAGTCCGTTACATTGAGTCCTACCGTAAAACGTGATTTTTCACCCCAAAAAAAGTCGTTTCCCAGCAATAATTTTCGCGTAATGTTACCTACTTATTTTGATGTACTTATTGCTTGGTTGACAGTCTCGTTACGGGTTTTGTTACACCGTCGTGTATGTATAGTTAATAAGAAGCCAAGATTATTTTTTTTTTTAGATAAGTTAATTTCAAATGCCCTTTGTAAGTTTACATTACGTTTCCAAGAAAGTTTTATATAATAGTTTATTATCGTGTAATGTGAAAGTTATGAGGGTAAAATGGCGATCAATTTTCGAAATAAATTCAATGTCACTTATCTGCCTTTATTATTACCTGAATACTTCCCTAACATTTTTGTTCCAAAAACATCGTCATTTAAAAGAATAGAAATTCTAAATAAGTTTTAGAGATCCTCTATTGTAGACAATGCTTTGAACCGCTTTATTCTGAATACATTAAAGTTATTCACAAAAAGATTCAAAGCTGCATGGATGTGGCTTATGAAATGTATTTACTATTCAGCTATTTTAATTTTAGCTTTTAACAAAAAGCTTAAACGAGACAATGCCGTGTACGATATTTACTTTGTGTATATTTTTTCAAAGTTCCGTACCCAATAAAAACGGGATTACTAAGACTCCACTGTCCGTCTGTCTGTCTGGCTGTCACCAGACTGTATCTCATGAACCGTGGATAGCTAGATAGTTGAAATTTTCACAGACGATGTACTTCTGTTGCCGCTAAAACAATAATAAAATAAATATTTAAGGGGCTCCCTTATAACAAGTTTTTTTTTTTTAATTTTCCATTCGTCTTGCCTTCGTGCGCGATTCCGTCTCGCACTTGGCCAGTTTTTATTATTTTTTTTATGTTTATCACTTTAGCTTTTGTTAATCTCTTTCTATGGTCATTCTGATTCTATCCATGCATATTAAATTCATTGATGTTTTGTGTTTGTTATGGACAACCTCGTCGGTCTAGTGGTCGCAAACGTAACTGCTGAGCATGAGATCCTGGGTTCGATTCCCAGGTCAGTCAAAGTGTTAATGGGTTTTTCTATCCGGAATTTCTCAGTAGCAGCCACAGAGTCTGGATATTTGCCCGCTTGATTGCAATAGGCTCGCTCCCTATTACAGGGGACTTCAATGTAACTGGTGAATTGGCCAAATGTGGATGTACTATTAAGTACACCTCTCCCTATCCCTTCTGGGAATACAGGCGTGATGTTATGAACTGTGTTTTTTCTAAAAAAGAAAAAAGTCAAGCTTTCCTACTAGTTTTCAGCCCAGGTACTTACGAAGAGTCTTCTCAAGTTAAAAGGTGTATCTTGTATTTATCCTATCACATACTAAGATTAGGCATTCATACCCCTTAAATAAACATGGAGTAAAGTTATATTACCGCACGTAAAATGCGCTTGGACGTGGAGTTGCGGATACCAACCCGTTAAACAATACAATACAATACAAAGTTAAATTAAAACTAAACCTCAAAAAGTAGATATAAGTTCACAACAACACGGCACGACACCTCTGCTGATACGAGTAGATAAAATGATCAAACAAGATTAAAGAAGTTTCAACGAGATAATAATATCATTCTCCAGCGAAAACATCGCGCCAAACTTTCATGTTGAAGTTTTTGCAGCGAACGTTAACTATGCAAACTTCTCCTGTCGCTCTTCCACTTTGAAATGTGAAAACAATTCATGTCTACCCTGGTAAGGCGGTCGCTACAAAAAACCCTTCGTAAGTAATTAAGAAGTTTCAGAACACCGGCTCATTGGCATACTTTTGGCTTGTAATACGCAGTTAATCTCGGCGCAAAAACTTGGCGTTCTATGTTATAATTCACGAGGGCCCGCCCTACGCCACCGACAAGGGTGAATTTCTTATGAGCACGACGTGTATTTGTCACAAAAATCTATACGTATATTAGAAGTGGAGCTACGTGCTCGTCATCTAACCTGTAACGCAAAACTGACGTAGTTCTTTATTGCTCATTATACGACTACATTACCATTCGTTATTTCTTTCGCCATACACTTTCGGAGGCTTCAGAGTAATTTAGGCTCACTTACAGCCCTTAAAATGTAATAAAGTCGGTTATACTGTCTGCCACGCTCGTCGCAGCGGGGTCACGGAGAACATTTCATTACGATTATTGTCGAGTTAATGATGTCTTACTAACTTTACTTGAAGCAAGCGAGGTATGCTGTGAATTTGAATAAATTCGTGCTCACACGCGGCAAGTCATTCTCCGAAGCGCCAGACGAGGCCGGGCCGATGTCGCACAAAGAAATGGCGGTAATTCACCAGCTTAGCGCGATCCAGTCTTATCTCTTTCAGTTGTGCGAGCGACGAAGCTCTTAAATCTTACCGAGGCTCGAATACTACTCAAGAATACTTACAAGCCTTTAATTCGAGACAAATTATTGCATAATTTAGAAGCGCCAATTTAAATCCCTGGCTGTGCGCTTCGACTGTGACAGTTGTCACGGCTTAGCTTTGTGTCGGATTCAATTACGTTTTTAGAAAAAGGATTCCGTGAGCACAAGAGGGTAAAGTGTTTAAGAGTGCAAACGTAAGGGTTTCTGCTATTAATGTTCTGAAAGCGAAAGTTTAACTGTTTATCTTACTGAAACACGGCTGAACAAATTCTGTCTACTTTGATAAAATTCAATAGTCTAGTCCTATCTTGTTAAAAGTAGGGTTTCGTTCTACAGTGTGGGTAGGGTAATACTTGTATTAAAGTTTAAGGTATTCCTTGTAATAGCCAACTACAACGTCTGAATATTTAGAACACAAACTATGTTTAAACTTCAATTATTTGCAATTTGCATCTAATCTAGCTCATAGTTTTCGACCACATTCTTGCATATATGATCTAAACTATTGGAAAATTGTATATTGAGAAATTGGAGTGAAATAGGAGTACTGATCGCGCTATGTAGCCTGCAGACATTTAACCTCAGATACAATTGGAGATATAAATATATATATACATATATATACATACTATATATACCTATTATAAAAATTATGAATGATTTCTGCGCAATCCTTTTTATTTTTCCATAACATAACATCACGCGTGTAATAATAGTACACCCACATTTAGCCATTTATGTTTAAGTCCCATGATGGAAAATCCAATAACAATTTTTCCCGACCCGGGAATCGAACTCTGGACCTCATGGTCAGCAATCGTGCTTGCGACCCATAGACCATCAAGGTTGGTTTTTTTGTTATTATTCAATTTATAAAGGTGTGCTATTAAGGTCAGAAGGAGATGGCGGGCAAGCCATCATTATAACAGCTGTAGATGGGGGCAAGTGGAAGAAGGGAAGGGACGCCTAGGGGCACAAGTGACTGATAAAAAAATATGGTCAACACTCATTGTCAGTGTTCAACTTTGCTGGAGATGAAAGAATGTGATGTGTGTGATGTGATGTGATGTGATGGGAAAGAAAAAAAAAAGAAAGTAAAAATGTTTATTTGTCGCAGGGACATGACGTGCGTACAAGAAATAAATTAACAATAAACATTCAATACATAACAAATATTATAAATACACGGGACATATAGGTACAAAGAAAAATAAATACAAAATTAACAGCTTGCACGTCGTGACAGCGACAAGCAGGTTACCACTCAGCATGATGCTGTGCTATAGGGGGCCCACAGCACAGCGCTGGTTTTCAGTGGTCACCCGTGAAAACACTTACGGAAGCCAAGACAGCATAAATATTATCAATAATATTATTAATTATTTTATTATTATTATGTGATGTGATGTGATGTGATGTGATGTGATGTGTGTGTGTGTGTGTGTAATGTTTGTGTGATTTACTTACTGACGAACTGCAAAAGACTGAATGTATCTTTCTATTTTTAATCTTACTAACGAAACAGTGCAAAATATCATGCGCAAAGATAACACGAAAAAAATGATCACTCTGATATAAAGTTGTACATTGTTTCGGTTTCACATTTAATTTCAGCGACAATTATTCGGGTACGTTACAAAGGCAGGTTTTGCGCGAGTAACCTGAGTTATAAAAAGGGTCCCGACTCGACCCAACTAATACCCTTGTCATGTCGAGATGAAATTAGTTCAACTCTTGCAGCTGCGCCGAAACCCCACTGTTTGTCCAAAATTTATGTAATCTATAAATAGTATGAAATAATGTCAGTTTTCGCGCCTCTCTCTGTGTGCGTGTAGAGATTTCTCTATGGTTTTCACCATAATTTAAGGAATTTATTCATAACCTATTATAACTACACGCCTATAATTCTTGAAGGGTCAGGCAGAGGTACATCCACAATTCACTTATTTTTTGAAGTCTTATGTAGTAGCGACGGGCTTATTGCCACAAATAGAGCACAAATACAGACGAACCCAGGACCTCAAGCTCAGAAGTCGACCCCTAGGCCAAAAAAGGGCCTAATTTGTCCCTGAAGGTTTATGTTTTACATATGTAATACATCATTTTAAATTTAGCAAAGGAATCTCAATATTTTTTCGCCCATTAGTACATCGCACTCTAATGTAACGTCAATGTTGTACTTACAGGCAGTTACACATTGCCCCAAAAACCGCAATGTTGCGTATCCTCCATGTTCAGTTAATTAATTGATGGATATTAAGACAATAGGTCGAGGGTGGCGGGTGTATCGAGATTTATTCTTAATAGTTTTGTTATACATATATTCTTAATTTGATTCTGAAGGTTTTTTACACGACGTTGCAATAAATATTCATTCTTTGGCTATTGACTTGATCAATAGCGTTTTTGTTAAATTTAAAGATGAACATACCAAGAAACAAACCTAATGGATCAAAAAATATACGCTTTCTACCTACTTATAAGAATATCTCATAATAAGCACTTGATATTTACGTTGAATAGCCAAATAGGTACAGAATACAATTAATTAAAAGAACCATTTTTAGAAATACACCAATGACATTAAATTATGCAAAAAAAAAACGTCACAGAGAAGCCGTAAAAAAATTAAAAATAAACCAATTCCGCCGGGCAATCAGAAAAATATTAATGTCACGGTCCTTGTAAAATATTACCGGAACAGATGTTACAGGCAAACAAGAGGTATTCGTAACAAAGATTAACGCGACAGAGAACTTGTATAAAAAACGTACGAAACACCAAACGCGAAGCGACAATAAACTTATTTTATGACAAATATACCACCATTTACAATAACGACTACGAGTACTTAAATGTACATAGATTGTGGGGTAAACAGGCGTAGTTAAGTGTATATCGTTAATCAAGGGAACATAAAACGGTCACGTACAACGTTTACTTGCGCTTAAAACCGCGATTCAATTGAAACTCGCGGTCTATGAACGATTTTAAATTGCTCTCGATTGTTCTAGAATTTTGGTAGCGTAGCCAGGTACGAGAATCATGTGAAAGCACTTAAGTTCAATATTGTTGGTTTATTAGTGAAAGATATTAAGGCTTTCGCATTCTTAAGTTTAGTCTTTGTTTATAGAAATTTAGACATAATTTCATATACACTGTTAGATTTTGATTTGTATCTGCTTTATACAAATAGGAGTTGAATGGAACTCAAATGGAGTTGGGCAGGGCACCAAGCCAGGCGTGGTAATGGAAGGTGGAGTAAAGCTGAGGCCGAGTGGCGTCCAAGGACAGGAAAGAGAAGTGTTGGTCATCCGGCGGCGAGATGGGCAGATGCCACTGTTGCCATCGGGAGTAAAATCTGGATGAGGTCGGCACAGGAATAACGTGGATTTGCAGAAGCAGAGAGGGTTCAATACCCAATAGTGGGTGAATTCGACCTGTGATGATGATGATGAATTTTATCATTATTTTACTGAATAAAAACAACATGTCGTATTCGGTGTCACTCGATGATTAGTCTCCAGAAATAAAAAAGCGAAACGACAAACGTTACTAAATAACTAGATTGAAAATCGTCACCGACCGCAAATCCCACAAATTATTCGCAATCAAACAAGTTGCAATAGCGTAGAACTTGTGTATGTGTATGTACCGCTGCATAATTTTGCATTTAAAATCGTGTTCGCTTGACGTGACATGAATTTATTATAAAACTTGCTGACTGTGTTCCGTCCTCTGATTGGTTGAAAATGGGCCTTTCCACTTTTCATATTATATTTTTAAAGATCAAATATAAGGGTCACAAAAATTAAGGGACGTTAATCACTTAGTCCTCGGCATCTGACTCCGGTTTGGCTGTAGACATCGGACTTTGACATACCATCTATCAAAATCAGGTGTCTAGGGGCGGTCTGATTAGTGTGATTGCACTTGTATAGGGAAATACTTTCTAAAGCAATCGTAACATGGACAGCTGGTGACAGCGATTTTATTGGCAGTGGTCGGCTAGCTACTGGGGCCAAACAAAAACTTTGCATACGCAAAAATAAATAAATTCGATTTCTGTCTCGTTTGCCCTTACTATTCACTACTTAGCATAAAACAAAGTCGCAACGGATTTTGATGCGGTTTTTTTAATAGATAGAGTGATTCAAGAGAAAGGTTTATAGGTGGGTCACTAGTAAACCTATAAGTGTTTCCTTCTCTGATTATTCCTGTTATTGACTTGTCTTGCTCATACTCAGTCAGCGAGTTTAACAAACGTGTATGAAAGTTGCCGATATGCGGCTTTGGTGTGTAGGCTCCGTGAGGTTTATTTTTATGTATGTATCTAATGGCATAAAGGACAAATAGGCCTTATCAAGGCCAAACACCAATTTAGAAAAGTCTGAAAGAAATGGGACTGGCTTTTATCTAGCTATGGGATAATTTATAGGCTGAAAGTAACATTAGGTCGCACTGTAGTAAACCATTCATGACTTTTACGGCCTCATCGGACAACGAAGGGAGTAACAAGATTTTATCTCATTAAATCTAGGTAAAAGAGAATTCAGGGAAGTTCAGAATAAATTCTTCAGAGAGTATCAAGAATTAACAAAACTTAACATCCCTGAAGGGCTAGGTTACCTAATAGTACACTCACATTTGGCCACTTATGTTTAAGTCCCATCGTCGAGCCTATTGCCATCAACCGGGCACAAACCCAGACTCCATAGCGTCAGAGTGAGAAATTCCTGTTGAAAAATTCCAATAACACTATTCCCTACCTAGGGATCGAACCCTAGACCTCATGCTCGGCAGTCGCTCTTGCGGCCACTAGACCAACGGCAACGAGGCAGTATCAAGAATTCACAATTAATATTCCTCTTCAATATACCTCATTCATTAATGTAAAGTTCCTGTTTTGTAGAGATCCAAGATAATCTGCCTTAATTAGGATTGTCGAAAAAATCTGGACAAGATTGGCACAAAACATGAAAGAACAACACAAAGTTGTAGCGGCACTAAGAATACTGCACCAACATAGAACAAAAAGTACTACAGCGCCATCTATGTCACAGACGAAGAACTAAACATCAAAATACATTGAAATCCTACATCGCGCAAGTAAAGTTATCCGCAACTTAAGAGTATATAGCAGAACCCGACAACAACTGCCGGACAGTACCCCACCAGACATAACATCCGTCTGGTCGGAGGATCCTCCCTATTCTCTGGGGGATGAAGAACTTACACCCTGTTCTTCTTACCCTCAAAAATCGTAAACGCTGATGTTGATGATGATGATACTCGATAAAAGAAAGAGAATTTTTAATAATATTAGTTTCAAGTAATTGAAACCGACTTCATCCCCTTGCTCCATTCATTACGTCCACTAAAGAGAGACCGGGGAAGCTCTAGCTCAGTTACATACTTCCAATACATATGTACCTAACTCGTAGAAGATTTATGTGTTACTTTGAGTAACGAACGACAACTATTTAGCTCTCCCAATAAATACACCAACGAACGAGCTGAGATGTAAATTGCATCTTCTTAACGACGCTGATATATCGTCGTAGAGACATTCGAACTGAATTATAGATGCGCGGTCTGGCCTTATATGTCTTCCTGAAATTTATTGAATGACTGAACGATTTTGGGGATTAATTTCTGTTGAAGACTTCGTCTTATAATCTGAGAAGAAGCTAAAGAATAAATGGAAGCTTTCGGGATCACTTTGTTAATATTTAGGCATCCTATTTGTAATCTAAACGTTTCACGGTTTCTAGAAAAATTTGCAAGTTTCAGCTCTATAAGTACTTTTCCGTTTGTAAGTATAAAGGGTGTAACAAAACCCTTAACGAAGCCGAAAGGTACTTGTTCTCCCCATCATTGCGATCATTTTTTTGTTCTAGACCATACTTGGGAACCTTAGATAGAGTTACGGAGATATTGGGGGTCAAAGTTCCTACTTTTTTACAAGTTTTTTTTTAATACATGTTTTTAACGTACATTTTTACTGTAAACGCCTCCACGACCCCCTTACTATTCAATCCATCCACCAGCACAGTGTTTTGAGTGAACATTTTTCACTCCAAAAAGAAGTCTTTTCCCAGCAATAATTTTTACGTCAAGCTAGGTACTTAGTTTGATGTATATAATGCTTGGTTGACGGCTTCATTAAGGGTGTTGTTATACCCTGTACAATATACCAGCCAGTAATATCATATAAGTTTTTTAAAATGTCGCGTCGCGACATCATGCTGAGAGTCGCGATTAGGCGACATTTGGCCTCGAACAGAATCATTTTTTAATTTTTTTGAAATTACTGTTTGTTTGTTTTTGTCTAGCTCGTTCCGCCATCTTCCATGACGTATGCCGCGACGTCTTCTGGCTGTGTCAGGGCTCCAGAAAGTGGCTTTTTTGGCGCACAGCCTTTGCCCAACAGTGGGATGACGCAGGCTAGCAGTATGAAATTACTGTCCTGTGCGAGTGCAATAAACACTTTTTTCTTTTTATATAGAAACTTATTGTTAGCATGACAAAAGAGAATACCTATTCTTAAAATAAAATCGCTTCAACGAACTGTGTCGCACAAACACGGAAGGATTAAAAACCTTCAGTAAAAATTCTGTAGGGAAATGGCAGCGTTCGCTTCAGTCGTTATTAATATCATCTGAGAAGTATGCCTCTCGAGGGAGACATTACAGTAACGGCCATATAAAAGACAAATGAGCCAAGAATACGATCGTGAAAAGCCTGTTATTTTTAAAATATATTTTCTTAAAGCCGCTTACTTCCATTTTTTATCCATTATTATACTCTTTAACTGTAATATCCTTTGTTTAAAAACATAATAAAACGTTTTACTCCATCTTATCTTAATCGCAGCGTCTACAGACGAGTCGCCCTATATCTTTGCTATTCAAAAACGGTCTTATTCAAAAAAGTGTGCTTATCTCCCGCCCCAAATGATTTGAAAGTATGATTGATGATACATAGAAATGAGATAGCTCCATGTACTTTGCTGATATTTAAAAGTATGATACTCAGTGGCAAGTTTTTTAAGGATAATTTAGATTTTAATGCCAACTGCTATCAAAATGAACTAAGTTTTATTTTCTGTAAAGCTATTTGATGCGGTTCTAGATAATGTTTATCGCGTCGTTATTGTAGAGACAAGCCAGTCTTTGTTAGGTTTATACCTTTTAACTCTTAGAGATATAAAATATCATTAATGATTGTAATTTATCATAATGTAGTGGCTTTTATGAAATTAAAGATTTTATTAGGTAAGTGCTCTCTTAAGTGAGGTACTTAAAAATAACCTAATTTGAAAGAATTAAGTCTAGAAATAGTGAGCAAAGGATTTCTCAGAGTCCATAAAAAGTTTAAAAAAATCCTTTGAGTTACGTCACCTTAGCTTAGTTATTATTTAAATCACGTGTTCAGTAACTAATAAGTCCTAACCAATTTTCTTTGCTTTTTATAAATTCATCAGTACAATTTTTGAAAGATCATCATCTGCCTAGCTTTTTTCCTAACTTTGTCAGGGTCGGCTTTCAGTCTAACCGGATGCAACTGTATACCAATATTTTACATGGAGCGACTGCCTATCTGACATCCACAACTCAGATTATATTGGGAAATGCGATACCTCTTGGTAAGACTGGTTGTCAGACTTTCGAGCCACTGACTTACTGCAACGACTGACAAAGATCTACAAATGTTAGCTGGGACCAACGTTTCGATTTGTTGTTCGAGGCAGAGAAGAAATTCGGTATGTAATGGAAGATTATATTTTTAATAGTATTATTAAAATACAAAATAAATGATGAAGGGATAAAGGTCCCAAAAAATAAAGAGAAAAATATATATATTTCAAAATGTATCTAGTAGGTAAAATGAAGCTAGGAATTTAAGCCCCTAACCAAGTATATCGCAAGCCCCACTCGGATTCGCATTTCTTTCATATTATAAATCTATTCGTGGACGACAAAGGTCGGGTATGAATAACTAGTCCCGAGATTTGGGATCTCTAACGTTGGTGCTCTAAAAAGGAGAATATAAAGAAAATATTACCTAGTTACAAGAACTTCACGTTGGCAAAAGTTGATAATTTATTTTGTTGTAAGTCACATCGAATGAAATATCTATCTAATATAAATATTTTTTTTAAATAGAAAAACCAAAAGTTTATTTTTCTTTTACATAATTTACATAACATGATATAAAGCTTTATTATACCCGAAGGGTTAGGTAGAGGTGTACCTGATAGTACACCCACATTTCGCCAGCTATATTGAAGTCTCATGTAATAGGTGCTAGTCTATTGCCTTCTACCGGACTGAAATCCAGACTCCGTGGCTGCTACTAAGAAATTCCTGATGGAAAGCCCAGTTACGAGCCTAGACTAGGACCTCATACTCTGTACTCGCACTTGCGACCAACGACTTTTTATCAGTTACTTATGTTTTTCACTTTCACGCCGTAGCTTATTTGAATAACATCTTGTATGTAGTTATATCGTAACAATCAAAATGCAACAATAACATAATTTGTTTAAAAAAACTAGTATTTTACTGCGGCTACATCCATGTGGAGGTCGAAAGTTATCTTACAGGAACCGTTTACGAGATAAAATGTACCCTATATCCTAACCCAAATCAAGGTCTACCTTACCATCTCATCGTAATCTCTTCAGACGTCTAAACGTGAAAAAGTAACAGACAGAGAGAATGGATAGTGTTGGAAATAAAGTAGGCACTATAAACCTCCTTGGAAGACTTTCGTTTTTCAGCGTTCGCTTCATTACTGATTCAAACAAATAAAAATCTCGCAAAAAAGGGTCTCGTACTACCCTCCAACTGAGTTGCCTATGACTAATTGGAGGGTAGTAACTGAAAAAATACTTGGGGTGGAGCAACAATGGTATTTATGGTAAGGTACCTATCTGCTTTCTAAGTACCGGGGTACATAAAAGTATTTTCAGCACTCTTTTTAGGCTAATGTTACACACAAGTTGAGGTTTTGAGTAAAGTATTTTGGTTTTAAATTTAGTTTAGTAATTGGTCTAGTGGTCGCAATGGGGACTGCTGAATATGAGGTCCTGGGTTCGATTCCCGGGTTGGGAAAACTGTCATTGGGTTATCTCATTAAAATTTTTTCAGTTGCAGCCACGGAGCCTGGATTTGTGCCCGGTTTACGGCAATAGGATTGCCCTCTACTACATAGGACTTAAGTAACCTGGCGAAATGTGGATGCACTTCTGGTACACCTCTGCCTAATCTGTCGGGAATTACAGGCGTGATATTATGTTTAAAGTAATTTTTGTCCTGCAATATTTTACCCAAATCAAAGATCAAAACTTCTGACCGCCAAACTTACACAATGTTTACTTATGTAAGTACATATGTAGAAAGGTACTTACGTTGCCCTGGGACGGCTGTACGCAAGTGTCTCGCTGCCGCTGTACAGAACCCGTCGGGACTAACGTTTTTTAATGGAAACTTTTGGCACAACGAGGCCATCCCAGAGCACTATCTCTGTTAAATTGGAATATATTTTTCTTGGCGGACTTTACAGTGGCGTGCAAATAGAAAGAACATCCACCGACTTTCTGAGATTTGAGACATTCGCCCTACAGCTATTTGTACAGTGTCACAGAATCAGAAAAATGGTACAACCTTGCATTTTTCATGCACGAAATACACGCTGAACGGCTTTGTGTCATCGAATCCGCACACACTCATGTTTATATGCCCATCTCAGCACTTTTATGCACGTGAGGTTATTTATTCTTTACCTTGTGTGACGTCATCACAAATTTTACGTTCGATGAAGCGCAACTTTATTTGCAGCCCCTGTAATGTAATTTGGCAATGCCGAAAATAGGAACATTTTGTAATAAAGTCTTCGTGAATTTTATAAATAGCGAACGACTTTTTTAATTAAAAGTTTTGAAGGCGAAAATAAATAAACATGGGCTCGAGAAATCAACGGCTTCGTCGTATACAAACATTAAGCCTATTTTGTCTAATTCAGACGGAACAATTCCATTTTCTTGTATTTGTTTTTATACTAATTTTGTACTTTAATGTCTTACAGTATTGGTCAATAACAAGATTATTATATCTACAAAGATGTAGGTATTATTAATATTTATTATACACAAATAAATATAAACAAAAATACAAGGTAAATACATATTGAAATAGGTAATTTACAAATCAAGCTATAGATAATGATATATGTTAAGGTATATTTTTTATTACAGAGCTATAGCAAGATTACTTTACTAAGTAGGGTACAGACTTCTCTCTTTCTGTTCTTACCTCTGTATAACTATGTTTTGGAACATTTGAGGTCTTTCACACGTCATGTAAGGAAGACAACGAGTATAACAAGTAGCATTTACCCATATGTACAAGTTCTCATATTGTTTTATTTAAAACTAGCAACCCACCCCAGCTTCGTACGGGAGCAATGTTATACCTATATACAAACATACCACTTGAATCACTCTATCTTTAAAAAAATTGCATCAAAATCCGTTACGTAGTTTTAAAGATATAGCATACATAGGTACAGACAGCGGGAAGCGACTTAGTTTCATACTATGTAGAGATAAATAAACTTCATAAGGTACATACTAAAAGAATGTCTCGTTCAGATTTTATTTCTTAAAATTCGAAGGGGTTTGTAATGTTATGGATAAAATTCTCGGTCAATGGAAATAGTGTCGTAATGCTGGATTTAACACCATTATACCAATGTGTGTGCAGGTTTGTTTGATTTGGTTTGCGGGGAATGCTAGACGAGGTTTTTTTTATACTGTTAGTATGTGTCATCCCCTGGTGGGCAAAGGTGTCTCTAAATGAGTTCCAGTTCTTCCAAACCAGTATGAACCAATATGAACCTATATGAACCTCTGATCGTTGGTTTTGTCTAGCTCATCCAGCCATCTTCTACGAGATCAGTACCAACGCGTTCTGTCTGTGTCAGGGATTTCCTTGATAATGCAACACTGCCAATTATTTGGCTATTTAGGTAGAAATAAATGTTTTAAGTTTACACAAAGACAAAAAAAGCCATGTTCCCAGTTCCGAAAGCATTTAGTTTAGAACCAAAATTAGCTGGTTTTATGCCATCAACCTTAAAATCAGCACGCCATCCAAACATTCAGTCCGCCATTACAAATCACGTGATCTACATAAAAGCATGGAGGAATCCATTTAACGAGCGAAGTAACATTAACTTCTAATTTAGTTCTCATCGCGGACCGAACAAAAGGTATTACACCTTGTTTTTGTGTAAATATCAATTTAGATTACACACAGAACAAGCGGGAACGCTCGCAGTGGCCGGTGGCTAGCAACGGCGGGTATTAAGAAGAAATATGTAGTACGTGACTACGTGAACTGAAACACAAATGTAAGTGAAAGTTACTGTTAAAGCTTGTACAATTATACGAGTGGTGTTCGACTTCCTGAATGTACAGTCGCTGACTGAAAATGTTTGGCATTGTAAGTTGTGCATGTGTTTGCACTGTTATAAATTCTTGACAAGGTTTAGAGTGCTGCTTAATACAAACAGGATCCATAAATAATATGATGATAGGTAGGTACTTTAGCATTCTTATTACTAAGATCAATGTTAACCGTTCTGAAAAATCAAGTAAATATCATAAGATCTGATAAGCTCAACGGCAAATACAGTATGAATCGCAACAAAGATATTGATCTATATTTTTAAGGCCTGAACACCTCGACACACAACACAGACTAAGCCTAACATACACCTAGGCTGAATATAGATTTCCTGACAATAGAGACGCACTAACCACATCCAATGAATCAATCAGTATGAGGACTACATCCCCCCTCAGCTTCCACCTCGCCTTGTTTGATTAGCATAGAACAGCGAAGGCTGGTAATCTTGCGAGCAGGCTTAAACAGCTACTATGCTTTTAATGGACCATTCGGACCGCTCAGATACTTGTTTTAATCAGGCTTCTTAAATACATGACTTGTAATGCAATTAAACGAGAGCTTCTTTTGTTTTAACGCAATTGTGTTTAATTTTCATTAAAAATACGAACGTGGGTAGAGGAAGTTGGGGGTTGTTTTGTTTTTGTGTTCGTATTTTGTTTTATTGTTTAACAGCCGGGTCGATCTTTAAGGTTAAGCAGCGCTAGCTTAGGTCGGTCCATGGATGGGTGATCTATGTACATTCCGAGTTTTCCCGTGCCTAAGTCGTTGGTCCCGGCTGTCATTTATAGATCTTTGACAGTTGTTATAAGTAGTCTGTGGCGCGAAAATCTGACATCCAATCTTACCAAGGGGTATCAAATTTCCCAGTACTTAATGGCTTGTGGAGGTCAGATAGGCAGTCTCTCCATGTAAAATACTGTTATTCAGCTGCATCCGGTTAGACTGGAAGCCGACCGAAACATAGTTGGGAAAAGGCTACACAGATGATGGGTACCTATACTCATTGTGTTAATTAATTTTAAAATGTTTGTAAGTTATGTAAATACAAGCTGTGTAAAGAAAATTGTAGTGCCAATATGAACCTTATCATTGAAACATAAAAGTCACCTTTTCTTGAGCATGAGTGGTAGTTATTTAAGCAGTGGAAACTACACATACCTTGAGGTGATAAAGTAGTTATGCCAATATCTTCAGTTGTCACTGATGTGAATATTTTAAATTTTCATTTTAAAGTTAAACGATAAATTTTAAAATAAGACGTTTCATCGTTGCCCTCTATTTTAGTTTAAAATTAGTTTTTATTCAATATTGAACTTGCGTAAATTAGAACTTAAGAAAATTGGATTTGACATAACATCGAAATCCACTTTGGGTCTAAGGTTTAAAATTCAAAAATTCCGAGGATAAAAGTGTTCAAATATTTTTTTCTAAAGGCCGCAAAAATGTATCCCGAGCGTTGACAACCTCTGCTTCAGTGTAGCGGGCAAAAACGGCCAACGCAATTTTTCAATAAATTCAGTTAAAGATTAAATCATTTTTACTGAGGGCACCTTTGTTACAAAGGCATTTTTGTGGGAACATACTCGGCACCCTTATTTATTTTACAAGCGGCGATTACTTTTTAACTCCATACAATTTTATATTTTCATGTAATTTTCAGTTTTCAGCAACTACAATGGGTATTTTAGTGACCAAATATTTTATTTTTGAAAATACATGCAGACACTAACGCTATGTTAATTTCAGTCGGGTCAGTTGGTGGTGGTTTTATGTAAATTCAGATGTTTTTGGCAACGCCAAGACCAATTTGTACTGTAATTACTAACGCTTTTCTGCGGAAAATAGAGCGAAGGATGCATCATTCATTATTGGTGTCATCTCAACTATTTAAATGGTGTTGTTGATTGGCGATTGGGTGCACTGTATAAAGTACACCTCTGTCGTTCGGGGACTCTGGTATGATGTTATTCATATTTGGTTCAGAAAAATCTATGGGTTTTTGCTGAACTTAAATTCTACACTATGGACAGATCCAGCGCTCAGTTATCTTACCAGTTGGTAAGATAGCTTATAGCATTTAAAAAAACGAGTTTAAATTCATTGATATTATTATTATTCTCGTTTATTCTAATAAAAATAATAATACTGCGTTTGAACTTCGAAGTACCGTAATACACTCGCGCTCACCACCTCTCCGCGCGGCACACTGCCCAAACATTCACTGCGCCACCTCCGCTCGATATATAGGCTACCACTTTAGGTAGTGGCTTGGGTGCGTACAAGAAAGACAAGAGACAAGCACATGATTCTTCCATCAGCTCTGCTCTGAAAACGGTAATGACAAAAACCTCGCACAAACACTGAGTCCGCACGGTGATTCAGACCTCTCTTGGTCTGAATTCCAACACAGTCATGGTTTTTATGAATTTGCCAGCTTGCGATTTCTTTTGCTCAATATTATTGCAATCGCATCGTATCCTTGTTAAATGAAATACTCGGACATAAAGCCAGATATCAAAGAATTTGCAAATCAAGGTTCTCTAAGTATTATAGAACTTTTTACGCGAAATTTATTTTTTCTTTTGGAGTCAATTTCAATAACCTGCTAATGAGCGTTAATGAAAGCGAGCAAAGCTAATTAAAAGGAATCCCTTGAAAGAATGCTTCATTATATTTTATTATAATATTTTTTGCCCGATTTATTTCTGTAAAGGTCGTGGAAACAGAATTAGAACCATATTGCAATAACTTGTAAATGTTAGAGTGTTCTTCTATTAAGTTTTAAAGTCGATTCGACATGCAAGATAGTTTGCAAGTCATGGTACAACGTTTGACTCAATACGAGCATTACCAAATTAAGCTGATCTCGCACTGTACCGGAAGCTTATACAAAGCGAGGTCAGATTATACTGGATATGTATGGCTTGATGTGTCGCCGTGTGTACCACTATTTTAACAGAATTCAATTTTCTTCACAGCTTTACCATAATTTTATTCATGCTAACACGGCGCAAGAAGAATAATTACTGATTGATGATAATATAATATTTCGCCTCGTTGAGGACTATGCTTCTTTCCGTCTTCCTGAACATTTCTTCTAGGATACTGGTTAACAATATAAATTAATATTTTTGGAACATTTATTTAAAACGCCAGCTAATTATAAGTAGTTCTCTATAGTGGACACTCTTCATACACGGCATCCATGGATACACATGATAACCCGCTTAACCTAGATAGCCCGGTCAAACTCAACGGAGAGCCTACACAGCATTTTGTTTGTCTATAGTTCAGAAAACAATATCTTTGACGTGGGTGTCAAACTCGGTTGTTTATTGACGGTAAAAACTATTGACTTTGGCCAGCAAATAAGTAATATCTCGCATAATGGGCGGAGCTTATTACCAACAATGGGCTGCGATCAGATGCGTGGGAGTCGCCTGAATATTTTACAGTGATTTTATCTTTTCTAATATTAGACTTTTACCTGCCCCAAGTATATCGCTAGTCTAGAATAAACAAAGTTTTTCGTTATCTGTGTTACACAGCTTCTGAAAATAAGTTAGGAAATTCCTGTTATCATTTTAGGTCACACAAACTATTATAAGAGATTTTTGTTGGTAACTGTGTTGTTGATTGTTAAATCAAGTAACAGTTAATTAGAAGTATCAAAAAACCTGACTACAAATTGTATTATGTACCTATATATATAAATTTAGTTGAAATCTCCTCTTAATTTCCTTAATTTTGATACCCTACTCTATAGGTTTGGTTGAAAAAAAAATATTAACGACTTACAATTTATCGCCAAAAATCTACCATTTTGTGTTTTTTAACATCTATAAGACATTTGGGGTTCTGAAATGAATCTAATGATACTGTCAAAATCCATCCAACCATTTGGAACCTAAGAGGTAATAAAGAAATTTACAAAGAAACAATAACACATAGAAACATACCAAGATACGCGCGAAAAACATAACTCTGTCTTGACAGTCGGGTAAAAAGAGGAAAAAAATGGTAATTATGTCAGTACGTCCGCTGCTCAAGATTTTACTTATCATTACGACTTTCGAAAACTTTCACCACGACGAAAGCCGATAACTATTAAACAAATCACGTTAACACAAGTTGTTTTAAGCCTTAACAGTGTAAGTACATAGTTGCATACCCTAATTAATTAAAGGAAACCTCGGAGGGTAAACAGCGTGTCTCGATCACAGGGCAGGCGTTGGGCAAACAATGGTTTAGCCAGCAAAGCTGTGGCGTTAGAAACGCCTCATCAAGTACACGCCACTGTGACGGTGAAAGCACAGCGCTACGTCCAATCATTGTGAGGTCTGGGGCTGACTGTCACACCGTTACTTATATTGCATCTTATGCTCAAATTGGGTTTTATGCCCCCTTAAACGGAACAGTTGAAATTTTGCTGTACTAGATACACCTCTGCCTAATCCTTCGGTAATTACAGGTGTGTACGTATGCTTAGCATAATTAGCCTATAATGTTTCCACTGCTGGGACACACGGCCTCCTCTCTATGAGAGGGAATGGGCTATAATCCACCACCCAGGCCCATTGCGGTTTGGTAGATGTCACATTTCTTTCAAGTCTTGGTTCTAGGACATGCCGTTTTTCTCACGATGTTTGCCTTCACCGTTTTGAGAGCAGTGGTGATGAAATAAATTACACAAAGTAATGCGCCTGCCTGGGTTTTAACCCGCAACTCACGGTTCGTAAGTCGGGGCCGCCACCTCTGGGCCACCGCTGCTCTCCGCACGTATGCTTTCTGAATGAAAATTAATTATTGAGTTGTCTTTACTTAGGGATAAGGTAACTATCAAATTAACAAGTTTAATAAACCGACTCTTCGCGCACGTCTTGGTGTGAACGGCATTGTTTGGTTTAAATATTTACTACTTATATAATAAATTAAAAAAGCCGTTTATTCCATATGTCTAATTACAAAAGTAGGGTGTTAGTAATTTTGCGTCACATTGATGCGTGCAGTGATGACGTTGTAGTCAATGGCATTCCGTATTGGACGTCACACGGAACAAGTTTGAACACGCACGTATTTTTGCTGCGCGTGACTACGCGCGTGACTTACGCATCCAGTTGTATTTGTTTTCAAGTTTTACCGATAGTAAGTGATGTTTTGTTTCGGTTTTAATGATGAATAATGAAATTAAAGAAAAACTAATTGTTTGTACGACACAAAAAACAAAGAGTAAAAAATATGTCATATAAAACTTGAACCCATTGTTTTTTGGCACACCCAGGAATATTCTGTCACAATAACAGTAATATTGCTTCTTCTTCATCAGATGAACTACTTGGTCCATTTACCCAATCTTCTTCAGACATTGTGCACAAGAATTGCTGGGTACGCAAAGGACCGGTGCGTTGCGTGCGTACCACGTATGCGTAAGCGTAAGCGTACGCATATGCGTAACCCGGTCTGTCAGGGGTACAAGCGCGTCACCACGCGCGTGTACACGTGTACGTCACGCCACGCATCTGGTCTGACCAGGCCTTTATCGTATATTGTTAGTATGGTGGTTTAGTATGGTTAGTCTTCTTTCTTTGAGATACATATATTCGTTTCAAATGTTTTTAGTAGGGTGTTAGTTTTATCCATTGGTCCATTTTTAACCGACTTCAAAATGAGGAGGTTCTCAATTCGTCGGAATCTTTTTTATTTTTTATGTGTGTTCCCCGATTACTCGAAGATGGCTGGACCGATTTGAATTATTATTTTCTAGTTTGAAACGGTATACTTCCCAGGTGGTCCCATGATTATCAATTCGGGATCTGATGATGGGATTTTGGAGAAATAGAGAGGACTCTTCAAATTTTATAGGCACACTTGAAGCGATTTGGGTAGTTTATGGAAGAATACTTTCTCGGAGTGGTCCCATATCAATTTGGTGAAGATCTGATGAAGAACTTCGGAGATAGACAACGGAACTCCTCAATAAATGATAGCAAATGGACTGGGATTGCTAAAATATCATGTTTGTCTATTGTTTAGACTAGTTCATAATAACATCACGCCGGTACGCTGTGAAGGGGTAAGCACATGTGAACCACTAAAAAGTGAAAAATAAAAAACGTTTTTGCAAAAAATTAAACCGACTTCAAAAACACAAAAAAGTAAAAAGTAACATTAGCTTCAGAAGTCGGTGACAAAAAAAAACAAAATCAAACTAGCAAAAGTCACCGACTTCTGAAGCTAAAGTTATTTTTTACTTTTTTGTGTGTTTGAAGTCGGTTTAATTTTTTTCAAAAAAGTTTTTTTGTGTAACGTGTGATGTTTACACGTTCGTAATTTTTTTCGTATGGTAAATTACCATTTACCCCTGCCACTCTTGGCGAAGCGAAAGGGAGCCCACCAGCCCACCTCCATTTTAATCTGAGTCCATGTATGACAGCATCATACATGGACATCATACATACAGTAAATCAGTCAGGTAACAATTTACTATTCTACTGATGTATCTTGATGATGATGATCCACATAATAACAAAAAAACAGTAGCTACTTTCTTAGAAGTATAATTTTATTATGAAAAAAATATAACAGACTATAGGCGGCTGGAGTTCGTTTATAATCCTTTAATTCAGAAACGAATCCTGATATTTCTATTGAAACTTCTATTTTCTTGCTAAAGGATTTAATTTTGTTAGTTCGAAGAAAAACAGTGCCCGTCTAGGTGAACTAATTGAATTTAAAAAATATTAGATTCATTTTTTTACCTATTTTTGTTTTTACTTAAGCCGACATAAGCTTTTAAATTAAAATACAAAGTCCAATAAAATTATTACTTGGTCAAAGCAAAAACAAACAAATCTTCGAATTATTTATTTATATTTAAAGTTTTTCTGTCTATATAAAAACAAACTTTCATTCTGAGTTAAGGCTTAGGAACTAATTACAAATGCTTACAACAGGAAAAGGACAAATAAATTGTAGGTAATTCCAAATTGTAACTAAATTATATAATAATGGCGGAAGCAACTGTTTGTAAAGGAAAGATAAATAATTCTGATGTCTTCCGAGAGGGATGTTTTAACAATCTATGTTTATTTAGTAATGTCGAGAGAACCTAAACACACTGTGCTAGGGCTGGTTTTAGTCACCGAAAAAAAAATATGAGCACATAATTCATTTCATAATTATTGAAAAAATATGTACAGTCTTAAGCACCAATATCTAAAAACTTAACAACTTTTTAAAGCGTTTTTGATTTAAATTTCATTTTGTTACGAATTCGATCCTATCTTCAAGTTACAGTCGTTATTTCTCGCGGAAATTGCTTTTAAATTTAGGAAAGTGTATACATACCTATTATTGGTGCTCGTGACTGTACACGTTCGACGATTTTATATCTATACAAATAAATACAATTGAAGTGTTTGTTTTTTATATCAAAATTATAACAAAATAACAGCTTTTTACGGAAAATATATACGGCACTTAAAGCAAAAACGTTTTTTTTTCAATTGTTGTCTGTCTCTTTGTTCCGGCTAATCTCCGAAACCGCTAGACCGATTTTGACGCGACTTTTACTGACAGATAACTGATGTTATAAGGCTACTTTTATATTGGAATAAAAATTAGGGTTCCGTGAAAAAAAATTAGAACCCTGGAAATTGGTAACAAAATACGATTTCAAAAGGGAAGCAATATTTTATATAATAATTTCACGCGAATGAAGGTCGTGGGCAACAGCTAGTGTTAAATAAAAAATGTTCTCGTGCTAGGAAGCAAATATGATAAAAAATTACTTACTGAATATTTTACGATATTGGACGGAGTAGCAAATATTCATGTTAAGTTGATTTAGCCCTTTTTGCTTATTACGTAAAACAATAATAATAAAAGTTCATGTCACGACGTAAAATATTGACGATCTAATTTACGGCCTTATTGAGAACGTTCTTGACGACGTGTCTCAACATGTTTTTTGGGACTTAACAGTTCTGATGATCAAGTTTCGTAAATTAATTTTATAAAGTACCCTCTGAGTACATTGAAGGTAGGTGATTGTAATGCGGCATTTTGAAGTAATTGTATTTTGTTTGCTACGCGGGTTCGACACGAGCACGTAGCCGCTACGCGGGCTACGTTTTCGTAGCAGGCAAACGATACGCTATGCGTTTTGTTTTTGTTCGCGGAACATTTTTGTACGTTCCTACTTACTTTGTCTATTTTATCTGTAGGTAGGCTGCCTTTCTGCATAGTTTCTAACAAAAAAAAACTTAATTTGGCAACAGGCAACGGTGTAACAAAATCCTGACGTCAGCAATATGTAGGCTAGTCATCACAGGGTTTGACTCAAGTCATTTGCATCACAACACCACATCAAGGCTGCATTCATTAATCACGTGACGCAGACATTCACTTGTTTACAACTGAACACCCCCAACTTGTCCAGTACTTGACAGAAGACAGGCATCATTGTTATGGCAGGGACAGATTTATATTGGAACGACGTTTTAGAACTGAAGTAGAACTGTTTATGATGTGAGATTTTTATAATCGCTTACAGGAAATGTTTACACGCATATCAAATCGTCCTTATTCGAGTCGACCATAACATGTACGATTTAAGAGCCACAGTGAAGGTTATACGTTACAGCCTTAGGTGAGTCTGAGTAAAATTCGAAGGTCGATCACATAAGGGTGTATAATGTATATTTATAAGAGGATTTTACCGACCGTAACCTGTGGACCGGTGGTGACTAATTTTGGGTAAGTGCCCACGTAGGCACGACTTACGACGTACGGGTACCCGTAAGAGGCTTAAGTGAAAATCGTAGTACAATTTCCTACCAAGTTTTGTACATAAAATTCCGAGGTTATCTCTCAAAACACACCACTGTACGTACCACTACATAATTTTTAACTTTTCCCACAAAAAATTCAACCTAAAATTTCTCGTTGCCGGGTGAAAGTTGAATGTGTCTATTAGTATATTTTTCTTTTACCATGAGCTTGTTCGCCCTTCGGCAAAATTCTGCTAATTAAGCCTTTGTTTCTTCGGAACTTTTTATTTCCTCTTTTTGATAATTAAGCAACAATGCGCGTCATGACAATTCCCGGGCGGGCGGAAAAACAATTTGCTTTTACGTTAAATATACTGGACCTCCTCAGAGGAAAATATAAGCCGTATTATTATTTTGTGTTGATAAAATGGGAGTAAGGCGAAGAGATATGTTTCGTGATGTAACATTATTATTAGGGTACAGTAGATAACTGAATATAGGAGTGTCGTTGGTCCTAATTAAGATGACATCATCAACATTTCAGTACAAAACACTATAAATCACAGAATTAAACGATTTCGCTTTCAAACGTACCCACCATTTATTTGCCATATTCAAACGTGCAATCTGTCAGGAATTCCTTTGTGGTAATATTTAACATTATTTTCGTGCGGTATATTTTGAATTATTGCTTTTCGCGAAAAAAGTTCGTAAACGTTTTTCAATAAAAAATATTTTAATAGCCCTTTGAAAATGTCAATAATGGCTTCCGAGTACAACAATAGGGTTCCGTCCACCGACAGACAGCATTGTCATCGGCTCTCAATAGGTGCCCTGCCAGTGGAAAATGGCTCCTCGAATCATTTGCCTTTATGCATTGAAGAGTGACAAGTCTCTTTTTAAATATATGAAGTAATTGAAATCTCATCTGCGGATGTTTGAGCAATTACTAGTGAACTGACTCGGGATTAAAATGTAACAATGGTTTGGTTTGCTTATCATCTTGTCCGCTTCTGCGCTTCTGTTGATAACAACTTATCAGCTTATGTGTCACTGCTGTAGATGACATTCGTCACAAAGTAAATTTCTTAAGTTGTATTAAATGAAACCAAAATTCATCATCTGCCTAGCCTATTCTACTATGTTGGGGTTGTCTAGTAAACCAGTTTACCCGGTTGCACCTGAATACCAGTATTTACCAGTAACTGGGATAGGATACCTCTTGGTTAAACTGGTTGCTAGACTTTCAGGCTTTAGACCACCTATAAGGATTGTCAAAGATCTACAAATGATATCTAGGTTCAATGGTTAAAAGTGTTTTCCGACACACAGAAGGATCCTAAAAAAAAATAGACTACAAGCCTATATTCTATTTTAAAATTTACAGTAAATCAGGCCTAAAATAAGCATATAAATATTTAAAAAAACGTTCTATTCTAAATGCATTTTCGCCGGTAAATCAAAGTTAATTAGAATTTTAAAGAAACACATCGGAGGCAGGCTGTACACTTTTTAACTCGACAAATTTAAAATGCCAACGAACGACTGTGACTTCTAACCTACTAAAGCTTTTACCTCCAATTATTCCATCAATACTTTTAGGGTTAAGGAACCTTCTTTTTTCAAGTTAATATTTAGAAATCCTTGCACCGTATTTTCGTGAAGAATTTTATTATAGTGCAGGAATTTTTGAACATAAAAAATAAGGAGTCGAACTATTCTCGTAGGATTTGCATGCACTCTGAAGCGTTATTTCAAATGCTTTGCTCAGTGAAAGCATCCCCCGTAGACAACAATAAACTCACACAGCCAGTGCATCTGTGCCAGATAAAACTTTTAATGACTCTGGGTATTCGAGTATAAAGGATGCGATTTGAACAGTTCTCCGCTCCTTCATCTAGATGACAGTAACGTCGCCGACGAGCTAATCGATAAAACTTTTCGATTGAAAAACTTTTATGTACCTCACCTATTAATCGATTTGCCATCGAAATGTGCCGTGAACTCTATCAATTACTAACATTCAACTGTTTTGATCGTAGATACTCATAATTAGAGTTGCGATCGTGAGTTTGATGCTAAATGGAAAATTACTGTTTTTTTCTGATTGTGGAACATAATGAACCTGCAATTTTCTAGGGGATAATTTTGTATGCAGTGCATTCAGTGTTTGCTTTCTGTAATTAGTGCAAATGTATAATTTAAATGTGCCTGGTATTTATTTACATTCTCCTGTTGTTTGGACTGTGTATTTTGTTTGTAGTGACGTACAAAGCTAATGGGTAAACATGAATATTAACGAATGCCGTGAAAAAAAAAAACTCGTTTTAAAATTGCTGCATTGTTACCATCATGATAGCTATAATCCTACCGTTTACGAGCATTTTATGGAGTCATACGTTACGCTTAATTGATCCTTTCACCATAAACACTTCACAGAAAATGATACATCCCTATAAAAGAAAAATAAAACTTCGTGTAAAGATTTCGTGCTACTTCATTTCTAGGAATAAAATGTTGGGTTAAGGACCTACTTTTACCAAACTATAGAGAGCCCAATGAGGCGCACGAGCCAAATCTTTCTCAGCAAAAGATTTTCCAAAGTTAACAGGAAGCAAACAATATCGGCCTCCACCTTCTAAAGTTTTGGGGAGTTTATATCAGTTCTATGTTCAAATAAAAAGAATGAACGATTTATCCTTACCTGTTAAATTGAAAAAGTTGCCGGGACCACTGTAAGGGCAGATTTACGTGCAACGGCTGCTGAGTAATATCAAAAAAGTTTATAGCGAACGGTTAGCGTTTCTGCCATGCGACAGCGGCGGGCTCTCTGGCAGATTTTAATAATTTGAAACGAATTGAAAAATATAGGTAGCCCCGAGTCTAGCAGATCGAACAGACCCATACCCGGAATTGTGTTGTGGAGATCAAAATGTTTTCGACGATCGAAATGTGAATCAGTTTTCGTATCTTGGTAGAGGAATACAACAATCATTTGAAATGTGGATGCTTAAGTTTGTCATTGTTTTGTCTGTGCACTTTCCCGTGAAGAATGTCGTAGTCTGAAAAAAGGGGGCGTAAAATGGAAGCTTTATCAGAATCATAATATGAATCCCGTTAAAAAATTTAAAATTCTTAAAATGGTCTTTATGGTTATGACCACAAAAATCAAAGCTCAACAAACAATTTTCAAATATAAAAGGAACAACTACAAGTAAACCAGTACAGTACCGAAGCAAAGTAATAGAATTCTTGTGAACCCAAACACAGAGATCGTACCTTATGCACACATACCCTTACACATACCTATACTATACACTGGTTATATGTATGTTGGAATACCTTAGGGCTAAATCCGACCCCGCTAAGTCAGCAGTGACGTCAGTGACTGGTCAGCACTCCGTACAGGCACACTCCATTAAACCGTATCGTCATAGACACGAAGATACTGGCTTTTATATATGTCTTTGCCTACGTTTCATTATGCAGAGTAAGAATGGTTTTAAGGATCCGTATCCAAGGGCCAATGGGACGCTATTATTAAGACTCCTCTGTCTGTCCGTCTGTCACAGAGCCATATTTTTGGGCCGTAATAGGGCGACACTTGATTTTTTCACAAATTGTATTACTTTGGCTACTATAACAACAAATATGAAAAATTAAATGAAGTTAAAGATAATTTAATTAAATGAAAAGAAAAAAAAGGAAGGGGTAAATAAAGAAAAGAATGAAAAAGTATTTATTAGACAACACAAAGGACAAAACAAAAAAAAATGGTGGAATTAACAATAAAACCAAGTTATATAAAAAAACGTGAACATTGGAAAAAGATAAAACAAATGAAATTGGTCCTGTGCGAGTTCAAAAGGCATCTCAGCATGGGGCTGTAACATTAAAAAAAAAGTCACAGCGCTGGTATTCTGATAGGGCAAATGAGTTTTGGTTTTTTAATATCAATGACTATCGCTATACTGAAATTTGAAAGTTAAACATATCTGTCCTAATGCTAAATAACGTCCTCTTACAAATACGAATCGAGCAGTGATCTAAAAATACGAACACAGAGCGACCGCGGTGAGCGTCTGGGCATTTTCAAATTTTTTTTTTTTTTTTTCTAGCAAATTATTAATTTGAACTATAAGCTCATGTACCTATAAGAAATGCTATTTTTATTTTTTATTTATAAGCTCATGTTGACGGATTCAAAACCGATCTGTTTACACGAGTAGGTACATGTAATTTACGAAACATTTTATCGAAACGAAGTAATCGTACATACCTACGATTTATATTAAAAGCTTGGCTTAAAGTATTGTACCTCAAAATTTTTGGTGGTCAGTACGGACAAGTTGCTGACCCGATGCAGACACTGTCAAATGCTTAAGTACATATAGTATCTGTCAGAACCCCAGTGTCAGAAGCTGCTTCCGTAATCAGTCCGGTTTGACCGAGACTTCATTTGGCTATCAGCAGTCGCAAAAAGTTTGGAATCCTATGCTGTAAACTAAGTTCTATTCCAGAATTCTTCAGTTTTCTGAACTCACTATTCTGGTTTGTATGTTGAGATATAAAATCGCTAGGAATTTTAGATTTTAAAGAAATGTCAATAACCTTAACGGATTACAATCACGGCCAATTATTTTATCCAATAAATGGCCTGTTGTCGGGTGTTCAGTAATTTGTTAATCTCGATTTATAGCTACCAAATTCCAATTTCAGATAATTTCCATACGGTAAACTTAATCACCTAACGGTGACATTAATTTTGGCTTTGTTATACCACGTAATCCTGCAATCATTAAAATAAAACGCGATTGACAAAATATTATCGTGGTCAACACAATTTTTAAACGATGATGTCGTGTTTTGAATGGATTACGTGAAGGCAAAAGTGAATATAATTAATACGAATGTCGATTATCGAATCAAAGTAAAGTAACCCATAAAATATTTCCAAAGCAACTACCAAACTTAGCTTGAGAGCTACGTAAATGTTTGTTCAAGTCTGAACGTAGCGCTACGTCTCCGCCGCTACGGCGCCCGAGCTACGGCTCGTAGCAGCTCTACGCGACGTGTCCGAGTCATTGGTTTGGAAACATTTACTCGATTAGACGGAAGGCATACGCTTTAGTGGTGACGGAATTCTCTTGCTCGGCCAGCGTGCGCTTGATTTGTGTACCTACTTCATTTATGGAGGGGATTTTCACACTACTGAATTGTTTTATTGGGAACTCTTTATCGATGTAGCGTTCAAAAGGGGTAAATCGGTTGAGCAATTTTGTTAAATTAAGTTTAAAGTTTATCTTCAGTCGATTAGTATTTCAGTGTTTTATAGAGTGACTACATCTACTTGGAATTTAACAAAAATGTATATATTAATCCTGCAACATTCTTTTTCTAAACGTGTGGTTAGTGGTTACCTGGTCTCAGCGTTTTTATACCGCCCATGAGCCTCTGACTTGGCTTTATATAACGTCGAGAAATATCTCTCAGGCATGCTGGTTTCCTCGCGATGTTTTCCTTCACCGAAGCAAGTTATAATTATACAATACGCAAATGAATGCGATAAATCAAAGGTGCATGTCTTGGGTTTGAACTTGAGACCTATGACTTGACAGTCCAAGGGACAACATTCTTAATCTGGGATACAATTTACAAGAACAAATGTGATCTTAGTTCCATATGTGTATTACATTAAAATTTAAATTGAAGCTAAACAGCTATGCAGAAAAAGTAATCTACTGCGAATGTAATCATAAACTAACTTTCGAATTTAATGCAACATCGTGCGTTCCGTGGAGCATAAATAGATGATGATTTCATTAAACGCATACCTATTGAATAAAAAAATACTCTTATTTATAAATAAAACATTTTGTGATGTTTATACTCTGTACAGCTCGGGTCATAAGTCATATCACAGGTAACAAAGAAACAAAGTCTCAGCGAAACAAAGACGGACACTCGCAAACAGAAGATATTACATTAAGTATTCCGAACTCATACTGAGGGCATATTGAGGTTAGTTTCCTGAGTTATTTCAGCTCTTATCTCGCATTCGGTCCAAATAGAGACGTGTCGCATTGAACACTTATCAACGTCGGTTTACGGTCGCCGGGCTAAAACGAAAAGTAACAGTCGGACCGCCCCTAACATTAGTCAGGGGCGCAACTTAAGTGGAAGAATTTGCGGCTGCGCTTGAACAATGGACACATTTAGAGCCCTAATTTTTATTATTGTTTAGCGAGATTTGAAAGTTGCTTTTGTGTTTACTAATGATTTGAGTATGATTTGAGAATTGATGGCCGATTGGGCCGAGCGACCGCGAACAGGAAAACGTTACGTTGGAGGGCCTCCCACTAGATGGACCGATGACCTGGTGAAGGTTGCGGGGATCCGCTGGATGTGAGTAGCACGGGACCGGTCAATGCAGTGACTCTTGGGGGAGGCCTATGTCCAGCAGTGGACGTCTTTCGGCTGAAATGATGATAATGATGTATGATTTGAGTTGTAAGTGAATCTAAAATGAATCTAGTGAATGTAGTGCCTTTTGTATCATTAAAAGTTGTAATAGGTACTTCTTCATCCTTACCCGGATGAACCTTATTTATTCATATAATGAGGGTAAATTAAATAAGGCTCATCCGGGTAAATATTTCTCGCCATCTGTGAAATATTTATTGCACTCACCATGCCTTGTTTAGTAAATTTAAAATACGATAATAAAGTGAAAAATGCAAATTCTATTTTATTGATCTTTAAATTCATTTCCACCTTGATGCGGGCTTTAAAGGGCGGCCGGAGTGGAAACTACGAGTACTAGAAACAAATCGTTTAAATAAAACAGTACCACGATCAGATCATACTCACGCAGGTTTGCCGGTTCGGACATCGTTACCCTTTAAACGGTATACAAAAAAACTACATAATATAGAATCACACCCCAAAAACTATCTAACATCCCCAAAAAGTTAGTCAGAAGTATCACCCACCTTTAGACAGTGATGTTTAAGTCCCATGTAATGGGGGGTGACCCTATTGCCATCAACCGGGCACAAATCTACTTAAAACACGAAAATAAAATGATTGTGTTCCACATAGCATAATCAGCCTAAAATTTTCCCACTGCTGCGACACACGGCCTCCTCTCTATGAGAGGGAATGGGCTATGATCCACCACGCGGGCCCAGTGCGAGTTGGTAGTTGTCACACGTCTTCGAATTTTTGGTTCTAGGACATGCCGGTTTCCTCACGATGTTTTCCTTCACCGTTTTGAGAGCAGTGGTGATGAAATAAATTACACAAAGTAATGCGCCTGCCTAGGTTCGAACCCACGACTTACTATTCATAAGTCGGGCCGCCACCATTGGGCCACCGCTAATCTCTGTGTTACACATAGCAGCTTTTTATCTTTGTAAAATTGCGTTCAATTCTTTATCTTCTTAGTTCCCGGCTCCGAGACTATGTTCTTTGAGTTCTTTAAGAGCCAATATAAAATAGATCTTTGTTCTTCTCCTTACACAGGATCTCAGGCGATCAAAAGAATATGTCAAGTTAACTGGCTCTCGAGCTATTGAAGTAGTACTACTACACTAACACTTTAGCTTCTACTTTGTTTTCACTATATTTACGTTTTCAAATGGAAAAGTACAGTCCTACCATTATATGTTGTGACTGGGACTTGACCTTAGCCCTTTGGCAGCCCTGCCATAAATGCTAAAAAGTCCATCCGGGATTTTGTAATAACATATTACATAACATGACGCCTGTAATCCCTGTAGGTTTAGGCAGAGGTGTTACCTCACTCACATTTATTTATTTATTTAACACTTCAAGCACAAAGTACAGAGGCGGACTTAATGCCAAAGGCATTTTCTACCAGTCAACCTTTGGGTGATGCAGAGACAAACATTGGTAGGTGTACCTATATTATAAACTACAAGGATATATAAAATACTATAAAAATTATATATATATATAAATATATATATATATAGAGATACCATCACGGTAAATGTTGATCTTTCAAGACGTACGATCAGTTAAAAGTTGATCCAAAAACAAATGTTGATCCGAAGGCCTTATGTTGATCCATTACGCTTTTTTTCATACCAATGTGGCTCCAATCGGATCAACATTTGACATTCTTGTGACGTCACTCGACTGAAAAGTACGCTTGTCAAATGTGGCTCCAATATACAAATCCGCTCCGATAAATGTTGATCCGATTCAAACGGACCAATCACAATGAAGGACTTTCTTACTTCCTCCGTGATTGGCCGACGGTGGTCACTCCAACGTTGCCGTTCCGCTTACTACAAATCTTCGTGAATATTAGTACAAAGATTGCTAGCACGCCGGAGACGGACATAGGCTACTTTTTATCAGCTATCGAGGGTCTGGAGTACCTGACGTGGAACATCAAGAGTCCAGTTAAACTGTACGAGATACGGAAATTATGCCTTTGTAAAAGTTGTTCATCGTGATGGGCCGCTTCTGCTGGCACTTAGAAATTGAGGACCTGGAGTACCTGATGTGGAATATCAAGAGCCCCATTGAGCCTCACCTCGCGCCTCGTCTCGCGACTCGTACGCGAGTGTAAATGCCGTATAAAATAAAGCTGTCCACACACAGAGTAGGAGGCGGTTTTTTCGGTGTTATTCGAATTAGTATGAAATCCGGAGAGTAGGCATGGCTAGCTTTTCGTCGCACCGCGCAACGTCTACGTGTGGACACCTCCGCTCCGCGCTCTGTGCCTGCACAGCACATCGATAAACAACTTTATCATGCCTTCTGGAGCAAGGATCATCTGATTCTGTCTTTTCAATTTGCTTACTTCGGGAATGTAACCTACGATCTGATCGAAAAACCAACACCCTAACCACTAGACCACGGAGGCAGTTTAAGAAGAGCGCCAATGAATTGTGGTGAACGTGAGGGAGTGAGACCTAGGTTCTACAGTGGTCAACTAACATGTGGTCAATCTGAAGCTATGTGACCAAGCGTCACACGAACTTTTTTAATTTCGAAAATGTGGAAATCTTCTTAGTTTGCGAGCACTAATCACTACACCACTTGAAAAACTACTGGTGCATTGCTGCTGCCACAAAGTAGGTAAGTAGGTACCTACCTAAGTATGGAGCGGCGGCAGCTGCTATTGCTAGCTAGTAGGTACCTACCTACCTAGATCTGTAATTTTACTTCAACGTGAAGAGACTCTGGTGTTGAAACTAGAATGAGTAGGTACCTACATCAGCTTAAGTAGGTAATTAGTAAATGGGCTTGGGTCAACTTTTATTGCAGACGTTTAGAAATAATCTTAATTAAGGCGACGTATCACTGTGCACTTGCTGCTGCCACAAAGTAGGTAAGTAGGTACCTACCAAGTATGGCGCGGCGGCGGCTGCTACTGCTAGCTAATACCTACCTAGATCTGTAATTTTAGTTCAACATGAAGAGACTGGTGTTGAAACTAGAATGAGTAGGTACCTACATCAGCTGTAAGTAGGTAATTAGCAGTGTAAAAAGCTTAGGGTCAATTTTTATTGCAACAACGTAAGTAAAGTCATAACTGAGGCGACGTATCACACACACTTATGAGGCGACTAGGGTTATTATCCGAGGGGTGGCCAGTAGCGCTTGTCGTTTAGTAGGTATTGCGGTCACCGACCCTTGCACAGCGTGCTGAAGTTTATTCAGCAGTTTCGTTTTGCATTCCATCACGAATGGAGCGCCAGTAAAATTTGTAGGAGACCTATCGTCCAACAGTGAACGGATACCTAGTTTGTTGTTAATGAAGGTCAGTTTAGTCCATGGGAAGTAGGTATTTTCGAGTGGGTGGGAAGGTCAAAAACAGTCTTCACAAACTCTAGTGTCAGACAATCGGGCGATTCGATTTGAATCGAAAAGTAAAAGCAACAAGTACCTAGTGGGGAAAATTGCGTAACTTACCTAACACTTTATGTCCTTCCTGTGGAAATCGAACTTGCCTGCCTGCTTGCGAATTTCCAAGATTCTTTGCCGTAGGTTTTACTAGGTACCTACCTAGGTAGATTAACAAAGCCCATAGTCTTGTAAGGGTGAAATTTTGTTACTTATTAGTTTGGTTTAGGTACCTATCGATAGATTTTTGTTGTTATTTTTTGTTTTGGGTGATTTGAGTTTCTTAAGTAGGTAGGTAAGTCGAATTTATCTGTCGAGTTAACTAGCCTACTGTGTCACGTGGGGTTGGCAGTGGGTAGGCTGTAGAATATCCTTGAAATCTGCCAAATTCTGCCATTTTTTAAATCGACAGCTTAATCTGCCATCCTTAATACTTACGAGCCATATCTGAATTCTGCCACAAATGGCAACACTGCTGCCGCCGTATTCTACCTATGACGATGAGGCTTTTTGGCGGGAACTCGACGGCAGTGGTTCGAGCTGTTGTTCGAATTTTAATTTTCTGTGTTAAAAGTGGTTTGGTGGATATTAAAAATAGTGTGTTATGCAACAAAAAAAAAAAAAAAATTACTGAATAGTGCCTAGGGAATAGAAAATTCAAGTGATAGCGCGTATTCCCTCCGTTTGTATTGTCCCAAGAAGCCACCGGCCGCTCCTCACCGGAATTCGCAAAGTGCACTATCTTCCCCCCCCTATAACAATACTCCTTGGCACTATTGCTTTATGGCGGGCATGAGGAGCTGACAAGACATGACGGGGTGATACCCCAAGACGACTTTCAGTGTGAAAGGACTTACGAAAACAATTTCTTCCCACATAAGACATGTGTTGTATGGGCACCGATCCCTTTACCTTTCCAAATGGAAGAACCCGAACCAAAACCAAAAAAGTGGCCAAGTGCGAGTCGGACTCGCCCGTGAAGGGTTCCGTAGTAGCATCCGCAAAAAATAACGCCTGCAAAAACAACTTTGTTTTTCATAGTGATTGCATGAATGACAAAGTTATATTTGCGGTTTTTGAAAAATTGCTATATCACAAAAACTAATGACGACATCTTGTTCAAACTAATTTTCATTGAAAGTTTTTATCGAGATCTATAGTATATGTTTTTTTTAGATTTATCACTCTCTTACTTTAAAAGTTAGAGGGAGACACACACATTTTACCACTTTGATTGGAAGTGTATAATTTTCAAACGGTTGACTGAGAAAAAATGGTTACAGAAACCTCTAGGTCATTTTCATAGACCTATCTATAGACATCCCACACGTATAGGCTAGGTTTGATGATTTTTTTATTTAGTTTCAGTTCCATGTATGGGAGCCCCCCCTTTATCTTTTAATTTTTCTTTTTTTATATAAAAATCATAAAGAATTTCACAATATACATCTACCTACCAAGTTACAACTTTGTAGTCCTAATAGTTTCAGAATAAAGTGGCTGTGACATACGGACGGACGGACAGACGGATAGACAGACAGACAGACATGACGAATCTATAAGGGTTTCGTTTTTTGCCGTTCGGCTTCGGAACCCTAAAAACACCTATAACGATGAATCTAATTTTATTTTATTAGAATGAAGAGAAAAAGGGTTTCTTTTATCAACAACAAACAAATCAATTATTATGTAGGTATACCGATAATAGTAAATTACAGAATACCTACACAAAAGCTTTGGATAACACTTTAAATATTATAACCCGTCGGAAATATCTGTCGCGTGACAGCAGGGCACTAACTAGGACATGCGCGCAAGGCCCCACGGGGTAAGGCGCGTTTACTTGAGGTACTCCGATTGGTGGGAGGCGGAGAGCTTCCGTTCTGTATGTTAGTACTATTATTAATTCTATGCCCTAACGTAAAAAAAATGGAATTTTGCAGTTCTCAATTTTTGTCGTGTCTCACAAGGACAAACCATTCAGTCCATGGGAAAGATCTAGTAAAAGATCGGATACAATTATTATTATATTATTCTCCATACATAAAAAACAACAAAACGTTACCTCGGTAAAAACGGTCCATAACACACCTAGTCTTAAGCTCTTTTTCAGGATAACAACATTCATACATACATAACACACCTAATAGTTAAGCTCGTTTTCAGGTTAACAACATTCATACATACATAACACACTTTACACACCTAGTAATTAAGCTCTTTTTCAGGATAACAACATTCATATATCAACAACAGCTCGGCTCGAGGGGCTCGAGCCTACCCTGAATTATGATTATCAGGCCTTAGACATAGTAGCCCCCACCAGTAGAAATAACTTAAAATTGAAAGTACCTTTCGTCGTCAGCTCAGCAACAAAAAAAACAGCAACAACAGCAATGAAAAATCTACATAGCTTATCATATTTTATGAAAAGCACTGTATACGTATGCATGTGCCTAAAAAAAATTGCTCTCGATATCCCCAGGAGCCCATTATCAGATCCTGACCTGGTGAACCAATACCTGCAACCGTAGCATTCAGTCGCATTTGAGCGATATTATCACATCCATCTGTCATATTTATGTGATAAAGTGGCATAAAGTGGCTGTTTCACTTATTACTGACAGATGGATGTGATAATATCGCTAAAATGCGACTGCATGCTACGGGGGCTGGTGAATGAATATACTTGTTTGTTCAAATGAAAAAATAATTATCAAAATCTATTCATAAATTGGCGGAGTAATCGAGTAACATACATAAAATGGATGCATGGTTGTTAGGAATAGGTATATGGTTGGTTGGGATGGATGATTGATTGGAATGAGTGTATGGTTGTTTAGGATGGGTGGTTGGTGTAATTGGTAAGATAAAACTACAAAGGCTTCAGAATTATAATGTTTTCGACTTTATTAATTTTAAACCCTGAATAATAATAACATGAAAAATCATAGACTTTAAAAATTGAAACTTAAATGTTTTCTCTTTTAACAAAAAATAACTTTTCTAAAAACTAATAATACTTTTGTAATACGTTTGTGCCATATAAACTTGGACAAAAGTAACTTGACGCCTGCCTAACATAAACACAGTTTTGTCTAACGATAAAGAAAAATCTAGGTCTCGCGCCGACCTCGCCTGGTAGGTACTACGATAAGCGAGCGATGACAAATTTGTCGTAATTGTCATAGATATTTCTTTATCGTGAGACAAAACTGTGTTTATGGTAGGCAGGCGTCAATGCACATTTGTCCAAGTTTATATGGCACAAACTAGTGTAATGCTTTTGCAAGCTAAGGAAATTAAATTATGGACGGATATTCCAATACTCGGAAGTAAAAGTAAATTAAATAATCAAAATATTTTTTATACAGGGTGTAAAAAAACAGTACGGATACTTTGGGGGTTTGTTGTATCCGTGAAATTTAACATCTTTCTCCAAGGGACATAGGCCGAATTCCCAAAAAAAAAAATTGGGCCTCCCATACAAAATTGGCGATCAGCTGATCAAATTACTATGGGGAGGCCAAATTTTATTTTAAATTCGATTTATTTTCCTTGAGGATAGTTGTTCAGTTTCACGAATACAACGAACCCCCAAAGTATCCGAACTGTTTATTAAACATCCTGTATTTTAAATACTATCAAAACATAATTATGTCATTAGACTTCAAAATAGTAACTCAAAAATCAAAATTAATAAAAAAAACTCTAACATCTTCTTAAGTAGGTAATTTGGAAACATTGTTCGAAATAAATCTAATCATGGACGAACAAAGAAGACAAACAAACAAATATTAAAGATAAAAAAAAAATTCAACGACATTTAATTTTTTTTTGTAAATATTATTTACGTATGTATTCAGTTGCATCCATGTTCTTGTTTGCAAAACTGGTGCCTCTTTGAGAACTTCCAAACATTTAGCCTTTCCGGGATTAATCTTCTTTTTAATGTAATCTTTAAAATACAACTTCACAGCCTTAATTTCTTCGTCTGACCAAAATCTATTTTTTTTTTTCTTCTTTGCACTATAAGTTCTTCTTCATCGCTATCTTGTAATGGACTTTTTGTGGTCTTCTTTTTTCTTCCTATATTAATTTCTTCGTCACGGTCCTGTAATAAACGTTTTTTCGTCTTCTTCTTTATTAGTTTCTTACAGCTTTCATCATTGAGGTCTTCACTTGAAGAAGATACGTTTAGTCGTGCTTTGTTTCGTTTTTTCACTTTTATTGGGATTTTCTTTTTGGTTTCCATCTGGTCAATATCTTCATCACTGTCCTCTAATGAACGTTTTTTGGTCTTCTATTTTCTCACGGTTGGTTTCTCACAGTTTCCATCACTGAGGTCTTCATTTGAAGAAGATACGTTTAGTTTTGTTTTCTTTGGTTTTGTTACTTTTTTATTATTTTTCTCTTTGGTTTCCGTCTGGTCAACAGTTTTCTTTTTGAATCTTGTTTGAATGTTACCATACTTCTGATTTTCACGGAAATCTATTTTATTCAATTTAGAAATAATAGGCTCTTCCGGCACGTTATTAAGGTCATCTTTATAATTTATTTCTTGTAATTCTACTTGTTTTTTTGCTTTTGATTTTTCTTTATAGTTTTCTATCGATTCTTCTCGATCACCTTTTTGTTCTTTTTTTTCTGATTTTTTATTGTCATCTTCTCCGTTATTTCCTTCAGATTCTTCTTCTTTAGTATCGTCTTCTTCGTTTTCTTTCTCTGATTTTTTATTATCGTCTTCGTTTTCTTCATCTGATTTTTTATTATCATCTTCATCGTTTTCTTCTTTTGATTTTTCTTCATTATCTTTTGAGTTTTCTTTTAAATTTGTTTCTTGTTCTGAATTTTCTTCGGATTCTAATGTTTTGTTTTTAGAAAATTCACTGCTTTTTTCGTTAGCTTTCTCATTTAATTTAATTATTTGTTCAGAATCTTCTCCTCTAGGAACCACAAATTGCTCTTCTGTGTCAATAATTTGAGATGGTGATCTGTTTCGATGAGGTTCATATTTCATGAGCTGGGAACCAACTACTGCTTTTTGCAATACTTGTAAGGGTAACCTGTAATTTTTGGCATGCACAGCAATATCATGCCCCAAAAATCCAGCTAAATGTTCCGTGTATTGATCATTTCGTTTTGCATGCAATTGAGACATAGTCGCTATATGATGCCTCATCCCTGTTGAAGTAAGCATTTCAGGTCGTTTTAAATTACAGAGTTTTTTAATTTTATCACACTCACTTGACTGCTTGGACCAGACTGCCTGAGGTAGATAGAAATACATCTCTTGCGCAGAAATGCGCGACAGCATCTTGTCTCACTTTAACTTGAAGTAGGAACTTATGTTTATTTCATTCGCACGCTAGTGCGATGTTGCCGTTCTGTTTTTTAGTACGTACCCTTCATATTCAGCTCCGGAGCAACATTTACCACTAACAGTCAGATATAAACCGGAGCCACATTATACGCTTCAGTATCATTTTTTTGACCGTTATTGGATCAACTAAAACCGTAAAATTTTATGACGAGTAATTTAAAAACAGGCAAATGCACATCCACTGACGTCACACGGTGAATTCATATATTCGATAAATACAGCTCTATCTCACTCCAGAGCCAAATGTACACACGAAATAGGCGGATCAACATTTGTTCTAAATCTAAACTGGATCAACATTTACCGTGATGGGTTGATTATATATATATATATATATATGTGTACATTTACACAAATATACTAAAATAAAAAGACAAACAATGGAGAAAACATTAACGTTGTGACGAAACTGCCAGCTTTTTCCGAATGTACTCGCGAACTTTAATTTTAAAAGATAGACGATTGGTTGCCATCCTGATTTCCTGAGGAAGCAAACATTTCACCAGTTATGTTTATGACTAACTAGCTGTTGCCCGCGGCTTCGCTCGCGTTTTGGTCGGAAATTATCCCACAGGAACGTTAGAATTGGATAATGTAGCTTCCTATTAGTGAAAAAAAATTCAAAATCCGTTCAATATATCCAGAGATTACCCCCTACATACAAACTTACAAACAATTTTTACCTCTTTATAATATTAATATAGATGTAATAGGTGGCGAGCCTGTTACCATCAATCGGGCTCGAATCCACACTCCGTGACTACTACTAAGAATTTCCGGATGGAAAATCCCAATAGCACTTTGCCCAACACGGGAATCGAACCCAGGACCTCATGATCAGCAGTCGCACTTGCGACCACTCGACCAACGAGGCAGTCCTGAGAACTTTGTAATAGAAGTAGGATAAACCATGGATGATGATGACAGCTAGGTGAAGTTTTCGAGGGCTTCTGGGTTTGTGAAGATATTTTTCCGTAGAAGGTCAGGTTTTTAGGGTTCCTTACCCAAGGAGTAAAAACGAAACCCTAATACTAAGAGTCCACAGTCCGTCTGTCTGTCTGGCTGTCTGTCACCAGGCTGTATCTCATGAACCGTGATAGCTAGACAGTTGAAATTTTCACAGATGATGTATTTCTGTTGCCGCTATAACAACAAATACTAAAAACAGGATAAAATATTATTTAAGGGGACTCCCATACAATAAACGAGTTTTTTTTAGTTATTGGTACGGAACTCTTCGTGCGCTAGTCCGACTCACACTTGGCCGGTTTTTTTTTAATAGATTTTTAATCGCCAGTTTTTTGGCATAACCACAGGTCAATTTTATTATCCACTACTTTATTCCAGCTTGTTGGCAATACAACACAAATATAGCGAATTGACATCTGTATAGCCATTTTATTATAAGGCTTCATCATATAACTGTCAAAGTTGTAATCTATACTAATATTATAAAGAGGTCTCTGGATCTACCGAACCGACTTTGAAAATTCTTTCACTAATAGGAAGCTACATTATCCTCGAGTGCCATAGGCTATAATTACAACGTGCCCATAAGATATTTTCCGACCAAAAGCAAGCGAAGACGCGAGCAAAAGCTAGTTTGATATAGGGATAATAGGGATAATTCCTGATTAAAAAGAATATGACTCTATTTAGTCCGTCATTTAGGTTAACGAACAATATTAGATACGCATTTTTTGTTTTATCAAATCAATAATAAATACGAAGATAAAACGCATCAAATAATCGAAGGCTTGTGACGTCACTTGTCGGTAAAAGTATACAAGTAACGTCACGCGAGTTTCCGACGCACTGTATCGTATTCATTTTTTTGTTTACGTGAAAAAAGAAAAATACGAGTACGTGTCCAATATTTTGGAAATCTATCTGACGGACTAATTACATTTTGGTCATCTACCCTATTAAGTAATTAGTCGGGTCATGGGGCCCGAGAGCGCGTCTCCCTCTCGCCAACTAGTCGACACTTCGCGACACCAGAGGGCTAGCTCTTTTTTTGGCCAAAGAATTAGCATTGACATTCAACGTGGCAATGCTGCCAGTCTTCTGGGGGCCTAAAATGGCTGCTTTATCAGAATCATAATACGAATCGCGTTAAAAATTTAAAACTCTTAAAATGGATTTTGTGCTTATTACAATAAAGGTCATTTTAAGAATTTTTGAGGTGATTCATATTATGATTCTGATAAAGCTTCCTTTTTAGGCCCCCTGGGCACGTTCCCGGATGACACCGTTGCGGAGGAGTACTTTGACGCTTAAGTATCCTATTGTCGCCATTGTATATATGTAGGTACTTACTTTAAGTGTAGTTTGTAAATAACGCACATAACAACATTACTTTAATAAATATTCCCTAGTTATTTAGTCAGTTTGCTTAACAATTAATTTCTGTCATTACCTATTACTTCATACAATGAAAGCCGACGAATTGCTGAGTCTGACAAACGCTCCAAAGGTCAGACGGTCAGACCGCAAATACTACCTTATGGTAAGGGAAGATTTTGTAATTAATTACCCATCTCATTATGTAGCGACGTTATTATACACGCATAACCAGTCCCTATGTATAAATAATATAATGTCAACTAGCCACAGGGGCGTGCCGTCCATAGAGGCAATTAGGCCTAGCCTACCCTACCATTCCTACCAACAACGCAACAAATGCATTTATTATAACTATATTAATAAAAAATAAAAAACTCCTATAGTAGTTAACGTTTTCCTTATTCTCGACATTGTATGGTTTATTATTAATTTTAATTCTGTGAAATATTTGTACGCTGGAAACAGCAGAATATTATGGACATCATATTATATGTAACACCTATGTAACAACAATATTCTAACAAATAAATTTATTATTTATATTTATTTATTTATTTATTCCTGTTATAATACTTATAGCAACTTGTCGCAGCCGTGTGACGTAACTGATAAATACTACGACGCTCGCTCCCGGCCGTCTAGGCAAGGCCGCAGCCGGCCTAATTTCCATTGATAAATTTACGCACACTGATCGTTATTTTCGTGTATATGAACGGCACACATAGTAAATAGGGGCGTAAACTCCTGCGAGTGTAGCTGGCTAGCTGGCCACTGATTGGCTGCCCCACAAAGTATTATACGGCTAAAACGGTATGCAGTGATGCAATTATATTTGGTAGTGTTTTTTTATCGACAAAATAACAATTGTATTTTTCTTAGAAGCCATATTTGTTTCATGTGATTAGCAAAATTTATTTCGCGATCTTCAGTGTTTTGATTTTTATAATAAAATTTGTAATAATTAATAATAATTTACGTTTGTAATTCGTTTTGAAACGTATAGTAGTGTAAATATTATTTGTTGTATTTTTTTATTAACTTAGAAATGGTGTTCTGTTGTGAAGTTTGCGCTGTTAGTGTGTTTGTTAAAAGTTAAAAACAGTAAGTATTCACAATCGTTTAATGATAAGATTCAAGTTGTGTCCAAAGAAAGATGTGTAGGTACCCGAATTACGAGAATTAACCTAAAATTCATCGTCATTTCAAATTAATCTTTCTTCTGTTTGCATTGTCAGTAAATCGTGATTTGAACCTTGATTAATGCGGAGTTCTTGTATTTATAACATTGGTTTTAATAGGCTTATTTTAAAGGTTTGTTTTTCAAATATTCCGGTCAGAAAACTCTACCTTTTTTTTTGTTTACAGCGCACTCTGTATTATTTTTTAGAATTTTTTGTAGCGGAGCGACATCCTTCGTTCTTGTATTGACAGAATTCCATTAAAATTCCTGATATTTAAGCTAGATGGCGTTGTTTCTCACGCTTACTAAAAACACCAGGGGTGGGTGCGGTGGACCCGGAAGGGTAAGTGAATATGTCAATAGATGTGAGTACTTTGAGGGTCATCTTAGCGTGGCTGGCCTACCTTCCGCGGAGAACCACTGCACGCCACTGACTAGCCAATCTGAAATAATATTTAATCACGTGAATTCAATCAGTACCTACAGTTGGTTTCACAGAAATGAGAGTAGGTACTTACTTGTGTACATAATAAAATAAATTACTTCCTATTGTATTAACAATATACAGGGTGTAAGCGGACCCTTAACGAAGTCGTCAACACAGCATTATGAACATCAAACTAAGTAACTTTTCGCAAAAATTATTGGTGGGAAACGACTTTCTTTTTTTAAAAACGGGTCATTTTAGATTCGCTACAAAGTAAATTCGCCACGAAAAAAAGTATGTGTAAACTCGCCACAGTTCTATTTTCATGAAGAAAAATCAGACGTTATGTAGAATAAAACATTATTTCTTTATTTTTCACTAGCACTTCGCCCGCGACTTCGTTCGCGAAAATTGTGATAGCTCGGCTAATTTGCATGATATAATTTATTTGACCCGCGTAGAATAGTATTTTTGGATATAATGATTTTTTTAGACTTAAATATGTCGAAAAGTATCTGCTAAAATATAAAAGATATGAATAATGAGAATAGGGTGTCGCTGACTTTAATTTAAATTTTAGAACACAAAAGCTGCTATTGTGACTTAACTCTGTAGTACATAATTTTTAAGTATCATCAATAGTTTTCTCAGCGCACGCCAAAAATGAATTTTATAGGCAACATTTTGCTACTTTGGGTTACATTTCATTATTGCAATTTTCATATGGACCTTTTTTTTATATAAATTAAAGCCTATATTACTACCTGATAATTTCCAAGTTCGGGTGTAGCGACTGTTTTTAATTAATCATCTGTAACAAATTCCTACAAATACCATGCAGATATTGCGACCGCAATCGGCCTCCAAAGACACAAAGGGCTTTCTTATCTTTTGTTTACATCCACACAGATGGTCAGCAACTGTAGAGACCTTTATCTTTTGTTTATACAAGATATTAGCTAAGTAGGTAGGTAAGCGTATACGTTTCGGAGTTAAATTTATGGTTCAGTTATAAAGTGATATTCTGAGTGGCAACTGCATTTAGTAAACTTTTGAATAACTATGACTCCTAGAAGCACATTACTGATAAAGAAAAGGCAGAAATCATTTTGAAATGGCCTGTAACGACTCCCGGATATAACGACAAAATTAGAGTGGTCCTTCATCGCCGTTATATCCGAAATTCACTGTATGTTGAAAAAAACCTGCAAAAATATAAAAGATAGAAATATGATGTCGCGGACAGTCGAAGCGCATCGACAAGGTCAAGTGAGTTACTGGATGTCTGGACTGATGAGTATCGATGCATATTAACAGGTACGGCTACAAATAGATAGATACAGCGAGCGAGCAAGCGGGTGATAGCATGTGCAGGAGCGCAGGAGGAAAGAATGTTTTATAAATCATTTTCCTTTCGAGTGCTAAAAACCAAAAACTTTATTTGCTACCAGTACTTTATGCAATAATTATGTGCCTATGAAGACTTGTGACGAATTTACATTTTTTTTTTGCATGTGGCGAATTTACTTTCAATGTATGGAGTTTTCAAAATGTGACGAATTTTACTTTGTGGTGAATGTACAATAACCCTTAAAAACATGTATTTAAAATATTAAAAAACTTGTGAAAAAGTTGCAACTATGACCCTATGGTGTAGAACAAACAAATTATCGCAATGACGGGGAGAATAAGTGCCTTTCGTCTTCATTACGGGTCTTGTTACATCCTGTATGTTATTTTTATAGGATTAAGATAAAAACCTTTGCTGCGGTTATTTATGAATTGACTGGAAAGGAGGTAAACACTTACTTTGTATATAGAATAGAAAAGGACATACAAAATAATTTTCTTAATCTATTACCTATTCACTGGTAGCAACTGGATGAGAGTTCCCGAGAATGGAGTTAAAGGGCGTGCGATTGAAGAGGCCTATGCCCAGCAGTGGACTACGTAGGCTGAAGATCATTACGTAAAATGCCTTGTATTTATAAATTAACTTACACGCACGTAATGTATAATATATAGTTAATATAGTTTTTTACCACGATTGAATGCGACCCTGTAAAATCAAGACATGCATGTAGTCGATGATATTTTTCATTGGAAAAATAACAAACAACTTACTTTTACTTATAAATGGAATTCTAAGTACCAACTCCACGTTTTTAGCATCAAATCTCTCTCTCTCTCTCTCTCTCATCAGAGCCTCTCGAACTCGGACAAACGACCAATTGTAAAAAAAACGAGTCGAAATCTAGTCCCGTTTCATAGTTCGACTTTATTCAAACTAGATTAGTGTAATAAATGAATGCATCGAGTGCGACATACAGGTTAACGACCAATTGTAATTGTGAGTGCGCTATTACCTGGGATACCACTCGTCTTATTGAATAAAACTCTTTAAATACTTTCAAAGATTTTTATTACGACCGTTTTTTTATACTTCAGTTAGATATCTTTACATTTCAAACAAAGAATAGTACTAAAGTTGTTTCTTTTCAACTCCCAACTTGCACTTTGACGTGAATGTAATGCAAAAATACTGAAAATATACATTTCTCGACGTGAAGTATAAAATTGGCTCAGCAAACTATGTAAAAGCCTGAGTCTGGAAAAATCTGCGCGCATCATTCTCTTCTGGTTCATTGAGTTTTGTGTTTAGGCGTGTCGTTTACGATAGTGTGGTTTGAAGCACGTTTTAGATTTGAATTTAGCGTGTTTTGTTCGAGAATTGCTCGATTTTTGTCCATTGATACTTGTTTATCGATATTTATACTGACATATCCCCACTGTATGTCAACAGATAAATTGAACATTTCATAGAAGAGTCAAAATAGAAATACCAAATAAAAGGTACCTACATAGGTTTTACATCAAAGGTCGAAGGTAGACTATTTTTGTCGTTGGTATGTTGAATTTACGCAGCTGATTCTACTTTCTAAGAAATCTGAACACAACGGATTGAAACTTTTTGTTGTTTGAGTAACGTATGAGCATTTAGGTACAAAAATAACAACGGTGAGATACGATAAAAAGCTGTTACCGCAATTGAAGCCAGATGCCGAGGCATTTAATAAAAAATAAACGAGAGCGGCGGGCGGTCGGCAATCTATCACGCTCTCAGTCATAAACTGACTTTAATGCTGGGTCACTTCAGGCCTTTTTGTTGACGTTAATATTACTTAAAAAATTACAAAGTCATCGGGCGCTCTTTAAATGAAACGTCAACGTCGGGATAAACGTCTGAATATTCATAGCGACCCATGGGTTGACGTCACTCCGCTTTTAATCAACGTCCAAATATTACAGCACACCTATTTTTGTTGCTTTTCATCCACATTAATTAGTTTTCGTTCTAAATATTGGTGGCTCATGGAGCGATCGGACCATCGTGTTCATATTGGGTTTTACTGTTACTGTTTGTGCTTTAATAAGTCGTTGTTCTGAAAGCTTTCAGCTCACATACGGTCAATATCGTCCATCTGTTTGAGTATTTTATGTTTATACAAAAGCATAAAATTCGTGTATGTGACTTTGAAATTGCGCTGTGAAAAACCCTTTTAGCGAAACAGCAAAAAGTTCCTTTAGCGACATATTATGTAACGTGTGCCCACAGTGCCCTCGACTGCGGTCAACGGACAAGAGAGAACGACAGTAGAATGCATGCTACCCCGGGCAATTTCACCCTTTGTTTTAAATGACGAGGAGTCGTCTTCGCCAGTCGAGAACGCTAAGTGGGGAAGATGTCACTGTTCCGTTGCTCCCCTACATACTCTAAAAGTCGAGCATTCTTCACGACTCGTGATGCAAGCAGAGTGCAGATTTCAACAGCCTTTTGTTGTTACGCAGCTGTCTGTAAAGATGGGTTGAAGAGATAGCTCAGAGCACGGCAGAAGTAATATATCATACTTTGTTATTTTATGTTTGTACATCAAGAATGTGAGACTAACTTTACAGGGATATTATGGTAGCTTGCCCTGTTGCTTGTGCAAATAGCGATCGTACTCTTGATGTAATGGTTCTCATTAGAAATAATGGCATGTTTGCTTTACCACTCGATATTATGTAACAATGTAAGTAACCAGCACGTTCCAGTTCCACTACAAACGCAAATGAGGATCGTTCTCCGGAGGCTCCGCGCAAATGAGTTTCTCAAATGAATCGTTACCAAGTGTCGGCAAACGAGAAATCATTCTGCGGAACTCGTTTGAACGCTTTCCAATTTCGTACATTGAGTTTTTCCAGTTACACGCGTCGATATGACCCTTGACCCGAATTTCGAATATGCGTAATTCAGAAGTGGTTGAACACTAATCGACTACATCTTATGAGATCAAATAAAACTATAAAATCAACAACATCGAACCCAATTTAAACGGTTTCGTACCATAAAAAACTATCGGATACGGAATGAAACAAATAAAGAAAATATACTGCGAAAGCTCTAAAGATAGTGAAAAATGTATTTTCTTTCACAAAGCGCATAACGTAGAGAACATGAAATATTGTACGGATTCCGTTTGGCTCAGCGTGCGTTGGGAGTCTACCTATCGGTTCTCGCGACTCGGAAAGCATCGAACTTATTTGGTATTTGTTTCTAATTCGAAGCCGGACCATAATATTTTATTTATGTCCTAACATTTATATTTAAACGTTGAATTGGTACGAAACTTGGAGAGTAGTTAAACTTATCGTTTGTGAATAACAGTAGCGGGTAATTAATCTGTCTGTGTGGGAACGTCACACGTTCCTCGAGATATCAACACTAAATGAACGTTAGGTGATTACAGTAACGAGATACATGCCTCAGACAGGCGCGCAGTAGAAATTACAACCACCGTTGACAAGCCTCGAATTAATTAAACTCAAACAACGCAAGCATTCTGCAAAATTATCTCCTTCGCAAACGGAATTAATAATTTCATTTAGCGTATGCGCGCGTGCAAGTTTCGAATTAGCATTTTGCCATCAATTCTACAACATCTACGTTTTACTGATCGAAATATGACATGAATTTCATACAGGAAAATTATTAAAACGTTACCGCTATGCGATCATTCACTCGTCTGTCCGTCTGTCACAATCGATTTTCTCTGCGATGTGTTAAGGTATCGACGCGACGATGTGACGGTTATGAAGACTGTTAGCTCACATATTATAACGTTGCGATGAAAATTCGAAAAGTGTTTGTGCAGTTGTACCCAGTTTTACTTTATTCTACCTATTGTGACTCTCAAAATAAATGAGGTTTAAATTATTGTCTTTGTTCAGAAAGTCAATTGATTAATTAACGAGACTCATTTCTGGCACACCAAACATTACGTGGCTTTCCGAAGTTTGTTTTCCCTTACAAATAAATATTTAAGCACAACTTCATAAGGGAGCGTGATTTAGGTCCCACCACGTATGTATTTATTTATGGTTTACTCTTTTTACTCGGATTTAGTGCACTGCTGTGGTAAGGATATTATGATCATAAGCACTGACTTATTTATCTATGTAGTTAATGTTTTTCATGTGTGACCAATTGGAACGTGGACGAGGCTATCATGCAAAGTTATTTACTCAACAAAAATGCCACAACGTTTAACTCACATAGGCTGCCCTATTTTTTTGTAAAGTAGAAAGCTACTTAATTGAAAAAAAAAAAACTTTTCTTTTAAAAAATCATACTTTTTTGTACTAAAGTAAAAGTAAAAATGCGGCACGTTTAACTCACCTAAAGAACTTCAAAGGGTTTAGCTATGTTAATAATAAATAAAAGCCAAAAAAAGTGAAGATAGTATGCGAAAAGGACACAAGATATGCCTTTAAATTTTTTATTCGAATATTCCATCGATGGCTTAGGAAATAGAATCACTATTCGTTTTTCACATGTACAAGCTTCGAAATCCGCTGAGAGCTTTTCAATGTTTGATTGAAACAAACGCTTTTTTCTGCTAAAATATGACGGACGTAAAACCAATATATCTTTTTTTAAACTGAACTGAGTTTTAAGCGCACAAAATAGTGATTTTGAGAGTAGGTAGGCAACGTAACAGTTTCCTAAAATGGAAAATAAATGTCTTGTTGAATAAATGCAAAATGTGAATATGAAAAAGCAGAGTGCCATTAAAAGTTCTGTAAAAATATTAATCGCAAATGAATTGTTGTCTACTTTAGGTAGGTATCTACTTACGAGTATGTGCTGCATGTGCTGTGTGTGCGGGTTTTCTCAGGTGACCACTAAAAACCAGAGCTGAGCTGTGGGCACCTCATGTGTCATGTGTAAGCTATCAACATTTTTTGTTTCGTCTTGTTGTATTTTTTAATATTTGTTATGCTTTGTGTTTATAGTTTTTTTTTGTCATATTATATGCAAATCATGTCTCTGCGACGAATAAATTTACATTTTTCCTTTTTACTTCTTTTGCTGCAAATGACATTAAATCATAGCGATTCCTAGATTTAATTTTGCAATATCTCTACGTAATTTTGCGGCCGCAGTGATAAATCAAGTATGCGACCAGAAAGCTGTCCACAATAATCATCGAGTCGGCGGCACAACTATCCGAAGAAAGCGTATAGTTTAAAAAAGTCTCTCTTCCTCAGTTGCAGCTTGGTCTGTAGTTCAAATGGCAAAGTTTTGGTTTCAGACAAGCCGACCTAAGTGCACTTTGTCACTTAAATTGGAAAATATTGTTCTCCAAGAAACGGGAAGTAACGGTTTTCAACTAAAAGAATGTCATTGTTATTTTATACAATTTAAAAAGCGCAGAGTGGAGCGGCCATAATTTATTGCCACGATCTTTAGGAGAACAATTTTGTATTTGTTTTGTTGAGTAGCGAAATAGTCCGGGGATCGTTTCTCCGCAGGCCGTGCACTTTGTAAATATTCTCTTTATCGGTATTCTTCAATGCTATTGTAACTATTTGCATAACATACCGATAATAAAATTGGTAATCATTTGGTAAAACTAATACCGATGATGGTTGAATATCGTTCAATACATTTGTCTTTTGCCTGGGACTTTCATATGAGGTATGTACTTAGTCGTCGTAAGTATCAATGGAGGGTGTGTTTTATACCTATTCACGCTTGCACGTTCAAGTTGTGTCGTGAATAGGTACCTATCATCACCTGTCTAACCTTTTCTCAACTATTTTGGGATCGGCTTCCAGTCAGATGCAGCTGAATACCCGTATTTTACATGGAGCGACTGCCTATTTGACCTCCACAACCCAGAACTGCGTAGTACCATATCTCTTGGTAAGACTGTCAGACTTTCAGGCTAGTGACTACCTGTAACGACTGTCAAAGATCTACAGATGACAGCTGGGACCAACGGCTTAACGTGCTTTCCGAGGCACGGAGGAAACTCGGTATGTAAAGGGTAATGGTCACCCACCCACGGACCAACCAAGGCAGGTTGACCCGAGTGGCTGTTATTATTAAGTCGCGAGCGCCTACAGATAGACATTGTATTGACGTCATTGGCTTGATACTATCAGCCACATGAGACCGCGCCGTGCTGCGCCCCCCGCGCTCAATCCGCCGCCTCGATGACGCCCGGTACCTTCCCGCCTCAGACCTCATACCGTTAAAGAGTCCTTAAAATCGTCTACTGCGCAAGTCAAACCACGTGTTGTGTCAAGTCTCATCTTTCGTGGCGCGTATTGTACATACCGAGCCCCTCTGTTTTACCGCTGGTTCCGACTGTTATAAGTTGACATTTAACAGTCGTTACAGGTAGTCGGAAACCCGGAATTTTGACAAATAGTTTTACCACTGGGTATCTTAACATGTTTGCGTAACTGGGCTGAAGTCAGATAGGCAGTAGCTCAGTGTAATCGATTAATTCATCTGGAAGACTACCCCAACATAGGGAATAGGCTTGGCAGATGATGTTGATTGCACATAGGTAAGCGATCAGGCGAACTGGGTAGGCTTAAAGTTCACCACAAAACCATTTGAGAATACATAATACAAAATTCAAAAGTACAATATATTTCTTCAGACAAAATGCGTGATCAGTATTTATCAACGACATTAATGTTTTTTCAACCTGCAAACATCGCAATGAATTTTGCCGATATGTCGCAGTAGAGACGGCGCTCAAAAAAGGATTTATCTTGACGCTTGTGACGGTCCACGCGAAATTAAAGTTTTTTTGGGCGATATTGTATTATTAGTTCCATTTTTATTAAATACCCTTCTTTACGGAAATATTTGTGTTTTATAACATAATGTATTTATATTTGCGGCCGGCTGATGGCAATAGGCTCGCCCCCTATTACATGCTCACTTCTGCTCTACCCCTTGGGTATTAGAGGCATGATTTTCTGTTATGTATTCTATAAGTAATTCTGTGTTGAGTTGAAAGCATTTGTTGCCAAGAACAAGAAAATTATCATAGAATATTAAAGTGTTGCCAGACTCCGTTTTCACACCTCTAAATTTTATTTCTCCTGCTGAAATGTTATAAGGTTTAAATCTTTTCACGTATGGTAAGCAAAAACTAATTTTAGAAGCTTGTCAAGGTCCCTATTTGTATATCTGTCATAGAAATGTTTTGCCTTAACGTTGGAACAGATTTCCATTTTCATTTAGATTTATGTATTCACACAGGGTAGGAGTGCATGACCAAAATCAACGGTTAACTAGAAATCCAAAGCTAAGTTTGGTGAGCTGAATGATAAACTCGCCATGTCCAAACTGAAATAGGTGTAAAGAACCAAAGACATTCAAATACTTAAAGGAACCAACCTCTGGTTTATCTGTCTTATCATATTATTTATTTCCTTATTATTAACCGAACTTCTCCATTTAATTTGTCCATGGATGTATTTCCAAGATACAGGTTCTATAATTAGTTTGGAAGTCAGGTTTCCATTTAGTTTTTTGCAGTCTTTTTTTGTATAGACCCTAAAAGATGAAATTGTTTAACCCTTCGTGTGCCGGAACGTAGATCTACGCGAGACACTACAGGTTTTTAATTGTGTCTATATACTCGGCATACGAAAGGTTAAGGCTATGTTTTACTGAGCCCAATAAACGATTATTTATTTATCTTTCTAATCAATTACTTTCATACCATATTGTTTTTAAAACAGTATGTTATCGATGAATAAAATCTATTAAATAATGTTCGCGTCGCTAACTAAAATAGAGATTTATTGTCAAAACTAGCTAACAAAAGATTTCTCTTTTCAGACTTGGGAAAGCGAGTAATGGAGCTTTGATCAAACAAAGTTTTTTGCTGTAGATAGGATGGTCAAGATTTTTCATTTAATGGAGGTAAAAGCCTCGTAAAATCAGAAATGTAGACATCTGCAAGAGAACCAAGGTTATCGACGTAGCCCGAAGAATTAAGTGGCAGCGGGCAGGACACATTGCTGGCAGAACGGATGGCCGATGGGGCCGAAAAGTTCTGGAGTGGCGACCGCGACCTGGAAGACGTTGCGTTGGAAGGTCTCCCAGGTGGACCGATGACCTGGTGACTGTTGCGGGGATTCGCTGGATGCGAGATGTACGGGACCAGTCAATGTGGCGACACTTGGGGCATTGTCCAGCAGTGGACTTCTTTTGGCTGAAATGATGATGATGACGATGAAAAGCCTCATTCGCTGGTGTAGTGGACGATTCCCAGGTTATTGTAAAAAATCATTAGGTTATTCCATCAGGAATTCCTCAATATCAGCCACGGAGTCTAGAATTGTGCGATGTTGATGGCAATAGGCTCGCCGCCTATTACATGAGACTTAAAACATGACTGCCTCACTCGCAAGCGCGACTGCTGTGCATGAGGTCCTTCGTTTGATTCCCCGGTTTGGCAAAGTGTTATTTATTGGGTTTTTACATTAGAAATTTCTCTAGAGTCTGGGTTTGTGCTCGGTTGATGGCAATAGGCTCGCCCCTTATTACATAGGACTTAGAATTTGGGGGAACTATTAGGTACACCTCTGCCTAACTCTTGGATAGCAAGTGTGATGTAATTGTATATGGAGGTAACATATTCTTCGCGGGCCTGTGGACGGTGAGCTATGGGCTAGCTCGCCGTCCGTCCGTCTTAAGACGACAGGCCGTGTCGACGGCGCGTTCGTATTCCACGCGCTCCTCAAAGAGAGTCAGCAAACGGGAAGGGGTCCGAAAGGACCGATGCCTGCCAGGGTTGCGGGACTGTTCGAAAGAGATACTGCGGCTCTGGAACACAAACGGCAAAGGAAGGAACATGGATGGGTTTTAGTCAGTAAAAGTCTGACACTCTCTCCTGCTCAGCCCAGATTTGATGACTACTCGAAAAAAAAAATGTAAGATATCCTTAAAAATACAGTACAAAGTTACACTTTATTAACTAAACACACGATGACTTTCCGACCTCCTCTTAAAAGCACTCATAAAATCCGAGCTATTGTTTGTTCGTAATTTACAAAACTAACAACCAAACTAAACTTAATAGAGGAGATAATGGTCAAATTCCAATATTGGATTTAGTTAAGCGATGAGACCGCAACTGCAACAATTTAGTGCGCTCTAACTGAACGGGGGCGCACAAGCAAGTCTAGCGTTATTAAAGTTTTATCAACGTTAGCTGCACTTACATGGCGTTACACTATGTACCTTGTAGTAATGTATTTAGTATGTCTGCATGAGTAATCTGTGCTGTTCTCGCGGGGAGCGTTTCCTTTATATTTTTACGTGGGTTGTTAAGTTTGTGTGTAGATGTCTCGCGGTCCTGTTTGTGTATTTTTCTTTAGTTGATCTGAATTGTGCTGTGGTTATAATCTATTTATTAGATTATTACCGGTATATATTGGTTGTATAACTAACTAACTATATCGGTTTTATAACGATCAGTATAATTAAATTAACGACATTCTATTATTCCGTCTAGGGTTCCCTCTGTCATAGATTAAATCCCACGCAAACAAAGACTAAAAATTGTCTCGTTCGTCCTTGTGGTCGCCCTTAAGCACAAAGACGTTTTGGCGCCGTACCATCGGCCCTTTTTATTATAAATTCAAATTCAAACTCGTCATAAAACATGTAGCCTTTTAAAACAAATCAAATAGAATTTCTGAAATCCAATTAGATTATATAGCATTGCAGACAGACCGTATAATGGCTGTTTCATATTACGTGCAAATAAACAAACAGACCTAACATAATATTTTCTCTGAGTCTGTTATATGTTAGTCCAAAAGTAATAAAGAGGCAACACATAATATTTGCACTGAAATATGTAATAAAGTCGCATTTTCGTGCCATACACGTTATGAATACATCTATCATAAACTTTTGTTCACACATAATGTTAACACAGCACGAACGAGGTATCTCGTGTAGATAAACTTTGAAATTCTTGACAAATAAAACAAAAGCAGTCGTCAGCAAAACGAATTCATTTTGTCTTTAAACATTTCTTTAAACGTACGGAACCAATTTGATCAACTCGAAACCATTCCGTTTCGGGAATTGCTGGCAGCAAGAAATGAGAGAGGCATTTTAAAAAAGGTCCGAGCCATTGTCCTCGCTGCGCCACGACGCTTAACCCGCCAGGCTGCGAGCACAAAGCCACTACAAAAGGTAAATGGGCTTTCTGCTTCTGAAACTACGTTCACATTATGCTTTACAGCAGACTCCGTACGCCCGCGCCGTGAGCATTGTTGCTGCGTCTTATTACAGTATGCATAATAACATAACATTCATATCTGACACCGCTAGCGGTACTCGGTTTATTAAAACCAAGCTACGTTTATGCTGGGCTCTTTTGAATGTGTAATCGAGCCGCTTACTCGTTTGGTGGACGTTATTCATTTTGTTAAATTAAATGTAGGCGTTATTAACTTTTAGTTTTGGTTTAAAAGGTCGGTTGTTTTTTTTAATCTTTTTCTACTTATTATGTTTTGTTTGCTGAAATATATTATTTAATGTTTTGTACTTTTACATGCAGACTATTTTGTGTATTTGCATAAACGCGCGGCAGAATAAAACTGACGTAGTTGAAGCGCTGGCTTTTGTTTTTTGTTATGCTACTTTTATAATTGTTGTTTTTCTTCATGTATGTACTTTTAATCTCTCTTTACTTTGTATTTTGTTTGTATGCATGTATTTATTATTATTTTAATTCTTGGAAATTTTTTGTACTGTTGCACCTACTGTTTTGTCTCCGCATCACCCTAAGGTAGACTGCTAGGAAATGTCCCCAAGGTATTAAGTCCACCTTTATACATTAGGTACATAAGGTTTTAATAAATAAAAAATAAAATAAATTATTTCAGAGATACTTTGAGAGACTTTGTAAACCTAAAATCTCCGCTAAAACGTATTCTTCAAATCTTCGTCTTCGTCCAAAATCACATTTAGGTGTCATCATATCAATACATCGAAATGTTTTATAGCGGTCCAAATCTCGAATTGTGAATAAAAAATCTTAGCTTATCAGATACTTAACTCAATATTCTGATACCTCACTATGACAAAGTCATACGCGCGTTTCTGTCGATAAATTTACAACATGTTGTTCAGCGAAAATGTATGAATAATGAGAAACGTTTGAAACCATCATTGCACGTCACAAGTTTACAACAGCACTATGTTCAACCATTAGAGCGATCAATTTGTTGAATATATTTTTGGAAAATTCAAGCTTTTAGTCGAGTTATTGAAATTACAAATGAACAGAAACTACGCTAATGGTATCCCAACTCGCATTTTGTAAATCAGTTTATATCAATCAACGAATTTATTTGACGCGTTTGTTAACAAAATACAATTGTAGTTGTAGATGTATTTGTTTAATTAATAATTCCATACAATTTGCAAAAGGCTAATTATTTGCTAACCTAATTGCACTGAGACTTGATATTTATTTAGATCATGGAGCATTTAAGACGTCACAATAAATGTTTATTCATAATATCCGTGACAGTTATGTGTACTTTTTGCAGCGATGCAAACGCGTAACCAAGATACTGAAAATGCTTTCGCACTTTTGCCGCGATGTTGTCACGATGCAACCGCGCTGCACCCTCTGTCTGTCCTCTCTTCGTTTCCCAGATGTCGCCAGAAACAGTCTCGCAGTAGCATTACTCGTAATACAGTAGCGATGCTGACTTTCGTTTTCATCGCTTCAGTCGCGCGTGGCAAATGCGACTTACGTGCGATAACAGCTATGCAGAAGCGAGTCTAACAAACGCGCGGCAGCAACGCAACAAAAAGTTACCGTGGGTTAAGGGCCTAGCTATATGTATAAAAGAAAACGAGCCGATCCGTAGTGCCTAATCTTGATATCTTCTGCCATTACATGGACGAGAACCAGCATCCCCTCTTTCCTCTATAAGGGGATGGGGTATGGTGGATGGTAAATGGGGGATGGTAAATGTTGGTCAACACGGTGTCAGTGAGAGGAATAAGTAACACGATACGTCTTCGCGCCGCGTGTTGCTGAGACTGATGGATGGCGCACGCCCAACGAATTCATCAGCTGAACTAATAGAATTAGTTTATTTAATTGCTTACATAGACTGATAGATAAATTGCTTTTTGTTTGCCTTGGTTTTCGTGTTGATTGCTTGTGTTCAATGGTTCATTCGGCGAGATTTATTTTTGCAGTTTTCGCAAATATTTTTGGTTATTTCTATAATGAATGTTATGTCAAAAATTTCAAAAGGATTTTTAGTACTTCTGTAGTACGTGACATTTAAACTATTTTAAATGTAAGGGTGTCAAAGTTCATCAACACACTGCGCAACTTTGTAGTATGGGTTATGTATAAAAGGAAATTCCAAAGTTATTTAGTCAGATATATTCCCGCTACTCCCTGAGTACACACGTACCTCCCTTGAGCCCTCAGTAAAGAGAAGATGAGCTCTAATCTCTAAGTATACGCTCCCCAAGAGAACAGTGAAAACATCAAAACTTATTTAGTACTAAGTTTTCACTAAGTTCAACACATTTGGAGGCCTTTACAACGGAGGATTTAAACTATGTGTATGAATGACAGTCACGACCAAAACGTATGGGGGCCTTTGTTTGAGAGGCGAAGTTGCCCATTACGCCTGTAATTTAGTGAAAGGTAGGCAGGTAGGTATTTTGGTTCGTTCAGGCTACGCCTTGATGGTATTATGTATGCATGGAACCATGACTGAACTGATTGCTTTCCGCTATATTGAACAGTAGTGCTATTGTGTAACGTTTTCGCCATAACGCACTGAAGTGACTCAATACGGCTCAAAAGCATAATAGAATCTTCTTTCAATAGTTAATTTCTTAATTTAATAAGTATTAAGTTAATTTTCATTAGGTTTTTGTGATTTGACAATTAGAACAGATGTATGGTATCATAATTTCACTTTTGAAATATATTCGCATAATTTAAATCCAATAAAGTAGTAATTAATAGGACATGTAATTCAGAATATGCAGCAAAGCCAATGAGTTTCCTTAAAACGTTTACAATACATTAATGAGTTTAGAAACTGTACTTAGACTGTGTACTTAGACTGTTTGATGAGACTGTTAACAGTAGTAGTATCCGTAGGATCGCGGAAAATTTACGCTCCACATAGACGAAGCCGGCGGCGAAAGCTAGTGAATTATTTAAACGCAAGTCGGGAGGTAAATGTTTCAGAATTGTCTGTTTAAATATCTACTCTTTGTTTCTAATGGTGTGTGGTAACGTAATTTATTGTCTTATTAGCGAACTGCCCATGCTTCGGACTGTTTTTACGACTTGATTAAACATCGAGATTTTTTTAATTATAATTATTTATTTATTTAAACTTCATGTACAATAGTGGCATATAGGCAGACTTAATGCCATAAAGCATTCTCTACCTTTGGGTTAAATAAGATACATTGTGGTAGGTTACAAAATAAATATCTAAAAACTTTTTGCTTCCGAAAATGTATATAAGTACATAATATTGATACTAATACACATACAAATAAAATAAACTAATAAATATTTTAACAAATACCAAAATAAAAAACGAAAAACCTAATATTAATTACCATGGCCATGACTCGACTTCTAATTGAGTGTTATTTATTCTGACTTTGGTTACGAACTTTTCTTTTAAAAGTGAATTGATAGTGTTAATGTCATTTTAATATTTATACACCATCGTTCAAAACCGAATTTTACTTAGAAGAAATCTGTTGCGGAATAAACTCTTCTTTATAACTCAGTTACAAGGTTTTGTAAACGGATACGCTAAACAATGTGCGTGCTTAAATTGGTCCAAGGATGCGTAATTAACCTTTTTTTTTTAACAAATAAACTTTGCACTTCACTAAGAATTTCTCCTGTATCGTGGGTGTGTTTGCAAACATTTAAAGTCAAATACAGGAACAGCCAGACCCGGAAAAACTATCTGAAGGCTATACAAATATTTGTTCCGGGCGGAAATCGAACCCGCGACACGTAGCGCAGCAGCCAATCGCTCAGCCAATGCGCCGAACGTCTACTTGTGTGTATGTATTACATACTTAGTTTTCTTCGTGCCTACAACAACTGTCAAAGATTGTCAAATTTTGTCGATCTTTGACAGTTGTTATGTGGTGTCGGGAAGTCTTACAACCAGTCTACCTGGGGGTATCGTACTATACAGTAACGTGGTGGTGGAGGCCGATACTGTAACAGAATTTTAGTCGATAATTAATTTTATAAATTCCTTCAAATAAAAATAATCGGTTCGTGAATCGTTATCCAACTAACCCTTAGTTCACCCAAAGTAAACAGAACATATGACCCCGATATAAAATCTTGTGTTAAACATTGTTTGTAACCGAAGTGTATTCCAAAGATATTTTCTTTATTTTTGTAGATCAAACAAAATACGATTGTAATGCGATAGTAATGTATTCAGCATTCCGATCACGTCTATATCATATGCAAAGTTCTGCGTACATATTTTCATACGTTTTCTGTAGGATTTTAATAAAATCTATGGGTACGTTGGGCACACAGTGTGATCTTGCTTTTAGTTTGGTAAATATTGCTGGTTTGTTGTGAAAAGCTTGCTTTTATGAGCGACGTCTCGGTGAGACTACTTTGATGGTTCACGGATTCTGAGAGGATCAAAGGGGTCGTTTCTATGATTGAGATACACTTGAAGAAAGGATTTTAATCAGTATCTTGAATTAAGTTCGAACCTTACTTTTCGATTTGAAAAGGAGATCCAAGCATTCTTGTAGTTTTTGAATTCGTGTATTCTCATTATTTATAAACTTTAAGATAAATTTTTCGATTTAAGCACTAGGTGCAAGACTCACAGAAACGTACAAAAGAAAATGAGATGGCGTATAAATGGTATCTAAAACTTTTGATTCCAATAAACTCAAAATGTATTTCTACAGTTCGCCGTATGTCATTACTTCCCAGAATTTTATCCTTAAATTTAGCGCGACTATCGAATGGTTCTTTTCCAAAACCAATGGTTTCAATTCCTGGCTAGGAAAATTGATTTTTCATAATTGTAAAAAATCTAATGATGTATTCTTAGTTTTCATCAAAATCGGGCTCGAGACTGTTGAGAATTTTTCGCTATAATTTCGGGTTTGGCCATCCACGCCGACTTGAAAATTTCTTCCTGCACATATACAGACATACACACACATATACACATATGGTGCTTCATCACTACATAGTATAAAACAAAGTCGCTTTCTCTGTCCCTATGTCCCTTTGTATGCTTAAATCTTTGAAACTACGCAACGGATTTTGATGCGGTTTTTTTTAATAGATAGAGTGATTCAAGAGGAAGGTTTATATGTACCCATTGAACCCGTGCGAAGCCGGGACGGGTCGCTAGTACTTAATAAAGTAAGTAAGTACCAGTTCATAGATTCCATATAAACAAATTAAGTGATTTTATACTTTAGCCGAAATTCAAATTAGTATTCAGCGAGCTTAATACGCAAATTCCAAATATCCAGCGCGAACAAAACTGTCACGCGCCAATCTAATATGTTATAAATAGGTCAGCCATTAAATCGTTTATTAACTGTAATAATGCTCACTGGCGCACAGTTAATTTGTTTGGAACGCGGAAAATTACGGCCACCCCTACCTGTGGCTTATTAGTCGTCATTCATTCTATAAAAAAAGTCGTAATAATATCAGTGGCGCCGGAAATTGAGTTTCGTGGAACGGATTTCAATGTGCCCTCGCAAATTGCATGTTTATCGCTCTTTTAGTTGACTGTCGACACGGAAGGTATCTTACTATGTGGCTCTTACACTATAAAGCTACAAAGCTTCAGATTACTAAATTTCCACCGGTTTTGAACTTTTGTCATAATAAACAATGCGCAGCGGGCGGCAAACCAAAGCAAATTAGGTACATTTTAGTATTAGTGCTCCCGAATATTTCACGTATAAATTATGAACACAGCTCCCGAAGTTTAGTGCGGCAAAGGACGGCTACTCCATAAGGTATAAAAGTTAGTGTTGCGCTTGCACTTTAACCTTTGCGGAGTACGTGTCACCCGAATCTGAACCCGCACACCGCCATACATATTGCATTATAAATACGTAAACAGGAAATATTGGGGAGCACAAACGTAATGTAAACAAAATAAAGCATCTCATCCGATATAACTTACGTAGAATGCGGGGACGTGTATATTTTTACTGCTTATCGATAAAGTGTCTATAATGGGAACCGGCTGGGATTGTGGGCTGAGCTCTAAACAAATGACAATCGGGCGCGGCGACTCGGCACCGTCATCCAATCCGATCGGAGGCAATTTCCTCAGACAAGGATTTTCTATCCCTTGAGCAAATATGCACTCATGAGTCTGCGAACTACGATGAAAGTCGTACAGAAAATTGAATTGTACCTACGGAAAGGGTCTTGTTTATTTTGATATAGCGTCGAATGGCGTAGGTAGGTATGTCTGTATTACCGTTTGCCGGCCACTTTATGTGTTTAAACGTTTCTGTTTATGTTTTCCGATAAAATAGTGAAGTGCCTCCATTACAGGAAAACGGCTCGTGTAACATGTCAGAATGGTGACATCGTAGATTGTTGATGAGATAAGCGATGTTCCGGTCATTGCGGAACCGATATTTGTCCCGATCTATGTTTATGCTGACCGATACGTAAAGCTAATTTATTGAGGTCTGCATTAAGTATTTGAAATCATTCAATACGATTAAAAATATTATGGGTACCGGTGTTTCGGTGAACTTTTCTGCGATATTTTCGAAGCTCCGATAAAAAATAACCGATGATCTAATATTGTAACTCCGGTCAAATTGACCGACGCAAAGATAGGCAGCCGGATCCGATACCATAATTCACTAGGGCGCGTCGACGTTTAAAAAGTAAACGTTGACATCGACGCGTCAATTGATATGCCACTTTATTTACAGTCCAAAATAAAAAGTTTGTAGAGTAAAACAAAAATAGATGTTATATTCGTGCAAGTTTGAAAGTTTATCTAGCGTTTCAGGATATGTACCTCACTGACAGTTTTTTAAACGCAAAAAAAGATCTACTTATTTATTTAATTTGATCGGTACTTAAGTACCTAAGTGATTTACATAAATGTACTGGAACTACGACCAATCGCCTCACATATTTGCTCTGTTTATCTTTTCTACATCGGTAAATCCCTAAAAGGGACACCGCACCGCTCTCCGCTTTCCTCATCCGCCTAATTTTGTCAGGTAAAGTCCTGCAAGGGATTCTATTGTACTCAGCTAAATCATAAACTATTTTATTCATGTGTATATATACCCATTTTTATAAGCTAGATCTAAATCGCCACATGTGTTGGGGACATCGTCAGACTATATTTTGCCACTAAGCCGAGATTCGCTAACGACATGAAAAAGTTTGGATGGATTTTTCATAGCCCTAGTAAAAAATACAACAGCGTATGGCCATCCAATAATGGAAGTTTGGACTGTCGTTTTCGCGTTTGATTTGGAAAATTGAAATCTTATTTTTAAGCCTAGCAAAACATTAAATAGGTACCCTGGTTCTGCTAGGTAAACTGGTACGGGGAAAACAATAATCAGTACTGAGCTCCATTAGTACATTCGAGGAACTAGTCAATTTATTTTTGAGGTATATAAAAACACTGTTATAGCCGCTATTCAGCAGAACATTAGAAACAAATTACTATAACTAACAAAGTTCCAGCGGCATAAATAACTTGGCAGTACATTTTAGAACGCTTCTACCTCCACATTATAATTTAATTGCTACACATTAAACATTCGCGCTGTTCAATCTCCCGTGTATTATTATTTTTCATTGTGGTCCATTATTGCGGACGCGAGTTGGAAACAGAACAAAATAAAAAAAATCAATTTATTTCCCTTGTGAGCGAACATGTCCCGGGCTAATCCAGTTTGTTCGACCGAGCAAGGGTTGAATTGTCAATGAGGAACGCAGTCCAAATGTAAAAGTGTGCCACTCGGGGAAAAAGTATCGAATATTGGCTCTTCGCGATGAAAACCCGTCCCTGAATGAGATCAGTATCTATTTGTAATTCTCCTTACTCGTAGAAACGACCCGACAACTTACAGTCTTAGATAGTTGCCTAAGTAACTTGTAACGGGCAGTATGTCTGACATTGTAGCGATATTTAGTTTTGTTTTTGCATGTTTTATTATGTTATTACGCTGCATAAATGGGCCTATGTTTACGTAGCATGGCTCGGCTTTGTCATTATTTTGTTAAGGGGGTGGTCTTCCAAAACAGATGTCTTCGAGTGCAGTTTTATATTATGTTTTTTTTTTTGGCTTAAGTTTAGGTATAATTAATCTAAGCTATGTTTAATGCAAATTATAATTTTATTAATGTATTTTATAAAGTTTAAATAACTCGCTTATGTTGAGTATGTAATTAGGCGTTATAGAAAAATCTCTGCTCTTGTAGTCGCACAATTGTATGATACCTTAAGGGTATTTGCATCCAGGGTTGCGGGACTGTTCGAAAGAGAACCCGATACCGCGAGAGAGATACCGCGGCCCTCGAACACAAAGGGCAAAGGAAGGAACATGGATGGGTTTTAGTCAGTAAAAGTCGGACACTCCCTCCTGCTCAGCCCAGAGCGGGAGGGGTTATTTGAAGATTTCCAATCGGTAAAAAAAAAAGGGTTTTTGATCGCTGAACGCCACTGAGGTAATGGTTGTATTAATATACAACCACTACCTCAGCGGCGTTCTTATCATCCTCATCATTCTCTTACTTTTATCCCGATTTATTAGGACTCGGCACAGCATGTCTTCTTCTTCCATACTTCTTTTTTGCAGAGTATTTTCCAGATTTGTACAGCTTGACTCTTTAGTCGATTAGGCCTTCCTAATCGATGATGGAAAAAAGTGTATGTTTAATATTTTTCTGCACGTTTTGGAAAAAAATTAAAAGGACTTAAAACTTTGTTAATCGCTCTGCTGACTCTTCAAATTTATTTTACAAATACACAGAATGAAGTAGCCACTAAAAAAGCAAGCGACATATTTTTTTGAAAACTGAAAAGTATCCTCCCAGCATGTAGCGGTTGGTAAAATATAAAATGTTTTTTTTTTCGCGTTCTTGTTCGAGCAAAGGCATTAACTTTTTATATTCGAGTATATAACATTAATTTGTTTCGCAAACATTCTCTGGAAAATCCTTTATAATTATTTTGTTGCGTTTTTTTTTTAATTACGACTTTGAAAGCAATTAAAAGAAGTTGGAATAGCTTACAATTTACTGAGTAACATAAATAGTTATTAATTAATTACATTTTATTTTAAATGAACTTTTTCTAAGAAAAGAAGTAAATGTATCTCAATGAAACGTGTAATGAGATACATTTTCTTCTTTTCATACAAGTTCAGATTTTTTTAAAGAAAGACTACTGCAATGTTCTGGTTATACCAATGTAAAATAGGCAAGCGGTTTTTTATAGTTTTGCAACGTGGTACTTCAGGGTGATCCCTAATTTTTATTTAGTAAGCGTCAACCTAAGATAATTTTTGCTCAATGCAATTTAGCCCGAAGGTAGAACTTTGCTAAAATGTATTTCATGTCAGAGATGAGACAATGGAGTAATTACCTCGACAAGCACATTTAATATTATATTAATGCCCTATTAAACGCAACATGTTCATAAATTTTACACGATTTAAGGTTTTTGGTTTTAGTTAAAAAAAATAAAAAATAAAAATATATTCAACTTTCAGGAATTATTCATGTTCTGGGGTTATTTTAATGTTACATAATTATGTGTATAACTAACTCTTCTTTTAATTTGTAACACCACAAACAGAAGAAGGTACTTAATTAAATTATAATAAACAGAAGAAGTAGAAAGTTTACAAAAAACACCGGCCAAGTCTGAGTCGGAATCGCACATACAGGGTTCCGTACCATCACAGTAGGTGAGCCCCCTTTAATTTTTAATTTATTTTTATTATTTGTTGTCATAGCTTTCTTAAAGGTTTTCCTGAAATCTATAGTATCCTGTAATCAAAGAACTATTTTTACCAATTTTTTTTGCCCTTTACTTTCGGAGTTAAGAGGCAGGGGGAATGGTAAATTTTCACCTATTTTTTTAAAATAACTTCATAACCGTTTATAAAAAAAAAAATTTAAATGTTCACAATGAATCATTTCATTTGTTATGTAACTCAATAAAGTCTGAAAAACTATTTTTTTTTTCATTTTCTAATTTACTCCACAAAAGTGGCCCCCATGTTTAAAATTCATTCGTTTACGTTACTTGTCCGTCTTTGTGTCACCGATTTACATACGTGCACAAAATTTCAACTCAATCGGTCCTGTAGTTTCGGGGTAAATTGGCTGTGATAGACGGACAGACAGACACGCGAGTAGTCCTCTAAGGTTACTTTTTTCCTTTTGAGGTAACCTTAACAAGATTAACAAAATAATTATTTGAAAATTCATAAATGGTTCGGTTTTATAAGAAGTTCAACATGACCAAATACCATCTAAAATAATGTACTAAAAGAAAATCTGTCAGAAGTAATTCTTTTATTTGCGTAGGTATGATAAGTAAATATTGTGCAGATTAAACTGTCTCCATTTAAAAATAAAATTAAACTTAAAACAAAAAGCCAATTTCAATAATAGGGACAAAGAAACATATCGAATGCGTAAATGGCTTGTTGGGGATGAAAATCTGTCTCGAGTGTTTGTACAAATTGTTGCCATTTTTCATATTGACTTACTCTGCTTACCTCTGATCGAAAAAATATTCGTGCGCTTTATATACATAAATCTGAAACGTCGACGTTGACGGAGTTACGTCGTTCAGTATAATAAATACCAGGCGGGCTCATGTTAACCCGCTTTTAAAACAAGCACATCTACAAAGCATTTTATATGAATTTTATTTTTTAACTTCAAAACTCATCACAAACGAGTAGGATGCTCCGACTGCTGGCTTTAGAGCAGAAAAACTTATGAATAAAAAATGAATTCCTTGGTTTTTAAATTAGCATTACAAAGAGAGGGTAATTCTCGTACCTTTGCGCCTGCAAAAGAAATGTATAAACGAGGTCTTTGTCGTTTTATTTTAAGTGAAAAATCAGCGTTTTACGTAGAACCACTTTAAGGCGTTGGAAGGCCAGAGTTGAGTCAACATCAACAAAAAGGTGTGTGATTTATTCTGTTATTGACGTAACAAAACTTTTAGTGTATTGATTAGCGATTAGGTATGCAATGTTTTCCTCATGGGTAAATAACGACAGCCGATCGGATCAATCTTCACTTTTAACCTCAGGTCCGAAAGACCCAAAGCGACTGCGGGAAGTACAGTCACGAGTACCAATATGTTTACAAATTCCTAAATTTGTAAGCTATTTCCGCGAGAAATAACGATTGTAACTTGGAGATTAGTACAATTAAATAAAATTGACCTTTGGCTGAAAAAATGGAGAATACAACCTAGTATAACTAAGTCAGTTCAAGTGACTTTCACTCTTCGAAAGGGTGATTGTGCCCCAGTGTACATGGAAAACAAACCACTGCCAAACAGTAACACAATAAAATACCTAGGGCTACATCTAGACAGAAGACTTACCTGGGCCAACCATATTAAGGCCAAGAAAAAGGCAGCTACCATTGAAATGAAAAGTCTTTCCTGGCTCTTAGGAAGACAATCAAAATTATCCATTAGCAACAAAACACTTGTTTACAAAGCTATAGTTAAACCTATCTGGACTTACGGAATAGAACTCTGGGGATCGGCTAGCCACTCCAACATCGAAATTTTGCAAAGGTTCCAAAATTTAGCCCTAAGAACAATCTCAATTGCACCTTGGTTTGTCAGAAACACAGAAATACACAACCACTTAAAGATACCAACAGTGAAAGAAGAAATATGCGATAAAAGCAAAACCTACAAACAGAGACTGAGCAAACACAGCAATGTCTTAGCCAAGAACCTCCTAGACAGACAAGGGGATATAATCCGCCTAAAGAGATGGCAAATCCTAAACTTGGACCAGCGACAGTGAAATTTAAGTTGTCTTAGTACTGAACCACATAATGTGAATGTTTAATGGAACATCACAAAATTATCTCAAACAAAGACCCTATCTGATTATGGCTAGACAGCCGATCGCAGATAAAAGGAGAAGGCAAAAAAAAAAACTTGGAGATACGATCTTTTTCATAAAAAAGTATCAGTCCATAATGCTATGTTCGTAACAACATGAAATTTTAATTAAGAATTAGGAGAAAAACACTTTTAATAGTTATTTATCCAACATGTGACGAAAGTTCGTTTTTCCTATGAGTTTTGATTTTGAGTCCTGAGCGAACGAAGGATTGAAAAATAGAATCACGAGCGCAGCGAGTGATTATAAATTTCAATCCTGAGTAAGCAAAAGACTCAACAAAACGAATAGCAAATGAACTTGCTCACATGTTGCATACAAAACTTTTCACCACTCCCAGTAAGAAAGTATTCAGTCATCATAGGTAAATACATGTTTCAGCTATATTTAAAATAACAAAAAAACTGAGATATGTCTCATTCGTGTCGGGTCTGGATAAAAATTAATGAATGAAATTTAAATTATAAAATTTATAAAATTATTGTCAAATTACTTCAGAAACATTTAAAAAGTTTGATCAAATATTGAAAAAATTACATCGTCAAAAAAGAACGGTCATTTGTGACCCAGACCCGACACGAATGAAACATATCTCAGTTTTTTTGTTATTTTAAATATAGCTAAAAAATGTATTTACCTATGATGACTGAATACTTTCTTGCTGGGAGTGGTGAAAAATTTTGTATGCAACATGTGAGCAAGTTCATTTGCTATTCGTTTTGTTGAGTCTTTCGCTTACTCAGGATTGAAATTTATAATCACTCGCTGCGCTCGTGATTCTATTTTTCAATCCTTCGTTCGCTCAAGACTCAAAATCAAAACTCATAGGAAAAACGAACTTTCCTCACATGTTGGATAAATAACTATTACAACATATTGGTGTTCTTGACTGTACAATTTAAGTTTTGATTTAGTTGCGAGTGAGCAAAATATGCGTCTTAAATGGCTATATTTTGTTGTTGCCCGGACTAAGAAGCTCTCCAAGACCGTAGACTTACGGATACGGATTTGATATTAATTTCAACTTTATACCTCCACGCGTTCCTGAGAAAAAAATATCCTAAAGGGTTCCATTTTTCCTCTTGAGATACGGAACCCTAAAAAGCAACATACCCACTAGCTACCATAAATTGGTATATTGAAGTTACGTGTAGTTGGGGAGCTCTCAAAAACTCTCTATATAAATCGAATTGTTCCGCGCATTTTAACCCAAGTTTCTGAAAGCCGCGCGATTGATCCCGCTAAATGCCACGTGCCTCTACATCTAAAAAGGAAAAACTTTTCTTTTCTCGTCTTTTTAAAAAACATTCCGAGGTATTCTTTTGTTTTGAAATTTTATTCCATCTTTTTTTTTGCTTTGAAAAAAGAATAAAACAAAAACAACGAGATTGTTTTCTGTTTTCTAAACGTTTCTCTTTCTTCTATTTTTAAATTGCGTGTTTGCTGACGACAATTAGGTTCCTTACAACCCCTTAGTTAGTTGTGTTATTGTTATGCTCAAATTAACATGATGGTTATTAAATTTGCTGTATGGTAAGTCAACCACTCCGTCATACCCTTATGTCGTCACATGTAAAATAGCTATGTCCATTATTTTGTTGAAATTTTGAACATTGTCCAATGTATGTAAAATCTATGTATAGAGAATGTATGTACAGTGTCAAAAAGATGTAAACACCGACAAAAAATCAATGAATGAATAGAACAAGAAGAAGAAAATGTTGTTTGGTTTTACACCCAAACAAAGAAATGTGTGTCACCGATTAGCAAATAAATGTAACCATTTCTAAAATTAAAAATTACAAAGTTCCTCGTGATTAAGGTCACGCGAGACCGCGCCGCGCCGCTTCTTAGGCTTACGCCCCTTCGCGTGTTGCAAAACGGTTAAACTGTATAATTTTTGCGTTCCAGCCACACTGGTTTGTGTTCCGACCCGTATTGTGTAATAATTACACCCCACGCATTTGTAATTTTTTTGGACATTTTGTAAATTAATTTTTCTTTCGTTTACCACTGTATTATTTACGGGTTTTGCCGGGTTTATCAGTGTTTTAATGTGAAAATGTCAAATTAAATGTTTAATTAAATTATGTAGGTAATTTAATTAAACATTTCACTTGAAATTTCAGTTTTAGCGTCGTTAGGTTTTTAAATTAATTGCCGATGCGTGTATTTTATTTTAAACTTAACATAATATTTAAGCCGTTTTTTTTTACGCCATTTTTTTGGTTTATTCAAAAGTTAGTTACTTCAGGTTATTTTAATTTATAAATTTTAAAATGTATATATGAATAAATTTAAAACACTGCATACACTTTACTACATCCGTTTACCAATTTCAATGTTTTAGTTTAAACCATCGTTAGAGTACCTATACAATCGAATCCTCAAAAAATTAACTACACTAGGTGCAATGGTTGCCTACTGTTTTTTTAACAATCGTTATAATTATTTCAAATCATACCTCACCAAAACACCTATTTTCCAAAACGATTTTTTCTAAAAACAATTCCAACACAAGCGCCCTATTCAGTATATTATTGCTAGACGTCAAAGTGTCACTTTATTCCCTCTGGGAGAGAAAGCTCCGCGCATCAAGTTCTCATTGTAGTGCCCGAGTTATTTTCCCACGAAAGGCTCAATTTTGTATGAAGCGATAACATTTTCATGGTAATACTTTGAAGATACCTCCTTTCATATTACATCACGGCTATCCACTTACACGCTTTGACGGCATAACAAAATATGAGATTCTATGCATAACTAGTAGATTCATAAAAAGTAATGTTGCTTAGATTGTGGGTTATTGAAGCTGTATAGAAATACAATTAATCCAGCTTTAGAGTGTTCACACAATAAAAGTTCATTATAGCACTAGTTTAGAAGTTCTTATTGAACGGATAGTTCGTTGATGTTGTTATAAATAAAACCGGCCGGTTCGAGTAGGACTCGCGTATGAAGGGTTCCGTACCATCGTAGTAGGTTTTTGTAAATTTTTACTGTCTACCTATTACGGATCATGAGATACAGCCCGCTGACAGACAGACGGACAGACGAACGGAGAGCAGAGGCTTAGAATAGCGTCCCTTTGTTTACCCAGCGGGTACGGAAGTCTAAAAAGTACATTGGTGCTGCCAGCGTTAGAGAGATTAGGTTATGGACCCGATAAGCAGTATCAAATGAGATAAACAGATTACCTACCTATTCATCGAAAATAAATAATACCTACTCCAAAAATTACTATATTATTACTTAGAGTAAAGTAAGTTAAGTCCTATTGTATATGAAGTTAAAATAAATAAAGGTAAGAAATAATATCGCCGCTTTGAAGTGTAACAAGTTTTATGTGCAACGTTGCAATCCTAAAGACTAACGTGGTATTGCCGTACGTGTTTCACGCAGTGCTGACTTACCCTTATCCGAACAAGGAAAAGGTTTAATATGACGTTAAAACATAAAACTGTTACGTCACGCGAAATAATGCTACGTCATACTTTTGACCTTACGTCACCACTTGACGAGCTAACAATTCGTATCAAAAACACGTTCAAAAGTGGGGGCTCAGAAAGCTGTGACATCGGAATTTCTCATTACAGCTACAAGCAAGATTCCCATACATCACGATGGGAAAATATCGCTTTTAACATCCCCCCGTCATCCATTAATGGGCGAGTGTACTTATGTTTATACGATGTCCAATAAAAAGCGCACATGCGTCACGGAAGAGTTACGCGTGCCGTCAGACAAGTGAAATAACATTCCGAGTTCCGACCCCTATTTATGTGGAGTACTGAGCATTGGGCAAAGATACTAATGTAGAGAGGCGCACGTAGACCAGCAAAATTGCTTGGTTTCAATTACCAAGCACTTGATTAAAAAATAATAAAAGTTAATGAGCTCCAATCGACCGACGTAAGTAATTTTCAGCAAGCACCCGGAGGATTGCAAACCTTTGCTTTAATTAAGACGGGAAAACATGACCTTCTTAGTCGAGCTCTGTAATAGTAGCAGAGCGATAGAAGGTCCAGAAGTAACGTCTACTTACCGATGAAATAGGTACATTTATTTTGCTTTGTTGCGTTATTAAGATTTAAGATTATGGAATTACTACAATTTTGTGAAGCTTTTTGATACTTATATTCCGGTTGTTTTCATCTATTATAATAAATAGGCCGTAGACTTACAAGAAGCATAAAACAGGAAGCACATAATGAAACGCCAAAACGAACAGTTATAAAGACAACATGTAGATAGCCATGTCTATGCCAGGAAATCGGTTACTTTTTGCCCGGTGCCTACCACATACCAATTATGACTCATTAGGCCTAAGTAGTTCAAAAAAGTTAAATACAAGGTCAAATGTTTTTTTGGGGCAATGACCGCTTCTGTTAAGAGCGTTAGCGTCGTACGGCATTTCATATAAACTTTCAAGTAATTTTTTTTCGAAATGACAGAACCGATTTTATTGAAACTTTATACGCATAAGCAGGATACATATGTCTAAAAATTAGAGATAGAACTTTTCGAAATGTCTTTAAAAAAAAAAAGATAATTGGATATTTCTGTTTCTTAGGAAAATCTAAAATCCTATTTTTTTTTTTAAAGACATTTAAAAAAAAGATTTCATTAAAATCAGTGCATTCATTTCGAAAACAAAATTGTTGAAAGTTCGTATAAAATGCCGTACGACGTTAACGATCTTAAGTTACTTAGAGTAACTTAAGATCGTCCATTACGTATGCCAAGTTTAAACAAAACTTAATATTTTTTTACTGATATTTATTTACTTTTACCTATGTTCATTTAGTATTTGGTTAGATAAGACATTTTAAGTTAAAGTTAGTATTTATGGTAGTGGCATCTAAATGTAGTCTGTTCATGTAGTCCAATATACCAAACAGAAAGTTTCAAGTTTTGGAAAATAAAAAATGAACCAAGACTGAGTAACAAAACAAAAGAACTAATATTTCACTGTGTCTTAGGGGAGCTATCCAATCTTAACCCATCTAGTAGGGATAAAAACTTAGGTCTTTCTGCGACACAAGCTTTCTTCTGAGTTTCATTTCGTCTGTTATTTTGTCTGAAAGTGATTGGATTACATTCAAAGACAACAATTCGACTGAAACGTGAAATCGGCGAAAAAAATCATTTTATTTCTGAAGAAAAATCGTAAAAGTACAATCAATCATTAAATCAAAAGAATCTTCAGCTTGATAGGTATTTGAAAACGTTACTTACAGCACTTTTTATGATTCCGTGGCAAAAACGAAAAACTGATAATTTCGTTCTGTAAGTCTGTCCGTCCGTTCAAATGCCATTTTCCACGGAGTCATATCCAAGAAAAGGCGGAAAGTTTGAAACTCAAAATGGAAAAAAGGAAATGGAAGGGCAAAATCTTCGGCCAGTTACTGGTGATCCCAATATTCCTGGCCAAGGTAGGCCTAGGTACTAGGCCTAGGTGGGTGGTTAAGGGTGGGACGGGGGCTTTGACGAACCACCGGGAACTGGGGGCCATTATTTAGCCACTTCCATGTTTGGGTGGTTTCATGCGTGGTGACCGCAGTGCCAATCCCTTCGCACCACTGACGCTGCAGCCCGTCATTGCTCTCGTCTCTCGTCAATGCTATCTTGGATGGTCGCCATCGATCCGCGCCAGCGCCGCCTGACAGCACCTCTTACAACACTGGCCGCATGTAGGAACCGCGCGCAGGTGAGGTTGGGGAAGCCCAGCTGTTGTGCTTTAAATCATTCATCAATCATCATCATCATAATTCTGCTGCTTTTATCCCAATTTCTTTGGGGTCAGCACAGCATGTCGTTTTCCTGCATACTTCTCTTTTATTCGTTGTCAACTGTCACCTCCTTTCTAGCCATCATTATGTTTCGGTTACATAATATTAGCCTAACTAATATTATAAATGAGACAGTATGTTTGTTTGTCACGCCTTAACAGCTATACAAATTTCGATGTTTGACATACGGATAGACTATTAGCTGGGTTGGGACAAGTGTACTTTTATCTCGGTAGAACGTGCCTTCCAGCCTCTACGAGAGCGAAGCCGCGGTCAGACTCTGGTCTTCTATATTTTTACAAGGTTTTTTTATTACAAGAATCTCTATGAAAATACCAGAAATCTAGTCCTGCACTCAGAGAACATAAGACACCAAAAAAAAAGTCAATGAAAAAGGTAAATTACATACCCTATCAAACGCGTGTAACGAAACCATAGCGTGATTCGGAAATAGGTACAACGCCATCTATCGCGTAAAAGGGTAAACTAGACAATGTTAACATCGGATTTTCTTAGGGCTCATTTACGGACACTAAAGCGTCATTCATTTAAAGTCATTTAAAGCGGGCCGCGCCGCTCAACGCGCCGCGGCCCGCATTAAATTCAAACATATGGAAATGTATGAGAGCGTTTACGGAGAAGCGATTTTACGCGCGTTTGCTTGAACTGCGTGCGTTGCCCGCGGCGGCACCCGCTGCGTCACCCGCTGCGGGGAACGCGGCGGTGCCTGCGGCAGCGGCCGTTGCGTTGCCCGCTGCGGTGAACGCGGCGGTGCCCGCGGCGGCACACGCGCTTATAGTCCGGGAGGTACCGTTGCAAATGAAAAAGTCATAAAAATATACTATCTATAAAAAAGGTTTTAGCCGGCGTACTATGACTTAAATTTTTTTTTTTTTACAACTTCCGTAACGTCCTACACCCAAAGACTTTTTCATTTGCAACGCTACCTCCCGGACTATAAACGCGTGTGCCGCAGCGGGCACCGCCGCGGGCGACGCAGCGGGCGACGCAGCGGGCAACGCAGCGGGCCCCGCGGCGGGCGACGCGGCGGCCAACGCGGCGGCCACCGCTGCGTCACCCGCTGCGGGGAACGCGGCGGTGCCTGCGGCTGCGGCCGTTGCGTTGCCCGCTGCGGTGAACGCAGCGGTGCCCGCGGCGGCACACGCGCTTATAGTCCGGGAGGTACCGTTGCAAATGAAAAAGTCATAAAAATTTACTATCTATAAAAAAGGTTTTAGCCGGCGTACTATGACTTAAATTTTATTTTTTTTACAACTTCCGTAACGTCCTACACCCAAAGACTTTTTCATTTGCAACGCTACCTCCCGGACTATAAACGCGTGTGCCGCAGCGGGCACCGCCGCGGCCGACGCAGCGGGCGACGCAGCGGGCGACGCAGCGGGCAACGCAGCGGGCCCCGCGGCGGGCGACGCGGCGGGCGACGCGGCGGGCGACGCGGCGGCCAACGCGGCGGCCACCGCAGCCTGCTCCTCACGCACCGCACAAAAAAAAACGAGCACTAAATGAGCACTTAGTATTTCATTGCGACTACAGCATTCCTTTATTTACAAGTTTTTACTGCTTACCTATTTTTCTAATAGTTCTTCCTCGTATCGATGATTCCCTATAATAGATTCAAATCACCTTATTCTAATAGGTCATTTTAAATTATGTAAAATTTTCTACTGTAATATTTTTTTAGGAGACGTAACCCAATATTTCGCTGCATCACTTACAGCGGCTATAGGTCAGCCTTTGATTATATAATCTAGATGGAGCATCAAATGTGCGAAGACTTATAAGTTCGCACACAGAGACATAGACTCGCAGTGTTTACACGGTGCACACATGTTTGAAATTGTTGCCTCGTTTTCTTTGGTTTGATTGTAGGGCGACGCTCCATCTAGACATAATTATAATCAAGGAGGTCAGCGATATTATAGAAAGAAAAGATACTTCTACAACACAGAGGGATTAAACAACAGAAACTGAACAACTTTATTTTCTATGTAATACAGCCTTTTCCTTTTAAACCCAACTCACAACTATCGAACTTTTCACCGCAGCTAATATAAACTGTGTCACCATAATGGAATCCGGAGCGGTTCCAAATTACGGAGTAGCATGTCTCTCCATTAGCTCTGTCTTAATTAGGAGCCATCAGGGAAGATCTCTAAAGCTAAGTTGGTCGCACCGGGACGCCTTAATCCCGTCATCAAAATTCTGATCACGCGTCTCCAGTTTCTATGAGTGTGCCGAATGTCAGCACTGCCCTCAAAATAATCGAAAGGGATCGAAAATACCCCAATAGAGGTTTTTGGTTAGCTGTTTTTTGTAGGTACGGACCTACTTATCTAAGAGAATATTATTTAAATATTACTTTTTTGTTTATTATTTCAATAAAAACGTGTACTATATGTATACATAAATAGGTTATACGGGTACACAAAACATAATATTATTAATAATAAAGCGTGTATCAGACTTAGAGGTCGGGTCTTATTTCAGGGTGTGATTCAGACCATCAAACTGAACTTTCTTCATAAAACAAAAATGGAAATTGTGAAAAAAAATCAGCTGTCCAGTATAAAACTTCAATACCTTTTCGACTCAAATGTATGGGACAGCGTTTTTTTAACGCGATTTCGATGTTGAAATCTGTTCAATTTGATGGTCTAAAGCACACCTTGAAATATGACCATACCTTTCAGGTATCACGCTGTATAATGTAGGAACTATTAATTAAAACCTCTATAATCGGTTTTTATTTGTTCTTTTGTGCAATATTTCATATAATGCATTATTTTTTTATTTATTAGATCTCCAACAGAAACTACACAATTACATGCAAATATATATAGAACAGGGACAAAAACAAGTGTGCGATTCCAATTATAGGAGACCACATCATTCACTTATAATCTAGGTACATACAGTAAATTTGATAAGGTAAAAAATCGAAAAAAAAAAACAAAATACATTACACGAAGAACATGCAAAGGAAGCAAGGTGAATTACGTAAAAAATGAACTATTCTAATAATGGAAGTTACCAATACGTAAGAAAATAGACAATGATAATCAAACAACAATAACAAAATATTACGACTTGGGTACTGTAACATATAAGTCTTTTTTAAACCTAGACATTTTGCATGTAATATCTACTTCATTACGCTTCGATACTTCGTTATACCGCCTACAGAGCCTTGGCAAAACGGCAAAGTGTCCGAGGTTTGTTTTGGATCCCGGCACATTTCATATAATAATAATGAAATAATAATAATATTATGATGACGAATAACTACCGGAGATTTATTGTGAAGGACGGCACGGTTGACATATGTCGGGCATGCCACCGTCCAGGTGAATCAATCCGTCACATTATCTCTGGGTGTTCTCGTTTGGCTAACGGAGAGTACTTGCATAGACACAACCTTGTGGCCAGGATTATCCATCAGCAACTTGCTCTAAAATACAGACTTGTGGAATCGGAAGTGCCGTACTATAGGTATGTGCCCGACCCAGTTCTCGAAAATGGCAATATCACATTGTACTGGGATCAATCCATCATCACTGACAGGACTATTTTAGCCAATAAGCCTGATATAGTGGTGGTGGATCGATCAGAGCGGCGCGCAATGATTGTTGACATAACGGTCCCGCATGATGAGAACCTCGTGAAAGCCGAGAAAGATAAGCAAATAAAATATCTTGACTTGGCTCGCGAGGTTGTCGACATGTGGGATGTGGACTCAGCGATCATTGTGCCGATAGTCGTATCAGCCCATGGCTTAATTGCTAAGAGCCTCGATGAATACCTGAGGAGGCTCTCGTTAGGCAGCTGGATCAAGGGCTTGATACAGAAAGCAGTACTCCTGGACACGGCTCGTATTGTTAGGAGGTTTCTCTCTCTGGAGCCCTGACCACCGGTAGCTTGGACCCTGTTCCCGATACCGGCGGGCAACAATTTTTTATATTTTTAAATGTTTTTATATTGTTTTTTTATAAGAAATATTTAAAAATGTAAATAATTTGTACAAATGTTAAATAAATGAAACTATAACAGATTGCAATGTTTGATCCTTACAATTAAAATTTCAAATTAGTAACGCAGTGGTTTCGTACGTAACGTAGGTTATCAAAAATGGCTCCTGGCCAAATTGTGTTTCATTGTAACATACCGCTTACTACCAAAGGTCTAAGTATAATGCATAGTTTTGTATTAATAAATCTTTGGAAAATAACACCTTTTTTAAATATCTTGCTGTAGAATTTCTCCGTAGAGAAAAAAATATTTATTAATTGTTTCTCTAGGTGGATAATGGTTCTTTTATTTTTACTACCTATGTATAAAGTTGGTGAAAATTACTACATACTGATTAAGAGACTAAATATTATCGGGCAATAGAAAATCTGCAGACCATGGGGACTCTATAGTGTCTTGGATATCATTTGTATGTAATTATTTTATTGATTCATGTCGTATCCACAGTCGTTTCTACAGGAAAAACACATTTTCTTTTGGCCCTTATATCTTTAAAAATCATACATAACCTATTTTCAAAAAGCTGGGAATTGAAAACTGTTTCTTACCCACATCTTCAAAGCTTGTTTTATAAAAGTTATTTTGAAATAATAATAATAATAATAAATATCGCTGGACATTACACACAGCGCCATCTAGGTGCCACACTAAGCAACGAGGCTTGTGTCGTGGACACCAGATAGTTGATACTACTACATAGATACTTTTTTTGTTTATAAATACATACTTATTATACATATAAACATCCATGACTCGGAAACAAATGTCCATGCTCATAACACAAACATTTGCTCCTACCGGGATTCGAACCCGGGACCCTAAGAACGTAAGGCAGCCTCGCAACCGCTGCGCCATTCGGGTCGTCAAAATAATAATACAAGAATTAAAATTTTGATTACCTAGGCTATAAAGTAATCCTTGAAGCTTGAAGCGTTATCGTGCTCTTACATATTATTTTAAACTCAGAATATAATAGTTCTGAAGTATACAGATAGCTACGTAATGTAAGTTAAGTGTCGCGCTCAATGTTGTCTAGTCTTATTATTTCCCTAGCTAGGAAACTGAATCCTATGCGCTTAAACCGGATCAAAATGAACCGGGCGCAGCTTTAACTGGATCTCTCCTACAACGAGTCCTGTAATACTCTACAAATTCAACTGACTGTACTAAATCTTTAAAAATAACCTACTTATAACAAAATATTGCTGGATTTTTATATTTATTTTTACTAATACTTTTATGATTAATTTATGTGATTTTTACGGACTGAAAAACATTATGTCAACGATGATTATAAAATGTTACGATTTTTGCCACAATTGAACAGTTTCTATATGTTGTTACTAATTTAAGAAACAGCTGTTGCTCAAAGTAAGTACCTATTAAGGTTAACCCTAACTGTTATTTGCCGGGGACTCCCCCGGTAAAAATAATAAAACTAAAACAAATATCTAACCGCTTAGCCGTTTTATTCGTGCAATCCCGATCAGCATATAACCGTAGTCTTATTTCAACTTTTTAAATATCGTACGTAACATCTGTGCCCCATTTTCCTAACTATTGGTACGGGCGAGACATTTTGTTCCCAGTTCGGTTTCCAATATTTATGGTTGGTGTGACAATATTGTTTGTTTGCCCTAACTTCTAAGCCAATTAAGGCGAATTCGTGAGCGTCTTCAAGTGGCAGTTTCAGTACAAATTAACTACGAGCCAAGTCCGTCGATTGGGTTTCTAGTCACGAACAAACTGAATTTAGATGAGTGTATCAATGTGTATGGTCAGGCGAAGCTGGGGTGCGGAGGTTTGCGCAAAAAGTTTTCTGTTTGATGAAATTGGGTCTATAAATAAAAAGCTGGAGCCGTCATATTGCGTATGTATCAACATATGTGCGTTTCGTCAAAATATTCCTAGGCATAACGCTGTTTTTCCTTGTTCAGAAAAAGTGCGCATGTATGTACTTCGTGTCCCATCTGTAACTTTACGGTTGTTGGATGTTCAGTTCTTTTATACATAGGCCCTGTACCTACCCACATACATAAATAATACAGCATTTTTGCGTATTTTTACTTGCAGTTTCAATAGTAGTTTAGTACTGAAATGAACAGTATCGTCTTAACAACAAATATTTTTAAATATTTTTCATCCGTTGTCACACAAGGGTGTCAAAGAACCTTAAACTGTTTTCTTTAAACTAACTGCGTCCCGGTAGTACACACACTACAGAAACAAAACAAGAACTTGATTTCATGGAAACGAAATCCAAATCGAAGACTGTTATCGTATGTAGCATTCTAGACACTGAGCTGAAGTAGATAGTGCCTGATAACGGAGCACAGCACGGCGGCGCATAGAAATGGGCTCGCTTCCAGTAGACTACACCGGCGCGGCGGGCGGCGGGCGGCGGGCGACTGTATAGAATAATACGTATTTTTACCTAGTTGCACTTTAAACGGATTTTGTATTAGGTGTTTATTTTTAAAGAGCATTTTAAAATACGCGTTCTAGAAAATTATTTGAAGATTTTTTTACTTGATAACTTTTTGCATGAAGGTATTAGGTATTTTTAAGTTCATTACGGTCTCGTGTGAATGAACCCATTCTAACCGTGGGTTGTTTATATCAACAGTAAAAGTTACTGAAAATTTGTACACACATAAAATTCTTTATGTTTAGTTTTGTGATGCATCTAAAATTTTATTGTGTCGTATATCAGACAGGTTATACAACAATAACAACCCGGAAAAGCTGGTTTATGTGTGATAAGGCCCACTTGTTTTAATCTGGCCTCTTATTGATAACATTTAACTATTATGGGAGGGACAATGTTTACGTAATCCTCATTTTAAAATGTACCTAAAACTGTAAATCCTGTGACATTATGCCACAAGTGGAAAGTTTCATAATTTTCGCAACAGAAACTAACGATAACGGGTGGGCTTGAGCGAAAAGCATATTTTATCAGTTTTGGCGGATAGAGGCTATCAACCACACCTGAGACTTATTTTACGCCCAACGTGCCAATATCCATATCCGTGACATAGGTAGGTTAGGTACCTAAGCGATAGATAGTTATCTACTGGTGAGGTGGGTTTGGCACCGAGTGAACCAATTTTAAAATCTTGTCTTTTTCTTTTCGGCGAAGCCTATGTAAGGCAGAGGCGGAGACAAAGGAGGTTTGGAACTTTTTGTTCGATTATAATTTGGGATGTCGTGATGGCCCAGAGGTTAAGGCCTCACCTCTCAAGCATGAGGTTGTGGGTTCATATCCGGGTACGTACCAATGTGACTTTTTCAATATATATGTACTTTCTAAGTTTATCTTGGACATCACAGACATCGATGTCTGTCATGTCCAAGATAAACTTAAAAATAAATGAAAACAATAAATCGCCAACCCGTCTTGAGCAAGCGTGGTGATCAATGCTCGTGTCTTCTCTGTTGAGAAGAGGCCTTAGCCCAGCAGTGGGACAGTAATAGGCTGGTATTATTATTATTATAATTCTGGAGTTCTAATCGCGCATTTTTAGTTTGGTCGGTGATCAGAAGCCCGCAGTTTCAGCGGTAGGTACCTACAGTCACGACCTACCCACGAGCCCACTCGTCCGGGTGAATTCAACGGATAAATCATAAAAGTCGCGCGCAGACCACCGGACGGAATTAGCTTTGTTAATTCTAATTTGTTTTGTTACCTCGCCTGTTTGAATTATGACCGTTTATTGTTTCATGTGTATGTACATAATAAATGTGTAATGTACAGCACAAAAACTGTGTTTTGCTTTTGTTATTACGGTTGTACTATTCCATTGTTTGTCTAGTTCGTACAGTGTTTTTGTTGAATTTCGTGGGGCAGTAAAAAAGGGTTGATATCACAGTGTGAACGAAAATGTTAATTATTGTGGTGTTAAACCTACAAAGGTCGGGCGAAAATTAATAATACTAACATTTTAATTAATTAAACGACAACAAGGCTTGAATCTAATATCTCAGGCACGTAAATGAGAGGTCCGGACCGTATGAGGTCGGATCATTCGATCAGCAAGGTTAAGCCACCGTAGATCCGGGTGCCAGTTGGATTACCGTGCGGATGTGACGTCGGCCACCGGTTATCATAACCTGGTCAGATCTAAATCCCTTAGACAGAAAGTTACCCTAGGCATACACGAGATGAAGTTGATGAAGAACTCGCTCGTCATTCAGAAACAATGGTGGAAGTTTGGACGTGTATTGGTTTTTAATCAACTGAGGTGAAATGGAGGAAAGATACGATTTTGTGATTTATTGGACGCATTTACGGTGGCTACCTAGTTTAGAAGTAATTTATTACACGTGTATCTTATGGTAATGCCCGACTATTACACATTGAACTCAATAGTAAAAAAAACATCAAAAATCTTGAGCTGAATCCAGAGTAAAAGTAACCTACTTATTTTACAAAAGATTCCTAAAAATCGTTTGTTATCTAAAAGAAATAAAAAACAAAAAAGTATTTATTTGTCTCTCACATGACAAAACAAAATGATTAAATTAACAATATTGTTTTTCATTATTGTTTTTTTTATAGTTATTTAAAGAATGTTCATGTAAATTTTATAATTGTACTTCCGTGTGTTGTGTCTTTTGTGTTCACTAAATAAATGATTTATTTATCTACCTATCTATCAATAAAACAAAAAAAAAAAAATGAGACATACATGAGACTAAATTGGTCCTGTTCGAGGCCAAAAAGTCTCAGCATAGTGCTGTTTATAACATTTAAAATCAGCCCTAGTTGCGATTGCGACCATAAACGATAATACAAATAACGTTAAGGGATGCCCTTTACGTAATACGTCTTCAAAATCAATAACAGCCATGATGTAAACAATCGAGTTGTTCAATTAATTTATAAATGAAGCTGAAAACTTTGCGCCGTGCGTGCGACAGGGGATAGACCGTAGTCAGGTAAAAGGTTTAAGTAATGTCAAGTACTTCAGGTAGTGGTTCTAGTGGTTCATCAAGGGTGATACGGGGATCTCATATGTTAATCTAGGTTACGTTGTTGTTTATGTGCGGAGTTTAAACAAAACCTTCAGCGAAAAGATTGACTACTTTTCACAGAAATTTTGCGACGCTGTTATAATCAACAATCTAATGGACTGCCTCATTGGTCTAATGGTCGTAAGTGCGACTGCTGAGCATGAGGTCCTTTTTTTTTTACAGATGGGAAATCATCAAATAACCCCTCCCGCTCTGGGCTGAGCAGGAGGGAGTGTCAGACTTTTACTGACTAAAACCCATCCATGTTCCTTCCTTTGCCCTTTGTGTTCCAGGGCCGCGGTAACTCTTTCGAACAGTCCCGCAACCCTGGCAGGGAGCATGAGGTCCTGGGTTCGATTCCCAGGTCGGGCAAAGTGTTCTGTGGGCTTTTCGATCAGGAATTTTTCGGTAACAAATACGTAGCCTGGGTTTGTGCCCGGTTGATGGCAATAGGCTCGCCCCCTGTTACATTGGACTAAGTATAATTAACGAAATGTGGATTTAGCATAGGTACACTGGCTAACCTTGTTTTATTTTTATTTTATTTATTTGGGAAAACAAACAGTTACTTAGTACCTAATCATTTCACCACCAAAACCTATTCAGCACACACTCGGTTGAATGCAAACTTTTTTAAAAGCGCGTGCTTTATTTTTATTTATTTATTTTCTCTTTTCCCCGTGTAATTAATGCCTAACCTGGTGTCAAAGTGTGTCATCTATTATCTTTTTTCATTCTTTTTATTTTTATCGTGCTTGTTATTTAGTGATCCTAAGATTTCTATTACCTTCTCTGTGTCTACTCGTGAGAACCTGTAATTGGCTCTGTGTTGACCATACAATTGTTATTCATTTTTATAGCTATTGGTTCTCCTATTTATAAATAAATAAATACATATTACAGTACCTACTACACAGAATTATATCTAGGGTGTGAGTAAATGTATAACCAACGACATTTTTCAAATATTTATAAAAACAATGCGACTTGCGAATTAAATATAATAATATACCCGCCTATTACTGTCCCACAGCTGGGCAAAGGCCTCTTCTCACCACGCTTGCTCTAGACGGGTTGGCGATTTCAGACTTTTATAAGTCCAGGTTTCCTCACGCTGCTTTTCCTTCACCGATATCTGTCATGTCCAAGATAAACTTAGAATGAAATGCGAACAATAAAATGACACAATGTGTTGTTAATGTTAAACAAAACATGTTCTTGTTGTTGCAAATAATAAAATTAATTTCGGACCAAAAAAGGCCTACCAAATGAAATAACCTAACTGTACCTATTTATTTACGAAGGTATAAATAACCCTCGTTTACACCTCGTCTAAATGTGTCTACCAAAATACATCCCCTTAAAGTATTACAATTTCTGCCAACTCAAAGGCCTTTTGCTACAAAATCCGTAAAAATTCGCAGCATCACCGCCTATTATCCGAACCGTTTACATCAGCTTCTTGAGCGATACACCTGAACATTCGGTACATTTGTATTCCATCAATTTGCGCATCTCGTATGCGCTGGAGCGGGCCTGATCGTTTGCGTTATATGTGCTTCGCATAACTCATTGGGCGAATGGCTGGGAATGGACGGCTCTGCCCAAATGTTACCATATCCTTGCTTCGTGAGACGTGGAATGTCTGTAATCTGATTGTGATGGTCTAGGGTTTTATTTTACGTTATTTTAACATGGTTTAGGCGAAAAATTATTGAAATATACTGTTAGAGACAATTTTGTTCGTTTTTCCATCTTGCCCGTGTACTTTTTTTGTTTTTCCAAACATGGTTAGTGCCTAACCTGGTGTCAGAGTTTTTATGCCGCCCATGGGCGTCTGACTTGGATTTAATTGCCGTCAAGAAATACCTCTCAGGCATGCTGGTTTTTCTCACGATGTTTCCCTTCACCGGAGCAAGAGATAATTATACAATACGCACATGAATCCGAAAAATCAGAGGTGCGTGCCTTGGGTTCGAACTCGAGACCTATCTATGACTTGGCAGTCCAACGGTCACACCACTAGACTATCACTGCTATAAGCCAAACATAATATAAGCCGAACATAATATAGGTACATCAAATTAAAGGCCATTAAGTACCCAAATCATTTTTAGAAGACTTATCACTGTTTTCTTTGACGTATTTTCACGATTGGCGTGAGTAAAATACAGCATGTGTTTTATTTCCTCGTGGAAATAAGTACATTTTATAAAATGTGCACTGAAAATAAGCTTTTGAAAATGTTACTGCGTTATTCTTATATTCCTTGGAATTTAAGAAAAGAATTGAAGGGAAAGTACTCTGCTAAGTAGTTCTAAAGCCCCTTTGATAGCTTTCTGTTATCAAAGTATTACCTATTTAGTATTTTATAAACAGATTTTAATAATATCAAAGTCCCTTTATCCTTCAGTTACCTAATTTCGGCTACGTTTTTGGCTGAAATCCTGCCTCTTTAGGGTCAGTTGCCGAATAAAATAGTCCATTCAAGAAAATATATAAATTGAACTTCATTACGGTGTATCACTTAATACCCGCTCCTTGAAAAAAGCAGACGACTTGAAAAAGGCAAGTAAATATATTTTTCTTCTCAATTGCACTCTGAAATCCTATTTGCTTATCTCGCTTCATTTTATTTCCCAATAGTGATTGCAGGCACCTGGATTCCACCATTACTCTTTTAAAATTGCAAACTTTATAGCGTCAATATTTCAGTGAAATTGCAGAGCTGTTCACAGAAATCATTTATTTCAGGAAATACAACGTTTCTTTTTCTTTGATTTCAAACTAAGATGTCTGTTGGTATTTATAACTGTTGTTTGTGAGTAATTATTCCTTGGAATCGTAGTGCATTTTAACTGTTAGCTGTAAAAGTAAATAGAATTTCCGAAGTGTGCGCCAAAAAACAAAAAAATGTTAAATATGTTTCAGTGCAAAGCGGTTAGTATTGGAAACGATCTTTAAACTAAGTAATATTCGGTCGGCAACAGTCCCGACGAAGTCACCAAATGTACGAACTAATTTCGGCCGTTGAAATGCTAGTAGCACTTTTTGGGAACGGTAAATTAGATCGGCATCGCACGTGACCCGCTTTATAATACTCTACGTTCTACAAGCGTAGGTATTAGACACAGTATTTACTTTTCAATAGTGTGTCTCCCTCACACCTTAGGCGGTAGTAAAGGATGGGAGAAACCCGGGTACTATTAGTGGGTAATACGGCGTGGAAAATTCACTGACGCAGCAACCTTCATTACTGGCCCTCGTGGAGGAAACAAGCCTGCCATGGCCGAACATTATTACCGAATAATTCACGATCACATTGAAAGACGTTAGAAATTTTGTATAGGTGAAAAAGTGCTCAATTTACTCGGATGGCCAAGGTTTTACCTACCTTTTTCCGTTTATCAATGCCGCGGCCGATGCCTACGGACATAAATAAAGAGAAAACACACCTGTTTGTTTATCTTTTAAACACATTCAAGTAAGAAAATATAAAATGTTAGAATTTGGATATCAAAATGAGAGGGAAAATGCGTAAGTAGAAAATTATTGCACACGAAAAAGAAAAACATTTTATTATGATTGTAGTGTGTTACTCGTACCAGGGATGGGAATTTAAAAAAACATTAGCCTACACTTCAAGGAAGTTAGTAACTATTGGATAGTCGGTTCGTATAAAATGCCGGTTTAATTTTTAGTTTCGAAATAAAGCTGTTAAATTAGGGAAGGTATTAGACTATTCCGATCTCTGCTTCATTACTTAACTTTAGCTTATTTTGTATATTCTGTAGCAATACGCGTACCTAAAAAATACATATTTCTACAAATTGCGAATCTTATAAAAAGCTTCTGGCACGAAAAACTGCAGCTGCAGCATTTTCATCGTAATAAATATTTCTTGGATACAAATAAAAAGACATTTTGAAGAAGACCTTAAATTAGATCCATGCAGAACGCTACCCGCATCGATGAAAAGGTTGAGCTTAGCTTTTTCTGATTGCAAAAAGAGAACGTTTCTTTCAATACTGCAACATAATGAATATATAAAGTGCTAATACACTGCAGTTGGTTTGAGACTCTTTTGAAATTTCTTTGATATAAAACTCTACAGGAGAAAATACTTGAAACCCCTTGAAACAAAAACGAATCAAAAAAGGCTGCTCATTTGAGAGCTCATAAAGAGAGAAGGTCTTATACTCTTTTAAGTTTTTTACAACATTTTTTTATAGTTTTAAAGGCTTATGCTCGACTCGTCACTGTTCCAACTCGTCATCATAAAACAAAAGATTACATCATCGATTCAAAACTGTTTCAAAAATTGTTGTTTTCATATTACCGATTCGTCATCGATGCTAAAGTATCATCATAGAAAAAAATATGCAAACAAATTGGAAGGACTCAATAAACTTTTGTAGAAAAACATCCATATCATCCTGTTCCGAATATCTTTAAATCTGCTCAACCCTTGCGGCTTGAATCCACGAAGATCACTTTTTTATACCATAATAATTGTAATAACTTGAAACCCCCAAAAGATCCAACAAACAATAAGCTTAACAATTAAAGACTTAGAGAAAATACAAGACAGAAACTACTTCAAAACTCGTTTCAGAATTTTTATTATACATTTTTCATAACAAGCAATACCGCTGTGTAACGCGAGTAGACGGAGACTAGGCTAGTTGGCCGATTAATTAACATCACTGCCCTCTAGGGGGCGCTGCTCTCAGAATTATTCACTATCCCGTTCTTACCCTTCTGCGAAATAATTATTAACAGTAAACCTAATTAATTTCCCTTCTTGAACTCCATCCAAACTGAATTTCAACTTTTTTGTTTCGAAATTTCCATTTTGTTTTTCAGGTGGCTTCTTTTGCTAATAGGGATGATTCCTGAGTAAAAAAAATATGATTCTATTTAGTCCGTCAGTAGATTATCGAATAATATTGGATACGTATTTTTTGTTTTATCAAATCAATAAAAAATTACGAAGTTAGAACGCATCAAATAATCGAAGTGGGGGCTTGTGACGTCACTTGTACGTAAAAAGTGTAAGTACATCCAAGTGACGTCACGCGAGTTTTCGACGCACTGTATCATCTTCATTTTTTATTTACGTGAAAAAAGAAAAAATAGATCAATAATAATAAGAAAAATAGATAATAATAAATAGATATATAGATTATATATAGATGAGAATAGATTTTGGAAATCCATCTGACAGACTATTTTTTTTTTTGTTGGCATCTAGGTACACTATCACTCAAAGATTGCGAAGGTTTTTGCTTGAACATAAACATGAGATTCTTTTTAAAAACCTTATTTTATAAGGCAACCCCAGAAGGTAGACCTTTCAATCTGTTTTCCAGAGCTTTGTGTAAATCAACAAATGTAACTATATCAAGCGAAAGGAAAACCCCAACCAAGTAAAGCTTAAGGTTCCGTAGCGATCCAAAAATCCCAACAATTCGTTAGTTAACTAAATCCATTAGTAAATGGTACCGGTCCATTTCTATCTGATTAAAGGCCGTCACAATCACTCGAGTACCGATTCAAAGGGATTCTTAAAAATAAAATTGTATAGCAAGGCTTTGCGTATTGTGTGCGTCTCGATCATTTGAGACCAGCCCTGTGCAACGAGGACTGATCAAATCTCCCATGGGGTTCTCTTCGTTTACACTTCACGTATTTGCAAATGAGCGATAGAGGGAAAAGACGTGAGGGAGATTACGGCGCATTCCAATGTTACGGGGACCGACGAATCTTTACAAAGCAGATAAATACCGCAGAGCAGCCCTCTTTGTCACGGTAAATCCCTCAGATTTCTTTGTATATTACGTATAGATGAATGTGGGACATGACCTTGAGTTGTATTAGTTGATGGCATTGGATACTTCTTTATTATAACAGCATTTTGAATTATTATTGATTTTTAAAGTTGTAATTAGTAATATTATTCAAGTAGGAAGTGGAAATAGTACGACCTGCCTTATTCCATCAAAGTATTCGAGACAATACGAGCAGATAATGCGTGCACCTTTATTATTACAGGTCACACATAATTAATCATTATGCTAATCATGCTAAATCAGACCTAATAATAAAACCTATATAGAGTAGTGTAAGTGTATCGTTTTCCTCACATACTCGTAGTACACGAGGAAATGGTAGCTATACATTTGGCTATAGGTCTCCGAGCCCTGTCAGTGAACGTCGCGCGTCGTTGCCCAGTGAAGCAGAAAATGACGTAAGTGACTACTTAGAAATTTAATTACAAGAAGTTCGTAGCTTATGTTGAAGTTACGTACGCTTATGTTGTCCATGCGTGTTTCTGTATCTACCTGGAGTAGTGAGTGTACGCTGCTTCAGTAGTGAGGCTGCGTTTTCACCACAGATGTATGAGGGTACGCTGCGAGAGATATAAGTGACACTAACCAATTCTATCATTTCTTTTTCAGAGCTTGAGCTGCGCTAGCTATATGATTAGTTAGCTTTAAGCTCATCCCTCGTAAGTAAATATTATAGTTAACATAGTTATTTAGTAGTGTAGTTTTCAGTTGAGGGCAATAAGCTCGCCCCCTATCACATGGGACGGCGAAATGTGGGTTTACCAATGGGTACACCTCTGCCTAACCATTATGGGATTACAGGCGAGATCGTATATTTATGTGAGTTTTTTTTTCAGTGTTAATTAAACTGTAAAAAAAATTTGGACAAACTGTTAAATATATAAAATATAATATCAGTATAATACGTTCATATCTCTTTTAACTAATACTCTTTGAAACTGAATTTAGGAGAAGTTTGCTATAGACACACATTATGACATTAATACACATAGCTTAGCTAATTTCCCTTCCCAATATTGTAAGCCCATAACCACATCTTACAGCGGCATGTTAGTGAATCTATTGCTAGTGGCATAATACAGAGAACACCAAAGGATCTAATCACCATACATTGCCATTTGCCAGTTTCCTATTAGCAATGTCAAAGGAAATAGTAGTGTAATATATTTTATAGAAGGTCTGTATTGTGCTCATCGTCGTGGCATACAATCTGATTTTAGAGTCCATTTGTCGAACAATTTGATATGTATTTAAACGTTACTTTAAATTACATACAAAAAGTATGGGCTGTAACATTATTTTTTATCACCTAGACATAATGAAAATAAAACTTTAATTACAATAAAATTGTTGTAAAAAAAGATTTTATATTAGGCGTCCATTTTTTGTCTTTTTTTTTTTTTGTTATGTACAGGCGCATCTTCATTTGAGCCTGATGTAGTATCAATGAGGAGATTTAAATGCACACACTTCCCAATTCGACGGCTGCGGAATTTATCTTATTCAGTATCATAATTCTTCTGCCCTTATCCCAATTTATATAGGGCAGCAGATCTTCTTCTTCCATACTATGTAATATAAAAAAATTTCTTTTTTATTGTGTGTTCTAATAAAAACAAAAATTGGGTAATAATAGAAACCTCGGGCGCCAGGAGCACACTTAAGAAAATGCCATGGATAACTCACCTGCAGGAACCGGTACTTTTAATCTTCAATAAAAATCTACCATTTTAGTTTATAGGTCTATTTTTATTTCCCGTAGGTAGCGTCTGGGCAACTAGTTTTTAAGTTCTAAATTAATTCTAAAATAAGATAGCTTGTCATCACTGCACTTTAGTCATATAAAAGTCTAAGGGTTTAAATTACATACCAAAGTTTTGTGGGAAATTTTAAATCTAAATAGGTCACCGGACGATCCAAAAGCTTGGGGCGTGCCACGCGGTCAGATCATTGGGCTCTCCAGGCAGCGACCGTCACGATCAGAACCCACCAAAATGGTTGTTTAATTTGGAGAGAAGCGACAATCCAATATAAAGAAAGAAAGTATAAAAAAAAGAAAAAAAAAACGCCATGCGGCTGAAACAAACAATAATTTTCATTAGTTGGAATCCCAACATAGGCAAAAATATGGCGATCGACGCCGTTTTAGATGCAAGCAAATTTTGTAAAACTCACCGTTCCTTCAAGTATAACAAAATATTTCCATTAAAGGGTTTGGATCCCATAAGTTTGGACGTCTAATCTCCTGTAACAATGTGTGAACCAAAAAAGGCTTTAGCAACAAGCTTCCATAAAAAGAAAACAACGAGGAGATTTCAAAGAAATCGTAAATAATCCAACTCACCATGAAAATCGAACTATGACTAAATGAATTCCTCAAAGAGGATTAGAAGACCACCATTCCTGGGTCTGGATGCCATTGGAAAAACGAATAAAATTTAGATTTTAACCAGCATCGCAAAATATGGCTGACTTCCAAAATTATCGGTCGGAAAGTGACAAACTGCCGGAAACGTCAAATTCAATTTCTGTCATCTGACAGTTCAATCAGTGTTACCGCTCTATAAATCGATCCAAGAAATTTAATTAAATGGCAACACCACGACTGTGCCTTCAAACTAATGCCGAAAAATTACTAAATATGTAAAGATCTCAAAAGCCTCGTTACAACTATTTACTCGTAATCTCATTAAATACCTCCTTTCTTGCCATATCATCCTTCACAGAGTCCATCCCTCGTTTCTTGGGCTTCCTCTACTCTTATAGCCATCCACATTCTCATTCAAAACCTTCCTCACGACATTTTCTTCATTCCTCCGCGTCACATGCCATGCAACTTTTCAGTCACCGGGGCCACTTTCAGATTTCCGCTTATTCCTCTTACACAGTATCGTGATACTCAAGTTCATATAATTATTTAAAAAAAAGACTTGTCGCTCTCTTAGTGATAGTCAATGACGGAACTTCTTAGGGCTAGTTGCTAGGCGGTTGCGGATGCCCTAGAAATATAGCATAGTTACATTGCCTGAATGGTATTTTTACACCCATTAGACTTGCTTTCAAGAAAGTCTCTATTGGGTAAACAGTGATTGCAATTGTATTATTAATAAACTGACGAAATGTGGGTATACTATTAGGTACACCTCTGTCTAATGCTTCGAGAATTACAGTCGTGATGAGCTGTCATGTTATAACTATATACACATAATCGCCGACCATTCCAAGCTCATCATTGTCTGTTTGTGTGTGCAATGGATGCCCAGCAACGATCCTTGATTACGAGCCACGCCGGCTAATCATCTCCTCTGTGTAGCGCGTAATTATGCAATGGTTTAGGATAGCAACACTGCTGTCTAGTGTGCCGGCTCTAATATTAGTTATGGCTTAGGTGCAATTGGTTTTCATAATTATTGGGTAATGCAGAACATTTTCCAGATAATATAAACTTGCACTGTGCAATATTATAAAGAGGTACGGTTTGTAATTTTGTATTTATATTTGTCATCACGTTCTCGGAACCGGCTATAACGATTTCGATGAAACTTTCATCGAAAACGTTACAGCCGTTTGGGGGTTTACGGGGGCGAAAAATCGAGCTAGCTAGGTATCATATCTAGGGAAATTCGTTTTCTCTATTTTCTTTCTATTAATTGAGTAGCTACTTTATCCGCGAGTGTCATAGGCCATATTAAAACGAAAAACTCTCCTGTGGGATAGTTTCCGACCATAACACGAGCGAAGCCGCGGGGAAAAACTAGTGAACAATAAATCGGCAAATCAGATTAGCGAATCAGTTACTTACCTAAACCACATATACTGAAGACAATTCGGTTGAACTGCTTTTGAGACAATAGAAGAGAAATTGATTTCCTTCAATGGATGCACGACATCCCGAGCTTATATTAGATTTTTACTCAATTTGATGATGGCTACATGGCTTTTTGAAATTCACAAAGTTTTAAGACAAAGTAAGAAAACTATTCTCATACGTAAAACCGTATGGAAAGCAAGCAGATCATTTAATAACTTTTGAAAGGAATATTTACCAAGCTCATATTGTATTAGAATACATAATATATATATATATATATATTGTAACTTTCAGTTGTCACACGTTAATTTATCTACAACCTTAACAATACAGGCTTCAAATAATTGTCAATACGAACGTCGAAACAAATTCATAAACTTTCGCTTATCATTATTAAATTAACAACATAAAGTCCTTTAATTAATTAAAATTTCTAATTTGTATGCAAAAGGTAGGAAAAGTTTGCGTCTGTAGTACTGATGTTTTCCGTCTATGGAACGTTGTTGTTTTCTTCAATTTCTGTTACATTGTCTGGCAAATCAATAAAGGCTAAATAATCAAGAAGGTCTCAACAGTGGCAGTCGCTTGTTTTTGGAGTAAATTGAATCTCTCCCTTGGATGAGATAATCTAGACATAATCAAAATTAAATGTTGGTCAGGGATCGTAAAAAACGTCTGCAACAAGTGATTTTATGACTGATATTATTCCAAAAAACGGTTAAAATATTATGCAAATTTTACGGTCAATATATCGCTGACACAGATAAAAAAAACCAGCCAATTGCAAGTCAGACTCGTACGTGTAGGGTTCGTTGTAGGGGAGTCCCCTTTAATATTTAATTTATTTTTTATTGTTTGTTGTTTTATCGGTAACAAAAATACACCTTTTTAAATTTCAACTGTCCACCTATTACGGATCATGAGATACAGCCGGTTGACCAACAGACGGACAGACGGACGGACAGCGGAGGCTTAATAATTGGGTCCCGTTGGTTACCCTTCGGGTAACGAACCCTAGAAATTATAACCAAATTGTCTATGTCATGGTGTCTATGTATGTATTAATTGTCAATGGGCACCTAAGACCTATTGACTAAGAGCTACTATCCACCGTTCGAGCTACAATCCGCACGTTATACGCACGCTTTTGTCTTATAACGCCAGCCAGAATCTTACGTAGAAACAAACAAAATTGTGTCTAACTAATTATATCATTTCAACGTTACAAGAACGAAGAGAAATCAAAATCTAATTGTACAACACGATAAGTAATTTATCGTTCCTAAATCCTTCATTTCCCGGAATTTATTTGAGTTAGCTGAAATGGAATCACGAATCTAGCCACTGGCTAATTTGTAACGGGATTAACAGACCTTTGATTCGTCTGAATGCGAAGAGAATATTCTGTTATACGGTAATTTAATGTAAGAGGAACTCGTGGTAAATTATAAAAACTATTCGGTGCGATCTTCAGGTTAAGCCGCGCTTGCCTAGGTTGGTCCGTGGATGTGTCCATGGTGGTGAGGACCACCACATTACATACCGAGTTTCCTCCGTGCTTCGGAAAGCTCGTTAAGCCGTCGATCCTGGCTGTCATTTGTAGATTTTTGATAATCTTTACAGGTAGTCAGTGAACCGAAAGTCTAACAACCAGTCTTACCAAGGGATATCGTGTTACTCAGTAACCTAAAGAAAGAAACCTAGAAACAACCTAGTAGGTACCCACAGCGTCAGTAAGTGCTAACCCTAACTTACTGACGCTGTCTGTACTAACAGGGTTTTGGAGATCAGATATGCAGTGGCTCCATGTAAAATACTGGTATTCAGCTACATCTCATTAGGCTGGAACCAACATATTTGGGAAGGGTAGGCCGATGATGAATTATACATATCGGAGTGTCAGGATTTATTCCGCTAGGCTTCTACATCATGTGGGCAGACGATGGGTTTCGTGCTATGAAAAGACACTGAGCGATACACTGTTTCTAGCAAAACTAACGAAATACTTGAGGTTACAACTTATCAAAATAACACGGGGCACAATTAATCGGATACAGTTCCAAGAGGTCTTAACTCGGCCGCGATCAGACACTGACTGACTGTCGTCCTCGCTCAGAGTCTACCAACTGGGCTCTGTGGCAAGTGACGCTGTGGTGTGGGTAGATTTGTAAGTAGATCGCGTGACGTCACCACCGCGCACTTGTGATTAATTTTAATCCCGTACCAATGACCGTCACCGACATACATTATACTAAGCTTTCTTAAAAAAAGTCTAGGAATTCGGAACATTTCAAGGAAATTAATAAATTCATTACTCATAATTTCAAAACCTAACTAAGCGTCGTCTAATAACAGTTAAGCTTTCGTAATTAGCTGTAAATTAATCGTATTTTATGAAAAGGTTCACTCAGAAAAGAAATGTTAAAAGCAAGAATGACAGCCAGGCATTCACTAAAATGTTGTACAACGTTATTAAAAATTTATTTTCTGACTACTATTTGTTTTAATTTTCTAAACTGAATGCAATTAGTATCGTTATCATTTGTTTTATAGCGAGTTGTTTCTAGTTTCATAAAAATAGTCTACATTACACATACGTACCTATATGTAAGGAACATGAACATCAACGCACAAAGGTTACCATGTATTCAGTACATGATTCCGAAAGGTCATAGAAATTATTCATCGGTAATTTAAAAAAAAAAATGTGTATGAAACGCTATTTTGACCGTGAAGGTATTGCACTTTTGTAGGAAAGAGCAGTTTATTTTTATAATTATCTATTTTTGTGAGGGTTTTCATGATAACCGGTTTTGCACCAATGTTCCTTACATCCTATATACCTTGCTTTGCCTTCCTTTTCCTTAGTATTTTGGGGTCGGTTTCCGGTTTTATCGGATCGTACGGGTAATTAATCATTTAATTTTACAATATTATCTACAAATAGTAGCAAGCTTAGTTGCTGACCGTCTTAAGGTGAAAGCACAAGGTACTCCGCGAAATTATATTTTTTTTTTAACTTTTTTTTTCGCAATTTGAATCTATGTCGTACCTGTATGTCTATGTGTCGTATGTCAGGTTGTATGATAGCGACTCTCATATTTATTTATTTACAGAATACAAACCTTAATTCGCCCTAATATTCGCCGCCACTCACACAGTACTAATCCTACCTTAATCGGTCGTCTAAAAATATCACAAACCGTCCTCTCAGACGCCAGCGTCTGCGACTCTGCCCGTTCCAAAATAAATCCCGTCTTACGTAAAGAATTATAATAATAAAATCGTCCCCAAAAACTTTGTTACCTTATTCCTCTGATTCAGAAAGTCAACGTTCGTCCTTGATTCTGAATTAATGAAGTTTTGTCTTACCGAGTTTACTTTTGTACTTTAGACGTTTAATTACGCAGCACTTTTTCAAGTCTAATCATGGTTTATTTGTCTTTTCATAATTATAACTAACCTTGTTCTTGATACATTTTGAGATGGCTACGTAGATTTCGGTTGTAAACGTAAATTCATTTAGGTATACAGGCCCAGGGAGCAGCGGTGGCCCAGTGGTGGCGGCCCCGACTTACGAACAGTGAGTCGTTGGTTCGAACCCAGGCAGGCGTATTACTTTGTGTAATTTATTTCATCACCACTGCTCTCAAAAACGGTGAAGGAAAAAATCGTGAGGAAACCGGCATGTCCTAGAACCAAAAATTCGAATACATGTGACATCTACCAACCCGCACTGGGCCCGCGTGGTAGATTATAGCCCATTCCCTCTCATAGAGAGTAGGCCGTGTGTCCCAGCAGTGGGAAGAATATAGGCTGATTATGCATATAGGGTGGAAGGGCCACCGACGTATAAACGGTAACCGTGTCAGAAAATCAGTTGTTCCTTACATTTTGACCGTGTAGGTAGGTCAAAAACTATATTCTCTATGAGGTAGGTATTGCTTTTTTGTAGGGAATGTGCTATGTGAGGGGGAAAGGGGGGTTCAGAATGATGCCATGTATCAGTGATGTAAAATATAACCTCATTGCCATGTACTGAATACGTGGTATCACCTTCCACCGTGTATATCGTCGTAATTACGAAATTGTTGATTATTATATAAGTAATAGATAACAGGCACTGATTCTGTTGTAGTTCACTGCTGATATCAAGTTGAGCGACGAAACGGGGCTGTTCCCCACCTTCTGCATTAACACTTGCCAATTTGTTACGTCATCAACTTTATCCTCTCAATTGATGATCAAAACCAAACTTTGGCATCAATGAAGAGCTACATATTAAACTCTATTAAAAGCTATTTTAAGCTCACTTTAATTAAAAAAACTTCGAAATAGATTTTGCAGACACAATATTCTCTCTAATCACCTCGACACAACACAATCTAGCTAACAACACATTGCCGATGATATTAATTAATGGCTTTATAGTACGAGACTTGTTTGAAGTTGTTTTACAACTTTCTCGACGTAAGTAAATGGACGTTATGACAAATTAGTTTAACTTCGTTACACGTATAAATAACAGGAGGTGATGGATAATGGCGGCGGCGGGCGTCGGGGCTTCTGCCTCGGGTTCCGACTCCTCGTACTAAATGCAAGTTAGATTTGTTGAACTAAACAGTTGCTGCATAGTTGCTGGACGGTCTTGGGTTACGTTTAGGATCCTGGACTTCTGTTATGTTTGTTTAGACAGTTCTGGTTAAAAAAAAAAACATAATTTATATTTTTGTTGGTATGGTAAAGCAGAGATAGTATTATAATTACTGTTTAGTTGGTACAAGCGCTGAGTGGTCCTGGGTCGATTTCAAGGTCGGGCAAAGCTTAATTCAAGATAGACTATTAAATACTAATAAGTTTTTATTCATCTTTCTTAAAAAATCATAGAGGAAAAATCATTCAAAAAAATAAAAAAATAGTGGTCCGCGGGTGTCGGAAGCAGGGTGTAAGCTACCGGTGGTTAGGGCTCCAGAGTCAGGAACCTCCTCAAAATGCGAGCCATGCCGAGGAGTAATACCTTCCGAATCAGGCCCTTGATCAAACCGCCTAAAGAGAGCATCCAACCTCCAAAGATGTTCGTCGACGCTCTTGGCCGTCACGCCATTGGCCGCATTGGTATTATTCATATTATGTATTTTATTAATATTTTAATATTAGTACGGAAGTGTGGATTAAGCAAGCTTCCGTTAAACGTACTGCATCGCTCCAAATATTCCAGTACGCCTTTGAAACAAAGCAAAGCATTATACATTCGCTGTGACATAATCCCTAAACGGCCCCTTACAAAACAAAGGATAGCACCTCACAACACTGGGGTATATCCTACGCTTAGGAATATGCAATTGCAATACCATTATCCAAATCTTCGCAATAGCATTAAATTCTATGTATTTTGGGGTGAACAGAGTAGGTATGGTTTCTAATGCTCAGCGCAAAACGTAACAACGGTTACGTCGTAGACACAAATACGTATAATCTTTAAAGTAAGTCGCGCGGGCGGCGGGCGTAAGAGGCAATTCAATTTTAGCCGAGTGGCGGGAAGTGCTCCTGCGTCACACGTTCAAGACTGTCCTTGCAGCTAGTGTATGAATTATTCAGCTTTATGATTCTGCCGAGAAAAGTAATTAAGTTTTCCTTCGTAGAGCTTCGCTTGCGGCCGGCTCTGTGTTAATTAATCATCCAACCCGTCGCTTTTCTCCACTTTCAGAAATAGGTTAATAATGGTTGTCTTTTTCGCATCCTTTCTGCCGTTTCCATTATTGAATAAGCAAATAAATTGCTAAGAGTTTTAATTAAATGCAAAGTTCAGTTTTTGCTAGTGGCTGTGTTGTCGCAGCAAACTTATTTACATTAATGCGGGAATTTATTTGTTTGTAGACAGAGGCATACATATTTATTAAGTGTACTACTTTTTTGTACTTTGTACACATGTCTGTGAGGCATATACTGTTTGCAGACGAGGCGGCATTATGTAAAACCCATGTTATGCTGTATATTTTATACTTACGTAGGTACAGTCTATAAGCAGAAAGTTATCCCACTCGTAATCATTTAGAAGTTCATCAAAAATGCATCTGAATATGGGTAAATTGACTATTGAGAGTAAATTGTTATCTGATTTCCGCTTTCATATAAGATCCACTTCATCAAAGACTAAGGTAAAATGGAAAAATATGTTCCTTATTTATCGACCGCACAACACTCTCAGAAATATTGGATGAGTCAGCTCGTACTCAAGAACCACACAACAATCTTAGTTTTGAACACATGAATTATTCTAGAATGTTAGCAGAATTCACCAATTCTACATTTAACATCCGAGTGTGTTGTGTCATGAGTATTATGCCTATCATAATTATGGTATACCCCTGTGCGTCTGTGTGCACTGTGCAGGAATTAGCTAGTGTCCGCACAATATGCGGGCACGAGACCCGTGCTTCCCTGCAAAACCCTGACCCAGTTCTAACTTTACTTTTAAAAAATGTTAATAAATTACTAAACAGAGATTTTTTAAAGAAAGTAAGCAAAGGGAACAAATTCGTTACGACACCCTTAAAACTAAAAGAGGAAAACGTGTGCTATTACTCCAGTAAACATTATGTAAGTGGTATAAAACCTTCCTGGGATAATTTTAGTCCACAATAAACATAAAAATATATTCTTATGTCTCCAACGTTATATGAACACTTCAAATAACAATAACAATGAGAAAAAATGTCTAGGAGACATTAGGACGAAAATAAAAAGTTTCAATATTTGTTTTAATTTCGTAAAGAGGTCTGTTGGGGAGAAGCGTAAATATCAATTAAGTATTCCGATGTTTTCTTGAAAAGAAACAATAGCCCGAGGACAATTAGTCGTCCTTCATTAGCGGGGACAAATCCTTTCGCTAGTATTGCTCGCTGTAATTGCAGCATTAGGGGCAGAATGAGCTATTGTAGACCGTTGTCTGTCGGATCTGTTTTATTTTTAACGCTCCGAGCGCTCACAACAGGGTTTTAGAGTTCGCAACGTTAAAGACTATTGTTCAGACCAACAAACGATTCGTTGATGAAAAAGTATTTCCGATCGCGCATTATCCCTACATAGTGTATAACAATACGACCCACGGAACGGAACGTGCATTGAGTAAGAAGTTGAATTAGTATCTATTCACTTCGTTTTCTTACTCAATGTATTTTTTCGAAAGTTCTTTAATGTTGTATTTTCAAAGAATTTAATTAATGTAATCAGTATTTGGAAAACTTGTCCACGGCTTATTTTAAATTAAATGCTTTAAAAGTAGAGTTTCAGAAGAAAAACTAGCTTCCAGGGTTACGTATCTTAACTAAAGGAACTTTAGAAAATGGTTCACCAGTTAATGCAGGTCTACGTTTCCGTGATCACAAAGCTAAAAATAATGAACGTCTCCTTATTTATAGAGCACTTACTGCAGCCTTATACTAAAATAATGTTAGGTAGGTGCCACGACGGATGTGTAAGCGAGCTCGTTCAGAAACATCGGTTTAACTTAGCGCAAGCGGATCACATGCTCCATCGCGTAACGCGCCCGAAGATCCGCGCAGAATGGAGCCCCTACTAATTTAGGATAAGTGCTCACGTCCTGAGCTCAACGATTCGCCTGCGAATGGGAAATACCTTTGAACTACCGAGCTTCGACGCACCCCACGACAAATTACGCTCACGGTAAATACGCACTATCTAGTTCAGTTCGGTCGAGCTGCGACCGGCATTGATTGCTCGCTACAATGAAATACAGGGTCGTGCGATCGTGGCTAACGCGATCACCAGCCTGTAATCTCCTACGCTATCGTTGTGCAGTTTTTTGAGACCAACAATCGTTTTGCTATGGTAACCTCCTGTGTTTGCTGTTGAGCTTGCCTTGCCATATTTTTTTCATGGGAATACCCGTTTCTCTTTTTTAATGTCCGGCTCGGATTAGGTACTGAAATCTATGTAGATGTCTATGATTAGTGGTTTATTTTCTCTAACGCTTTCAGAAATGACCCAAATTCATTACTTAAAAATAAACTTTTCAAAGATACATTCTTACAGCAAACTAGGGCAGCGAAAACAGATTGATCCCGTGATCAATAAGTACATCTTGAATTCCTAGTTGAGTGCACGCGGGACGGGACGTGAGTGCATTTTGTCGTCGAAGAAACCAGTGAAGCGTGCCCGCTGCATAAACACATGCCTAGAAGCGAACAGCTAAGCTACCCGCCACCCGCCAGCCGCCAGCCCGCCAACCTCCCGAACGCATCGCCCGATTTTTCTACTGGCTTTGAATATTGATGTTGTATAAACACTAGTGAAACTGTGAAACCAGCAGCCGAGTCGTGGCCGCAGTTTTTAGACATGCTCGAATTGTTTCCAGATTGAGAGCACTTTCAAGCGAGTGTTTTACGACATTGGAACAGGCGCAATGAGTGAACTAAATCACAAAGTTTAGTCGACGGGGACCTGTTGTTTTGTGACGGGGACAAATTACTTAGAACAGGAGTTGTATCTTATTACTTTTGCTAAATGTATTTTGATATGGATTGCTTATAACCACATGACGAGAATGTAAACTAGAGTAAAAGCTTTCCATTTACGGGACCCGCAGTTTCCATTTAAGATACCCGAGATTTAATTACCGAGGTATTATCGGATACATTGCCGAGAAACACTCAAGATTGTATACCTAGTAGAAACAGCTATGTGTAAATAATTTACACATAGTTGCAACATTATTATTTGAAAGCAAATCTTCTGAACTTATGCAAGTAGCAAGTGCTTACTTTATTCTAAGCAAGTTTTTCATTTTACAACTTAAGAAAACCTTCAACTAAGCGAGCGCAAAAAATAAAAGTTATTTTTAATTTTTCCGGGAACCAAGTAGTGTGGTAGCAGCGCCGGCAGTAAATAATAGACAAAACAGATGTTGCAGATATAAACATTTTATGACCGTGTGTCATGAGCTCCGCTGACCGAAATAATAAAGCCTTTAATTTCGGCGTGGGTAGGCAGAGAAGTCGCATAATTATAATATTAGTACAATTTATACGGCGATGATATTTGATGCGGCCGAGATAAACGAAAAAGCCTTTTTGGAGCCTGTCCTACTTGGCTTCGTTCTAAAAATTATCGTACCTTCTGCAGTTAACATTCTTGAAACAGTACCAATAAAATCTTCATATGTACGTTTTATTGTAGTTATTTTGACTAAACAAAAGATAGTCTTCGTAGATTATTCACATTTATAGCACATCTAGGTAACTACGCACCCAGTCATGATTAACTTATTATTTTAAGTTAACGATTGCTAGTTCAACCGCAATCCTAAAATAATCGTTTCAAACGTCCAAAGACTAGGTAAAATCCTTCGAAGAAATACATATTTCTTGCGATTTAATAAAATAATTCACAAAAGTTATAAACGTAAGAAAAATGTTGCTTTTTACCAGAGTGGGGAATTTTCGCCTGCGGTTTTCGCAAAAAAGGTCACTTGCCGTAAGCGATTTGTGAGGAAAGCGCGAAGCTCTCAAAGGTTTTCCCACTCCAATAAGATGGCCAAATATTCAGGATAAGTGCCAGTTTGATAATTCCGAGTGTTGGTGAAAACTTTTAACCTTTCAGTTTATCTAAGTAATGTTAACCCGTATTCTCTTGAGCACTTTTAACGTCTGGGTTCTGAGTACTTTGATAGAAAAAATAAAAGCACTTATTTCTTTAATGCAGTTACGCACTTAGCTATTTTGAGCGATATCATTTTTTCGCTTTTCAGATTTTATATCACAATGTTTTCAGATAGATCCCCCTTTTTCTTGTGCCAAAAGGAGAGGAATAAACCAGGTTCTGCACTTTTTAATTTTTGTATTTAATATTGCTTGATTCCTGGAGGAATAACAGTAAATTACATATCAGATTTCGTTGCAATCATTAAAATGAATCGGTCAGACGTTAAACATCGCCGCGGGCATGCTTTTATTATTAATTAATTTCACGTGAGCTGCATTAACCAAAAACCGAAACAATTAAACGAATTTTTGTTTCGACAAACTGAATCCTGTAAAAAATAAAAATACAAATCTTATAAACAGTCTCAAACCGTGTTAAATAAAAAGCTTGCAAAACGCGAGAACGTACCACGCGTTTACGAAGTGGGTAGCGAAGTAATTAGTTATTTTTCTGTTTTCTTTGTTGAATGGGGCTGTGTTGTGGCCATTACGTTGGTCCGTGGCGTTCCGCCGGTATCCCTGTAAATGTGGGGCCACGCCAATTGCCCGGGGCAATTTCTGAGAGGCGTTGTAATTAACGCCTCAAAGTATCCGGGTTTGGAGTGAACAGCGTCGAGATCATTGCAAATACATTTTTAAAATAGAGACCTGATTGGTGTTCGGTTACGTATCTTATAAGTATGAAATGAGTCTGACTGAGTGTACCTAGTGTACCTATGCTTAATGAAATGGCGTGTAACTTCAATAGGTAGGTACTTAAGTTATAGGAACATTTTGAAACTTGCTTTTTTATGCTGTCTTTTCAGATTGTTTATTTCCAGTGCTGTCCATAGGTCGGTGTACTACAATATTCTGTGCCGTGGTTCTTCGAGATAAAATATGGCTCTAAAAATCGGTTAGATTAGCTACCAGAGTGATGGCCAAAAAATTAACCAGAATTAGTTGACTATCGTTCCATTTGTTTTGGCTCCTTACCAAAAACAATATTAATGAAACCAACCGCAGATAAAACAGAATTGCATTTTGGTATTTTGTAGTGAAAGGATAATATTAGTTTTATATAAATAGCGTAATTAAACAAGAGTTTGGTTTCGTTGTTTTTTTTTGCATATACCTTTTAAAACTGTCACCGTTATTTTGCGTAGTTATTTTTTCATTGAAAGCTAAAGCCAGCGTATTTGTTTTTTTATTTTGTTTAAATAATAAATAATATCACGCCTGTTATTCCCAAAGAGTTAGGCAGAGGTGTACCTAATAAAGAACACATTTTGCCAGTTCGTAATTTTCGAGTTCCATGTAATAGGGGCGAGCCTATTGGCACAAATCCAAAGTTACTACTAAAAACCTATTATAACAAAAGACCTAATAATACTTTGCCTGATCTTAGAATCGAACCCAGGACCTCATGCTCAGCCTTAGCGCTTGCTACCACTAGACCACCGAACAATATATCCCTGTAAATTAAAGTAATCGTAGGATCAAACGTGCGTCATAAACTCGACTGTTATATTCCACCTCACTGCCGTGGCGTAAGGTATGAATTGAAATTGCTTTATTAATACAAGTGCTAGAAATAATCTGTACCACCACAACGTTCGCGAAATACACCCTCGAGGCTCGGGCTTGGCGGCTCGGATTGTTGCATCAAATTATTGTACGCAGTTTTTTTTTAAATAGCGCAGCTGTTATATTAATTATGTTACGAGCCATGGCCAAATTAAATTTGTCGAGAACGTACTTAATTGAAATGTGTGAACTGGATGTACCATTATCATTATTTCCTTTATTTATCTTTTTACGAATGATTTAGATTTTTTTTAAATATTCCATAAAAAAACCTTTTTTTTTTTTTTTAATTAACTCGCCGGTGTCGGGAACAGGGTCCAAGCTACCGGCGGTAAGGGCTCCAGAGAGAGGAACCTAACGATACGAGCCGTGTCCAGGAGTACCATTATCATTTTTATTAGGAAATCTACCCTTAAATCTTTTGAATTTCAGGCTAAGCTATAAATATCACGTGTCATCGAGTATGGTAGTTTTTCGTTTGGTTATCGATTATTTCTTAATGCGCACACTCGGATTGATGACAAGATTTAGGGTTTCGCACCTCAAACCTATACCTATAACCCTTATAATTATGACCACTTCGTTTTCCGTCTGTCAAGACCCTTTTTCTCAAGAACACGCGGTGATGTCAAGTTGAAATTAATTTAAAATACTATAAATATGGCCATTTATCTACCTTTATTTCTATACTAATATAAAGAGGTAAAGTTTGTGCGTTTGTGAGGTTGTAGGGGTAATCTCTGAATCTGTGAACCGATTTTGAAAATTCTTTCACTAATAGGATATAGATTATCCCCGAGTGCCATAGTTTATATTTACAATTTGCGCATGGGATAATTTCCAAACAAAACGCGAGCGAAGCCGTGGGCAACAGCTACTGTTAAATAATCGTACAATAGATTATACCCTTCGCATTCAGGCAAATCAAATGTCACTTTATCTTGTTACAGATTAGCCAGTGGCTAGACTCGTGATTCCATTTCAGTTTACTTTAAATATATTCTGGGAAATCAAGACTTCTGGACTAATAAATTAGTGGTATAACTGGACTTGAAATTCTCTTCGCTTATGTATTGCTTTCTAAATGTTATTAATGTTTGCAGCAGAATATGATATTATATCTTCATCATCTTCTGTTTAGACTTTTGCTAACTATGTTGGGGTCAGCTTCCATTCTAACATAGACCGACTGCCTATCTGACCTCCACAATCCAGTTAGCACTGGTTACTGCGAAACCCTTTGGTAAGACTGCTTGTCAGACTTTCGGGCTAAATAAATGTTAAATTATATAATGTTTAATAATATAAACGGTTCATTTTTAACTAAACAGTGTTCACTAATGTAGTCAATGGTCGTTGTATAAGTTGAAAATTTTTGAAACACATTGGCTACAAATCTTGTGTACTTTTCAAATAATTTTTTAGACTGTTTACTTAAATAATACCAAAAAAAATCTAAATTTTTGGCACAGCCATTTTTTACTAACACAGACTGACAGTTCAGTTTCATTTGATATTTTTAGATTAAACAATCTAAAGGAGAGATTCAATTTACTCCGCAAACAAACGACGGGATGCCTCTACTTGATTATTAACCAGAAAATGAAGTAGAAATCAAAGAAAACAACAATGTTCCGCAGACGAGAAACATCAGTACTTGAGTCGCAAACTTATTCCTACCTTTTGCATACAAATTAGAACTTTTAATTAATTATAAGACTTCATTTTGTTAATTTAATTATAAAGAGAAGTTCATGAATTTATTTCGACGTTCGAATTGACAATTATTTGAAGCCAGTGTTGTGTAGGTTGTGGACCAATTAACGTGTGACGTCTGAAAGATATAAAAAGTTAATCCTGGAACAATGCGCGTGTTAAGTATTAATTTTTGAAAAGTTATTAGATTATTTTGACGCTAGATGCATGGGAAAAATCATCTATATATTATCTGACCGCTGTCTTTTCACACTGTTTTCTTTTTCATTTTTTTTGTACAATGGTCTTCGTTATTGGAAATCGCATTGTGGAACTCAAATTGAGTTTGGCAGGACACCTAGCAAGACGCGGTGATGGCAGGTGGAGTACTGCTGTGACGGAGTGGCGTCCAAGGACTGGAATAAAAAGTGTTGGTCGTACGGTGGCGAGATGTGCAGACGAGATTGTTGCCATCGCGGGAATAGCTTCGGCCGTTAAGGAAACCGGGGTTTCGTGTCCTAGTTGAGGTTGGCTCAAGAACGAGGAGCTTGGCACAAGTAAAGAAAGGCCTATATACCCAGGAGTGGGTGAAGTCGGGGTGTAAATGATGCTGACTGTCTTTTGAAGTGTTGTCTCCTTGTAGTGACTATAGGCTACCAGTACTCGTCGTGTGGTCGGGGACTACCTGACGGACAGGTACGTTATCTACCCTGGTTGCAGCGGAGAGTGGAACCGGCGAGAGATGTCGTGCGGTGTTCCACAGGGATCGGTTCTGGGGCCGCCCTTGTGGAACATCGGTTACGACTGGGTGCTGCGCGCCGACCTCCCTGACGGCGTCAGCGTAGTTTGCTACGCTGACGACACGCTGGTGCTGGCGCAAGGGAGGTCGCACGAGGCGGCGGCCGAGCTGATGACTCGCGGGGTTGCGATAGTCGCGGAGAGGATCCGGCAATTGGGTCTCGAGGTGGCATTGCACAAGTCCGAGGCCATGTGCTTTCATGGGCCTCGGAATGCGCCACCGTCGGGATCCATGCTCACGGTGGGAGGGGTTCCCATCGGCGTCGAGCCGACGTTGAAGTACCTAGGTCTCGTCCTCGACAGCCGGTGGAACTTCGTGGAGCATTTCCGACGTTTGGCCCCCAAACTGGAACGGGCCGGGGCTGCCTTCAAGCGGCTCTTGCCCAACCTGGGGGGTCCAAACGCCTCCTGCCGGAGGCTCTACGCGGGGGTCGTGCGGTCCATGGCCCTTTACGGGGCCCCGGTGTGGGCGCGTTCTTTGAGGCGGCGAGCCGCCCATTATCTGAACGCGCCCCAAAGGGTAGTAGCCGTAAGGCTAATCCGGGGGTACCGCACGATCTCCGGCGAGGCGGCGAGCCTCCTTGCCGGATTGCCGCCATGGGATCTGGAGGCGATAGTCCTCGCGCGCCTGCACGAGTGGCGCGTGGAGGCACTACGCCGGGGGGAAACTCCGCTGCCGCGGCAAATTGTCGCTCAGCGGACAGACTTCCGGCGTGATCTCATGGCGACATGGAGAGAGCGACTGTCGCAACCCCGTGCAGGGCACGCCACTATAATGGCGGTAAGTCCCCTCTTTGAGGAGTGGCTGGAGAGGCGCCACGGCGCCCTCACCTTCTGCCTGACGCAGGTCCTCACCGGACATGGTTGTTTCGGGAGGTTCCTGCACCTAATCGGGCGGGAGGAAACGCCCGGGTGTCACCACTGCGAGGATCGACCGGAGGACACGGTGGAGCACACTGTGCAGGTCTGCTCCGCTTGGGCGGAGCAACGCCGTGTCCTCGTAGCGGCGATCGGCGGCGGCGACCTCTCGCGTCCGGCCCTGGTTCAATCCATGGTCCGGAGCGAGACGGAATGGGACGCCGTCACCTCCTTCTGCGAAGCAGTCATGCTAGCGAAGGAGGTGGCGGGACGTGAGAGGGAGAGAACCTCACGTCCCAGCCGCCGCGGGAGACGCACCGGGCGTCGGGGGCCACGTGGTGGCTCCCGGCCACCGTAGACGCGGGCCTGTGGACGGTGAGCTATGGGCTAGCTCGCCGTCCGTCCGTCTTATGACGACAGGCCGTGTCGACGGCGCGTTCGTGTTCCACGCGCGCCTCAAAGAGAGTCAGCAAACAGGAAGGGGTCCGTAAGGGCCGACGCCTGCCAGGGTTGCGGGACTGTTCGAAAGAGATGATTTCCCATCGATAAAAAAAAAAAAAAAAAAAAAAAAAAAAAAAAAAAAAGGCTACCAGTATTCTGAATATACATATCTTTAAAATGTAACTCTGAGAAACTCTTCTAACGTACCTTATTCTCGTTTTCTCCTCCCATTGATCTACAAACTAGTGTAAATGTTCTCCATTATGAAAACCAATTCTAATTCCATCTAAGCCATAACTAATAATAGAACCAGTATCCTAAACCTCTGCATAATTACGCGCTACACAGAGGAGATGATTAGCCGGAGCGGCTCGTAATCAAAGATCGTTGCTGGGCATCCATTGCACACACTAACAGACAATGATGAGCTTGGAATGGTCGGCGATGATGTGTACAACGTATATAATACGAGGCTGTCATTGTTTCATCATTTCTGTAGAGCAGTGCTAAGAAAATTCATAAATCATTTGCATTAATTCCCATCAAATTGTTTGCAAATAATGTTATACTCTAATAATTTTATTACTAACGGCATTCTCCTTACTTATACTTATTGGAGGTTTATATTTGAAAGTGAATTTGTTAAAAATCATACACAACTTCATACCGTCACATACCTTCTATCATAGTAAAACTATCTTCTTTTTCGTGTGGTTAATGCCTAATCTATACTTCTGCATAAAAGAAAACAAATTAATCTTTCTATATATACCATCTAAACCCAAGAATATTCCAAAAATAGAGATCAAGTACTCTGGAAAAGGTCACACACAGGTTCACGACATTTATAAAACACATTGTAGTTCAAAAGGGTTATTTAACACCAATAACATACGTAGGAGCGATACGACCGAGAATAAATGAAACATGGCAAGTCGTTAAACTGAACTTGGAGGAATGTAGCTGGTTAAGCGACCCTGGTTCAATCCCTGGGGGATGAGACAGACACGTAGCGTTCATTCAGCACTCGAGTTTCTACTATCCTCAAAGACAATTTCACTGTTCTTTTCCCCGGCTCAAGATCTTGCGATATTGCTGACATAATACTTCATTTTGACTGTTTCGTCATACACTCATACCTGATATGGAGAGCAGGCGAAGGGTTGAAGTTGACGTGTATTACATAACACATAGCGGCCTACGGATTCTTCATGAAAAGTTCTTTTTACATGGGCGCTAAGCTGTACAAGGAAAATTAATTTTCAAAAAAAGGTGCACAATAATGGGTGCCTATACGCACTTAGCATGAGAACCAACAATAAAGAATGTAAACCATGTTTAAAACTTTGTTTTAACATTCTAAACTTTGGACTGATCTGGTTGCATGAATAAATATAAGTATAAAACAAAATATTATATTTACAAAGGAACTTACTATAAGATATGTTTTTTTTTTTTAATAATATATATGTAAGTAAGGATTGTGATGGGTTAGAACTAAGATAAAGCGTGAACGCAGTGATTTATTTCCTGAAAAATGCATTTATTCTGTAACAAGACCACGTTGCAGAGTTTTCCCAACTCATATATCTCAAACTCTTTCGAGATTACAAAGTTATGCCCTCTCCGCGTTTTTACAGGAAAAGTGGATTAAGATTTTCTATATCTACCTAATATATCAACATTACGGTACGTTCGTATGATTTATAGGCCAAGTTGAGGAACTTCTGCATGTCATCCACTGGCTCTTTGCGAAATTTTCTAAAGAAACTTTAAACTTTTTACATTAGCACGATGATGGTGACTAACCTAGGTATTATATATTATGTATGTACCTTTTTTATTTAACACTTAACTTTTCTTTAGAATTAGGTGAGGAGAGAATTCTCGTTTCGGTTTGTTCCTATTGTTAAAATATTTTACTTTAACATATTGCCAATTAAATAAGACAGTGAGTGTTTCATCAAACACAAGAAAAATAGAACATAATCTACCCATTCTACCTTAAGTTCCCACGATTACCAACTGCAAACTTACCAACATAAAAACAAAAACTTAGGTTACATAAAAATTCTCACTTTAAATAACTTAGCTTTCCAAGGAACATAACCGTTTGAGCCACATTTTAAAACAGCCGTAATCAATAATGGTTTAAAAACCGCTAAAACGTACGGCAGCATAGCAGAGCAGAGAACTAATGATATTTGTCTGCGCGGTGATTAATGGCAACCCAGTCGCGGATTGTTCGAGCGGGATGAGTTCTGAAGAAGCATTCACAACCCGTGAAATTAACTTTCGTCGCCTTCCGAACACCCGTCAGTTTATTTTCACAGAAGCGTTTCAGTTTTTGTGACCAAACCAAACGCTTTGGTTTTGGCAATGTTTCATTATTGCTTACCTATTAGGCATACGGTAATGAGATTCCGAACGGCACAACTAAACAAGGCAAAAACACTGTTTTAATAAGTAAGTGGAGGATGTTATACATTTATTGACGGAATGTGTCAGATTTCAATTTGAAAGAGAGGATTGAATTAGAGAGCTTGAGATAATATGTATGTTGTTTGCATGTTCCATCATATTTTGTCGTCACCTAACTCCGGAGCTGCTTAAAGTTTAAATAAGTTTGTGTTACGATTTACATTATAAGGTGCGATGGGAACGTGTACATCCGTATAAAAGTCACTAATAATAAATAAAGAGAAAAAAATAATGTCAAACAATTTTGTTTAGCTCAACTATGTACAATCGACCCAAAATGAATCTGATCACCTTACGGACTATTTTTGCTTGCAGCATCCGGCCGCTACAGAAGCACTTAGTTAAAAACTTTCTCTTCATTGGTCCTTTTTTGTGTTATTCCTATTAGTCAAAAAAGGGTGGTCAAACATCTGTGATCATTAACAGAGCCTGAGATTTTTTGTAAAACAAAAGATAATGTAAAAAGGTCGCATATTTTTTATTGTTTTTCTACTATTGGTCCGCACTCTCTTTGTGCTGACCAATAGTAGTAAGGGTGGTGAACAGATGTGACGGGATTTTGTTTAAAAAGTGAGCCGATACATTTTGGCGTGATGGTACCTATAGGTGCATAGTTGAGCCAAACAAAATTATCTCGAAAGATATAAATAAGTTTAGTAATAGTATTAATATAATTTCTCAGAAGCGACCCGGAGTTCAGATTTGCGTCCGGTTGATTACTTTAACGAAACTGGCGGAATTTGGGGGAACTATACAATAAGGTACACTTTCACTTAACCCTTCGGGGAAACACAGGCGTGCTAAAAGCAGCTGCAGGCGTTACGATTTTTTAATGATAAAAAAGTAATATTTCCATAATGGGAATAAAATCTCCAACTAAGCTCACATTTTAATATTTAAGCAGATACTTATTTATCTTTCTCAAACAGACGGACCTATCAAGCTTCAGTTAGTCTGTTTTGCTAAATTAATTAGCCTTTATATTTTACATTAATTACTTTCGAGTTTGCAAAAGAGACGCTTTTTCATTTACTTACTAGATAGAATTTTATATTTCTAGAGGCAATGGCTTGAATTTTCAAGTTTTTGTTTTCTGTACTCCTCCTTAAGGGCATTACATTGCCCAATGACCTTGAGCATGCTGCCCCGTACTAACTTACGACAAAACGGCGAGAGAGAGAGGGACGAGTGCGGCAGTGACATAGTGCTTTTCGCGAAATTTCCGATTTTTATAATATATTTTAAAATATTAAAAGAAATATGAGAAAAAAATCAATACACATTGTTAAATACGTCATTACGTATTTTTTGGTATAAAATTCATGCCGAGTTATTGAGCCGTTATAGAGAAAATTTTCAATTTAGGTTGAAAAAGGACCTATTTGTTACGATTTTTCGATAAAATTTGAGTTAGTTTATTAAAATTTTAAACAATACAATGTATTTGTGATGACCTTTACTTTAACATATATTTTTTATATGTGATGACCTTTACTTTAACATATATTTTTTATATTGAAAACGCACAAAAGGATTCATCTACAAACTTCTTTAAACACATCATGCTCAAGGTCATTGGGCAATGTAATGCCCTTAAGAACTTTATCTATTCCAAATATCAGACTCCTTCGTGCAAAGTTTTTTTTTTAACGTTATGTATAGCACGGTACTTACCTCGTTTTACCTGATTTTCATTTTCTCCTTCCTAGATTTGAAATCATTTACTTTTTTTATGTTTTTTTTTGGTTTATATTACATTACGCCTTGAAATGAACGAAAGTTTAGGCAGAGCTGTACCTAACAAGTAAACTTTTTTTTTTTTGGCCCTGGAATCTCGCAGTTCTGCCTCTGAGGCTGGCTACTGCTTAACCGGGAAAATCCTGTGGATGCCTTAAAAATAAATCTAAGGTCTCCAGCCAGGGGCTTAAAATTATACTTAAAAACTAAGCGACCACTCGCTAAGGGCACCCCCTGTGGGGTAAGAGCCTCGGCTTAGGGCGTCGCTGGGGAGGACAGCAAACGGACAGGCTGGATCTGAATGATATTATTTAGGGGCTGGTTTAAAACTACCGGCTCAGAATCGCGGGCTGGCTCTGGCAAGGGTCGGGGGGGGGTTCGTTGAACGGGGGCATCGCGACGGGCCTCGACGGCGAGGACGGAAACTCGGCGGTCTGTGTCTGTGTGGTTTACGAAGTGTGCTGGTTTCCCTACTGCTCTCCTGGAGGAGGGTGATGGGGTCATCGGGGGTGGTGAGGGCATGACGCGGACGGCGAATCATGCCCACATTTCGTCAATTATGTTTAAGTCCCATGTAATAAGGGACGAGCGCATTGCCATCAACCAGGCACAAATCCAGACTCCATGGCTGCTACTGAGAAATTCCTGATGGAAAACCCAATAACACTGTAGGACCAGTACCTAGGTTTTTTTTTTTTTAATTTAAGCTAATGTAAAGATATTCCATGTTTGTCCTACACATAGACAGTGCAAGTGCCCATCACACCTCCAACAATTTTCTCTAGAAAACCTTTTCATAGATAAGAATATTGGTTTTGTTTACTTTTTAAATAACAATAGAAGCTTTGTTCTAGGAGCTAACGGTCGCTTGACTGCTCAGTGCTCAATTGTAAGTATAATCTACTTGAATCAGTGTAAACAAACCGCTGGAGATCCTCAACTTGTAATTAACACTAATTACTAGTCAAAGAGGTCTTCAACGGTTTCTATTGCGTTTGCAGTATTTACCTGGTAATGACCAGTTACAATAACAGGCAGGGATGAAATTACTCTGTAATTTGGTGCCATTTCATTTGAGACATCTTGACTGTCTGATTAGTACGATAGGTCGAAAGCAGGGCTGATATGCGTGATGCTAGGTTCGATTCTTAAATCAGGCAGTGTTTTAGGTTTTCCAGCCCAGCACTTCAAATGCCTATAATCGCAACCCTAATGATTTTGAAGGAAATTCATAAACCATTGCTTTATATGCTAGAAAAATTGTCTGCTCGGCTACGTAAATAAGGTAATCATTACGGTAATTATTATTGCCTCTCACCACTCGGCGAGGAACTTTGGAAGTTTTTGGCGAGAAACGAAAAAGTTGAATCCTGAGTCGAGTCTCCCCTCGAGTGTTGAGGGCATAAGTGAGTCAGTTGATATTGCAAACTTGTTTCGACAGCGTTTTATGATTGATTCACCTCTAGGACCAGCAGACCAAACACCGAATGTAAGCTGTAATAGTCTAAGTGTACGTTTCACTGCCCGTGACGTGTCTTCCGTCATCAAAACCATGTCCAGGGATAAGTCACCTAGTCATGATAGCTTGGGTATTGAGCATTTGCAGAACGCAGGTGTTCACCTCCCAAGGGTTCTTGCCTTGCTGTTCAACCTATGTGTAAGTCATTCTTATCTCCCGGCTGATTTGGTGAAAACGGTTGTGGTGCCCGTTCCTAAGAATAAGACTGGTAATATGTCGGAAATAAGTAACTACAGACCAATTTCCTTAGCAACCGTTACTGCTAAAATTTTGGATAGTTTGTTGGACTGGTATTTAGGTAAACAATTAGAAATTAATGACAGACAGTTTGGTTTTAGGAATGGGTTATCAACCGAGACTGCAATTGTGAGACACCTAAAGAGTACAGTGCGATATTACACTGAGAGGAGGACGTCTGTGTATGCATGCTTCCTGGATTTATCCAGCGCTTTTGACCTTGTCTCGTATGACATCCTATGGAAGAAATTGTCGAATGAAGCTAACCTGCCACCTGAAATAATTCATGTTTAAGTTCTGGTACGGTAACCAACATAACACTGTGAAGTGGGCAGGTGCATACTCAGATGTGTACAGGTTGGAGTGCGGGGTGAGGCAGGGGGTCTGACATCGCCTAAGTTATTTAATATTTATATAAATAAGCTGATCGAGGAACTCAGCAGCACTGGCATCGGATGCTCGATAGATGGTGTGTGTTTTAATAACATCAGTTATGCTGACGATATGGTGCTGCTGAGTCCTTCGATCAGTGCTCTCAGGAAGCTACTAAATATTTGTGAGTGCTATGCTGAGGCCCATGGACGAAGGTATAATGCCAAGAAGAGCGAGCTGTTAGTTTTTATGGCACTGAACAAGACATACGAAGTGGTACCACCAGTCTCGCTATGTGGTGCCAATCTAAACAGAGTAAAGCAGTTTAAGTACCTTGGTCATTGGGTTTCAGAGGATGGCACTGATAACTGTGATATGGAGAGGGACCGCAGGGCATTGGCCGTACGATGCAACATGCTGGCCCGCAGATTTGCAAAGTGTGACATTAATGTCAAGTTAACTCTGTTTAGAGCATATTGCCAGGCTTTATATACCTGCAGTCTGTGGACCTGATACACGCAGAAAGCGTTTAATGCCTTGCGTGTGCAATACAACAATGCTTTTAGGATACTGCTGTCGCTGCCTCGTTTCTGTAGCGCGTCAGGGATGTTCGCTGCAGCGCGTACAGATGACTTCTTTGCGATCATACGCAAGATCCGCGTCACTACTGCGTCGGATGCGGGGTAGCGACAGCAGTCTTCTGAGCATTGTTTTTAGTAAAACTGAAGGCCACCTAATGGGGCACCTATGCGCAATGCATGTACTGTTGCCAGGAATCTCCAGGAGGTGGCGGAATTAATTGTATAAGTTAAGATTTATCGTTATTATTTATTTTGTTGTTATTTGTTGTGTGTGTGTGAATTATACTAACATAGGTTAAGGAATACTAACAAAATCTATGTGTAAACTACCTGATGTAAAGGAAAATAAATAAAATAAATAAATTACTATAGAATTGTCAAAATTAATGGCGTTTGGATTGTGAGTGCGTTACGAAATTCCCGCACAGGCCCAGAGCCAGTTTATGTAGATAATTTTTATGACCAAGGATGTCTCTGTAGTACCGCCATGATGTAATAAACGTACCTACCATATTCATCTGAAACGCCAAAGTAAAATAAACCAGAAGACAATTTCGTAATTGTGTAACTTTATAATCATCAAAGTTGAGTCACGCAAACATCCTACAGCGTCATTGCGTTGTGTAATTCAACCGAACATGAAATTTTGCGGTAGCTAACAATAATTATGTTCCTCGCATTCGTGGCGTCCTGGTACCTATGTATGTATTACTATCATGCCGGTGTAACGTATTGCTAAGCGTTGCCGTTTTACCGTTACACTCGGTAAACTCCGAACTGTTCATGATACATTTTATTTTGTTCGGGGTTCTATTTGCACGAATGATCTTTTGATTAGTTACTTTATTATTTAATTGTTTTGAAGCAAAAAGATTTTTACAAAATTAAAATTTCATATTCGGAAGTTAATTTTTCATGTGCTGGAAAGAACTCAAGGAAAATGAAAAAAATATTTTTTTCCATTGATTGTACTGACATGAAAACAATCAAATCAGAATCAGATTTATAAGCATTTATACTCGATCAATAAAACTGACGAAAAGCTTCACTTTCTAGTTCGAAAAGTGTAGGTAATTTAATTATTCCCGACGAAAATAGTTTTAAGAAATCCTCAGCAAAAAGTCTCTGATTTTCTCTAAATGTTACAAGTCTACTTCGCTAAAAGGCAAAAAAAACCGTCTGTCTGGCCGCGCTGGGATATTTATAATCCCGTCGCTCATAAACTGTTCGATGCCATCGCCTAACGAGCTGACTTACCAAAGTAATAGAATTCAAGTTTTGACAGATCCATTGTACAAGTTTGCCAACTAAATCTCGGGATAAAAGCACTTGTTAGGTGTCGCCAAGAAATTGCACCAGTGTATAGTGCAGGGTACACACCGTGGCGCAGGGGATGGGCCTACAAACCACTAATGGATCGGCGTGCGTCATTCTCTATGTCAATAAATGCTCTAGCTTTTAATGCTGCTTTTGTTGAAGTAGGCCAATTACTATCAGTGATGGCAATTATGGTCGTGGTGCAATGGTTTTCATGTCCCGAGCGGCGTGCTCTGGAAACACTGTTGTGATTGATTTTAACAATAGCCAATTTAATCACTTTAGATAAACCGAAAACGTTCAACGGAAACTTTACCCCTGTACTCAAAAGTGGATTAAAAGTTTGTACCAATTTACAATTAATTCGATTTCCTGGAAACGGAAACAATACAGATTTAAATAATGATTTGAGTCACAGTTGAATAAGACGTCTAAATTATCCAATTGTAAACTTCGAAGAGTTTGATGTTGTTGTAAAACAAGCCGAAGTCCGTCGCTTTAAGGTTGGTTTCTTTATGAACAAAGAAGCAATCGTGATTGGATTTTAAGGTGCATCTAGAAGACCGTTACGATAGTTAAAACGCGAAGTGGTCATTTCGCTTCACTTGTGATTGAAAAATAAAAGCGCTCGTAAATTACAGCACAGGCCAGAACTCGGGTGAAGCTTACCTAAGATTTTAAAATCAGCGTTCTATTCGCAAATATGCATTTTATTTGTGCTTCAGTCGGCTACTGTGATTTGGAGATCAATATGTAAATGCATTCGTGAGAGCAGGCGGCCCGGGCGGCGGAGGCGTGAGTGCATTTTGTCGTAGAGGAGGAGGCAGCCAGCCGTGACGCCGCGACCTACTGTTTCTGACTTTGTGAGACCAACCAACCTCTGTAGGATTTAAATGTAAAATTCTTTCACATTTTTGTACACTTCGTTTCAGTGCAGCTTCGTCTTAGAAGCATTTATTATGCACATTACTCTGCTGACATATTTATTTTATACGTACGGTACGTGCGAATTTTGTGCCTTAAATAAAAATAAAACTGAGTTTACAGAAGTTGAGACTTCCGTGAGTTTTTAATTAATTTTCTAGCAGAAATTATTTAGAAATTAAATTTTATTTTGGTTAACACGTTTTTATTTCTTTTTAACCGACTTTCTCCAAAGGAGGAGGTTCTCAATTCGGCTTTTTTATTTTTTTATTTATGTTTATTACCTCATAACTCCTTCATTTGTAAACCGATTTCAAAAATTATTATTATATGTGAAAGGATATACTTTCCGGTTGGTCCCATAGAAATTTCATCAATATCGGTTCAGTAATTTGTTTTTTTTCCTTGAATATGTATTTTTTTCTTCTTGGGCTATTTAGGTGACATGATGGTTCCATAATAACTAGATAATTACAATGTAAAAAATTGTTTCGTGACGAGAGTTTGTGTGGTATACTACAACTAAATAAAAAGAAAAATAAAAACGAGTGTCTTTTTGGAAGTCGGTCTTTTTTTCGCAGAAAGTTTTTTATTCCTAACCTAAATACTATGATTATAGGCACTAAACAATTACTACTCGTCTGTAAAGAAAATATTAAACAGTTTAAAAGAAAAATATCGTATAAATAAGTCCGAACTTTTAACGAAACCGTTATGAATATTTTATAGCCTTAAAATCTTTTGCCTGAAAATTGTTTTATTTTTGTCCATCAATAACTTGCTTCAAGAATAATACGGATTTTTACAGCTAAGTTCACTTTTACGATTTCCGACTTTAGTTGCGATGTAAAAAAAACAAAGCTAACGTGAAAAAATACGTGAGAGAGAAAGGCTCAAAAGACAGGTACTCAAATAACATTTTCCTGTCCAAGTCATCCGCCATTGGAATTTACGAAAACACTTTATCAAAACAAAGATTAATGATGGCATTTTGTTAAATAGGCGAGCTATTTACAACAGAAACACGGTTCGCGGTAGTGATTGAATAGTTGCATGTTCAACGGTATTAAAAGCCTCTGTCGTGGTTCGGCGTCGTAAGTTCGGCGTCGTAAGTTCGACTTAATTTTCGCTCCGTAATGACTTGAGAAAATCACTAGTGATTTGATAGGCGTGTAGTGTTGATCGTTACGCGTTAACGAGACGTAATTAATATCGACCTACAGATTGTCTAATCTGATCTAATGGAGGCGGTCCACAGATGCTTTAGTTGGGATAAGAGATCGGCCGCAATCGCGGTATCATTAGCCATGTACGTATACCGTATAGTATATGCTATACTTACACTTTATACTATACTTACAATTGTCATACCATATACCATTTATCATGCTTTTTTATTGGTTTGTTTGTTTATATTCAGCGAATCGATCTAAATACGATTCGCTTCCATAGTATTTGCTAAAATAAAATATTTATTTTCATAATTTTCAATGTTGTGACATGTACGTGAGATTTGCCAAACTGTCAGTTACTTTTTCTTTCTGTCATAGAGTTTCTTACTAGCTTAGTCTTTGATGAATACCTTTTTGGTTTATCTAATCTAAATTATATTTTTCAATGTTTAGCTGAAATATTGTATTTTATAGATAATAATGATTGTTTACTAATAACTTAATTTTAAATTATATTTATAAATTCTTTACGCACTCATGGTTTTATGAAGTAAGTCTGTTATGTCCTGGCCGACTACACTTGTCAGATGAGATGATTATATGGCCGCAAGAAGAAAAACTGAGATTCAAAAATGGAAGGAGACTACTGTGGAAACGAGCTGACGAACCGGTCAGACTAGACTAGACTAGACTAGACCAGAGGAGAGAGCGTTTCTTGAATGTGATACTGAAGGAATTCCTCAAATTGGGGACAAGACCAATTCTTCAAGGTGATCCATCTAAAGATACACCTGGGACTACTACTCCCAATCTTATTATTAAAAACTGTCTTTGTGCCGTCCCTGCTGTTAATCTCGCGGAGCTGCCCTGGGTCTAAAAGCTGGTGATCCAACTCAAAGATCTACCAGGACCTCAACTCCTGTTCTTCGAAACGCCGCCTTCCCGTGGAGCAGACTTGATAGAACTGCGTGCATCGTCCTACATCTCCACCTCTACGTTTCATCGTGCTTCATTAACAGTGCTACTAAATGTGTGTATATACTCTAAAACTACTTCCAGGGTGCGGGTTTGATACGTCTTTTTTATAAACACTTGTATTTTTTATTTCACTTGTAAAACCATCCATATCTCTTTTAAATTTTTAAATGTACAAGTCTACTTTTATCCTTTAATTTTTAATAGGATCAAATAGATTTGCTACAACCGTTGTTTACTGTTTTCAATTTACGTGATGAATTTTGTAATGAATCTTGTATCTTTCATTAGAATCCTCGTGAGCTATGCAATTGATAATCTTCCGTGGCATTGTCCATTTTATTTCAAGAGACAAAGGAAGGGAAGAAGACAAAGACTTGAAACCTCAAACATTTTATTTTTTTGTAAAATGAAAAATATTCTTTGAACAAAACACTGGAAAAAGCAAGTGTACATATGAATATTAATAAATTGGTTCACCTTACTACAATATTTATGTAAGTAGGTAAAACTATGGATGTTGAATAATTCAAAGTACAGCCATAAATCTTTTTAGTACACAACGAACATTTTGGCTGGTTTTCAATCTAGTAAAAGTTTAATTACGAAGCAGATCCCGAAATCTGATAAGCAAACCGTTTGGTTCAAAGTACTAGTAGTACAGATAAGTTCAAAGTAAATTAAAGTAACCGCATTTCTTAGTTTGCTGACTGTGCGCGATTATACCTAAGTACACGGTGTCAAAATTTGTTGGTATGCGGTTGCAACACAGGCTGTTCACTGAAGTTAAATACGACTTAGGCGAACTTCTGCGACATACCGAACTAGACTAAGACGCCAGTTTTGGCTGCGAAACTAGTTGACTTTGTTTCAACCGTACTACCTGATATAAGTCCCCTGGTACTTTGGCAACTGGGCTACAACTTATGTACGATTTTGGGTTTTGAGACTACTAGGCGAATTGATTTAGAAATTACTTAGTTTCAAATGGCCTGCTAAATTAGTTACATAAAGTATTAGTTTTTTCCCGCGGGTTCGCTCGCATTGTAGAATTTGACAAACTATTCGGCTTGAACTCTGCTTGTAATAACATAATTCACGAAAAGACACGTGGTGCCATCTATTATCATATGAACGTTATTGTTGTTTTCCTCGGGAACAGTACTTTTTTTCGGGGTGGAAGGTACCCTATGTACGTTTCTGTACCTACACCTGACAACGTATACCAAAAATAAAAAAATATCAAGGTGATCGGTTCTGTGGTTTAGGCGTGAAAAGGCAACAACCAAACTTACTTTCGCATTTATATTATTCAAACTCAAACTCAACTCAAACTCAAAGCATTTATTTCAATTAGACCATTACAGGCACTTTTGAAAGTCAAACAAAAAAAAAAAAAAGCTAAGCTACAGTCACAGTCACAAGGCATAATAACTTGAGAAAGTACTGTAGTTGCACATTCCAAAGCGTAGATCTCTATGGAGAAGAATGTGCAAGAAACTCCATGGACACTCTTTTTAATCAAAAAATTGTTACAAAATCTTGGTTACATCATTCACGTTGAGATTATACATATATGTGAGAACGATGTAGAAAGACGTGCACATTAAGAGCGCCCAGAGTAAAAGATTAAAATAATCAACACTTTCAAAATAAAGTAATTAAAATAAACCGTGGCAGCTAAGAGATGACCACTCCCAACTGACAGCGCCCGTTCACGAACATGACGCATGGCTCGGCGCCATTCAACTCAACCATATTGAAGGGAACCAAATGACCCGACACACGCGCCACCATCAGCGAGAAATTTGAGTGAGCATGACATTCTCTCAGCCACCAGGCTACATTCAAGTCAATGAAAGATAAATAAATGTAAATGGTTGCTTTACAGTACATAGTACTCACACATGTGCTATGCAATTATATAATATTATTAAGAGATGGAATCTATACAAAGCAAGGATATTATTACAATCTTCTGCAGCTTCCATAATAACTTAACATGGTAATCAATTAGTTTGCTCCTATGGTTGTGGAGCAGGACCAGCATTGAGCCAAGCATTTTTATCATCAATATAGTCCCCCAACTTATAATATGCTTGCCTACATAGTGTGCGTTTTATACAAGATTTAAATTTCGTCTCATTCAGTTGTAGAATGTGAGGAGGTATTTTATTGTAGCATTTTAAACAGTACCCCATGAAAGATGAGTCTACTTTAGCTAGCCTGAAACCTGGCTGAACTAGTTGGTCCCTATTTCTAGTATTATAGTGGTGTCTGTCACCTCTCTTACTAAATAAATGCAGATTTTTCCTAACGTACATGATGTTTTCATAGATGTATTGACAAGGTACTGTCATGATGTTAATTTCTTTAAACAGTTCTCTCAGAGAATCGCGCCTACGTAGATCATATATATTATGGCTCTGATGGCTCTTTTCTGCAGAATAAATATAGACTCAATGTCTGCAGCCCGTCCCCATAGTAAAATACCGTATGACATAATACTATGAAAATAACTAAAATAGACTAGCCTCGCGGTATCTACATCAGTAAACTGACGGATTTTTCTAACAGCATATGCTGCTGAACTCAGCCGTCCTGCAAGAGATGTTAAATGAGGACCCCATTGTAGCCTTGTGTCGAGCGTAATTCCCAAGAAAACAGTTTTATCGACAAATTCTAGTTTCTCTTGATTCAATATTATGTCACAATCACTACTTTTGACATTTGGCAGAGAAAATTTTATGCACTTAGTTTTTTTCCCATTTAGTACTAAGTTATTAGCGGTAAACCAATTATGGACCTGCAGTAGGGCGTTATTGACGTCGTCAAGATTAGTGGCACGTCTGTTTATCCTAAATATTAAAGAAGTATTGTCAGCAAACAATACCATTTGCGGTTGGTTGTTAAATAAGTGGGGTAGGTCATTAATGTAAACTAAAAAGAGAAAAGGACCCAATATCGAACCTTGTGGTACGCCCATTCTTACTTTTAAACCCATTGAATTGACACCATTTACCTGTACCTGCTGCTGTCTATCATTCAAATACGATTTTACTAAACTGAGCGCAAGTTTACCTAAACCGTAATGCTCAAGTTTTAATAGCAGGGTTTCGTGATTTACGCAATCAAATGCCTTCGAAAGGTCACAGAAGATTCCTATGGCATCTTGTGCCTCTTCCCACGCAGTAAATATGTGTTTTAATAAAGAAACACCGGCGTCAGTTGTACAACGTCCCTTGGTGAAACCATACTGTTGCTCGTGTAAGATTTTATTGGCGTTAAAATGGTTTAGCATTTGATTGAGCATTATCTTTTCAAACACCTTGCTGAAAACCGGCAACACAGATACGGGCCTATAGTTATTGGTGTCTTTACTATCCCCGGATTTAAAATAGTTAGTAGTTTAAAATATTATAGTTAGGAAGGATAGTATATTAGTTCGACGCGACTATCGTCAACGCGAGCATGGTCAAAAAGCTTGTTGTTTCATCCAGAGCCACAGCGGCGATTTTCTTTCTACTCCCACGCACCTCATACCGCCTAAAGCGATGGCGATGAACGAAAAATAGTATTCGAAAATTTCTTAAACTAGTTCCAGGAAATACGTGTTTTTGAAAAAGTCTTACAAGTGTGTGAAATAAATATTTGTCATTAAGAATCTGCATTACATGTGCAAGGTTTCTATCGAGATGTTTTCTTTATTTTTACAGTTTGTGAGTACATTATGAACGGCCAAAGTTCAGGTAAAATTTGTGCAAAACAGCAATTTTAGGAGGCTTATACTGAATTTGTTTCTACTTTTTTTATTTTATGCAACCATAGAAACCTAGATATAGTGCATAAAATACCTATTAGTTCAAAAAATTCAAAGATAGATGTGTAACAATGGCAAAATCACGTACGAGCGTTTGTATGAAAAGTATAACGGGTTGGCCGGTCTTAAAGCTAGTTCGCATAGCGAATTCCCTATATTTTGTAGCGCCCCGTCGCCATTGCGCTATTACAAAGTATAGGAAAATGGACGTATATAAGTACATATATCGAAACCGTCAGACTTAACTGGCCAGTTACAAAAACCGTTTTCCTGAACTTTTTGGTATAAGAACCCGTGAAAGTTTTACCCCACTACTGACAATACATGATGCAACAGAAAACCAAGTAATTCGTGGCTATATAGCCTTTTTGGCCCACAAGACACAGAAGAGTGACATTTTATCAGCGTTCATCATGATGGAAAAATCAAAAATGTATTGGATTGACTTATGTTACCAAAAAGTTTCCATGAGTGAATATGAATCCTGTTGAATCGTTCAAAAAATACGAAACACTTTGAAAGCGATTTCTACTCGTCTAGGCACCTAGTCTAACAGTACTGTTTATTATAGCTGTTTCAGCTTTAGGGTCAGTTCACACCGAGACGCGACGCTGCGCGCACAGCGACTCAAAATATAACTTTATTTACTACACGAAAAGATACAATTTCATTGGCCAGTGATTTCGCGCAGCGCCGCGCGCCGTCGTAGGTGCTCACAATGAAATGTGTATCTTCGTGTAGTAAATAAAGTTATATTTTGAGTCGCTGTGCGCGCAGCGTCGCGTCGCGTCGCGTCTCTTTGTGAACTGACCCTTAGTGATAGCCTAGTGGTGTGACTTAAAGGTGTATGTGACACATAGGTCTCGAGTTCGAACCGAAGACGCGTATCTTAGGTTCGATTCAGATTTTTCGGATTCATGTGCGTATTAATTAAACTTAATGTACAAGAGTGGTATGTACATAGGCGGACTTAATGCCACAAAGCATTCTCTACCAGTCAACCTTACGTATTGTATAATTATCACTTGCTTCGGTGAAGGAAACATCATGAGGAAACCAAACCAGCAAGCCTGAGAGATATTTCTCGACGCCATGTAAAGCCAAGTCAGGGGCCCATGGGCGGGATAAATAACGCTGACACCAGGTTAGGTACTTACCACACGAAAAAGAAAGAAGACTGCTATTTTAGCTAATATATCTTATAGAGGGACCATCAAAGAAAGTTACTACGCTACATCCTCATACTGAGCCTTTTGGTATTCAAATCCTTGTGATAGTACTTCTATGAAGAGATACGCCAAAATACTTTCTGTATAATACTAAAATACTCAGCCACGAATTTCTGCGCAGATTTTTTTGTTTCTCGACTAAATGAAATATCATGTGGCTTATTTCTTTTTCTTTGTAACGAAATGGCATCGTCCTCGCTCCTGGTTTCCTTTTTATCATATTCACAGGGTTTTCTCTTTATCTGGTAACTTTATCGGTTTTAATAATATTATTTGAAGCCATAATTCCCCTGAGTGTTCTTAATTTCATTTCTATTATCCTTTTCGACAATTCCTTATTTTCTTTCTCTTGGATTTGGTTCATTTTGAAAATAAGAGGAAAATGTATGAGTACAATAAGTTCTTCTCGTTTGAAGAACCTTTCCTTATAATCCTCCTTCCTTCCTTATCATCATCATAATCATTTCTGCCGAAAGACGTCCACTGCCTGGATATATGCCTCCCCCAAGTGTCCCGTGCCTTACATTGCTACGCATTCCATTGATCAAGTATTCGTGGCATCAAAACTTAAGGTTGCAAAAATGTTACGAAACAAGTTTAAATTATAAATTAATCACACCCGTTTAAAAATTACATAACACACAACATCACGCATGTAATTCCCGAAGGGCTAGGCAGAGATGTGGCTAATAGTACACCCACATTTCGCCAAATCATATTGGATCAAAATAGAGCCATCGAAACTTATGCGAATTGTAATCATCACCATTAAAAGTACCAAGATTATGACATGATAGAAATCTACTTTTGAACGTAGGTTATTAAACATACTTTTACAAGTCATTTTTAGGGTACCGTACCCAAGGGGTAAAAACGCGACCCTATTACTAAGACTCCACTGTCCGTCTGTCTGTCTGTCACCAGGCTGTATCTCATGAACCGTGATAGCTATACAGTTGAAATTTTCACAGATGATGTATTTGAAATACATACAGAGTTAAATAAATATTTAAGCGGGGCCCTCCCATACAACAAACGTGTTTTACAAGCTAGATGAGGTCGATATTTGTCTTATCTGACTACTCTCATAAGAAACAGCCGAAACAAACTCAGAGATCATAACCGTAGTCACCACATTATATATTATATACTTTAACAGCATCGGCCACGTTTTCCTCATCAACGTAAACGTGCCGTTGTGCCCAAGCTTCAAGCCATACACTATGATATATTAGTGATTACATGTCGTTACCATTACGTTATAATCGCAAATTGACTTTAACCCATGAATACATATTAGGTTTTACTCATAAAAATCACACATTGTTTATGTAGGCTGCGAAATATTTGAGGGGAAGTGGTGTCCCCTCAAATGTTTCGTAATATTTCATGATTCCTTTCTCAGCTTAATTTCATTAGCCGGTGGCATTCAACCGTTTGTCCTGGTACAAAGCTTTAAACATTCTTGAAACGCCCGAGTTTTGCTGAGGTTTTGCATATAATAACTCAAGCGTGATAATCTCTGCTCCCGGGCCTCAGGTACGAAATGGAAATTCTATTTATGTTTCCTAACACAGCTATCTCGCAACGTTCGCATTAGCATTTGTTTACATACGTTGTTTGTGAGTATAACGTACCTATATTAATTACCTGCATATTGATTGATCGAGGATTCGGGCGAGAGCTCTCACAAATGTTCGAATCAAGCAAAACGAAGCGCCGGGAGCGCTCTGTTCCCAATTGCAGTACAAGTGCCGTAATTCCTATTGGTATCTACTTATACGATCGATTGACTATTAAGTCTATTCAAATAGTACACAATTGCTGGCGAAGCAGCAGGTTATTTCTAGCACGATGGGACTGGATCGCAGTAAATTGTGATGGCGTTTTGGCCTCTCGCAATCGGCCGAGTCACCGGGGTGGAATTAAACGATTTATCGTAGTCACGGAGTCCGATTTCCACGGATCCCTGTCACGGCTACCAATATTGTTGTTACGCGGCCCTTTCTAAACATATTTAGGTACAATGTTTTCTCTTTTGCCGTAAGTTCGTACGTAAGAAGTATCTGTTCCCAACGCTTAGGTAGTTTATGTTCTGCTGAACGTTATTTGTAAGCAAATCTAACCGAGCTATGTTTATTTTGTTATTTAGATTTTCTTTCTTACTTAGTACGTCGTAGCTAAACGCAAATACTTTATACTAGCCTATTCTAGATGTCACAGCGAAAAAAGAATACAAAGCTTTCTTAATCTGACGGGGCGTGAAGAGGAAATTCGTTTCCATTCATCTTCAGTGTGTACCTACACATGGCGCCATTTACACAAATTATTATTCTATTGCTTATATCGTAACAACCTTACGGTTGTAATATATCATGGCGCTTCATATCACGTGGGCCTACTCTTACTCCGCAGGGACAATATATCAACCCCAATTTATTTTCTCTCCCGCCTTTCAAAGCTTCCAGTTTTTATTCTATGTCATCACATTTATATAAAGTAATATGATTATCTTTAATTCTCTTTCTGATTCACAAACAGTTCGAGTAGATATTCGTTTCGTACTATTACTTACGGAGATAGTGTAATATGAGTTCGTTTGCAGTCTCGTCTGTGTTCAAAGATAGAGAATACTTACATTATATATAAGCTTTGATAAAATGTTTAGGTTGCATTTCTAGGTTGCTAGTCAACACGTTGTGGGCTTGGTTTACGCCCCCAATGCATTTGTTGTTTAAAATAATGATGACGATAGATGAGTGGGCAACGGAGTTATTGCGCTGATTGAAAATTCATAGGAGTGATACAATAGAAAAATAAAGTTTTTTTTAATTTGGCAATAAATTAAGCTAACATGTCCTAGTGATATTTCAAAATATAATTTTTATAGCACCATTTTGTCAGACTAAACATACAATCTTTATACAGTTTAAACTATTTCGTTGCCGGAATCGTATTGAATTTACATTGCATGGTGTCTATCATTGGCGTGAGACGAAGTCGTACAGATATGTCCACAAGAACGCTTGGATTTCTTTCACCGAGTTCTCAAACGGCAAGTTTGCCGCGTGGCGTGTATCACCAAGAATCGCGTACGTATTCAGGACACGTCTCGCACTGCGGGGAGACGAGACACAAATCCCGGGAGACGGTGGGAATCTGTATACCTTCATGTTCACCTTAGCCTTATTTATACACGATTGAAAGAAAAATACGTGCATGATCGTGAGCCATACAAAAGCGCTTCACAGTTTTATTCCATCGCTCTATTACCTACGAAGTATTATTCTCATGCCTGAAACATAATATTTCTGAGAAAAAATATTGTATATCAACATTGTTACGGAACGCGCAAACTAAAATAAATTAAGATTTACGAGTACACGTTATGAATATTTCATATGAGTGCAAAATAAATATAGATTTGCGAAGGTATTTTATTAATTCCCGCTATCATCGTTAATTAATCTAGTCAGTAATGTTTTGATTTATTTATCAATTGCATCGCAGTTGACATGGTATTTACCAACCATGACAACGCCGATAGGGGTGCCACAAATCATGTCGCATATGAATCACCAGCGCAACGGGCATGCATGCATCGAGTGCCAAGCTTTCACTGCGAAAATGTTCAACTGAAAATTCAAACTGCGTAGAACAATCTAGCCTCTGGGACCCAATCCCTCATGGAAAATAAAACCAGTGTTTAAGCTTTCACTTTTACTGTAATTGTAATAGTATATTTATTTGCGTAAAACATGGTATACAAAGGTGTTAGGTACAAATTTAAATGGCACAAACATGTTTAGCTAGGATAAGACCAAGCATGCAAAATTTAAATGACAGGTAAATAGGTAACCAATAAGGCATCAGCAATGAACAGTACATTACAAACAATTTTTTTTATCTATAAATTCTTTTAAGCTATAAAAACTATATTTAAGTAACCATTTTCCATTTTTTGTTTTTACCGGGTTATATACTCTTTATTTTTCACTTACTGAAGGACAATTTGTATTACATTTCAAAATTTGACAATGCTTAAGCTACATCATGGTATTAAAGTATATATACAAGTAAGTAAGTGTATGTGTGTAGTGTGTGTGTGTGTGTGTGTGTGTGTGTGTAAGTGTATATGCTTTCTTTTTGTAATAACTCATGTAATCATAGTTAATTGAATGCTCACTTTAGCTCGATAAGAAATGCATAAAGAATGTAAGTACCCAGAAAATGAGTACTACTTAGTAAGCTTTAAAAATATAAAAAGTTAGCGTTCTGCGTTATAAATAAAACTTCACGGTAATTTAACTGTTAACTCCACAAGTACCAGGCAAAAAGAATATGGAAAGAATTGTTCATACAATTAACGTCTAGTGTATGTTGTTTTAAATTAGCCGATGCAAATGCAATAAAGTTGCGATTATTACCCCTCATCATGCAACTGCGGCTTGAAACATGTTACAACAAACTTCTCATACACCTAGAAAACCATGCTACCTGCACCAACGACCCAAACATTTAATAAAGTGATAAAACGGTTGCGCCGAACACGCGATGTTTTTATGATTCCATTTCGTTACCTTTTATTGTTTTTTTCGTATACCCATACTTTTAACCTTAATAAACTTGAAACTTTAGGGAATAAATAAAATGTGTACCCGATTTTTTGATTGTATCGAGGGACAAAAGTTGCAAAGAAACTAAATGAAAACGTAATGAGCTGAAATACTCTCATGTAATATATAGATTGGCTGAATTCTCAATTTAGTTTTACTACTTTTGTAGTACGTCTCAAAGGAGTTACACAATTTTGAACTTTTCTTTTGTGAATTTTATTTCGTCGAGTAACTTATTGTAACATTTTACTGCTGTATTATACTAAAATCTAATAGCGCGTTAGGTAATACATGCGAATGTTCGCGGCGTATTCTTAAATTGCCTCTCGGCGTAGCTGTTTTCTTTCTCACATATCTCAGAAATCCACCCTAAGCGGCGTTTCACTTTTTGGTTAATATCTACCTATTGCTTATTTTCCTCGTTCATAATGCCTCCAGGGATTCCGGTGGCTCACGTGATTTATGGCTTATGCAAAGAATGAGAGGAGATATTTTCTACACCATAATTCAGGCTAGTTGAGATTAGAGGCGGGTCTGTGTAGAGGATGATATATCAATCTGTTCGTTTCGCCTTTTTATGCCGTCGTATATTACGCACTATTGTCAAATAAATAAAGGAATGTTGATACCTCCGGTACTTGCCGAATTTATGTGATACTAACTTTGTTACAGATCACCTAATAGTAAGATGTAACAAATGTCATAGCAATTTATAGGGTGTTGACATTTTTACTATTCGCGAGTGATTTCACCAAATCGCACTTGTCCAATAAATATCTGCTGAAATAATATAATGATCATGTGTAGGTACTCTTTGAACAAATAAGCATTTTCATTAATTATTATTTATTTTCATAATCAACGTTTTGTGGAGCTTCGTGAAATAAGTTGATTAACCAAAAATATCCTTAAATAAAAATATATAACCTTGTAGCTGCTCTACATACGCTGCGTAGCGGGCTACGTAGCGTAGCATTTGTAATCTACAAAGCGTAGCACTTACATCGTCTTTTTAATGTACATTTAAGAAACCTACTGCATAAATTGAAAACCACATATATACTGGGAAGGCAAGGTTTGCCTCCTAGTTCCCTTCTTGAAGAAAGATGGCCAAGACAAGCTGACGGGATTGAAATTATTGGATCGTATGTTAATGCTAAGCTTATGGGACACTTCTTCTCCATCGGCTCTAATGAGCAATCTAAACAAAATCAGCCTAAAATTTGCCGACAAGTTGCAGTTCTAATTGCGTCTATCCAGTTCCTGTAATGATCACATAATATTTTCTCAAATATTGTGTTTATTTTAATATTGTACTATATTCATGAATTGAGAATTTTCTCCTATTTCATTTGGCATCCCACACGATACGATACCAAAAAATATTATTCGAAGACGTTACCTATTGATTTTGTTTGTATAACTGCAGCCTGTCCTAACTATAACTTGACAACTTATTCATCAAAATCGGTTCAGTTGTATAAGTAGAAGCATACGAAATGTTACAAACATACATAGATGCACCTTTTGACTTTGCCGTGGTCGAGTAAAAAGCTAAAATATTTACCAACATGTAATCAGGCAAAGCAAGGAACCGAATTCTTCATTAGATACTATCAAATTATTTTCTTGTCTACTCCCAAAGTTTATTATTACGTCATCGGGCAGTAAAACAATTGAGGGGCATGTCCAAACATAAGTAAACAAGTTCCGTTCATCAATCCAATCACGTAATAGCTATCGGCGGCTGTCTGTACATTGTATAAACTTGTGGCCAGTCCCATAAAATTGTCTATATCATTAAATTAAAAGCTTTCGTGTTTGTAGGCCATTAGTAATATTCGCGGCACCTAAAGCCCCATCGGTACAAGAGCATGGTTGGCTAAACAGTTAACTAATTTATTATCCATAAATTCCGATCAAGAATTTGATAAGACACGTCCTCAGGGTTTTACGATTTCAGCTTGCGTTTAATCGGCTTCGAGATTGAAAATGGTTGAATTTAGGTATTCGTGTTGAGTTGAGGAGCTGTTAGTTCTAGCTCGGTGGTTCACACTGTAGGTAAATCGATTCAGTGATAAGCAAGAAACTCATTTAACTAAATTGTTATCGTCGATGATTCACTGTATCGTTTTCTTTTCATTCGCCTGTATTTTCGTCCATAATACGGCGAACGCTGAAGGATGTTTCCTCATATTTTCCTAGTACCATTACATTTCGGGAAGGGTTCGAAATATAAACACATTATTACGGATTGCAGTCTCATTTTATTTTATGGTTTTGTATTATTAAACTAAGATAGTTACATCGAAACACACATTGCGTAACAAACTGGACTGGAAGATAATACATATGTACGAACCAGTGACAATACTGTACCTAAAGGTAGATTATTGCTGAAAACCCTAGCTTGCGTTCATTCGGATACAATATTCTTTAATATTTAATTTCTTCTTCTGTTATTAAGTACATAATAATAAGTACAATAGAGGAATGAACTTATTCGTCACTAAGTCCGAATAAACAGCAATAGGGTTGTCCTAAATATCATCTAAAAAGTGAATTGTGTTTCGTTCGACCACGAAGCATGTCTAACACGAAAAACGTAACTCTAAATGCCATTTTGATATATATTTTAATATTGTCATAGTTTTTACTTTAATTAGTATTAAGTATAATACTTTACAAGTAGTTCGCTAGACGAAATGTAGAAAAACCAACTTAGCTTTTAGATAAAGAGCGTAGTTTTGCGTTAGCATAACATCAAAAGAACGAACTAAAAGTTACCTTAGGTAATTGATTCTAGGCTATTATATCAATTCTCTATACATAACATTACGTATGTAGTTACTTTAAAATGTACAGGCTTAGAAATAAAATTCAAATTCGTTATTTAATAGTTCGTAACATAACTAGCCTACTCGGCCTTATTTAAATAGTCGATTTTGCAGCAAGAGTAATGAATGATTCTTAAAGTTAGGAAAATCGATTATATATGCCACGTGAAGAGTGTTCAAGAACGTTGAACTGAAAGACAATGCTGCTCTATGAAGGAGATTAACACAAGTCACAATTGTAGGTCAAGTGGCCAAAGTTGGAGTGAGCCTTCGTGACACTTGTACCTACATCTGCGAACATTAACCCCCGAGGGATTTACTTAGAACGTACTTACTTGGGCTGAACTTACAGATTACTCACTTGGAATTCATAACCTAGGATAACGGACATTTCGTAACATTTATTAGATATCTCGATAAAACAGTAAAGCGGCTTGTAAAAAAATTCTATTCTATATTTATTATTATACTCGTATGTACATATTTTACAAAATGTCTGTACTAAGATTAAACTATTAAAATAATCTCAAGTGATACAAAAATGAAAATGATATAAAAACACTTAAAATAATTTCGGTGTTCAGCGCATCATATGTCATATCTTTTACATGAAACAAAATTGTGTATCCACGAACTTTAACAGTACATGCACTAAGTCCTTGAAAACAAAATATGGCACAGAAAATACAAATTACTACAAGAATTTAAAGATTGCAATCAGAATCGGGAAGTGATATTGTTAAAATGAAATTTTATAATGCTGTATGTCATTTGTATAAAATGAATATACGCTGAAATTAAAATAATAATAACGGGGAATTGAGCTGACTGTAATGACAACATTATGTACCTAATATACAAAAAATATATAGGTAGGTACAATTCGAAAGGAAAATAAAAACACAACCTAGTATTATGCTTAAAACACTGAGTATATAAAAAATCCTAAAACAGCTACTGTACAATTACTATGGCACTGTCATTTATAAATAATAGCTAATCATACTTCACATTGTAAAAGGAATGGCAAAAATGGAATCAAAATGATAATCTTATTATCAAATAAAAAAATGAAAACGTTAATCAAAATATTAATTTACGATTGCTTATTTTTGATACATTAATATGTCCTGAAGACATAGCTCTGGAGCTGGAATGTCACCTTTAGAGCCGAATAATCATAATTTTCTACACCAATAAAGTTTTAGAAACTTTCTTTATAATTTCACATGATATTTTGCTCTCACTTATAATATAAACTATTCTTATTTATTATTTACTAATCTATAACTAGATTATATATTTCTGCTAATTTTAACAACAAAATATCAAGAGTCTTTTTTATTAGTTCAGTACTTTCGCATAATTAATATTTCATTTTTCCTTTATACCTCTGATGTGTAATCCGAGCACCGATATAAAAAAGAGAATAATTGATATAGTTCCTATTCGATCTAAAACTACAACGTAACGTATTATGGCAACAAACTCTTTTGGTTAAATAGATATGAATACTTTTTATACGAGGCGATATGAAATATCTATCTCTTTAGAGATATGTTTAAGGACTCTCTAAAACAGCTGTAAAGTTGTAATAATACGAACAAAATATCGGAACGGATATGTATCGGTAGGTACATTATTAGACAGGTACATTTAAAACACTATTCAACACAACAACTACAAAATAATACTTTTTTAAATCTCACAATCCACTTGGCAATTTACACTCAAAATCGTGCGCGGTTCGCACGACTTAGTCCCATCGTCAGTCACAATGTCGTACCGCGGTCGCAGGTCGTATGGGCGCGCTGAGATCAATATGTCTACCATTTGCCTTCACACTGGCGACACATCCTCGTAGTCCCGTGTACAAGGCCGCTGGCAAACCCAGGGGCAGTGATGGAGAACCTCCTACAAACAAACAATAAATTGAACTCGGCCATTTTATAGGACAACAGATTATGGGATAAAATGTACAATACAAACTCATTGTTTTGACTCGTACTGCATGCAAACGAACGGTAATATTTATTTTAACTGTTAACGTATTGGAAATAAATCAAATGGGTGGAAGCTTTTATCGTTAACAGGCAATAGTGCGACTTTAAATTGAACATAAATACGATTGATGAGATGATTTAAAAGAAAAATGTTGTCAGTGAACAAAATACATACCAATCCACAGCTTGGGGTTTGCCTTCGAGGGTACTAACAGTGACTGCGAGTATCCTCTGACCGGCGGAGTGTCGTCTACTTGCAACATGGCAAGCCTCTTCCTCCGCCTCACGGTGGCCGTGTGCCACCTCCCATCATCGACCCTTGCCTTGGACTCCACACACTGGAACCAGTCCTCATGGGTCGCCAAGTTCATCTCTTTTATGTCAGTGTCCGTGTAAATAAGCTGGAGTTTTCCGTCGCTCATACCTAGTCCGATGAAATCTCGAGGCCTTATACCAATTTTTCGCCTCCACATGAGTAGACCAGAATCGTTGTATGTTCGGAATTTTATTTCATATCTAATACCGCGAGCGCCGCTGTTCCTAAAATTGTTGGTTTTATTTAATATCACATCGTATCTATGTTTTTATTGTTAGTAGCTACATGTTAAGTACTGAAATTAATATTGCATGCATTTTCCCAGTAGTGAAGGATCTATTTTGTTAGTATTATTTAAAAGTAGCGACGTTTTCAGTGATATTTTCATTGCCGATGAATATTTTCCAGAAAGTGCCTAAAAAAAGTACAATAAAGATATCTGCAGATAGCTTTCTGACTACAGAGTATTCCTCCTTGACCTTTGGAAAAATACTCGTATCGAGAATAATGGATCATTTGGTGATATATTAATAATAATACAATCCTTCACGTGTTATAAGTATTACAATTGGCCATTATAATGAGAATATCTCTTGTAAGAAGAAAGAGCAGCATTTAATATAGGAAAGTTCCATCCACCCTCGAAATGTATCCCATGTAAGCAAAAATAGTGATCTACCTACATAATAACATATCTAAGAATAATATTGTGATAATATGTATTAAAAAGGAAAAGATCACTAAATTATTAATGGTCTTTAATCACTTATTTTCCTTTCTTCTTCAGAGTTATTAAGGTACAGCAATCACAAGGATAACTTCTCTCTTATGCAAGGCTTTACGGAATTAAAAATTCCCTTTTGCTTGTCTTGTGTACAAAACCTATCAGTTGGAAAATTGGATTGAAATTACAAATCTATTTATTACGGTAGATGTTTTAGGTTTAAATAAGACGATTTTGATGTAGATTTTGAACTTAATATAGCCCATATTCACTACTATAGATAATATTGTCTATAAACATCGTTATGGAATGACTTTTACTACGGTTTTAGCAACTGTTATCATTAAGTATAATAATTATTCGCCTACATGATAAGACTTAAGTTCTCCCGTGTCTATTTGCCAATCTGTATGCTCGCCGTGTACTTCGTAATTTTCGAGATTAGCCCAAAACTAACTCGGAACTTACTAACTGGATTTCGGTTCAGTTTTCTCATCCCACAACCGTGAGAAGCGGGAAGCGTGGAATGTAAAAACCCTAATTACTTATCCTGCATGTATTTTTGTGTATTTGTAGGAGAGTGTTTAATATAAACAGCTTGATACCCCAAATATCTTCAAAAGCACGTTCGTCATGTTCTGTTGCCGTAAGAATAAACATTTGTGATAATACTTTAAGAATCCTTTCTTGTTACGTGGGCGGAACTCTAACAAAGGTTTGAATAAATAAGGTACATGCTTACGCATAACCAAAGACTTGTTTTTGTAAATAATAATTTATGGAAAATACCCCATACTAACATATCGGCTAGTAGCTATTTATCTTCTATTATAGGGTGCAATTCTTCGATAGAAGAGTAAATTATGCCGTGACCTCTGACAGGGGAGAATGGAAGAAGAAAACCACAAGTAGAATAGGACAAGGGCTGGAAAATAATAATAATGATATATCGTTGCAATTCTTGATAATTCATAATTTGATAGGTACATTTTCAGTTCCCAATGGTTTTCTAATAGCAAGCCAAACTCGAAGGAGCTTTTGAGGTCCTATAGTTAACCAGTAAATAACCTGTTATTTACCTTTTGTTCGGCAAACACAGTAATCGACTAAACAACATCCAAAATAACAATCATATTGCGTGACGATGAAAACCTATATTTAAAAGGCCGAAAAACAAACATTGAAAAGCAGTTGTTTACAGAACAACTCAATTGGACCAAAAGTTTCGATAAATTAAAGATGTAAATAGAAAAACAAATAAAATAGCAGACTGTAAGTACACAAAGACACTATCTGGCAGCAGTATTTACAGTCTACGTTGTTACGTTAACGTGTTTATGTAAATAACGTAAACTTCGATGTAACTTATTTGACTTCCCGTGAATTTATACATTCAGAGCGGAGGCCAAGCAAAGCTTGTTGATGCGCATTACTACGGCTCTTTACTATGAACTCTATACAAATAACTGTGACAACTCTTTCCAGTATTATAATTTTCTGTTTGAGTATAATTTCTAAGAAGGAACATTTTATGTTTTGAGTTATAGGTAACTATGGAAATAATAATAGAAATAGATTGTTACTATCCGAATGTTTCTGAGTAAATTCGTGGAACTAAGCTTAGAACAGTTTCTACTTATCAATTTTTAATCTGTAGTATTATTGTTTATGAGGAAGTCTGAAAGTGGAGCCAGTGACTGAAAAGTTGTGTGGTAATTGGTTGTTGGTTGGTTGGTTGTTGGTATGGGCAAGTGATGCGGAGGAATGAGTGAAATGTTGTGAAGAAAGTTTTAAGTATGAATGTGGCTATAAGAGTAGAGGAAAATCAAAGAAACAATGGATGGACTGTGAGAAGAATGATATGGCAAGAAAGGAAGTGTCTGATAAGATGAAGAGAAATAGAGAAGTATGAAAGAAGAAGACATGCTGCGCCGATCCCAAATGAATTGCGATAAGGGTATGACAATGAAGATGAGTATTATTGTAGCAGCCTACTTCTATGAGAACACCCAAACAAATAGTTTTCTTTTAAAGGCCTCTCAAAATTTAAGTGGTGGGTACCACATGGAAACATACATGACATACCTACTAATAAATATATTCACGGAAAAAATTCAAATAAAATATTGAAAGGCACAAGCGACACGCTTAGATATAAATATATTCTTGTAGGTATCATTAAATTCAGGCAACTATTCAAATTACACTTTAAGTGGAGAAATTTCTACGTGTCGCCATTAAGTATTCATGTTCATGAAACCACACGACTGCTAAATTTCCCCACTTTCTCTACAAATACGAGGAAATAATAAATATATAATGTTTTACCTAAACTAACTGCTGGGACGCATTAGACTAATTTATGTAATTATGTGCCGAATTATTTCCTTCAAATGTTATCTGACACTGTAGTGGCCTCCACCGACGTCTTTGTTAGTATGTAAGCTAGAACGACAGAAAATTAGTATCAGTTATAGTTAACATCAATTAGCATACAAATCGAAGTATTGCTTTCCGTCGCCGGCGTGTCTTGCAGAAATTAAAATGAAACCAGAGATATTATTAGTAGATTTAGCAATAAAACCTTTATATAACAACAACTGTGAGTAAGTTAGACAAGAAAGTCAAGAGAACCATATTCATGAACTGGCAAATTTACAACTCTGAATTATTATGAGTGAGTTAAGTTTTGTTGGTAACATTAACTTTACACATTAGGGAATTTCTTATAGACATTATTTGTGGTGTAATGTGCGTATTTATAGTAGGTTACAGACCTGCGACTACCCCTGCTTCTGTACGAGAAGTAATTGTTTCCGTCGAAGTTGACCGGGGTCCTCTCGTTGAGCATTTCCACGTTGATCTGGACCTCGCAGTTCCTACCTTGGTATCCATCGCGACAACTACACTTGTATTCGTTCAGTAAAGGAATACAGGAGCCGTTGTTTTTGCACGGTGTCTGACCTGATTTCAAAGGATGAGTTTGACTAACATAATGAATTTTTCACATTTATGAATTATCAACGGGAGTGAATGAAAATCAATGTCTATCGGTTTGATTTCATTTCAAACTTTTATTTCAATCTAGTAACGAGTGGATCTGATTAACTTAAACATTTTAAATTGAAAGTTAAGATTTATTGAATGGGCTGTATGATTGATTCAATAGTATCAATAAACATTGATTGTATATCCGTTTTGATACTAATATTACATCACCTTATTATCTCTCAAACTACTAAGACATTTTCTAAAGGATCATGAGTATTTCTTTCCACTTACCATCCCCACAAGGCGGTCCCGTGTACCTAGTAACCCCAATTGTAGCACAGGGGAGACGATCTTCGTCTTGCACAATAGCACACTTTGCCGTCTCAGCCCCATACAAAGACAAAGGGTTCCCATTCACAAAGACCTGTTGCACCGAGCCTATGAAACTGCTGGTCACGCCTGACATCTTGTGCGGCCGAATGTAAGAGCTACGGAAGGTAAAGATTCCGATTGAAAGAATAGTCACGGTGAAATGGCGAAAGTTAAATCTATTTCCGACAGTTTTTTTTATGAATGTTTGGCAAGTTGCCTCGCCACGGAAACGGAACGTGATTATGGGTCATGTTCGTGTCCGAAACGAGACAGGTATTTCCTGTTTATGCCAGCAAGTGAAACCATAACCAGCCAAATACTTTGTGAAATAAAAATGGACGACGCTAAAAAGTTAGGCTTGTACTGTTTTAAATTGAAAAGCTACATTGGAAACCTTTGAAATGCACCAGGTGAATGTAATATCTTTAGAGAAGGGTACTCACGGCAAAGATCCAATAAAGAGAGGCAGAGTAAGTTCCAGATGTGTTAGCGGAGGAGATGAATGTCCTCTTTGAGTAGGATGATGGTCTAACTGTAAACTGCCATGGCGACCTGACCTAGAAACTCTAGCTCGATGCCAATGACCTTTCGTGATAGGTACTGGTGACCTACACACAACAAAAATTACATTATAAATCAACCTTTCATGAAAAAATATTCAGACCGTTTAGGTTATCGCGTAAAATAAATTTCTCCTTAAATTAAAACACGGTACTTACGTTATATTAGCAATACCGCTCCCCAAATTGTATCTAAACTGAAGGTAACCATTAACCAGGTTAATCGCTATAAAATCCCCCTTGGCTTTATTAGACTGGCCGGTGTAAAGGAGCATTCCGGAAAATCGGTTCGTTAAAAACCAAATTTCAATGCGGAACGCTTTGCCCAGCCCTTCAAGTGGTGGCAATTCAACGTAACTCGTCCCGTTGAATTGGGGAGACCAAGTTTCCTGAACCACATTTACATCTGTAAACAAATTGGGCATGTAATAGTTTCTACATAAATTACGTTAGACATAATTGCTGCAATAACGAATGTTTGTCTCTAATGACACTGACCATTGTTGCAAGTATTTCCATTGGAACCAATTTCACCTCCGTACAAACAACGGCAGACATGTCCGCCGTCGGGTCCGATGTCACACAATAGCCCCTCATCATATCCGCAGGGATTCGACTCGCACGGATCTAATCTCTCGTCACAATTGGCTCCTTGGAATCCGATAGGGCAGCTACAAGTATATTCGGTCGCCGACCCGTCTATAGATTTACACGTGGCGCCATTCTTGCACGGCATACTCATACACGGGTTTGATTGGCACTCTTGAACGTTTTCTATAGCAACGACTAATGAGTCCGGACGGCCCAATTTCTTTGTCACTTGATGACGTATTATCCTCAAGTATTTTACGCAGCCAATAAAGCTACGCCGTGTGCCAATATTATCGAAGACCCTGTGTGAACACATTTTTTATTAGACACCTAATTAATAGTTCCGAAATGATGAAACACTTAAATATAATGAGATTTGTGATCTCAAAGATGAATTTACCTAGAATAGTTCGTAGGCACGCTACCGATGTAAGCGTCTTCGTTCAAATCTAGTGCTTTTAAATAGCCACTGGACTGACCGACCACATCTTCCATATCGTCGACTGATAAAATCCCGTCGCGATGGTATCGCTTCGCTGACACCTTGTGATACTCGTTTAGCGTTATTTTCTCTAGTGAAGTAAGTATTAACACTCCATTTCCAAGATTATACCTGTATTGAGAATGAGATTAAAATGTAAGCGAAATCTAAAAGCAGTTCGTCGTTATATCGAATCCAATAATCTTTGCATTTTATTACATTTACACTGATGCGGGGAAATATTGCTTACCTAAACTCTAAATATCCGTTTACTAAGGCGAGTGAAACAAAATCACCGGTGCCGTCTGGTTTCTGCTGATTGTACAATATAATGCCGTTCTCGGAAAAGGCTTTAAATTCGATATCGATATTCAACTTGTGGTAAGCTTTCAAGGGTTTTAGTCTTATGTAAGAAGTGCCGTCGAACGACGGGGTCTCTATGTAGGTGCCCAGAAGTCCGTCCTTTGCGAGGGACTCGCAGTTCAATCCGGTATAAGGACCGGCACACAAGCATGTGTAAGTGGATCCAGGCAAATCAATACATGTGCCGAGGTTGTAACATGGCTCTGACAAACAAGCGCTGTATTCTTCAGTCGTCTCTTGTGGCGTTTGTTCTGTGGAAAGAAAAAGGTTCTTTTGTTCTCTTGAAACAACAAACAGGGCGTTTAAGGTAGGCCGATTTTATGTTAATAAAATTTATCTTAAAATACCACATTGAATAAATAAATGAAAAACCTAATCCGCCCTAAGCTGTTGCGGGCTCGTAGGCAGCCTATTCATAAACTTTGATCTAATAAAAAGTTGCCAAGTGTACTTGTAGTTCTTTGTATTCATAAACTTAATTTAGGTACTTGCAAAAATAAGGGTGGGTGGCCCCAATGATATTATAAAGTAAGATACGACTGCGATAGATAATAAGGAACGTATGATACAGAAAGAAATAGATATATCTAGTGTACTTAAATTACGACAATTGTCTGAATAAGTCTGCAACAATTTGCGAGCGCTAGTATCTACCTCTTTTTATTTATAATATCATTGGGAGGCCCGCTCAACCTTGGACCACACGGAGAAAGCACTCAAACGCATTAAATTATCTAAGCAAAAAAAAAAAAAAAAAAAATTGTTTATTACCTTCAATCATTGTACAAGAAACACTTATCTAAGCACTAATGCAGCATTACAACTAGGGGAAAGAGTGTTTTCGATGAGCTCTGGCACCCAATTTAAGATTTAACTTGTGTTTAGGGTGCCAGCGTCTTCGCCTATACTTTGAACATGTTACAGTAGTTGTAAGACGAGCACAGTATCACTTAATTACTACACTATATTATAATTTAATATCTAATGCAACCAAAATGTTGCCTATTAATGTACCTATGTGTGCGTGTGTAGAGTGTTAGGGATATATAAATATGGTGAAAACCTGTGTTTATGTAAGTCTGTATAAAAATAATTATAAACATACATTTTACTAAATTAGGTTAAGCGATCGATATCCGTAGCAAGTCTTCAGTTTCATTATAAGTTAATGTCAAGAGCCACTTCGTGACCTTGGTTTTGCAGCCATTTAGACACATGGGAGCAATGGAGCAGAGTTTATTTATTTTATTGTATAAATGGTTTGACAGTATACCAAAATGACGCTGAGCAAGGGCCGTTCTACATCCTTGGGTTGAGCATACTTCGAAATGTCTGCGCTTTTTGGTAGTATTTGGATTGTATACCACAGAAGGATGCTTGCGCAGAATGGTATTAAGAACAAAGAGCTGTCTTACAGTGAGAACCTGACATTCGGTGTACAGAGCCGTAGTGGGATACCGAAAAGGCTTCGAGGTCATAACCTTGAGAACAGCTCTCTGCGCTCGTTCCAGAGGCAGGAAAATTGTCTTGGGAGTCCCACCCCACACTGTGATGCAGTAGTTTATTATGCTTTGACACAAGGCATAATAAACAGTTTTAATCGTATGGCCGTCCGCGGAGTGCCTTAGCTTTTTAAAAATAAATATACACTTGCGGACTCGCGATATGAGGTTACTAAGGTGAGGTTTCCAGCTCAGAGAACTATCTACATATACACCGAGATACTTGACAGACTCGCACCTTTTGATTTGAGGGCAGCCACATTGTGAGGCAGAAAGACCGATTGAGCAAGTATGCGCTCTGAGCACCATTGAATTCGGAGGAGGGAGGTTGGAGGAAAGTAAGGAGAAAGGTAAGTATACTGTTTTATTTAAATTTAAAGTAAGGATATTATTTGACAACCATTTCATCACTGAGTTCAGAGCAAGTTCTGCGTATTTTACTGTTTCAGGCCAGTCACTACCATGAATTAACATAGCCGTATCATCTGCGTAAGTGAAGATTGAACAATTCGTTAGAGACATTTTGCACAAGTTGTTAATATAGATAAGAAAAAGGGTAGGACCCAGGATTGATCCCTGAGGAACGCCAAAACTCAATGAAATGGTGTCACTAATAACATCATTTATTTTAACGCATTGAGTTCTATCACAAAGGTAATCCCGGAAGACCTTTAAGGCATGTCCGCGAATGCCCGCAGCTTCCAGCTTAGATAATAAGTGGGGAACGGACACAGTGTCGAATGCCTTAGAAAGATCCAAGAAGATAGCCAAGCATTTCATTTTACCATCTAATTTAGATACTACATGGTCAACCAAGGCAGCAACAGCATTTTCAGTAGACCTGCCACCCCTAAACCCATACTGGTTGTCGCTTAGTGAATTGTATGACTTAGCTTATGAAGCAGCTTATCTATCAGTTAGTGACGATCTCGAATTTCATTGACACATCTAGGTATTATTTCAGTGGATTACCGTTCGAGCAAAATGGGGCTGGTCATGCGGCACTTATCGCCCTAAGAGAGCTAATCAGCCAGTGGTCTTAGTCGCCGGAAAGGAGTTTGCTTCTCGAGTCACATGACTAAGTGAGATAAGCTTTCATGCGAGAATATTCCCGGGCGGACAGACAAGCCACTCCAACTTGTCAAGTTTATAATTATGAGAGAAAGAGCTACTTACTTTGCAACTAAATCTAGAGATATGACACTAAGTAAAAGGATGAGTGCTAACGTATATCGTTATAATTATGTCTGAAAATGCATTTTTTATTTGGACATTGGTAAATAATTGTAAATAGGCGGACACCTACAATTGTGTAGTTGAACTTGCTCAGCTTGTTTGTTTATATTAGTTAACACTATATTTCGTAATTAGATTAGTATTCCAGACACCAATGTAATCACAAAATTATTTCAATAATGCGAAATCTATACACCACTCCTTAGTAGCGTAAAATACATTTTTGCCCGAAGGATGCGCGGTATCTATCGGTATATCTTCATTGTAATTAACGATAACATCTGTATTCTTTATGATTTGCCACAATTGCCACTTACCCACACATGCCTTCCGATGCAGCGTGGGCACATGTCCCGCGCGGCACACGCAGGCTGCGCGCGCGCACTCGGCGCCGGGCAAAGCAGAGCAATCACCGTCGTCTGCGCACAAGTCGCCGAGCAATGCACCCACCGCCCCCGAACCCACTGTTGCCGTAGTGGCTAAGAAGAAAAATTACGATATTGCATAGAGGTCAGAGTAGATGTAATGTAGACCAGTGTTCCGCAAAGTGGTGTACCGTGGTCATTAGTTGGTGTGCCTCGGAAAATAAGGTTATCTCTATAGTTAAATAAACAGACTGAAAAAGAACACCTACTTAAACAGCCACAACACTTTTTAAAATAAATGTTGATTAATATTATGTTAAAATTGGTTTTTCTTTTAAGGTATACCTAAAAAAACACAGATTTCCTAGATATACCTTGAAGACGAAAAGTTTGCGGAACACTGATGTAAAAACAAAAAGATTGCGCTTTTGTTGGACTGTTTCAATAAGAAGAAACTGTTTCAGTCTTCAGTTCACCTTTCAGTACCTAGTGAAAACACAACAGCAAAGATATGTTTATTGTTGTTGCCTTTACAGTTAGTGTAAAAAAAATGTAATAAGAACAAAATATTAGAGAGAGACTTGAAAACTACAGAATATTTAGAAGCAAGGTAAATCTCTAATGAAATGGCAAAGTAAATGTATTGTTGAAAATCGATACTTAAAATACGTCAATCTAAAATCAACTCCCATGACGGACGCGAGGATAAAATTAAATATAGACGATTCAATATTGACTCATAATAAAACAGGACGAAAAACGGATACTGTCTGATATAATTGTTTGCGCGCAAACGTTTTTAATAAATAATAATAGCATTTATTTCTTTTGTTTTTCAAATAAAATATTTTGTTGCAAATTAAATTTTATACACGTCTCAAATGTTCGGGACGCAGGCCTACCTTTGAACTTTTGTCCGGAAAGGATGCTGTCGAAATCGCTGGGCGTTTCTTTTCTGGTCCAGTCATATTTGTTGTAGTACTTGTCTGGGTTGAGAAGGTGTCTGGTGGATTTGGAAGCAGCACCGTCGTCCTGCTGTGTGAACTGTATGGGCGAGGAGGGTCGCGGCGGGCCAGCCGTGCCGGCCACTTCGCCCAGCTTGCACGGACCAAATGCTTGCACTACAATATCCTCTTGCGTGCGGCACGCTTGCAATTTGAGGTGACACTCAGATTCATAAGTTTTGCCGTCGCTACCGCATACCTGTTGGTTTTGGTTAAACTTAGCAACGTTTCACCGGCAAAGTTACAAGGTCGTGTTGTTCGATGTGAATATAAATGGGCTACAACTTCGTAACACAGATAACTTCAAAATTGTAATAAGTTATGGGTTATTAATAATTTGTACGCTTAGAATGGAGGTTTTATTCATGATAACATAACATCACGACCGGAATCCCCGTAGGTAAGGCAGAGGTCTACCTAATAGAACACCCACAATTTTCCGTCCCATATGTATTATGGGGCTAGCCTATTGCCATCAGCCGAGCAAGTCCAGACTCCGTAGCTGCTAATGACAAATTCCTGATGGAAAAACCCAATAACACTTTGCCCGAACTGGGAATCGAAGCTAGGACCTCATCCTCGGTATTCATGATTTGAAAATGTATTATTGGCAAGTTAGATTTAAGTAAGACTCACCAGCATGTTGGTGTCGCTATCGGAGCAGGGCGCGGCGGCGCACTCGCACAGCGCGCCTCCTGTGCGCTCGGTGCACACCGCGCCGAAGTAACACGACAGCTCCGCGCACGACGACACCACGCCACCAGTCTCAGCTATGGAACAGAACTCTCATGTACCGAACATGAATCAGACCACATTAACCTGTATTTGTAAAGGATAAAAGCCTTTCACCTATCTTCTGGGAATTCGTTCCGCGCACACAAAAGTACTTTCCTATCCTAATCAAAATCTCCGTTATACTGAAAAGGGATATTTTGATTAGACGTAACTGCGTAGGCTGGTTCCCCGAGTCAATATAAGCCGACGGCCTAATTAAACTGATAGTACATTACATTGTATAGTGCCTTTGTACAAAATGAAGAAAAACACGAAGAAAATTAAGTACATGCACACAATCGAGGTTAAAGTACTACCTACAAACAAAAAAGAAAAACGGTTAATACAAAAACATCTTGACATGGGTCAGGCATGGCATTGTTGTAAGTACCTTTGTAATGAGGACCCTAAATCTCAGTGAAGAGTGGGTTTTTTTTTTTTTTTAAAGAAAATACGACTTACGGTCAGAGCACCCGTTGGGTCCTAATCTGCGTCTGTGGTCAGCACACACGGTACACTTCTGTCCTTGAACCCCTGTTCGGCAAACACATCGACCAGTCATTTGTTCACAATCCTCTCTCACTGAACCGAAAGCTGAACACCCACACGCTAAAATAGAACATTATATTTGTAAAACGGTACCAATTCAGTCGAAGGAATTTTATACAAATGGAAACTGGTACTTGCACACTGCAAGTTTGAAACATAATAGAAAAGTGGACCACAGTAAGTAATAATCAAGAAGTACTTACGAATACATCCAGTGTGACCGGAACCGATCCTCGGCAGCCCCCAATAGCCCGGCTCGCATCGGTCGCACTTGAGGCCGCCCACACCGGGCCGGCAAACACACTGACCGTCCTCGTCGCATCGATCCGACACCGAGCCGAGCCGGTTACAACCGCAAGTCGAACTCGTGATTGGACACCCTTCCTCATTAGGACCCGTGGCTGCGGTCGAGCCGTCCGAACAGCACCCGTACGACGACTCCGAGCAGTGAGATATCTTCTTATCCTCAAATTGTCTCGAATCATCTGCACAATAATGTATTACCGCCATTATAACCAAACTTTCCCTTGCACGTGCCACCAGTCACACACGAGTGAATAAAATACCCTATTTTATAAGATGGAGACAAAGGATCCGAAGCGGCAAAGGCTAGCGTGATTGTATCCAATTTACTGTTGGTGCCGTGTACCGTTAGTATCTTCACTCTGACAAATCACCATTTAGGTATCATATTATATGCATAAACCAAGGTTTGCTTTGTGGAAATATCACAGAATAGTCAAGTTATAACTATAATAAAATATGATGGCCACTACAAATCAGTTTCGCTTTTAATTAAAATAGATTAATAGTAACCGTACAAACAATTAAAATCAACTGACTAAATGGAATATTTGTCTAGCACAGATATAATTATAACAGTTGTACATTTATAGGGTACAGTTGTACAATACAAATGGTTATTACACTTGTTGGATGTTAAATGTTAGAAAGTTTAGTCTAAATGGACAGTGTATTCAATTAGGGTAATGGACACTGAGACTTAATGAGTTCGAATAGATAAAGTATAATGCACTATCAATAACGATAGAAAGTAGAAACAAACAATCGATTTTAGTGACATAAACATTATTTGTTGTCAAAGTCACGAAAACATAAATTGCTATTCATTGTTCTAAATATATCTATGTGAATACGTAATACTCACTTTTAGGACAGCACCGAGCCGCAGTCAGCGTGATATGACAGTAGCTGCCGACAGGGCAATCCTGCCGGTGCGGCCCGTTACCACAGTCTATTTCGAGGCCAGTGGTAGGATCAACCATTGCTTTATTATTACCGCATGGTCTAACTTCCATACCTGTGGTTAACAACAATTAATTGCCGAGACTGATATGTGAAATTATGCTCTACTAATATTGTTCTAAACTAAGAGAATTGTTAGTATTTGTTAGCAAGCATGAAGACGAACCTTTACAAAGATCCAGCGGTCGTAATCTCAACTCAAGTTGTTTCTGACAGCCCTCCTTGCGCATAGCGCAGAGACTGGGGTAAAGTCGAAAGTCTGAGGCGCATACAGGGAAGTATTCGGTTTCGTGCGGACACTCGAAAAGGCAGGAGCAGCGTGGATAACCATCCGAGCCGATCTCACAGCTGGCGCCGAAGTCGCAGCGGATGTCGCGGCAAGCCGAGGGGCTGGCGGTACCGTCCAGGTCAGTGGCGCCCCACGCGTCCGTGGAGCCGTCCTCCGCCTCCGTGGTGGTCATCGCGGTCGTGGCTACACCCCCACCCAAATATTTGCGTGTTAGTCGAGCAATAAAGCGGAAAGTTAGTTAATTGATTGACGATGGGTCGCTTTATTGAAATTACTGCTAACAACTGGGTTGATGTCGGTTCGATAGTAAATATTTTCAATAGATCGACAATTTTTACGGACACTTGCTCCAGATTTAATGGACTACTGCATATTTTCGGCTAATTAAACATGGGAAAAGACATAATGAACTTTAGTAGGTTTAGAAAAAGTTAGTAGTTTTATTAGCAGCAGAAAAGACTTAAAATGACAATATAAGGCTTGTGTTACGTACTCATAGCAATTGGTGGTACAACGGCTAGTCTGTCTTTGCAATCTCCATAAAAGATGACGTGTAGTTGGGCCGGTGGAGGTAGTCTACACGCTGCCTTCTGCAGTTCACATTCATTGGTAAAAGTCTGCATAGTACTGCCACAAACTGGTTCCCGAGCAGCGCCTGTGCAGTCCGTCGGACACACGCACTCGCCGGCAGCGCAGTGTGCTCCAAAAGCACATTGTACACCTTCACACAGAGCTGTTAAAGAAACACCAAACACATAAACGAAGCTGTAATGTTGCATCCAAGGTTCAATATTATTCAAGTTAAATTAAATCTATAAAAAAGGTTTTGCGGAAGTCGATACGAGCAAGTCGCGAGTCGCGTGAGTCATAAATAATAATAGAAGCACGAGTTTTATTTCGTCTGCGCTGCAAGGTTACGACTTTGTAAGCACCCCGGCTGAAGTTTTCAGAGAAACGAATGGCTGAACAGATAATGTCATTACGTTGGACAATTGTGTGCTTCCTGTAGTACTCTCTCATTCTGCCGCTAAGGAAAATTAGGCTCCCTCGTTCTCTCATTGAGGGATGAGGGAAGACACCCGTGCAAATTTAATAACGATTGTTTACCACTTCTCCGCAAAATGAAAGTCTTGTGAAAGCGGTCGATTAATGCCGGACGGAAAATGGAAGGAGATGTTTTGTAATAAAATTTTAAAGTAGGAACACTGTAGACACAAGAATATCTTTAGCTAAAATTGGTACAAAAGTTTTGTAATCTTTAACAAGAACCTGCAAATTAATGGGGTGCTCGATAAAAATGGAAAATGTTAAAACCTAATTGAATTTTCAGTCTGCTGGTCCATGGTATTTTAATTGGTGTGCCTATATTACAAAAAAAAACTTGAAAACAAAATATACAAATAGCAGTAAAATTATATTTATTACATCCTAAATTGTTCATGAAATAGAATTAACTTTTGATAAGGTTTGTTGCGCTTTGTGTGAAGATCTTAAGAAAATAAATGATATATTTGACACGAATACGCGATACATGTCTACATGATTAAAACGGAAATAAACTCAACACATCGTAATACATGTCTGAATCTATAAATACATATGAACAAAAATATTATCAATCTTTATTGTCGAGATTTGAAGTCATTTAGATCGCTGAATCCCATATTAAAGTTACCTCCGGAAATTAAATTTAACAATAGAATCGCAGGCTTCTCATTTTTAATATCTCTCTGATACATCGGTATTTACTTCAGTAGCGTACATTTTGGAGAATAAAATTCTGAGCATTAATTCGCCGATTTTGGGAGGTTGGATATTAATGAAATTCATATTAATATTATATATGCGAAAGTAACTTTGTCTGTTTATCTGTCACATTTTCACACCTCAAAGGCTAGTTGAATTTCGCTGAAATTTGGCACACAGGTAGACTAGGTGGACTTTTAACCCAGGTGGTTAAGACATAATAGTAGTTTTGTGGGATAATTTCCGACAAAAGCTAATAATAGATATTATTACATTCTGTTCCATCCAGGTTTTTACATTGATTTCTTAAGTCCGTCAATAAATTTATCGGCTTACAGTCTAAATTCCAACGTAGACCTCCCGCGATTAATAAAGTAACCCGAGGATGCACATCACAAAGGCGATTTACCTAATCTCACTCTGTTTCGGGTACGCCCGTTATGGGGAGACTCTAATCCGCTATCGATCTTTAATCCCTGTGCGCAATACCTAAGCCTATCACGGCTTTATAAAGAACTCTTTGTTCCTAAAAAAGCCTACGCTCTACAAGGTGTATTAGAAAAGTGTGGTGAAAAATAATCAGGTGCCCCATACATTTGGGTCAAATACATTTCTATTGAAGTTTTGTATGGTACAGCTGAATATTTTTCGCAATTTTGATCCCGTGGAGAAAGTTCTTCAGTTTAACATGCTGCATTAAAGTTCCCAGGCTTCACAAGTGTACTGTTTCTTGTAACCCGAAAGTCTGACCACCAGTCTTACCAAAAGATTTTGTACCCAGTACTAACTGGGTTGTGGAGGTCAGATAGGCAGTCGCTCCATGTAAAATTCAGGTATTCAGCTGCATCCGGTAGGACTGAGGCCGACGCCAACAAAGTCGGGAAAAGAAATGGTGTGTATAAAAAAAAAAACCAGTTCTCGCAGCAACTAAATTGTAAACAAGGATGTTCCCTAAGATATTCTCATCAATCTTGTGGAATTACCTTTATATCTACAACATTAAAACAAACAAGTGATTAATTAAGATTCCCTCAGTAAAGTTTGACGCTCTACATATGTATGAACTTTAAGGCATTGTTAGTGACCTCATTCGTACTAGCTTCATTTTTAATAGTCTACACCGAAGGGGAGCCCTGAGGGTTTTCTCGATACTGAATACAGCACGAAAACTTGGTAGCTGAGTGGGTGGGGCTTGATGAGAGACAGTCAAGGGATATTCAGCACGATAAAGATTATAATTACAAAGGGTGTTACAAGACCCTTAACGAAGCCGATAGGTACTTGTTCTCCCCGCCATTGCGATCATGTTTTTGTTGTAGACCATACCTGGGAACCTTCTAGTTATTACTACTACTTATATTGGGGGTCAAAGTTCCAACTTTTTTACAAGTAAGATTTTTACTTTAAACACCTCCACAACCCCTGTACTATTCAATCCAGCCATCAGCACAATGTTTTGAGTGCGTTACTAGTCCTACCGTAAAACGTGATTTTGCACCCCAAAAAAAAAAGTCGTTTCCCAGCAATAATTTTTGCGTAAACTTACTTATTTTGATGTACCCAATGCTTGGTTGACGGCTTCGTGAAGGGTCTTGTTACACCCTGTATTTAGCATGAATAAAAAACTAACTCCCGGAATATATTTCTTTGGTTTATTCTTTTGTGTTCTCTCACTATACCTACTCATCTATAAAGATTTCGTGCCGAATATTATGCTTGCTGAAAAGCGCTCTAGGCTCACCTGCGAAAATTTTCCAAGTACTCAACTGCCCAGCCTGTATTTTTAAATGAGCTTTTTGCTAACTTAAGGTTTGTGTAAAAATTTCGCAATCACCACTAAATGGACTATTTCTAGTTTGCTACAGAGTTTTGTATACCTATTCTTTTGAATATCTACAGTAAACACTTGAAAACATCTTTTCACAAATTAGCAGTCATTACCCCGAGCCCGTCTAAACTATGTTATTGAGAATACTAAGATAGAAACCTCTTCTAAGTATCGAATGTATGGAAGTCTGGCTGGTCGATAAATTCTAATAGACTGGCTATCGATATCAATTTACGGATTTGGAGTTCAAAACTTTGAATCTACGTATTAACGATAAAGTAAGTTGGTTAAGCTTTAATTCCACATGATTTCATGTTAAAAGCTTTCAGAGGTTTAATAGTTTAGTATTTAAAAGCCCTACGAATATGCCGAAAATAACCTACGAGTACGTAATTGACGAGTTTGTTGAAGATTAAAGCAAAATTGGTTGTTTTCTGAATTAAAATTCAATTCAATTATGACTACAGATATTCAGATAATTGAATTAGCCTATACCGCGATGGTTTCGGTAATTTCATAATGTTATAATACCTTTATTCAGCAAATGTATCGCGCTAATGTACTTGCTTATTTAAAGGTAATCAAAATTCTTTGCTGCAGACGAATACAAGTTTTTTTTTAATGCGTTGGCGTCGTATAAAAAGTTGGCGTGCTTTACTTGCTTGACGTTTCATTTATTATATTAGCACGTTCTAGGTACGTTGAGGGAAACACTAATGTAAGAAGACCCTAAGAAGAACCCCAAACTCTGCTATAAATAAACGAGAAAATTGCAGACCAACAGGGTGGTAGAAATTTTCACAACCATAATATATGTTTCTTTTAACTACTTATTCACTATGTAAGAATAGGATAGGTACTCAAAATTTCATATGAAATCAATTTATGCACAACTTTAAATAATTAAACATTTTAAAAGCATTACGCGATTTTTGTAGCCTAACACAAACCAAAAAGACTCCATTGCTGTTCAAAATACCTTAAAAAAAATACACAAGTGATAACAAAATGAGATTGGCATTAGACTCACCACAATCGCCTTTGTATGCGAGCCGCAGATCAGTTTGCTCTCGACACGCTGTCGAGTCCAGCTCACATTGCGAAGGGTACGTCTGCCCGTCGCTCCCGCATGCCACATCTGATTCCTGCCAGCAACGAACATCGCAAATTCATGATAGCCTTTGACAAATATCGGCATTCCGATTTTCTTATGGAGCATACACACAACAGCCGCTGCATATGCCGAAGATATGACAACTGAATGCGTAAAAAATTAGTCGGCTGTTTTGGAGTGTATAACCATTAGGGATCCCACAAACATTGACACAGAAAGTAAAAGCAGACGAAAGCAAACTTGAGAAAATTATGTTAGTAGACAAAGAGTAATATTTTTTTCCGGTACACATAATTCTCAAAGAAAAGACGGCCGGAGAAAAACCAGGTCGTGATATTCGTTATGACATTAATTTTAGTAATGTAAGAGGCGCCATCCATAACGTAGATACTAAAGTCACCAAAAACGTAACTTATAAGGTAATTTAGGACAGAAACCAAGCCCACCCATCTGAGGATCTTCACGTAGAAATAACAAAGTAAGCTAGAATAATCTTACGGCTCACAAATCTATTATTTATCGTGGACAGCCGGACGACTTTCATTTATCTTACCGCGAAGGACTGACAGAACTGACTCAAGTATTTTATGATGAATTCTCAAAAGTATTTTATTCTATTTAAGTGAGCATCTTAATTAACAAATGACGGAGATACCTCGTAATATTATTATTAAGCTTATTATGATCCGGCTCCCAAACCAAAGTATAATCACAGCGCATAGCTTCTCTTTCACCTATATTGTAATTTTTTGGTTGATTGTCAGTATTTGATTAAAATCAGTTTAACTTGATTGGTTAGAGGTTTCCTTTAGATGTTGTTCCTGGCTGTTTAATGAATGTTTATTTAACTTTTCTAATACTTCACAATGCATTAAAATGAATACCTACATAACAATTTTCGTAGTTATGGTTTTTTGTACGTACATCATTTTCACTTTTCCGTTTTAGCTCATGAGCACAAATTCTCTCCGGAAGTGCCAGACATTATATTACACCTAGGTCGAAGTAACTTGAGATGATAAATGCCTCAACTTAATATGTAATTGTTCAATATATTGTACCTTAACACCACTAGAAATACCCTTCAGCTACGAAATTCTGAAGGACCTTATATATGTATTAATTTATTATAGAATATACCCGTACTATATATGTGTGGAAGCTTCGAATTCCTTCTCATCTCGGTCTCACTACTACCTTCTAAGGCTGCCTGAATGGCAGAAAGGCGGGAATTTAACCGAAATGCCACCATAATGTTATAGCTATGTGATCCATTTAATAATCTAAGGTATTGTAATTTTCACTACGACTAAATAAGGCATTGAAATGAATTATGTATTTCTGTAAGTTGGTTTTAAAAACACTTTTGCTACTTTCACAATAAGTTATGTTTTAGAACCTGATGAGGCCGATGTTTCGAACCGGCTATCTATTCATAGAAGAAAAAGTCGAAACCAACTCAGAGGTCATCGTCTCTTTTCAAGTCCAGAAAAGTCTTTGTCCGATCATATGACGGCCATGCAGATTAGTGTCTGAGGTGGTCTTTTGAGGGTATAACTACTCAAATTTGAGTGGATCTGACCAGTAGTGTACGCATTTGTAAGTGAAAACTAGTAATAATGGTCTGACGTGCTAACTGAGGTAGGTCCCTGCGATATACAAGTGGCCTCCCCAGTACCCACACTTGCAAAACAGTAATGGTATTTACCTTTGATTATATCTGATATGCTTTACCAATAGTTACGTAGTTAGAAAGGTAAACATACCTAAGTATTTATACTTTAGTGTCCATTTCTTCCTACGCAGGAACTTCAAGCTACGGATGTATTTCGCCAGAGTTACGTATGACAAGCTTTTATTGTTTTATACCTAACCCATAACGTGTCGCGCTGCGAAATTTGATGTTATTGTGCATTGTTTGAAAGTATATAAACCCGAGGAAGTTACACAAGCTAGTCAGAGAGGCGATAAATTCGAGTGTAGTAAATTGAGTGGGGTACAATACCTGTGCCTCGGTGCAGTTGTGGTTGCAGCGACATGTTGGCCGGCCGGACTCGGCATCCACCACGCAGTCCCCGCCACCCTTGCACACGATGTCCGAGCAAGTCTCTGCACGATACATGTTCAATAACTATATTTTATACACATAAACTATAAAGACTATTTATTTAGAGAGTTTGACACAGTAATACCTACACGTCATACCTAAACGGGTTGATCTACAATTTAATTATTTATTAAACTTAAGCCTTTTAAAACAGAGTAAACTTAAAAGAGAATATAGCTTAAACTTATTTGTTCTTGACAGGCCGTAATATAATTAAAATTTAATAAAAATCCATAAGCATACCTAATATTTTTTGCGAACAAACTCAATAACACGTACATCAAACAAAGTTCATAAATTCTGTTTTAACGTAACTTTCTAACAGAATGATTGATTAGCTGTAATCTGGTACCCATAAAGTGGCCTTTGTGCTTCATCGACAAGTGGTAGCTTGAAACCCTTTGATAGAAATCCGATTAAAGTGTGACTAAGCGCCGGTGAACAGGTCTATCAAATATTGTTTCAATAATTAATAGCCACGCTCGGACGCCTTTTAATAATAAAATTAATCCGTATTCTCCGTTCATCAATCCGCGTCGCGTTCAATTTCCATTGAGCCATTTTAATCTCTAATTGACATTTCAGTGCGCAATGATAGAGTAACGTACAATTTATTACTGTGTTGAGTCCGGCGAACAAATTGAACTGAATGAGTTTCAGCGGAAATAAATGAGAGTTCATGTAAAAGTACACGGGTTTATTAAATGTTGAGTGGCCACGATGCAGCAAGCACTTGGGCTTCTTTCATTTATATGATTTTAATATCAACGGAGTTATACGCTTTTGTTCCATATCTGTTGCAAATAATCCTACTTCCTACTAATAATACAAATGCGACAGTTTGTGAGGATCTATAGATGTCTGGATATTTGTCACTTTTTATCCCGGTAGTACGATCCTGTGGAATAATTACAGAACTCCACGCTGGAGAAGCCGCGGGCATAAGCTAGTTATAAAATAAACATTTCTACCAGTACAATGATCGATTTGATAAGTGATTTTCGCACTTTCCTTATTGAGAAGCTTTCTTTTAATTAAATTAAACTTGATCTGGCAGTAACACCGCGGTACTGGCAGTAAAATATTGAAAAGCAAAAATCTGGTACTTCATTTCCTTGTATTTTATTTTTGCCTACTTACATAAATAATTTTGGCAAAATCTTAAGCACCGCAAAATATTTTTTTATTCCAAAAGAATTTCGTGCGCCTTTTATTGACAATTTCATAAAGAAAAAGATTTTCATCACGGGAAATTGATAGCAATTTTTCTTCAAGAAATGCTGAATTATATTTCATCTCCGGATTCAGCGGTGCGGTGAGGAGACTTTAATTTAAATGACCTATGAAAGCATTTTATCCTCCTTTGGAAAATAAACATTAAAGAAATAAATCACTAGCGAACACACTTGTTAAACCGTAAATTAATATTATACTTTGAAAAGATAAGCTTTGTTCTCGACAATACTTACAAAGTTTTATTTAGGTTGTCTATATTTAATTAGCAAAGTTCTTCTAATAAATTAGTTCACAGAAGCGTTCCGTTTTGTGTCTAGGGAGTAAAGTAGATATAGGACCAAGTATTTTCGGTATACCACGTGGCTAGGTATATACAGTTTATTTTGAGAACAATTTAATTCAATTTCAGAACAAGAAGGAGTTTTAATATTTGTAAAAAGCCTTAACTGCCTTACGTCTGCCTTTTTATTTTATTTTCGTATTAGCAACCAGGCCCTGCAGTCTCAACATAGATAGCGATCGCAAACCAACCGAATTCGGTCGAAAAGTTATAACGACGCGGATTTAAGGTGGAAGCTGACACCGGCGGGTCGCGTCCCGGCTCGCGTAAAGGCAGGCATAAAACCTGTGCTATTGTGCTGGTTCTGGTATTCTAAAGAGTCACGTTTCCGAAATATGAGCTATCAAAATCGTACCCATGGCTAAGATTGCAATTTAATTGCAATCTCAGAAATGAGGCTGGCAGGAATGTGAGGCTTAAAAGATTTTGTGCAAGACAGACAGTATTAATCAGTAGCTGGCATTCATACAAACAAAAGACTCGTTTGTATGAGTATTTTGTTTGTATGAATGCCAGCTACTGATTAATACTGGTTTTATGCGTGGTAGTTATTTTGAAAATAAAATAAAATGGCCGAAGTTATACAGGCAAAAACATTCCAACGTAACATAATTATAACATGGAGTTTACGGCCCATGTTAGAACTATAGAGCACCGCGCATCTGGTGATGCCGTCCTGGCTGTTGTTGCGGTCGGATGCGCACACGGGCGTGAGCGTGGCGTCGCACGGAGGAAGCTGATTAGTGCAGACAATACTCACGGCATGTTCCATTATACAGCACCCGCAGCTCTCCGTCAGTGACGCCTTCCTGGCAGGCGTGCATGCGCATCTTGCACTCGGAGCCGTACGTGTTGCGGTCGGATGCGCACACGGGAGTAAGAGTGGCATCACACACCGGACATGCGCACTGCGCCGCGCCGCCTCGCGCCACGCATGCTCCTCCCCACGGACATGATGCGCGGGCGCATGGGTTTTCTACTCCTATTGGAAATAAATTAATTATTTGTTTTTTCGTAGTGTGTAAATGTTGAAACGGTTCGAATGAAGGAAAGTAAAAGAATTTCGATACGGAAGACAATTAATGGTCTAATATAAAAACCCATAGTAAAACTAGGCAAATAAGTTCCTTCATAAGTAGGTTAAACAAAATAGCCAACCGAATTTTCATATATATTTTAAGCTTCAGAAGTGGACAGTAAGGCTGACTGGTCAACCTAAGCCGAAGTACAAAGTCAAAGCTAACCACGAACTTGGCTAAACCGCGTCACACATTCACGAGCACGATTTTACGTTTCAAAACATTCAACTCACCGCAGGGTCCTGTGTAAGCAACTCGTACATCTCGATTATCTAGACACGAGGCGCGGTCCAAGTGGCAGCGGCTGTCGTACGTGCGACCGTCCGAGCCGCACACGGGTCGCACCACCGGCTCGCACTCCGGCCCGCAGCCGCACACGGCCACGCCGCGCGCGTCCAGCGAACAGTGCTCGCGAGCGCCACACTTCACCGAGTCACACGGATGTTGCGCTATTACAAATTGAACAAAATATTTCCACCAATCAATTTAAACACCCCCGTGACAGCTTTCAAATCTATTAAATCTCAAAGACCCTGACATAAATTTATTACGAACAATTTAACACAAAAGTTAGTTAACTCTGATGGATAGAAAGCGAGAGAAAGCAGCACTTGTAATATTAAAACTTTAATACTAGGTAACGAAATTATTCCATTCCTGCCACGATTTGTTTCGGGTCGACTTGACGCCTCGATGCTCGTACCCAATTACTTTTCTAAGGACAAAGTGTCTCCTCAACACGGATACAAATAAGGCGGTTCCTTACATTTCCAAACCAAGATTTAATTTAAGATTAGAAGACTAGGTTTTACAGTGAACGAGTATTGTAAAATGAGCTTTTCAAAAGCTTACGGGGTAAGTGCAAGCTGTTGTTTGAGAATAGATAAGAAAAATTACCCGAAGCGCATTCTCCTCTGTAAGCGATAGTGAGTGTTTGTCGCGTTCGACACGAGTCCCGGCGCAGCGCGCACTCGCTCGGGTAGTCTCGGTAGTCCGAGCCGCACACGGCGGAGCCCGGCCGCACCAGCAAGTCGCATGGCGGACCACATCTGCAGACTGGCGCCCGCGCTTCATTCAACTGGCATATGCCACCGTCGGCGCATTCATGCTCCGAACAGGGATCTGTAAAAAAAATGCAATTTAAAAGACGAAAGAACCCAAAATTATTAACTAGGACGAGGATACGTTCAAATCAAAGAACATGAAGCTAAGCTCTGTAAAAGAAGACTTACTTTTGTCAGAGAAAAAGTTCTCATCTTAGGTACAGCAATTCTGTCCTATAAAAGAGTACAGACTATGTTGAAACAATCTAATAAAAGCTCCGAAGCAAGCTAGAGTAATGTAAATAAAGAATCTCACAAAGGATGCTGGAATGTGCGGGCATTCGGTCTTGTACAAATTTAGTTCAGATCGAATGTGCTGGGACAAGTTCAGTGAAAAGGGTTAGCGAAATGTACTTACATTTCATACATAAAGTAAAATAGATTAAATTACTTTTATGAAAAAGAAAACAGACGACCCAATTTATGTGTTATGCGAGGAAAATATTTTTTCGTATTAGAGTTTGTCTAACTTTTAGGAGGGTGGGCAATTTATTGCTTACAATGTAAAAGCTTCTGAAAATATAAGTAGAATATACTTACAACATGTAGGAAAGTGCTACATTTGTATATCTGCCTCGTATGAATTTATTTACGTTAGTGTATTAAGTAGTTAATGCCACAGCTTTACATAGAAAACGTGTTGACTGATATCTTTAGGTGGATCTTTTTCAATAAAAGAAGAGTGACAGAAGGCGTGTCACCTTTCTACGCACGTTTCCTTAGAAAACCCGATTTTATTCCGGGACCGTCACGTCATCTGACACGGGCAAAATGAAATGTTGACCCTTTTTGTGTGCTCCGCGTCTATTATTAAGAAAAGACCTCCTCTTAACGAGTTCCTTTTATGCTCTCAAAGATCGACACTAACAATACGAGGCCATTATGTTTTAATTAATAATCCCTCATTAAAATTACTGAGGCTTGCGGAGTACACGTACTAAAATAGGTTTTTCTATTATGAAATGATTATTAGTTAAACAAGTTAAGTGCAAAGTCAAAATTCGGAAAAAAAATATTTCGTTAAGCCGTTTGAGCGTGAAGCAGTAACAAACATATACACATGATACAAACTTTCCCTTTATAATATTAGTATGATGTATGCGACTGTTCCTTTAAATTTATTTTGGAATCATTTTATCACCGGGCCTTTGGAACGTAGACAATTTTTGGTTACGGGCGAATGGGCCCCGGGCCGTTCGTTTTAGGTCGTTCAGACTAAATACCCATAAAATATTCTTAAACCTGGACCTAACCTACTCCTATGAATACTATGAAAAATAAAAGAGTAAACACTATGTAATTAACATATGGAAAGCTAAACCAACAAACAAGTCAGAAGCATAACTTGTTTATGTTGTAACTGTGTATATGAACTCTGTTTTGAACAGACCAACATACAACTTTTAGTTCTGTACAATAACTATGCTTTTATGAATCTAACAGAACTGCGTGTAAATTGTCAGTGGCAAACATGTGTTTATGCTATAACTGGAAGCAGATAATGTCCAGCAAATGTCTGCGAAATACTGATACTGAATTTAGTAATTATTTATTCACTGCTTAGCAGATTAATACACTGTGAAATTTTGCTGTGCTTAAAAATTCTGACTGCGAAAGACTTACATACGTATGTGCTTTGAATACGTTAATTTTATAAATCTAAAAAATAAATAGTTTCTCTGACTAAATAATGATTGTTTTGTTAACTTGCCGCATTTCCCATGGTATTTGATGGTTATGTTGATCTGGTTGTCGCAGGCATGTTTGTCAAGATGGCACACGGACGGGTACTCCCTGCCGTCAGTCCCACACACTGGCTTGCGCCGTTGACAGCTGCGGGGACATCTACATTCTGGCTGGCCGTAGGCTGCGACGCATCGGGCCCCGACTGGGCACGATACTCCCGTGCATGGGTCGCCTGCGTCTGTGTGGGGCAATACAAGTAACAAAGCTAGATATATTTTTAATAAGGATGCAACAGTGTGATGTACAATGTACAATTGTGCTTGTTTCCATTTTATTTGGACTGCCAATTCCTAGGAAAATGTAGTTACAGCTCGCGGCAGGTAAGTTGAACTATGATGACCTTAAATGCGCAGTAACACATTTTCAGGTCTCAATCGGTCTCAATCGATGATTGTACCTGCGCAAACGATCGCCATTTTGGTTCAACTTACGTGCCGCGATCTGTAACTACATTTTCCTAGGAATTTGACAGTCCAAATGAAATGGAAACAAGCACAATTTTAACGTAAAATACTCAGTCGTCCGAGACTGCCACTGTTGTCGCTATAATGAGTAAGTAATCTACTTTTGTTTATGTCATAATAACATTAATCTTTCTATACCTCTATGAATCATTTAGGATAATAGTATCTACGGAGAAAGAAAAAAGGAGATACGTAAAACTATTTGTGGCCATGTATTGGCAGCAAATTGTGTGACGATCGAAGTCGTGGGGATCCATTGGAAGTGACGAGATTAAGGACAGAAAGATGCTTTATCTTATCGAGTGGCTGTCCTCATAGTGAACGGTTGACACTATTAATACTCAATGTGACGGGTGGCGCTACTTATGGCGCCACGCTCTTTGAGTACACACTCAGTTATTTGTTATTGACGTTTGTTTATCCACATACATTCTTACGTTTATTTGTTTGTTAGGTACTATAGTCCTTTCACAATTTATTAATCGCTAGCTATTATGTTGGTTAACCTAAGATTTGAATGATTCCCCTGAAGAACATTTTTTTTTTACAAAAACTTTTGGTTTACCAATTTAATAGCTACAGGTAAATACACTTTGAAAGACCAATAAAGTCTGTGCAAAGAGTTTGCCTACTTGTTTTTTTTACATACACACGTACCTTAGGCGCATTGGCTGAGCGATTGACTGCTGCTCTGCGTGTCGTGGGTTCGATAGCCACACGGAACAAATATTTGTATGGCCCACAGATAATTGTTCCGGGTCTGGCTGTTTGTGTGATTACAAACATCTACATCTATAATGTTTGTAAAAGCACCAACGAATCGTTAAAAAAAAAAAAAACAAATGAAAATTGTAAGGAATCAAGATATTCTTGCTACATCATAAAACAAAAACTTTGGACAACTAAAGTGGCTAGTAGAAGACCCTGCCAAAAAGGTAAGATTTTAAAAAGAAACTCCTTAAGAATTGACAAGTGAAAATCACTTGACTAGGTGAGGGCCCAATAACAATGTTAGTTTATTGCGTAAAGGGCTTGAAAGGGGCCGACCTCGTCGTTGGCAGTAAAAGTGACTATTTGAATTGAAAATTGAAATTGAAATGACTATAATTTTGCTGCATTAACAGATATTTATTTGTCTAAAAATAATCACGAAGTAAATTCATCAAAGAGGAATGGCCAAGTTCCATGGATACATGAGTATTTTCTACAAAAAACAAAACATATTTTTTTCAATAAAAAGCTGATTACGTGAAAAACATTTTGACGTCCAAATCCATCAACCGTAATTTGATAAGTTATTTTTAATTTAATGTGTTTCGATGCTTATTTTAATGTGCTTGACCTAACAACATCTGTTACTTATCAAAAATATATGTACCCAAATGGCTGCACTATGCGCCATAAATTAATTAAACATATATTTTTCACGTCGAAATGCATGCAATGAAAATTGGTAATGGCATTTGAGTAGCTGGGCACTGTCACGAATCAGCGTGATATATTGCCTTTATTCGGGTAGTATTACTAATATCATTCTGCCACATAACCTCTGCGTTGTTATTTCAGTATTCCGTATTGCAGAACAGAAGTTGCATGCCATATATGCTACTACGTAAAACATCGCGGGGCTCATATCGTGAACGTTGCACGCAGTCTAATTACATTAACGAACGAATTAATAATGTTATCTCAACCTAATATACAGCGAGCCTCAAATAGAATTTCACATTTAAACGAGCAACATTTAATCATCATTAAATAAATAAAGTTGGGTGTTAGCGACTCTTACCGCACTCGCCTTCATGCTTGACGCGCAGGTTCAGGCGTCGCTCGCAGGCTTCCTTACGTAAGTAGCAATGGTTGCGGTAGGTGCGGCCGGCGGTGGAGCACACGGGCGCCGGCGATGTGGGGCACGTCGTGGGGCAGGCGCAGTGGGCCCGCCCGTCCCCGAGCGAGACACACTCCGCGCCCCAACGACAAAATGTTTTTTCACACGCTTCTGTAAAATGAAAAGTTGTTCAGTATGTTCAGCATTAACATCCGTGACCATGACGCATTCACATTAAAAATGCAATGGATCGTAAAATGTTTTAAATATATATGAATTTACTGAATTAATTGAATTTCACATGCAAATAGCAGGATGTACTGGAAGTCCACACAGAATTCGTAATATTACTCGGATATTTATTATGCATGAGTGTTGTTGAGTGGCTGTGAAAGTTATTACTGTATCAACTCTGTGATGTGTGTACCAAAAAAGTTATTAAAAACAATAACGCAAAGGGTTAATTACCTTGATGATTTGGAAAAAAAACTAATCAATAAAAATAAGCATTAGAATACGTAATATTTAAGAATTGATAGAAATGATTAAGGTCCGTCGTCGGGTTCCGCCGTGAATAGCACTAATAAAACCGATAACCCGCGCCACAAGCCACCGGCGAATTCTTTGAACAAGATATAATTCTTTAGCGAACTCCGCTATGGATGACACAATTTCCAATTTTCTACCTGGGGGAGTCAGACACGTGACTAAATTATTAAGGCAGACTAAAATAAGACGCAAGTTTCCGTTTCGCCACAGCATTGTGTTAGAACAAGCTTTAAAGATTACCGATTTCTATCGCCTTGTTAAAATTCTAAGCAGATATCGCCGGCCGCAAAGTCACACAGCGGCTTACTAAAAGTTAATTTGCAATTTTCTTCTCGACCATAAACTTTTAACTTTTGGCAGTTCTGAACCAATATTATGTCAAGTTTATGAACTCAATGAAAATGCTTCACAAAAAGGTATTGACCAAAGATTAAATTTTGGATCAAACTGGTGTGGTATTTACAAAGAGCGCACGATTTGCTTAGACCTATTGTATGATTTACACATGTTTCTTTTTCTAAAATAACCTCTCTAATCACGCGGGCTGTAATGTACTCGTACACGTGAAAGCCATAAAAAGGACGTGAATCAAAAAGGTTTCGATTTCTCTACATTCAACGAATTTTAATAGGATTTACGAAAGAATTCCCAAACCAATTTTTCATTTAAACCATTTGTGCAGCCAAGTTAATATTTTCTGAGCGTTTTAAAAAAGAAATTCTATCAAGATTTTTAATAACGATGAGAAATAGAGCAGACATCTGGACACCTGCGCCCATAAGAGGGTGCGAAAGCTTGAACATCTTTAGACCAGACAGCACCTGAGCAAGAACTCATTGATTGCCGTGAGCGCCTTCGTCGCCACAGCTTACTGTTAGTTTAGTCATTTCAGCACTTTGTTAGGAGCTGTGCAACTCGCTTTAGTTGTTCTCATTCTAACTAACAAATGAACTTCGTGTGTGAAGCTAAACCTAACTCACAATTAATTATACACGACTAACACGCGACGACTACGAATATAATAAACTTGGTTGAAGTGCACAAGCACTTACAGTACACGGAATTGTATAGCACTGACGTGCTTGTGTAATAACGCGAATAATTGAGTTTATAATTTATACCATTGACTAAAATCTCGCTAAGTCGTGACATTCATTTAAATCTGAGATTGAAATGCTAAAGCTAAATAAGATTCTTCTAATTAAACTTCGGTATAAACACAGATTCATGATTCTTATCCATAGGATAACCCATTGTGAGATATAAATAACCTGCTACTTTGAAGATGACAAATTGTTTTTATTATTATATTTGTCTCTTGAAAAGAGGTCAAGTATAAGAATTCAGCGGCGAAATCATTTCCTTGACTTTCATATAAAGGTTACAGACGAATCCGCTTAAGAAAAGAAAGCAGCCGGAAATAACAATTTTATAAGAGACAAACAAAATGTAAGAACGCGAATCGCTGTTGGAGAAGCCCGAGATAAATGGAGACAGGGAGGGGAGATAAAAATGATGGCGGATGCTTCGTGAATGGAAGAAAATTAGGAAATTCACCGCGGCGCTTTTTCAGGCGCGAGAGCTGTTTAAATTATCCATATTATCTGTGTGTAAATAAAATTCTACTCATGCGGGTAGAATTTATAATAAGACGAGCTTGTAGCATATTTTTTGATGTAAGAACGTAGAATTTATTTTTCTTGTATCTAAAGACATTATGATCATTCTTGGCTCACGAGTAAGTAAAACGAAGTATTTCTGTAAACGTGGAGGCACAAAATCACACATTTATTTATAACTTCAATATTTCTAACCTTAATCTATAATAACATATAATTATATTATATAATCAAAGGCTCTTTTCTGTATAAGTGACCTAGTGTGATTAGTCGGCTAAACTACGCAACGATTTTGATGCAGTTTCCTCCATTTCTCTATGGAAGTTTGTATGTATGTAACCTACACTAACATAAAACTTACATTATTAAGATATTTAGATGAACCCGTGTAAAGCAGGGATGGGTCACCAGTTCTCGATAATTTATCATTTCAGTTAAATAAGTGAACCGAACCACAGATATTCATTACGACAATTCTTTAAAACGAATAAACCTAAAACAATAATACGATATAATGTAGGAGCTGACTGTCACCCACATAATTCGGGACGCGCCCTCCTAAAGTCTCCGAGACAAAGCAATTTTGTTGGCTCGAGACACCGACGTAGTTGGCATGTCACTCGCACAGTACCTACACATGTGGATTGTGGAGTGAAGATAAGTTTGAAGACGTACTGACGCATATTATACTTAGATGATATATTTAATTAACATCGTAAACTAATTTTTACAGAAGACTGAACATTATTGTTATTATTAGTTTTTATACCTGTAATTCTTGGGGGCCTGGTGACCCGTAACACAGGTATTGTATGCTTATTTCGAGCACCAGTCTCTCGCAAAATGTTTAACCTGTGTATTAGATTTGATATTTCCTGTTCACTGTTACGTTTGTGATGAGAAAATAACATATTATTTATGTATTCATTGCCATTTCAGTCTTCAACCAACTTTTAACAATTACCCTAAAATACAATATTCTTACTGAAAAAACCTACTTAAATGTATCTATAAAGAGTATATTGGGAAAGAAATCCAGTTTTCACAACCCACACCAAACACAAACTACACAATGCAGATTATCCGTTACAAGTCACGCGAAAGTAAAGCCCATAATATTAATTTTCAAACGTAATCCACGTTTTCAATTCATTAATTTTATTGATGTTGGGCTTTTACGAAGTTACGAGCGTGTAAAAACTATAAATTTAATCAAACTGAAAAGCTTTTTAAGCGGTCGATTAATCGAATCGGCTGTAATATAAATGATGTAATAATTTTATGAACGGGCGTAGGTACGTAGGTTCGGTTTTACACGCACTATACACACATTTTAACGTAATAACTTTTGTGAGACAGCATGTTTTCGTGTTTACTTAGTTTCTCCACTGGTTTCGGTCTTGAAAGGCGTTCATGTTCAACTTAGCGCATGAAAACTCATGAAAATGGAGCAAAAGTATTCGAGCAAAACCGAAAGATGACGCATTTGTAAAACCACGCACTGTAGGAAATAATAATTTGAATAGTCTCAGTATTCAGTCCTCTGTTTGATTATATAAAAAATAGTCTAACCACTATGATGGTGATTGCATTGCATTGCAGCCATGAAATAATACAGGCTGTCGCTTTGGTCAAATACAAGGAGGTACTTATACTACTGATTCTCGAACCGAATCTATAATAAAAGGGGTAGGTTTTTTATTTTTTTTACGGAAATCTGTAAGCGTAAACCACCCCCTACTTTCCATACTGTCCATAATTATGCTATGGAATAAACTTTGCGTTTTTGTGTGTGACGGCGCGTTTATTGAGCTAGGAACAGACGGGCTGCGTTTTAATACGGTTGATTTACACTTACCGATTTCAGTAAAAAAAATGAAAAAGTCTACCATTTTTATTATCGATTCGGGTCGAGAATCACTCGTATAGTAGATAACACCTTGAATTTGATCAGGATGTAAAACGACAGCCTGTATATTGGTGTTATTTGTTTGTTACCTACAAAATAATTTAATTGAATGCACAGCATTTGTATAATAAACTGGGCCTCAAGTCTGCTATTACAATAGTGTCAGAATGGTCTATCATTGGTTTCATAATTGTTGATTTTGACAAGTTTGGTAATCTACAAATATAATGGCGTCATTATGGCTTTCCAATGGTCAATCACTGACACTCCATTGAAAGAAATGGCATAAAATGGTAACCTCTTACATAATGACAAATGAATGACTGACATAAGCGGTAATCTGCTAAAATTTTGACAGTTCCTTTGATCAGTGACTTATCATTGGAACGTAATTGTGCAGTCATTGCTTTTAATTCGTTACGAGTATCGTTTTTGTGGAATATTGAATGGAGACAAGGACTGTTTTCACTACGAGCAAATATTCTCGAGCTAGCCAATGCAGTGGATGCTAGAGAAAGAAGATGGGCGGAATGCAGAAGACGACGTCGAGCCCGTCGCTTGATGAGAATAAATACGAACCCCTTTATTGATATTCCCGAAGCGGAATTTTCCGAAATTAACACCGTTTTGTATAAAATCAGATAATTTAAAAATATTTCCATTTGAGTGTTTTTATTAGAATTCTATTTTATACTTTATAGTACCTATCAATAATTTCATAAAAAGTTTATTTTATTACGTATAACAACATAATGTAAACTTCAGATACATTTATTTACAATACTATAATCCCATTCAATAGCAATTTCATGAAAAAGTCACTCAATGGGATTAAATGAACTTGGAGGGTTGTATTGATGATTTGAATCATTATAATTCTGTAATCCCATACGTATTACTGTCGCGATTCATATTTTCATCAACATACAACTTGACACTGACCTGCAAATTGCAATAAACTTAAGAAAATTTAAATTTCGCGGGTTACCCTTGCTCTTCCGCCTTAAAATTAGCAAGCATGAAATATTTTGTTGGCAGGCAAAGTTTAAAAAAAAAAAAAATGATAAAAAAAACTCTTTTTACCTTCACCTACTTTTACCTCCAAGTACTAAGAAATAAGATCCTAAGTTGCTACTTAAATTCTTCACGTCATATTAATCAGGAATAGCTCAATCTAGGCCACAATTGTGAATATTAGTAAAAATACGTTATAAAAAAGCACGCAACGCGTGAACTTTCTATGTCATCTTGACCTCGCGCTACACTAGCGCCTCTAGCGATGAATTCACACGCGATGTCCCCCATTGAGTTGTATAGTTTCACATTTATCCACTTTACACATAAATTTAATGTTTTTTTTTTGCTATTTACGAACTTCTTACTACTTCAGATTGCCTAAAACACTAATAAATAATATATAATAGTATAATATTTATATGAAATCTGGCATGAATATATTTTCAAATTTTGTAAGAAGTAGTTTTTCGAAAATCATTTCTACTAACGGGTTTTATAATAATGACAGACCAATGATCGAATATTGAATTTAGCAAATTACGAACTTTTATCAAAATGACAATGGGATCGTGTTGGAATGTCGAATTTATAAAAAATAGCAGACTTGGACCCCTGGATGCATGTAACTGCCATTGCTACCTTGACCACTATTTAGAACATTGATTTGATTGATGTGAAGGAATTTCAGTTTAGAAACGTAATAATAGGTATTTGAATACAGTGTTTATCTAAAAGGTGTGGTCATATTTCAGGGTGTGATTGAGATCATCAAACTGAACAACTTTCTCCATGAGACCACCATCGAAATCGCCAAAAAAAAAAGAAGAAGAAGGTATCGAAGTTTTGTACGGGACAGCAAATTTTTTTTTTCGCTGTCGGTTGGTATTGTTTTCCCTTGTGGTCTGAATCACACCCTGAAATATGACCACAGCTTACTGATACACGCTGTATACACATGATGTTGTAAGAGTCATGAACCCAATAATACATGCTAGATATTGACGTAGGTACAACCTTGAACTTTTAGAGTCGAACTCGTGTAAATCCGGAAAATGTGTAAAAGATTATTTTGCATTCGTCAGCGTCACCAACGACGTCTTAGTTAAGAGCGGCCAAGCCGGCCATACTTTTCATACAAACGCCCGTACGTGATTTTGCCGTTGTTACACATCTATCTTTGATTTTTTTGAACTAATAGGTATTTTCTGCACTATATCTAGGTTTCTATGGTTGCATAAAATAAAAAAAGTAGAAACAAATTCAGTATATGCCTCCAAAAATTGCTGTTTTGCACAAATTTTACCTGAACTTTGGCCGTTCATAATGTACTATATAAACTGTAAAAATAAAGAAAAAATCTCGATAGAAACCTTGCAAATGTAATGGAGATTCTTAATGACAAATATTTATTTCACACACTTGTAAGACTTATTCAAAAACACTTATTTCCTGGAACAAGTTTAAATTTTCGAACACTAGTTTTCGTTCAATGTCATCGCGTAAGGCGGTATGAGGTGCGTGGGGGACGAGTTGTGCGGGGTCGGGGCCGGGTAAGACGGGGGAGTTGAAAGAAAATCGCCACTGTGGCTCTAGATGAAACAACCAGACCCATTTTTGACCATGTTCGCGTTGACGATAGACGGGCCGGGAAAGGCCCTCTTAAGAGGCCGTAAAAGATTTTTTTTCAATTTTGCTGATTTACGTGATTTTACAGTTAAAATACTGCTTTTCTATAAGTTTTAGTAAAATATTATTTCAATTATGATTTATTAAATGAGCTACCAATTTTTTTTATTAATTAATTTTGATTAATCAACGTCAAACCAGCGCCTGTTTTGTGAATTTTGCTGTGTAATAGTTTTAGAATAACATGTTTACAAAACGTTTATTTAAATGGTATAGTTTTGAAAGTCGTCTATACAATAAGATATAATTATGTGTGTATTTTACATCACTTCCATAAAAAATATTTAACTTAGTAAAATTTTAGATAAACAGGGCACAGAATTGCTTATGATTTCGGTTACTTAGGAATCTCATTCATAAAATTAAAACAACAGAAATAAACTTCAATTCAAAAATCAATCCATTTCCTGAAAAAATACATAATAAATTCTTAAGACAACCTAAATCTCGCATTATAATACTCGATAAAAATGAAAAAAGTAGCTCATTCCTCAGGTCATACTTGAAATGATCTTTCGCGTTGTGCATTAAAACTTACTGAAAAGTTAATTAATTGTAAAATCACGTGAATCAGCGAAATCAACCAAATTTCGTATACGGCCTTTTAAGACTCCACAATTTCTCTGTACGTTATAAATACAGGGTATATCAGGACCCTTCACGAAGCCGTCAACCAAGCATTATATATATCAAAATAAGTACCTAACTTTACGCAAAAATGATTGCTGGGAATCGACTTTTTTTTTTGGGGTGAAAAATCACGTTTTACGGTAGGACTCAATGTAACGCTCTCAAAACATTGTGCTGATGTATGGATTGAATAGTACGGGGGTCGTGGAGGTCTTATATTAAAAACATGTATTTAAAATTAAAAAAAAAATGTGAAATAGTTGGAACTTTGTCCCCCAATATCTCCGTAACTAGAAGGAATGGTCCCAGGTACGGTCTAAAACAGAAAAATGATAGCAATGATGGAGAACAAGGGCCTATCGGCTTCGTTAAGGGTCTTGTTACACCCTTTATGGTAGGTAACTTTTAATTCCAATTTTACTATCCGAAATCAAAACCAAGTTAGGCAACTAAGTGAAATATTGACTGACATAGAACTAGACACTGGCATGTTATTTTTATTTTGTAACGTAATAATATTTCATATTCACATTTTCAACTTAATATGACATATCGAGTTTTAAAAATCGACCAAATGCGAGTCAGACTCACGCACGAAGGGTTCCGTAGCATTACATAAAAAAAGGTTTTTTGTACGGGAGCTCCCTCAAATATTTATTCTATTCTTTTTTTAGTATTTGTTGTTATAGCGGCAACAGAAATACATCATCTGTGAAAATTTCAACTATCTAGCTATCACGGTTCATGAGATACATCCTGGTAACAGACAGCCAGACAGAAGCTGATAGTGAAGACTTACTAATAGGGTCTCGTTTTACCCCGTGAGAACGGAAGCCTAATAAAAAGACTGTCACTTAAGGTTATAAATGACGCTTTACAAACTTTCTAGATTACTAGATAAGGATCAATAGTCAATAGTAAACTAATTGATTCGAGAAATGCCTTTTGAACATAAGAAAAATATACTCAAAATAACATTAAATATGTATATCGTTAAAACTCTCTTACGAGGCGAGAGCGGAATGAAAGCAATCGCTTGACGAGTTAAATACGATTACATGAGAAAGCTTATCATTGATACATTTAATCAAACTAATTCTACTTAGATTATTATTTTCTTACCTTCCGGAGCTGGTGGCCTAGGCTGATAGTGTAAATCTGAAACAATTTAAACAACTGTTAAATATTTATGTTTTTAAATAAGTTATGTGCACGTTACCCACTAATTTTACGAGAGATCTTTACTATATTTTAAACGTAGGATAACATGACATTACGTCTGTAATACCCGTAAGGTTATGCAGGGGTGTACCTGCTAGTACACATCCACATTTGCCAGTTATGTTTACGTCCCATGGAATAGGGGGTTTGCCTATTGCCATCAACCGGGCACGATTTCAGACTCAGTAGCTGCTACTGAAACTTGAACAAAACTTCAATTTCAGATGATAACACTCAATAATACTTTTAAATAATATGAACCATTCATCACCGGCCTAGCCTTTTCCGAAATATGTTGGGGTCGGGTTCCAGTCTAACCAGATGTAGCTGAATACCAGTATGTTACGTAAAAAGATCGCCTATCTGACCTCCACAACACAGTTAGTACTGTGTAATACGGTACCCCTTAGAAAGACTGGTTGTCAGGCTAGAACATGAACCATTACACTATAATTATTTTAGGTATCGGAATTTTACTAGTCAATTTCCTATGTTTTCAGAAACAATATTATTTAAATGTATTAATTTAATAGCTTTAATCATGTGAAAACATCTTAAATGCTTTATATTTTATTATGTAAACTGGTAAAATTAATTCCGTAAGAATGGCAATACTTCTATAATTTGATTGGTAAAATATATGGCGCGAGAATGAAGCGGTTCTCTGATTGGATCTCGAGACTGACGTGGCGTGATGTCGTGAGCCAATCAGGGCGCTGGATTTTCCCTCCGGAACGGCGGGATTCTTGGTCAGGAGCTGGTGCCCGAGCGAGCATTCTAGGGCTGAACGTCGAAAACGACTGACAATTATTAAGATAGTTGCCGATCCGTTATTGCTGTAATAGTGTGTACTGTGTAATGTAACAAAATTTTTAATAAACCTATTTAAAGTCGTTGGAGTTTTCCTTCAAGTGCTGCTGCCTTTTGGTTTACTATAATTATATAAGTAAATAGGATACCTATGTAATGACAAAATCTCATTCCAACAATCATCCATTAGAACTGCTTAACCGCTCAAAACTGGCGAATACTACGCAACCATTTTGTTAACAAAACCGAATAACATAGGTAATTGTAAAACCGAACTATTAGCACACCGCAACAGGGTGGTCACTATGCGTCATTATCTGCATATTGCCATGGATAGATGTAATGGAAGCCAAAACTATTGTCAACTAACTTCTGCCCGCGACTGCATCTGTGTGGAGCGAGGTAATAAGTATCCCACATCTAATAATCCAGGTTATAAAATATCTGTGATCCAAATCGTTCCGCCGTTTTTGCTTGATTAGAAACGAACATACATAGAAACTTTCAACATAAACAAACATTTATATTAAAAAAATTTTTTTTTTTTAAAATAGGTACTTGAAAAGATTCCAAAAGAAATGACCTGCGTTTTCCCATCAATCCAACTTTTTCTTTCAGTTCATATTCACTTTCAGTAAAAAACTAATAAAAAAAATAACTCTGAATGGGGGCTATCGCGTGTGAATTCACCGCTAGAGGCGCTAGTGTAGTGCGAGGGCACCGAAATGTCAGATGTCATAGAAAGTTCACGCGTTGCGTGCTTTTTTATCACGTATTTTTACTAATATTCACAATTGAGGTCTAGATTGAGCTATTCCTGATTAATTATGACTTGAACATTTTAAGTAGCAACTTAGGATCTTATTTGTCAGTACTTGGAGGTAAAATGATTTTTAAATGTTTCATGCTTGCTAATTTTAGAGAGAATATTGTAAATAAATGTTATGAAGTTAATGGTACTTATAAGTACAAAATAGAATGATTGACATGACCATAAGTGACAGTGGCGCCATCTGGTGAGCTCAAAAACGATAGCCCTCATTGACCTCGATTACTCATCCACCAACCAAATCGCAAGGTTTTTCTGAGCAGGCTGTTGATTTGCTTAATATAAAGGTATACAGTATACAACATCCAGTTTGTCAAACAAATACTTCTATACGTCCAATTCAAGGATTTTTATTAGACAAACCAAGACGAATTAGGCTTCTACCCGGTGAAAATGTTAACCAAACTTTTGGTTATATTTATATGCAAAGCACATCTACGGTAGAGATGTCTGCATTGCGAAGCTAGAAAGTATAATATTTATTTTGTCAGAAAGCTAAATAAATAACGTTGGTGTAATAAATACAACTGAAAATACCAACATGTAAAACTATTTGGCTGCTTGTATATTTTAAAGTCTTGCTGAATGGCAGATTAAAAATGTCTACTGTTTTATAATATCCTATGCGACTAAATGAGCAATATTTGTATGTAAGTAAATTTGTGATAAGTCTTTTTTTTTTGGAGATGGCATCTCGCAGTTCTGCCTCTGAGGCTGGCTATATACTGTTTAACCGGGCAAATCCTGTGGATGCCTTAAAAATGAATCTATGGCCTCCAGGCCTCCAGCCAGGGTCTTAAAATTATACTTAAAAACTAAGCGAGCACTCGCTAAGGGCACCCCTTGCGGGGTACGAGCCTCGGCTTAGGGCGTCGCTGGGGGGGACAGCAAAGGGACACTAACTTGTAGGTCTTTTAACTGGAATAAATCGTTTTGTCTACTGTTAATTCAAATTAACATGTATTTTACGTAATTTCTTATCATTAAGAGATATAATGTTGAGGTCCAAAATTTTCTAATATTATCTGTGTTTTATATCGAGACTATTCATTGCTTTGCAACCCTTTTGCATTAATTTTGCCATCTATGTAATCTGTGGTTAAAAGGAATCACTGTCAACCAAGTTCCGTTTCCGGAAGAGATCACAACTAACTCTCATGGCGGACGGTCGCTCATCATGACTCTCATCGAGAACAGTTGTCCAACGCATGGTGCGTTGTGTCACGTGTCAATTAGTTAATTAAGTTGTGGAAATAACTGTTTATTATATACATCAATCAAGATCACTATGAAGTTTCATTTGCCGCCGATGCGATTTTCAGTTCACATTCTGGCTACATTCGAACCCGCTAGCCGGAGTGATCAATTTTCAACGAACATCTACTTTCACCCGAGCTGAGCTCGATCGCCTAGATACTTTTTTATTAAATACCTCATCATCGTCATCTGCTTAGACTTTTACCAACTTAGTTGGGGTTGGCTTCCAGTCTAACCGGATGCAGCCGGATGAATACCAGTATTTCACATGGAGCGACTGCCTATCTGACCTCCACAACCACGGGGGGGTGGAAATACGATACCCAGTAAAAAAACCGGCCAAGTGCGAGTCGTACTCACACGCACACAGGGTTCCGTAGCACCAAACAATATAATAAAAATATTTTGAAGGCTCATTCATATGTTGTATTGTTTTACATTCATCAACAAAACTAAGTTTGTTTTTCATAGTATGTTAATGAAAACCAAAGTTGTTGCTGCAGTTTGATGAAAAAGTCCAATTTCTCAAAAAATAAACATCAAATCTTATTCAAACCAATTTTGGTTGAAAGATTTTTTTTTTTTTTCAGAATTTTTCTCCTCTCACTTTAGAAATTAGAGGGGGGACACACATTTTACCACTTTGGAAGTGTTTATCTGTCAAACGATTGACTTTGAGAGAAAATGGTTTTAGAAACGTCAATGTCATTTTTAAAGAGCTATCTATAGACACCCGCACGTATAGGTTTGGTGAAATACATATTTTTTAGTTTCAGTTCCATGTATGGGGAGACCCCCCCTTAATCTTATATTTTTTATTTTTGTATAAAAACCTTATAGCGTTTCACAGAATACATCTACCTACTAAGTTTCAACTGTGTAATCCTAAAGTATCGGAGTAAAGTAGCTGTGACAAACACGGACAGACAGACAGACAGACAGACTTGGCGAATCTATAAGGGTTCCGTTTTTGCCATTCGGCTACGGAACCCTAAAAACCACCAAAAAAACTACAAAAAAATACCTACCTACCTACCTAGTACCTACCTAGTAAATAAATACCTACTATTCTTAATTTAATAAATCATTGTATTGAAAATATATAAAGAAATCTATAACTACTAACAGTCTTTGCATCCCGATATACCAATAATAAGAGCTAACAAAATCTTTATTCACTGTATATTTACGCAATCGTTCGCTTCACGGAGAACGTCAAAACCATCTCTTTTATATTTACGTTCCTCAACCGTCACATTCGCTTTGGTGTCCACAAAAATGTAGGTGCTGTGCTACTTTGAAATCCCATTCAAAACGGAGCCGGCAGTTATACGGGTTTACTTTGCCTTTATTGATTGTACACGGCTTTGTTTCAACACCGTTCAGCAATATTTAGGGGAGTTGTTTCAAATTACCTTTAAACATTAAAACGTGTTTCATTTAGTACCGATGTAATTAAAAATAAAAGAACACTTAAGTGCTTAGTACCAAGAAGCTACAAGTACATAGACAGTACAAATATACTCGGAAAATTGGATTTCAAAGGGATTGGTCGGTAAACATGTCGACTCGTAACAGACTTTTTGGTGTTCAAGTGTTAGACAAAGGCTTCTGTCTGTTCTTGGAACTGCCCTAAGATATCCCACGAAAATACGCTACCGAATTTATATATTATTTTACGAATGATGTAGTAGGCCCACGTGCTATTGTTTTTAAAGGTGCTGTTGAAATCAAAATGCTTTGTAGATTGAAAACTCCGTTTCACAAAATTACCTATCAGCAGAGTTTTGTTGGAATAAATAATGTTTGAAACAAATATAAACGTTGTTGTAACAATGTTCAAGAGTACCTAGACTAGGATCCACGTTGTTATCGAAAATCCCTGGCTTTCTTGTAAAATAATAAGTACTAAAATCTTAACGAGCTATAATATTCAGCTTTTTATAGTACCTATAAAAGATTATTTTAAGTTATTTAAATATACAAAAAGCGAGAAAGTATTAATTAATACGCTACTGAGACGTCATTTCTTAAGTAGATACCTACGTTTTCATGAATATTAAAGGATAGAGGTTCATTAAAAGTTATTTTAATCCGATTTCCCTCCGTTGCATGTTAATTAGTTTATCTTGCTTTCTTCCTTCGGACTTGTAATGAGTACGTCGCAAAAAATATCAAAAAGGTGGGCAAAGGAGGACAAAATGGACTCAAAGAGACATTACAGTCTTCTCGGATTAATTTCGCTTGAAACGTTGACGTAACATCGGTAATGTGACATAAAAGTTCGCGACTAATGGCTCCGGAGTAGAATAAATATAAAATCCAACAAGAGGCTGGCAGAACGGTCGGTAGCTCGGCCACAAGCCGGGGTGTGCTGGGGCTGCGCGCCATATTGTTTTATTGCAAATTGGTTGGACGTAGACCGCGCCTGTCCTTTACATATACGAGGCTATTAAACTACCGCCGGTGTCCAGTCACGTGTTAAACGAATTCGATCGCTGCATACAATGTTAGGAGCCCGGTGCTTGTGACGTGGAACCGAGCCTGAGGAGCCGACGTTAAACAAATCGCCGCTCCACTCCCAAACTAAATTAAATTGTTAGAAAACTTTTAGTCGCAATTGTTAAAGTCGCTCTTTGTAAGAGACATCTCTTTTACTATCTCGTTGTTCAGTCATTTAATGATCTCTTGGAGTAAAACTTTCTTTGTCACTTGCTACTAGATGGGAGCCACCAAGTTCGTTCCTTGTAGGAACTAAGTACATGACTAAGTAGCGTAAGAGATCTTTCAAAAAATATAATGGTTATTATTATTATTATTATTATTTTTTTTTTTTAATGTGGCTATACCCCGGGTAGCTTGGGAATTCTCTGAAACGTCAAAACGTGTGCTACCAGAATAAAAAGGATCTTCTGTCCTATTCCAAGCCAAGATCTATCCGTGTGCCACATCTCATAAAAATCCGTAAAGCCTTTGAGGCGTAAAACGGTAACAGACAGACGAACAGACAAACAGGGTTACTTAGGCATTTATATTAAAAGTATCTATGTTCTTTATGTTTTGCGAAATAACAATATTTGTTCTTAATTGATCAGGCAACAGGTTACCACATTTCCGCAAATTGTGACGGTGCTGTAAAATGAAAATAATCTGACAATATCTTAACATTTCAGAACAAATCTGTAATAAAATCCGACTAGATCGTTTGGAACAGGTATCGGGCTATAAGGTTTCAGCCCCTAAACCTTTCAACAAGACCCGACATTAGGTGCTTCTTTACAATATCGTTACCTACGCAGAGATTTTCATCGTGTAACATCGATTTTGGAAATAATTTTGAGGTTACTATTAGAATATTAACTTTACCTGCAGAAATGTATAAAGTTACATAGTAAAATAGAATATTCAATTGACGGAACGGTTGACGCAGTCGTTGAGCAATTGGTTGCTGCACTGCGTGTAGCGGGTTCGATCCCCTCACGGAGCAAATATTTGTATGACCCACAGGTCATTTTTCTGGGTATGGCTGCTTTTGTAGGTGAGTTTTAAATGTTTGGAAACGTTTAAAAAAAAAAAATAATTTGTACTAATTTTCTCGATTATAGTTCAATTCGTCATAGATACGTGTCCCTTACATTTACGGAAAGTAGCCGGTCCAGCCAAGCCACATTATTTCATTATTACAAGACAAATCATCTTTAATTTATCTTACGCTGTAAGTATTTTGTCTTTACTTAAATGGATTTACCCATTTCCCCATTGGTTTAAATGGTAATATTTGTCTATTTGACAAATAGAATAAGGAAAATAATAGCGAATACCTACCTCAAATACGGCGTTTAACTTTAGTACTTCCCATGAAACTAACAAACTGCAATGTTAGACCACAAAACAACAGAGTAATTCACTAATTAGATAGCGGTTAAACACGAAATGAGATTCCAAACCAAATTACAAATCACGAAACCTTTCAATCGAAGACAATTTCGGTTCTGAAACAACATTAATCAACAAAATGGAATTTAAAAAGATAAAATCAATGCAATATCATTAGGCCGAGATTGTCAAATGTCGTCGGCATTTTACGGTTTATAGATCACGCACAACACTATGCCGTATCCTGTACTATACTATACAATAATTGTGTATGAAGGTATAATTTATACAACGATAATGAATGTGACTAACGGTTTGGGATCACGAAGGTTTTTACCGTAATAAGTACCGAGTCACAAAAAAAATATATGCAGAAAAGGTATTGAATTATGTCTCGAGAGAAGCCTTTCGTGAACTCACGGCTCGTAATGACTCATTCATGTTATAAATACTTAGAAAATAATACATACAAAAGGCGACTTATATCCGCTTCCTGTGATACAAAATGTTCTAAACTTATTATAAAATTAAACTTGGTTTATTTACCTTTCAGGCAGTTTTCTCAAAAAGTTTTGTTTCATGTAATTATTTTATGTTAAAACTTACCATTTGGTGAATCCACAAATCGCGGGAAACAGATAAGGGACGCATAGAGCAGATAAGTATGGCAGAAAAAAGGGGAGGCATATAACAATGGGTGATTCCGGACTGAAATGATGATGAATACACATTCGCTCTCAAGTGATTAATAACAAAAAACACATTACGCGATGTCCAAATAGCAATGATTGAAATAAGCTCATTAGATACAAAAAAAGTAAAACACACTAAAATCATGCACGCCATTGTCACGTGCATAAAAATAATTTACTTTTTCGCGGCAAACGCATGGCCAATCAAAATGTTACTCAGATGTATGAAACCTCTTTCATATTATAATGATTTTAATCTAATTTTAAAATACTAGTCACTGGACATTCGAAAATAATACGAGATGCCATTAAGTTTTTCTTTTTAATCCATTTATTCCTCTGAGGAAAAGGCTGTAGCGTCCGTGGGTTTTTTTATGTAAATGGGCCAGTGCTCTTTTTTTACGTTGTATTATGTACTTTCGTTACATGTACAGTGCTACACGGATCTGTTGGCAATGCTTGAATGACATTGGTGGGAGTGTTTTTAATGGGGGCTATCGCGTGTGAATTCGCCGCTAGAGGCGCTAGTGTAGCGTGAGGTCACCGAAATGTCAGATGTCATAGAAAGTTCACGCGTTGCGTGCTTTTTTATCACGTATTTTTACTAATATTCACGATTGTGGTCTAGATTGAGCTATTTCTAATTAATTAAGACTTGAAGATTTTAAATAGCAACTTAGGATCTTATTTGTTAGTACTTATGCTTGCTAATTTTAGGGAGAATATTGAAAATAAATGTATATGAAGTTTAAACTATGTTGTTATACGTAATAAAATAAAATTTATGAAACTGTAAAGTACTGTAAAGTATAAAATAAAATTATTGACATGACCTTACCCGACAGTGGCGCCATCTGGTGAGCTCAAAAACGTTAGCCCTCACTCAGTTAGGTACTTACTTATACTGTTCTGTCCTTAAAAAACGTTCACACCTATGTCCCACATTTCGAGCCTGCCCAACACTGAAGCATACCCCATCAATGTCTTGTTTAATTCGATGTTATGGTTTATTCAAAATGTCATGTTGCGCTGGTTTCGAACTACCAATACCACTAAAAACAAGGGAGACGGCACCATATTTTTATTTTTTCTGTGCAACCGTCATAATATTTTGTTTTTTTTTTTCATTCTCATACAGTAAATTTATGGTAGGTACTTAATAATTTAAGTCACTAATTATTTAAAATTTATAAGAAAAATGTTCACAGCTTATACCATTTTGATTAAACACGAGACTATACTTACTCCAAAAGAAAAAAAAAAAAAAACATATTTTGATGAAACCTCTTTTAAACAATAATATATAAAAGGACAGTCACTGACCATTTATTCTGAAAATAAAAAATATGATGACATAAAGTTTTTTCCTTTTGTTGACATTTTATTTTTCTGAGAAAATGGCCAGTGACTGTTGTCGGATGGAGGCGATAAATAGGTACTTTCAATTTTTGCCAAATGCTAAAAAATTCTTGCTGAACTATTAATTATAAGTTTAAGGTGTTACGAGCAATGTATTGAAAGATTATTGGCAATTTATTGAACGTGGTGACAGCTGTCTTTTGAAGCTGCAAACTTTGTTTTATAAACTTGGTATCAATGGCATCTCACAATTTTCTCAAGAACGGTATGCTAAGTTCATTGTACGACCTATTCTGTGAAAGAATGCCTATATAAATACAGGGTGAATTTTCCAAGTGGGCGTGGATCGCCAAATCCGAAACTATGAGGAATAGCGAAAAACGCTCAAAGGAGTCTCGAGCCCGATTTTGATGAAAACTAAAACAGCATCATTGGATTTTTGATAAAACAATATTCCTGGCCAGGAAAAGAACCTGTTTGTTCGGTTTTGAAAAAAAAAAAACACTGTCACATCATATGATAGTGTCGCTAATTGGGCTCGGATCATACTCTGGGAAGTACTTACATGCGGCAAATTTAATGAAAATGTAAAATTTTATGTTTTATCATATTTTAAATGAATGTCACTGATTGTCCGCACTTGATTTGATGGACCCGCACCGCAGTCATCTTCAAAACATTATGTTCTTATTTCATTTTGTTTCATCTCTTCGTGGTTGAACGCCTCAATAAAAAATAAAAAATGTAAACAATTGAAATTAGAACTAACAAGTGAGTTGGCGCCAATAGTGATTTTGTTCTTCTTAGAATTCGATTCTTAATGGTGACGCTATCGATTGGTGTAATAATACAATGTGTTTTTTTTTTCAAAATCGTTAGGTTCGATTCCTGGCTAGGAATATTGATTTTTCAAAAATCTGATGATGCAGTTTTAGTTTTCATCGAAATCGGGCTCGAGACTCCTTTGAGCATTTTTCGCTATTCCTCATAGTTTCGTATTTGGCCATCCACGCCAACTTGGAAAATTCACTTATAATAGTACCTAAGTAGACTCTGAAGATACGTAAAATTAATTAATGAGGTAGTTTCGTACTATCTAAACGAAACCGCCTAAGTATGTCTATGATTCACAATGCAGACCGATATAAATAGGCCACTATAAGCACCAAAATGTAAAGGTTCGTTCGTCCTTAAAGTTTTTCATTGACCCAATTGAGGACGCTCTATTAACTGCTTTCGAAAATAGCACTGGAAATATCCGTCTATGTGGATTCATGAACACGTATGCCACACACCATCGACTGCCAAATTCGAGTGAATGACGCAATTACGCACCAACAACACGGGGGCCGGCGCAGATCTAACAAAGTGTTAGATACGGCGCTCGGCGTCCACCTAGCCGGTGGCCGGTGGCCAGGCCAGTGCTCACAGCTAGTGCGTGATTGCGCTTGACACCCGTAATATCCGGCCGCTCGCTACTGCCCACCGATGGTATCAATTTCAATTTGTTGCGGCGCCATAACAGCCGCCTCTGCTCGATTCGTTGTATGAATCGATTTCGCTCCAGTTTCCTGTTGCGTTCGCATCGGACTTAATCTCGTATCGGTCGATTGAAATGCTCAACGGGAATCATTGCTGTTTATAGCGATATCTATTTAATTTCGTGTTCGTTGAAATTCAATAAAACACAGATTTATCGTAGGCTATTTGATGAAATAATCTGTTCTCAAATGGCAATAAACTGTCACGGTTTTATCTGCTGGTATGGGTGTAATAGGCTCTTGGGAATGGTAGTTGTAAAATGAAATACAAAGCTCTGGGAAACGATTAAATAGTTGTCCCGGTCCGATTAGCCTATAAAAACTCGGAGTTATTTAATACGAGAAAAGTGAGTGCCTGCGTCCTATAAGAGGGTGTACCTATTGTAAGGTATTAGAGATTCCAATCCTTGCATTTCAGGAGAAATTCGTGTTCAAACGGCGTGAAAATTAATCGATCGATTAGCCATTCGCGCTCGGCTTCAAAAGCTAAAGTTGAACGTGACTCGTGGACCAGTCCTCTGCCGCCATGCCGCACCGGCGCCGGTGGAAATTAATTCTGCCGTTAAAAAAACCACGATCCGTTCTGAGTTTTTGACAATCTATTGCATGGAGTTCCAACTAACTGCGCAGTTGTTGCAACACGCAAACCATTTAGTAACGCTAGACACATATGTAGGTATGCCTCATGTGTAGGTATGTCGACATGAGAAAATTAATACTTGGCTCAGAGCGTGTGCAGTAGCAAGAAGTACTGACGAAGAGTTTAATATTATGAAGGTAATAATAGTATGGTGGGCTTTTAATATGAACATATTGCAATGCAGAATCAAATGCAGTCTAATAACTTCCCATGTTATTAAACGCCGGGAGACTATCGACGACTGTATCTTAATGTGTCATTATGCTTAGGTACGTACGATTAAAATTCTCTAAAGGGTATCATTTTCAGCCAAGTGGATCCACCTAAGCCTACCAAAAGACGGGGCACCTTGCGAACGATTCGAACCCGTGTACAGGCGCAAACTTACCACATTATGCACATTGCTTAGCAATTAGTAATACAGAATAATCTTAGAGGAGCGCTTTAACCCATAAACTCGGCCTCCTCCTATGAATATCTAATAGCAGTTGTGGAACTACTGGAACTACTTAGGTAAGCTGTCGCTGGTTCTATGTCCCAACTATAATTTATTTAGCGTCGAACATAGTTAATTATTGTTCTATTGCTATCCATGTATTGCCAACAATAGGAACACATTCTGTGTAATCAAGGTGTATTATATGCTTGGAAATACTTATGACAGAAAGATTTATCACCATCATCTCGTCTAGCCTTTCCTCAATTATGTTGGAGTCGCCTTCCAATCTAAACGGGTGCAGCTGAACACCATTACTTTACATGGTGCGACTGCGGATCTGACCTCCAAAACCCGGTATCGTATCGTCTGCTCAATACTATATCTCTTGTTAAGGTGTGTATAGGTGGTCAGCCTTTCGGACTTCAAACCTTCTGACTAACCATAATGTCTGTCAAAGATCTACAAATGGTAGCTGGGCCCAACGGCTTACGGTGGAAGCGCAAGGGTAGTCGGCGAAATTCAAATTTTCTTACGTTTTTTTGCAATTTGCAGGTCAGTGTCAGGTTGTATGTTGATGAAAAACGAGTCGCGCCAGTAACATGTATGTAGTTATAGAATTATAATAATTAAAATCCTCTAAGTTCATTTAACCCCATTGAATGACTTTTTCATGAAATAGTTACATAATAGGGTTTTATGAACTTGGTTTTTCGAGCCACGGAGGGAACTCGGTATGTAAGGTATCAAGACACTAGCGCGAAAGACATTTGCGCGAAAGACACTTGCGCGAACCCATTTGCGCGAAAAGACAATTGCACGAATGGACTTTTGCGCGGTTGGACATTTGTGCGAACAGCATTTGCGCGCCAGGACACATGCGCGAATAGACTTTTGCGCGACTGGACATTTGCGCGACTTAATGGTCAAAGAGGTTTACTCTGTGGAGTAAACATAACATCACGCCTGTTATTACTTGAAGGCACTTTCCGTTATGGGTGTCGTTTTCATGGTTTTGGGGTCGCTGATTACGAAAATGAGGTCAAAATGAAAATCCAAGATGGCGTCTAGAAAATATTTTGATACCTAACTGAAACCCCAATTTCTATTTTCACCAACACTAGGTAACACCTTACGGAATGCCTAACGCCCGCTTTCACCAACCCTAAGGGATACCTAACTGAATGCCCAATTTCTGTTTTCACCAACACTAAGTGTCACCTAACTCAATGCTTAATGCCCGCTTTCACCAACACTAAGGGATACCTAACTGAATGCCCAATTTCTGTTTTCACCATCACTAGGTGACACCTAACAGAATGCCTAACGCCCGTTTTCACCAACACTACGTGTCACCTAACTCAATAACCTAATGCCCGCTTTCACCAACACTGGGTGACACCTAACAGAATGCATAATTCCCGCTTTCACCAACCCCAAGGGATACCTAACTGAATGCACAATTTCTGTTTTCACCAACACTACGTGTCACCTAACTCAATAACAAAATGCCCGCTTTCACCAACACTGGGTGACACCTAACAGAATGCCTAATTCCCGCTTTCACCAACCCCAAGGGATACCTAACTCAATGCCTAATTACTGTTTTCACCAACACTTAGGCATACCTAACTGAATGCCCAATTTCTGTTTTCACCAACACTAGGTGACACCTAACAGAATGCCTAGTACCCGTTTTCACCAACATTAAGTGACACCTAACTCAATGCCCAATTTATGATTTCACCAACACTGGGTGACACCTAACAGAATGTTTAACGCCCGTTTTCACCAACACTACGTGTCACCTAACTCAATAACCTAATGCCCGCTTTCACCAACACTGGGTGACACCTAACAGAATGCCTAATTCCCGCTTTCACCAACCCCAAGGGATACCTAACTGAATGCACAATTACTGTTTTCACCAATACTAAGGCATACCTAACTCAATGCCCAATTTCTGTTTTCACCAACACTAGGTGACACCTAACAGAATGCCTAATTCCCCGTTTTCACCAACACTGGGTGACACCTAACAGAATGCCTAATTCCCGCTTTCACCAACCCCAAGGGATACCTAACTGAATGCACAATTTCTGTTTTCACCACCACTACGTGTCACCTAACTCAATAACCTAATGCCCGCTTTCACCAACACTGGGTGACACCTAACAGAATGCCTAGTACCCGTTTTCACCAACATTAAGTGACACCTAACTCAATGCCCAATTTATGTTTTCACCAACACTGGGTGACACCTAACAGAATGCCTAGCGCCCGTTTTCACCAACACTACGTGTCACCTAACTCAATAACCTAATGCCCGCTTTCACCAACACTGGCTGACACCTAACAGAATGCCTAATTCCCGCTTTCACCAACCCCAAGGGATACCTAACTGAATGCACAATTTCTGTTTTCACCAACACTACGTCTCACCTAACTCAATGCCTAATTACTGTTTTCACCAACACTAAGGCATACCTAACTGAATGCCCAATTTCTGTTTTCACCAACACTACGTGTCACCTAACTCAATGCCCAATTTCTGTTTTCACCAACAGTACGTGTCACCTAACTCAATGCCCAATTTCTGTTTTCACCAACACCAAGTGACACCTAACAGAATGCCTAGTACCCGTTTTCACCAACATTAAGTGACACCTAACTCAATGCCCAATTTCTGTTTTCACCAACACCAAGTGACACCTAACAGAATGCCTAGTACCCGTTTTCACCAACATTAAGTGACACCTAACTCAATGCCCAATTTCTGTTTTCACCAACACTGGGTGACACCTAACAGAATGTTTAACGCCCGTTTTCACCAACACTACGTGTCACCTGGTATCAAGACACTTGCGCGAAAAACATTTGCGCTAAAGACACTTGTACGAACTCATTTGCGCGAAAAGACAAATGCGCGAATGCACTTTTGCGCGATTGGACATTTGCGCGTCAGAACACATGCGCGAATGGACTTTTGCGCGACTGGACATTTTCGGGAAGTAGGTCAAAGAGGTTTACTCTGTGGAGTAAACATAACATCACGCCTGTTATTACTTGAAGGCACTTTCCGTCATGGGTGTAGTTTTCATGGTTTTGGGGTCCCTGATTACGAAAAAGGGGTCAAAAAGAAAATCTAAGATGGCGCCCTGGATTTTTTTTTGGTTTTTCCGTCATGGGTAAAAATTCAAAACGACACCCATGATGAAAAAACCAAAATTTTCCTCGGCGCCATCTTGAATTTTCATATTGATCTCATTTTTGTAAGCAGCGACCCCGAAAACCATGAAAACGACACCCATAATGATAAAACCAAAATTTTCCTCGGCGCATTTTGGATTTTCATTTTGACTAGGGATGCAACGATACCGATTATCATAAACCGCAGGTTATCGTAAGTTTTGACGATCATCCGTACCGTAAAAAGTATTGCGATTTATAACGATTCTTAAAATTAGATTTGATGTAATTTTTAGCGTTCCGTACCTCAATTGGCAAAACAGAACCCTTATACTATAACTTTGTTGACCGTCTGTCTGTCTGTAAAGACCCTTTTTCTCAGGAATTCGTGGCGGTATCAAGCTGAAATTAATAACAAATACTCAAGTCTGCTACCCCTTGAAACACTGAAAAAATCAAACTTGTAAGTCAATGTGATCAAAAGATATGACTGTTTATATCGAATAGAATAGAATAAACATTTATTCGCTTATGGACAGCAGCAACACAATAGAGCAGCACATACATATACATATACTAACAAACAGCTTAACAATTAATTAAAACAGCTCAACTGCGCTGAGCATGCCCATAACGAAAGGGTCACCTACTCAGCATATTATGCTGGGTGTAAAACACTCAGCGCTGGTTTTCAGTAGGCCCCCGCAGTGACACACGGATGAGGGTAGTAGGTAGTAAATAAATAACGTTATTCTATTAAATGGGCATTTTTATGTGCATATCGCATATAAACAGGATCGATCGTATCGATTTACCAAGGGAATCAAAACCAAAAAAAAATAGGGTACTTCCCTTTGGCCTAGAATCATGAAATTTGGCAAAAAGCAAGGTCTTACCGAACAAATAAAGGATAAATTCCAAAAAATAAAAAAGTTGGAAATTAAGGGGTGTGGATACATACTTACATAGTTGACGCCAATCAAGATATTTTTTTTTAGGTAATTGTACGGAACTCTTCGTACGCGAGTCCGACTCGCACCTGGCCGGTTTTTTTTTGTGAAAATGAATGCAAGACAGCAACAATTTTTGCGCTGGTAACACCAATGACAGCCATCTTTCATATTTTGGCATATTTTAGATTCGGAAAGATTGTTCTCCACAGCTGGTTTAATCCATACGGATATAAGAAATAGTTTGAAACCAGATAATTAAAAAAAAATGTTTTCTGAATAAGAATTTAAAAGAAATTGATTTGAATTACGACATTTATTTAGGTGGTAAATTGTCTTTAAAATTTAAATAAATGTTGATTTTACTCATTTGTCTTGTTTTATTAAATGTAAATAAAATAATCGTAATGCATTCGTTATCGTATTCGCTATTACGATGCATTCGTCATTCGTATCGGTATCGTAATAGACATATCGTTGCATCCCTAATTTTGACCTAATTTTCGTAATCAGCGACCCCGAAAACCATGAAAACGACACCCATGATGAAAAAACCAAAATTTTCCTCGGCGCCATCTTGGATTTCCATTTTGACCTCATTTTCGTAATCAGCGACCCCAAAACCATGAAAACGACACCCATGACGGAAAGTGCCTTCAAGTAATAACAGGCGTGATGTTATGTTTACTCCACAGAGTAAACCTCTTTGACCATTAAGTCGCGCAAATGTCCAAACGCGCAACTGTCCATTCGCGCATTTGTCTTTTCGCGCAAATGGGTTCCCGCAAGTGTCTTTCGCGCAAATGTCTTTCGCGTAAAAGTCCCAGATCCGGTGTGTAAAGGCTAGTTACCCATCCACGGATTGACCACGGCAAGAGTTGCTCAACCTTGAAGACCCACGGCGTGTTGCTGTAATTATATAGTCACGGGCCCCTCTGACAGAGATGAATTTATGGATTGAGAGATAAATATCATAGAGAAATAAAAATGATGTTTATTTGAACAACAAAATAAATATCATTCGTTTTCGGTTCCATAAATGACAATAAACTGTTCTGTTGTTCACTATTGGCATCGAGCGATATGATTAATTTTTGGACCCGCCTTTGTTTTATTATTTATTGTGTAAGTATTGAAGTTTAATTTTAGGGTTGTAATATTACGTACAAAAAGAAGAAGAATTGAAATAAAAACATTTTGGGTGAAACAATTTTACATGTTCAGCTTTAGTATACAAGGTGTGAACGTGTGCTTCACGAAGCCGTCAACCAAGCATTCTGTACAGCAAACTAAGTAAACCTACGCAAAAATTAGTAAGTATTTTTTTTTGGGGTCAAAAACTCAAAACACTTAGTGCGATAAAAAAATATTGTGAAAAACGTTGTGATTGTGCTGATGAATGCATTGAATAGAAAACGGGTCATGGAGGCATTTAAAGTTAAGTTAAAGCCTTAAAAATTAGTATAAATAAAAACTGGAAACTGGAACTGTGAAAAATTTGGAACTTTGTCCTATCTCCGTAACTAGGAGGTTCCCAGATATGGTCCAGAAAAAAATATGATTACAATGACGGAAAGAACAAGTGACTTTCGGCTTCGTTAAGGATCTATTTAGACCCTTTATAGTAGGTGACTATTAATTCCAATTTTACTAGGTATCCGAAATCCAAACCAAGTTAGGTATTATAATCATTGTCATAAATAATGAAGGAATCCAGTGGCCACATGATAGTGTATACCAATATCAATAAGTATTTTATTTAAAAGTCTTTGAACCCCTTATGAATATTGAAATGCAGACTAGATACTTCTACTACAAAATTACGTATAATTTTCGAGAGTCAAAATCCAAGAAACAAAGTTATAATAAAAATTACGACGCACGACGTCGAATGTTTTAATTTAATAATGAATATGAGCATTGTCTCATTGCTAGGTGGCTTGAATCTCTTCCCGTCTGCGTCGTCTGTTTGACGAGACACGGTAATGATTTTCAATTGTTTTCTTTGGGATCCTTTGTTTGTTATCATATTTACCTTCTACAAATGGGTTTATCTAAGTACCATAGCCCACATGATCTCAAATCCTTTGGATTGGAAAACAACACATTTTTCTTAGAACTAGCGTCATAAAGACGTGTTTCAACTAAATGCGGATTAGATTAGATTAGTGCGTATACTAGAAACAAACCAGAGTTTGTTTATGGAATTTCGACCTAGGGGGGAAAAACTGGGTAAAATAAAAACAGTGCGCATAATGAACTAAGTACTTTAATATTTGCAACCTTCAAATAATTAAGTATTGCTGGAAACGTACAAAGTAAATCTTTGTCAACTAACACCATTGAGAATTCTGTTTAGTTTCAATTCAACTAGCTGTTGCCCGCAGCTTCGCTCGCGTTTTGCTCGGAAATTATCTCACGGGCACCTTGTAAATATAGCCTATGGCACTCTGGGATCATGTAGCTTCCTATTAGAGAAAGAATTTTCAAAATGGGTTCAGTAGATCCAGAGATTACCACCTACAACCTCACAAACTTAAACTCTTTATAATATTAATATAGATTATAATTATTTCTGACACGAGCTATGTCTATGACTAGTGTTGTTTTGCGATTTCTGTGCAGAAATTATAAGAAATTGTTGGTTAAGTTTATTTTTAATAGAATGAACACGTCAATTTCAGCAAGTAAATTTAAAAAAAAGTGTAAAGTAATTACTTTACTTTTTTTACCTTCTTTAACATCGTGAGTTGTTTATGTTCAAGAAAGAACGTGCATGTAAAAGCCGCCATAAATAGAAGCTTTTTTAAATAATAATGCCTAATGATATTCACGTAATCTACTTAATTTGCATGGTGATTTTTAACAAAAGGAAACATAAAGTGAATCAGCTTATCTTTTTGGTAAAGTAAATATCTACGAGTACTACCAACTGTGGGTGAGCGGCTGAATAATACTTAATAGTACTCATTCACGAATAGAATCTATTAAATGAGCATTCCTTGCAATTTCCATCATCATAATCATCTGCCTAGCCTTTCCCTAGCTCTGTTAGGGTCGGCTTTCAGTATATGATGCAGCTGATTACCAGTATTTTACATGAAGCGACTCCCTATCTGACCTCCACAACCCAGTTAGTACTGGGTAACCTCGGTAAGACTGTTTGTCAGACTTTCGGGGCACTGACTTCCTGTAACGACTGTGAAAGATCAATAAATGATAGCCGGCGGAAACTTGGGTTTGTAATGGGTGGTCACCCATCCACGGACCAACCTAGGCAAGATTAACCTGAAGATTGATCCGACTGGCTGTTATTATTTATCGACGAGCTCCTCATTCCTTGGAATTTCCATGTTGTTGAAAATAAAAAATATACTATGTTGTTCTATGTTAAGGGTTTGGTTTCCGCACTTAGTCCCTAAATTGGACCATTGTACGTGAGCCATGGTGGCCGTTACTCCAACCAGCCCACTTCCCTCCAGAAGCAGATCAAACTTCCCGGTCTTCTCAGGACATCCTCAAGGGATCTCGGTGTTCCAAGAGTCTCCTACACAAAAATATACGAACATAATACCGTAACATCATCTTACTTCTTTTTTTTCTTTTCTTGAAGTATCTGATTCTGTTCAATGAGTATCTCTACTATAGCTAGCCAATAACCCTTCAGTATTAGGTCTCAATTATGCGGTATGGCAGCCTATTTCCGTTTATCGGCAACCATTCTGAAGCCAATAACTGAGAATTGTAAACCAATATCAGTGCACGGATATGTGAAACATTATTGGATCTTGTATGTTTAAACTTGGGGTTTCGTGGTTAAGTAACCATCGTCGTGCTGATTGGTATATTTGCGAGGTGGTGTTATACATGGTAGAAGCCTGAAATTGAAACGAAAGAGTTCCGACTTTTTTTTTTTTTACCGATGGGAAATCATCAAATAACCCCTCCCGCTCTGGGCTGAGCAGGAGGGAGTGTCAGACTGCTACTGACTAAAACCCATCCATGTTCCTTCCTTTGCCCTTTGTGTTCCAGGGCCGCGGTATCTCTTTCGAACAGTCCCGCAACCCTGGCAAGAGTTCCGACTTTAGTTTTAATTATTGTAGAAGCAAGATCAAGATAAAGTACATTGACTCAGTTGACCTTTAGTAAAGACAACAAGTGATAATCTTGGTACAGGCAGTGCATTCAAAACTTGGAATGAGTGAATTAACTAGCAAGTTTGTAAGTGTCATCAAAATTTTGAACTTTTTCCATTTATCAGACAAAATGTTGCCATCGATTTTATCAATATCTAGAAAACTGTTCTCGAACCGAACTCTGCCTTTCATTAATTAAAAGTTAATCGACGACTCTCAAAGTTCGACGGCAACTTTTTGCGCCACACGTCCTTTTACACCCAAGTTTATACAGGAATAAAATTTGCTTCATGAAAAGCGACGAACTGCAATATGTTACAGGTATAAGTGAGCAAGTTGTGACGCTGAACTTAAAATTTGCGAAAAATATTTCCCTGAAAACATATTATGTTATTTTTTTACCGTTATTTTTCTAATTAATAATTCCTGTCATTAATGTTTGCATTTACAACAGAAATGGCAGGCGAGCCGACAGGGAGTTTGACGTCATTCCGTCACCCCATCATGAATTGTGTAAGAAACCCCCCTTTCAGCACCATAAAGGGCTGACGACAACAAACTGCTCTTTGATGTCAAAAAGCTTTTGAAAGAAAAATTCGGAGTACAGTTAAAATAAGGTGTTCAGCTGTATTATGGAAGTTGTTTGTTGTGTTCCTTAACACAATAATTTTACCTGAATTGTCAGGCTGAATCAACGGCAATATTTACAGACAGGGCACTGATTTTATTTTAAGATTTGCGTTATTCCATGAATATTTAAGCTACTTCCTTAATTCCAATGGTTTCACCGCAATTTGAAAATCCGACTGTGAGTGTGCGCCCAGAGTGCCACTAAAATTAATGTTCTGCCAGAGAGAAAAACGAGCGGAACGGAATGGGACCCGGTATTCATCCACCCGGCAATATAACTGTATATGTCTTTCGATTTAGTTAAATCGAGGTTAAATTTTAGGGACACATCCCTTTATTTAGGCTGTTTTGTTGTTTTGGGTTCATTGGAAAAAAAAACAAAGGCCCTTGACGGTTTTTAGGGTTCCGTATCCAAGTGGTAAAGACGGAACCCTATTACTAAGACTCAACTGTCCGTCTGTCTGTCTGTCTATCTGGCTGTCTGTCACCAGGCTGTAGCTCATGAACTGTGATGGCTAGGCAGTAGAAATTTTCACAGATGATGTATTTCTGTGGCACCTATAACAAAAAATACTAAAAACAGAAACGCTTAGTTGACACTTCCGTGACCCAAGGGCTGGCTTTTACCTTGACCAAAGGCTTAGTATTGCCATTCAACGTGGCAACGCCGCCAGTCTCTTGGGTACATTATGTAGTGTTATTTTTTTTTTCGGTAGTGTTACGGAACCCTTCGTGTGTGAGTCCGACTCGCGCTTGGCCGGTTTTTAATGTATATCGGACTCCGTTCGGTTACGGAGAAATTCCAGATAGAAAAATCGAACGTAGGACCTCATGGTCGACAGTAGCGCTAGCGATGTTTCCGTTAAATGTGGTAGTAAATCGGTTTAAAAAACACTGGAAGTGAAAATAATTTGCAATATCAATCACTTATGATCCATTTTCATTTCAGATTTCATTATTAATATTTTTCATTTTTATTTCAAAAAGAATGAGGGCTATCGTTTTTCAGCTCACCTGGTGGCGACAGTGTTGAATAAGGTCCTGTCAGTAATTCTATTTTATACTATATAGTACCAATTACGTCATAAAAAGTTTATCTTATTACGTACAACATATACATAGTGTAAACTACATACATATTTACAATATTCTCCATAAAATTAGCAAGCACATTTAAAAATAATTTTACCTCGAAGTACTAACAAATAAGAACCTTAATTGCTGCTTAAAATCTTCAAGTCATGCCTAATTAATCAGAAATGGCTAAATCTAGACCACAATCGTGAATATTAGTAAACATAAATGACAAAAAGCACGTAACACGAACACTATGATATCTGACATTTTGGTGACCTCGCGCTACACTACCGCCTCTAGTGGTGAATTCATACTCGATAGCCCCTATTGGATTGACCTGCATACATAACTGTATACAAATCATGGAGGTATCTATGTATAGATGGCTAATAAATAAAGATACCTATAAACGATTAAACAAATAAGAATAACAATACAAATAAACGTTTAATCCGAACAGTTTTAGGTACATATTTGGATGGTTTCGTTGAAATTAATTTCAGTACTTTCTACCAGTATTTTATTTAAACACCAAACATTTGTTGACACGGTGTTTGTAACAGCTCGCGCACTGGAATCGCAGTGCAGGTGCAACTTCACAATTCTACGTTTCGAAATCATAATTTGTACAACATCTGAAAACTGGAATACTTAAAACTTTTTAATATCTTTGGAACTAAAACTGTTTGCTTTATGTTTTCGCTATTTAAGAGCGAACACTTTATTATCTGCCCAGACGTGAATTCGGAAATGAAACCTTGATAAGCTTGATAAATTAATAATTTGAATTCTAGCGAATGTTAAATAGCCATAAATAAACCATTTGATACGGAAAATAAAAGTTAGGAATGCATTGATTTACAATTGTGGCCGTAAAAGCTCCAGTAGTTTGTTCCCGGTAAGCAAAAACAATCGCTTGGCGGATTTGATTGGTAAGCGGTATAGTTCCTGGTCGAGCTGGCATTTTAACCGCGGGAGCGCGAGCGGTCGGACTTGTTTGTCTCAAAAAAAAGGAGAAAATCATCTATTTTTATACCGATTGTATTGGGGGAATAGAAATAAAATCTAAAATATCGTCGAGCGCGAATCGAGTGACACTACATGTAGTGTCGATGGGTTTTATATACGGACGGCAATGATCCAGTGATCGAATTAATCGGGTTAGCGAGGACTGAGTGCAGTTGTCAGTTCACACATCGGCGTATTTCTAGACACGTCCATTTAAATCCATAGTAAGACTTTACTAACATTAGAACTGATTGCTGGGGAGAGGGTTTATTTTAGTGTTGACTATATCTCACAGCTTCAGAGCATTTAATGACCTTTTGTCAAACTGAATTCAGTTTACCGAAATATTGTTTGGAAATCCGTCAGTCACAGGACAACGCAACCATTGATTTGCGGCCTAATATTGAACTATATTTTTTACCTCCAATCAACAATGTTGATAGGTAGACTTAGATTCATAACACATCAATGGAAAGTTTTTATTTTTTAACAAAACCAAGTCTATAATAAAATAATAGTATAGTAAACCAAGTGTAACTGTAAAGTAGGAACCGCAATGCGGCGGTCATTACCACCTATTACAACAAGGTCAATGTGGACTAAATAGGATTATTAAAATTTATGTAGATACTTACAGTTATTCGTCAGTAAGAAACCAGTAGAAACGCCCAACAGGACTAGAAAAAATAATAGTAGTAAGACTATGAGCGCGGGGCGGCAGTAGTGTATCCAGCAGTAGTCCTCGGAGTTGGCGGCGGGCGCGCTGGCCGACCAGCGGCAGCAGCGCCCGCAGCCCGCCGGCGCCGGCGACGCCGCGCGCACCACCGCACTGTTGCCCTGCTGGTTCACTATCACGCCCTGCACCGGAGCATCGCTCCCTTGTCCGTACACTGCACTCTTCTCCGACAACCGCGCGAACCCTGAACTATCGTCATCCCTCGGGTTGCCGTACACCCCGTACGACGCCACCATGTCGACCCCCGACAGCGAGCGCGTCGTCTCGTTCCCCGCACTGTCCTGCACGATATTATTGTCGGTGCTGGGCCAGCACTCGCAGGAGCACCGGTCCTCTTTCCGTCTCTGTCGCGGCGGTTGGCCCCCGTCGGAGCGTCTGATTGGTACTTCACTTTTCTTCTCCTCCTCTTTCTTAACTTTGGCATCTTGAGGTATGGCGTCAACACTGACTTCATAACTATTAGGTTGTAAATTCTTATGGTTTTCTATATACCAGTGTCTCTCTTCTGCTCTGAGAGTGGTATCGTTGTTGCCCTCATACACATCTGCATAATTGGAGAGGGGGTGCGAGGAGGGACTGTAGAGAGGACCGGCTGTGAGCTGTCCGTAGCCGCGCTCGTACTGCGGTGGCCGGTTATTACTCGCGTAATAGGTGGTAGATGCAGGCACGGTATAATCGTAGCCCGGCCTGTTCATCTTCAACGCTTAATCGCCTCATTTGAGCTTATGTTTCACTGGAGAAATCATCATTAAAGCCGCTGTAAATGAATTAGACAACCATTAGGAGATGGCTACGACGCTGATGCTATTTTAGTTACGGACTGATATTATCTGCGGAAACAGCTAATGATATTATCAAAGGTTAATCAGATTGTGTGCCCGACGATAATGTCCCTTGATCAAAACGAACAGCGAGTAGAATAAGTTAGTGAAGTAACTTGGTTGATTTTATTAGGCGTTACATCGGAGGGCAGAAAGTTATGTAGTAGAATACACGTCTATTTATCTCAATTACTCGTCCTGTTCGACGGTGGTATTTGTCTTTTGTGTTAGGACAAGCGCCCGCGCGCCGCCCTCACGCCCGCCGCCGCTCCAGCTACACTGGAGGGCAGACAAAGAAGTAGCGACGTGAGTAAACAAACTCCCCTAACTTAAATTAACCGTATTTATTTCTCTGATTTTGACACGTGTGAGTTGTATAACTTGATTACCTCCCAAACTACCTTTACGATCGTAACAAGCAAGTATCACAACAGGGGTCCTGATTTAATTTATCGGCACTCTTTGTTACACAAACACCTAAACATAGATAAGTTCCAAACACACTTAATACAAAATAAGTTCGTCGACCTTTCGAGGGAGTCAATAATAAACTTTTCTGTGAATCCCTGCGATAACTAGGATAATCCGTTGGAATTAATTAAATTAAAAACAAACAAAAGTCATTACATAAAAGTTGAGGGACAGCAAGTTACGACTCGTGACTGCCGACCCGGTTCAAATTACGAAGCTACTAATTGTAAATGCTTACGGTGCCTACTGTACCCTTATTCATTATTGAACATCTGCGTTGGTCACAAAAATCCTAATTTGTATAAATATTCCATGCCTACTTACTGGACTGACCAGAAAATGTTTTGAAGCGTCTATAATGTGAGTATGTATATGGCTCACATGCTTACAGGGAAAATTGTCTCAAATTATAGATAAGGGGTTTTTCTTTACCAACAGTAAAACAATGGAAATGAATTGTAATATGATTATTGTTAGCATTTAAGCGATTTGGTAAAAGCTTGTAGCTTAGATTGCATTTCTTAATAAATAAAAATCAATAAATGGACATGTATCATACATATTTTCGGTATTGTATCACGGTGTATAATTAGGGGGAGGTATCCACTTACAACAACATCTAATAAACTTTAAATACAATTAATGGCATTTAACTCATAATTTAATGTAATTGGTGTTTTCAGTGTCTGAATAAATTTCTGATATAATATATAAAAATGGCTGTAGGTACTTGAAACAAATTAAAACAATTGCGTGTATTCTTTGTGCGTGTATACTTTTATTTTTAACGGGAAATGTGTAATTACAATAATATTATAGTGCCATGTATACTATAGTTCAGTCTTATAGCAGTTCACTATCATTTACGAGGCTCATATCAAATAAGTAAGTTAGTTCGGAATAGACGGAATCGTCTGAAACCATTTGCCGTAATGATCGATAACTTTGTTAGGTAGGTCCTGTACTAATATAATTGATTGCTCTTTACCTGTAGGGAGTATGTCAATATGTGAATAGTTGTAATATTTGTGTTTCATCGTTATCGAAAACCAATCTACAAAACTGAATATTCGAAAAATATTCTTAATCTAAAATAAACCTTAATAGGCCTTTCTTAATAGGCTCGGCCCCTATAACATGGGACTTGAACATAACTAGCGAAATGTGCGTGTACTATTAGGTACACCTATGCCTAACCCTTTGGGAATTACAGGCGTGATGATATGTCATGCTATTCTTAATCTGACAAAATATTTCAAAATCTAAAACATCGTCTACCAGTCCAGTCTAACGGTTGCTTTTGAATACCTGTCATTTGAGACACAAGGAGTGACTGTCTATCTGGTCTCCAAAACCCAGGTACTGGCACTGGTTGTCAGAATTACGTGTTACTCACCACGTTTGTCAATTATATACGAAAGAAAGCCGGAATCAATACGCTGTTCTAGGAACGCATCCCCTCAGTATGTAAATGGATGGACACCCATCCACGGACGGACTTCGGCAAGAGACCTTGATGATGATCGACACATGCGATTATTACTAGTTAAGGACTTCAGAATAGGCTCGCCCTCTATTACATGTTACTGAAAAATAACTGGTAAAATTTTGGTTTAATATAAGGTAGTACCTCTGCTTAACCATTCGAGGATTATAGGCGTTATGTTATGACTTCAGAATATTGTAAGAAAAAAAACTGAAATAAATAAAAACTAAAATATCTGAATGAGATTCTGTTCGAAGAAAGGTTAGGCCATAACTTCTCCTCCATTCATAAAGGTACCTTTAGCTTGTCATCGATAGGACGTAAAATATAGGCGTAAAGAAAAAATAAGCAAAAAGCCCACGTTTTTCCTGAATTGGGAAGTGTAAGGTTTACGCACACTTTATTAAGTGGCCGTCACTTGATTACAGTTTCGGAATTTAAATTAATTTATAAGGTTCTTATGTTCGTGTTTGTAAATAGGTCAAGTACCTAAAACGCATTTCTAATTTTAAGAAAGTAGTGGGTACTAATATCTATTATTTTTGTACATTAATAAATTAGAAACGTGACAAAAGACCTCATCAAGAGCTATTAAGACTCATCATTGCTTTAGGACCAATAAAGGTTTATACCTTATTAGGTACAAGCTGTTGCCCGCGGCTTCGCTCGCGACCTCGTCGGAAATTATTCCACGGGCACCTTGTAAATATAGCCTATGGCACTTGGGGATAATGTAGATTCTTATTAGAGATTGAATTTTTTTTAGATCCAGAGATTACCCCTACAATCTCACAACCACCACACTCCAACAATCGCTGCCTTTAATCCGCCTGGATAGACAAAACTTGTGATAGTTCGGCTAATATGCATGATATCATTATAATTTATAGCCTACAGCACTCACGAATAATGTAGCTTTCTACCAGTGTATCAATTTTTAAAATTGGGTCATAATTTCCGGAGATTACCCCCTGTATACAAACTTACAAATTAATTTTGACTCTTTATAATATTAGTTAGATATAGATGTCATGTATATATACCTACTAATATAAGGTTGTCTGTCTAAGATTTTAAGAAACGCACATTATTATCTTTTATAACTAAGTTAATCTTCACAGAGTTGCATTTACATACGAAAACACATTTTTTTTCACCGAAATATCTATGTGTAACAAATGCTAGTCAAATAAATAATGGTGGTCGTTTTCTGTCGGACATAATTTCTAAAAACTTTACGCGACTTAGAACACGAAAAAGGTGTTAGAATTTTATACGACTTTCAATCTTATGACACAGATTTAAGGCGGATTCTTTCCAGCGACATTACTGCCTTATGTGTTTCTGAAAGTGCAAAATATTTCGTACCAAAGTTCTTATTGTTGAATCTCAGTTTGATGGGTTAGTAGGGTTACTGATAAATTCGATACAATGTATGGCTGACATACTTTCAATAGATATTTCGGTCTTACCTATTCAGTTTAACTGGTATTTGTAGGTTGATAGCATGTGGGTTAACTATAATTATCTTTGATTAGAGCTTAGCCGACCTATTATTACCCGTATAATGGTACAATTACAGAAATGCCAGAATTGCTCAATGTCTCAATACTGTTACAGTATTAATTCGTTTTTATTCACACTAGACATAGACAAAACCTTTATGAATGCCTAAATAAAAGCCTTTTGTTGAATATTCAAAGTTCGGCTCAACACTGAGAGTTGAATTTCCAACAGTACTTATAATATGTTGATGTCGCTTAGTGTTTGTGAATACGTGCCGCTTTGAGTAGAGTTCAAAAGTGTTTAAAGATAACTGTTCAGATAAATCGGTTTTGACTCGTTCAGGTAACTGCCTTAATATTGGATATAATATTTCGATAAATTACCACAAATGGCTCATAATATAATATTTCATGACCTTCTATTATAAGCTTGTATTTAGAGACCACTATCTTTCATTGAATCGAAATGCATTCTCAATACAGGAACCGCTCAATTTCTACTCTTTTGAAACAAAAATGGCAATATACATTAAACATTGTTTTTTGAAACAAACTTTTTTAAGATGAAAATTAGGTTTATCTATCAAAATTGAACGCCTACACAAAGTTTCGTGTCCGTGAAAGAGTTGTTTCGTGAGAAACGGCAAAGCAAGTTAAATAACAGCTTATCCTATATTATTACGCACCCATAATAGTGTATTAAATGCGCAATATCTTTATGTGTATATACAATTCGTAATCACAGTTTTAACAGGTAGTCAGTGGCCTAAAAAGTCTGACAACGAGTCCTACCAAGGGGTATCGTATTACGCAGTACTAATTGGGTTGTGGAGGTCAGATAGGCAGTCGCTCCATGTAAAATACTGGTATTCAGCTGTATGCGGTTAGACTGGAAGCCGACCCCAACATAGTTGGGATAAGGCTAGGCAGATGATGATGTTCTCGAAAACGGCTCTATTGATTTCGATGAACCTTGCCAAAACGGGGTTTACGAAGGCGATTAACCAATCAAGCTGGGTCTCATATCTGGGAAAAATCGTTTTCTCTATTTTCATCCGAGCAATACTAATAATTGATTTAACAAACGATACGAAAGTGCGACAACAAGCACGTTAATCGTAAATGCTTGTTCTATTTGTTAGATGGCAAGTGTAAACGTCAGAACGTCAGTAAGGTAAATGTCAGAGAGCCGTCAACGTTGTTCAACGGTGACGTTCAGTTTCAGGGATGCGTCACACACGGAATCACCAGGGGTGCGTTTAAGTCAATTATCCAGTTTAAAATTTAAACTGACTAAACGTCAAATACCCCGTTCAAGCACACCGCGAGGTGAAAAATTAAACTGACTAAAATTTAATCTGCCCCATTCACGGTCGTCCGCTGGTATAAGTTTTCGCCTGACTAGGATAAATTTTAGCGACCTTTTTACCTCGCTAAACTTTATTCTGCTGTCAGATTGACATTGACATTGAGCTGTCAATGTCAATCTGACAGCAGAATAAAATTATTTAAAATTAAAAATTAAAATTGTTTATTTGCTAGATTCGCGCCCTAGAAACGAATATTTATCGAGAACTTAATCATCGTCTCCGTGAATTTTATTTGTGGATTATGGATGAAGTTATGATTACATAAGATGCAAATTGTTGTAGACGAAAGGGGCAGAATGATATACAAGCTGAGCTGTCAATTGAATTTGACAGTCAACATTGATCTAGACCGATGACTCCGTTCAGCGAGCCCTCGCTAGTTTAATTTTTATGCGGCGTAAATTTCGCCGGCTTACTTAAACGCACCCCAGCGGTGAGGCCTGGGGCAATGAGACGCACGTGGGACCCCGACGAACAAAACTAGACTCCACTCAGCCCTTAAAAAAATTTAAATTGCCCAGTCAATAAAGACGGGACTGTTATCATTCATAACACCTGAATAGGTTCTACTTAAAGAAAATTCCACTATTTTTAGCAAATATGACTGAAATAGAGCAAATTTCTGGAAGCAAATTATCATAAAGCCTCGTTTAAATAAAACAGCCATGTTGATAAAAGGAACACAAAATAGGCCGTCCTTATTTTAGAAAAAATACGAACTGAGTTATTACTCGGGAGGCCATATATTTAAGCCACGAATTCGCCAAATATTTAGTACTTGCTCAAATTAAAACATGGCAAACACGGATCAGCTGTTCCGTCCCTCTTTTGTTTTATTTTTATTTCATTTGAAATGCGCAAAGAAGCAGCAAAATTACGGTAGCCGGAAACATAAAGTCCCGGAGAGAGTTTAGGTTTACTACGTTACTCTTGTTTAAGTATTTAAAAAGGTACGGGTTAACATTAATCATGGCGAGGAGAAATCATGTGTAGTACGTTGAGGTTCACCCAGCCAAGTAACGGCCGGCCCGGCCACTGCTTACCCGAGCAATATCGAACCATCAGGGCGAGTATATAGTTTACCTACCCACACCCTAAACTAATTGTTTCTGCGTATTAATAAATGTTAGCTTCACCTATGTGTGCGTATAATCAAATCGTGCTAAAACGTTTTCGGGTCTTCGGTTACGGTGACGTCATAGGAAACAAGGTAACCAATAACAATTACATTCGGCTATCAACGCCAGACGTATAATATGTTGTTCTACGATTTATGGTACTGAAAATTACAAGGGTGATAATAGATCGGGCTTAAATGCTACAACCAAGACAGATGATAGTAAGGTTGGAACCGTTTTCGGGTGTGTAATTTGTATTGGAAAGACAATAACACGTAACGAACACGTGTACACAATAGCAATTGCCGCTGGAAAATGTATTTTAGCGGTATTAAAATAAGATTTATTTTACTCATAAAGAAATGATGGAGATTTATTAACTTCTTTTCTGATTGATCGGTACATTTCTGCTCTCTCTTTATTTCAATATCTAACCCTCTTAAAAATGTCATACAATAGGCGAACCATTAAAAGGTTGACGACGCATGATGTAGTGAAATTATCCTTAAGCAAAAATACTATTGATAATATTATTGATACGGAAATAGACTCTCTTCTAGTTCTTACTATATAATTACTAGGGTTTTTAATGTGAACGAATTAAAAATATAATGAAATTTAATATTATAATACTTAAGCTTGCTACGGCGTAGCAGTTGGTGCTACGCCGTAGTACATCTACGTTGTAGATGATTTTCTTGTGAGTTTATCTTTGAAAAGAGTAAAAAAAAAACATCGTAGCTTTATTTACATATGGGTATCATGTGTTTCTATCATGCAAGTTGGGAGAGGGAAAATAAGGAAAATGATTCTGATACGCGTAGGCTTACAACTAGCAATCGAATGCTGCTGTATGCTCCACGCAAACCGTTTTATTCAATCGAATTCTGTGTTTCCTTTCCCTTTCGATAAGAACACGTAGCAATTGAATGAAAAATCCCAACGTTATATCTTACGTAGAATATTAATTGCCGATCAAGAAGCGACGCAAGATATTTTATTAGTTACTCGTAGCGATAAAGTGCGCTTGAGTGCGTTTCGACGTTCAACTGACGTCTTGCGCGATAACGTCTTAGACTGAATGAATCCCTAGCTTAGGATAAACTTAGTTCATAACTACGTTTTACAATTCCTTTGAAACGATTGTTTGAAAACTTGGTAAGAGTTTAAAAGTGTTATTTTTATAGTGTAGTTATTTGTCAACTAATAAACTTTTATGGTTGCTGTTGCAGTTTTCTATTACTTGGAACGGAACCCAGTCACGGCTGTAATTACGGCATAAATTTAAGCCTCGTGTAATTGCTAAGTTAAAAACATAATTGAACATATGTTGTAGAAGGAACATCGGCGACGACCGACAATAATAATCAAACTGTATTTCAAATTTAAAGGTTTTTATGACACACAGCTTATTTTCTTAAGTAGTCAATGTGTTTGTTTCATTTTCTTATTCTACTTGTGGATAATTTAAACCAAGAATAAAACAAAGAGGTTTATTTATTACATGCTAAGGAGTCCCTCTACCCTATTTCTTTAGATAAATCTTCGCCCGTTTAGTCACAATTAAAAGGCCATTTTTCTGAAACTTTCAGGGCAACATTTTCTTCTTACTTGTAAAGAGAAAGCTGGTAGATAGGTACTCAGACTTTAAAACTAGTTTCTACCATAAATGCGGGTAAGCAAGATGGAGTAAAGTTCTTCCCCACATCTATTCAAGTTTACTGTTTTCCGCAGTAAGCGAAAAAGTAATTTTAACTACATTTAACGAACTTTCTTGGTCTAGATAGACATTTTTCCGCTTACCTAGTTAACTCAGGGAAGTAAAATCATCGCGTGCAAGACTGTGTCTACCTCTTTTGAACATTTTTAAGTCATTTCATATACAGTTTTTTCATATACAGGAAAATATGACGATAACAAAGGTCGACGAACGAAACTTACAATTAAAATAATTAATAGTTGCCTTTCGGAACCACGAATTTAATTTCTATTAGGACTAGTAATTTTTGTTTGGAGGAATACAAGCTTTACTTTTTTTAATTGTTTAAGGTGCTATTATATTTTATTTTGGTCTGATAAAGCTCTACAGATCTCTTAACTTGATTAAACTAGTGTCACACATTGGTCATAGTTGAGCATCATGACGGACCTCTTACTCAGTTTCCATTGAACTAAAATAGCATCATAGTACTGGCATCATGTAAACGGTGCGTCACAAACTAGTTCATTCTAATCATCAAAAGTGGGTGACAGACCGCGTAGGGCGACGAACCGGTGCACCCATACAAACGGAACTCGCCTTCAGCACTTGTTACATGAAACGAAAACACATCCAAACGGTACACTGAACACATTCGTAGGCCTCTCTGTTCCCGGGAGGGTGGACGTCCCCATCATCGCACGCGTACAGTTCGCGGCATAAACTGTGAGGTATCGGGGTTCGCGATCGCGAGTGTTGTGCGCGTCGCGACGACGGCGACGTAAGGTCGGCAGTGCGGCGCGGCGCGGACTGGCACATCCACCGGAGGACCCCGCCCGCCCTCCGTCGCGCACTCCTCTGTCACCGCCACTCTTCCCCCAAATCCAGACGAGTTTTCATTAATGTTGTTATCGGTGTAAAAGTTCCACCTTGTCAAACTAAGAAGGCACAGCTTTAATTAACTGTCCGTAAAACAACACTAAACAAACGAGCCGATCCGACAGCCTTCAACTGTAGTTATCAATAGTCCAACTTCGTGAATGGAGCAATGTTGATTGACTTTGTTGTACAAATGCCCAGAGTACAAAGCCACCTTCAGACAAGTATTTATATAGATACCTACTATCTAAAACTCTTGTTTAATTCAATACGATTCGAACAAAACTTTATGAAAACTATGGTCCCTAATTGTTAGGATGGCTACTTCGCTACATCGATTAGCCTTTTTTATGTGAAAAGTAGCTTATTATACCACTTATATGTTTCCAGACAATTGAACACATTCAGGGAGGTACAGCTATTTGTTGACCTTCACTACTGAACTCCATATAAAGGGTATAAAGGACAAGCCTCATTAATTAGTCTGACGCACCTTCGACATTATTATATTTTTGAAAGCAATATCAAGCTGAAATCACGAATGTCAACGTCAAGGCTCACAATTCACGTCGCGGTTGATTAATAGTGTAGATTACATTTTCATACAAACGCCAATTCTAAGTAAAGATGTTTATCGCTATGTCGTAGTGAATAAGGTTTGAGTCGGCAGTCGGCTTCCATCGATTGAATACGAGCACAAATTGTAAGAATTATTGATATCGCGCCGGTGGCGGCTCATACAAAAAGTTTATAAAAGGAAGTGGAGCGAACAAACTGGCGGGGAGCAAACTTTTATGCGGGGACGCGACGCGAACGCGAACGTTACTTATCTGCCGCCGCCGAGCTGACAGCTGCAGATGAAAAATTGAAATTGTGTGAGATAAAACTACCTAACTGCCGCTGCAATGGCGGCCGAACAATGTGACGACAACAACGACTCTACGTATTTTTTAAACCTCATATTTCTAAAGTTATTGTTATTTATATTACAAGCAAGTTTAACAACCAAGAAGATAAATATGAATGACTCGAACAATTTTTTTACAGTGTCTAACAGCGCTAAACTAAACCTTTTTTTGTTTTATACGAATAAATTTATGCCGAGCGCATTAATCATTTTAAAGCTTCAAACTAGGGAAAACACCAGGACTTGAGTTCACTAAATCACAATAAGTGCCCAACAGTCTGTTCCAGTAACAGGATTTTCTCTTATTTCGTTATAAAGCTTAATCTGGGCTCGACCCGCTTTGCTTCGAAGCGCGCTCGATTGTACATCATAATCGTTTTAAGAGGTGAGAAATAATCCAGCCAGAATGCAAATAAGATCGCTTCCAGTATCAATTCAGTGTCGGGATGGAAGTTGAACGGTTGACAGTGACGCGAGCCTAACACGCAATAATAACGTGCTTCCCGAACGTCAGCCGGGGACCCTTCTCTATTTATGGACGAAGTACGGCGTCGAGGGCGCCACGTGAAAAGTCTCGCGTAAATCAAAGTCATAAATTCTCCTATCGTGAATGAACATTTCTCTTCGCGGACGTCTACACCGGCTGAATGGATAACGTCGACCCACCCTAGCAGGATCACCTCTACCGAGTCATTTGCTTTTGTTCGTGGGGCAATTAATAACGACCAGAAGGGCGTTTTCGAACCGCAGGCGCCATTCGCATATCAGTAATGATCTAGCGGCGCGCTACGGCCAACCTCCGGTTCCGCTCAACTATCGATCATATTCACTTAATGAACGGCATATGTGAAATGGCTTGGAGCAAGCCATTGCCAGCGGGCTCGGCCCCTAACCTGAAAATTCGGTTTATTAATTCCTCTAGCGCCTAGCGCAGCATTTATTTTGCACAGTAACACGTACACGTATAGCTCCCACTTTCCTTCGTTTAGAAACAAGCAGGGTAAAGGTAGGTAGGTAACTTCACGTGAACGAGCACTGCTTGAAGCCGCATAACTGGGACATCAACCGCAGTCAGAGCACCTAAAGAATGTGATTTAAAGCAGACGTGTGAAGTTATGAAATTACTGGGTTATTAATGTTCGGATTTTATATAGGCACCTATGTGGTTATGTTTCTGTTTTATTCAAAAACTCAAGGTGATTTATGAAAATTATAGATCACAATAAAAATGACAAATGTTTTTAAAATTATAGGAGCAATTTAATACGAAATTATTCATCAGAGAACTAATAATAATAACGTGTCGCTAAATACCCTTGTAATGACAGTAATAACTTGTTAATTATATTATTGCGTGATGTGTAACATTAAAAGCTTTATAGAAGTATCCATAATAGGATTCACCTTTATTTGATCAAAAATAACATATGCTTTGTAAGACCCTATTATGTACTTACCTACGTTTATACATAATTGCTAAAAACAGAATTTTATTTACTTAATTGTGCTTTTAATCCTCCATTATAAGGTCAAAATACTGAAACTTTCAGAAGTACATTTACAGTAACATTATCACAGAACGAGCCAAGTCGTAGTGAGTCTAATAAAGTCTCATAACACAGCTAACACGAATTCTTCAGCAAGGATTTCTTTCCATTCCGCACGTCACATTAGGCCGGGGCACAACAAACATTGGATAACTTGTGTATTGTTGTTTACGGCAAACTTGGAACTTAGCAGGAGCAATTCACCTCATAAATTCTGGTATAATAACTGCTCACAGTTTCCCTAGACACTTGTAAGAGCACCGCAATAAGGTACGGCGCTAAGTAACCGGGTCACTACGGCCGGCGTCGCATCGATACTCACTAATACTCACACATGTTGTTCTAATACCTGGGACACACCGATACGTAACGCGCCAATTTGACGAGTACACCGCAATCATTATAAATACTTGACCTATACAACCGAACCTATATATACCTGTTATAAACCGACGGACTTGTATGCTAATGCACCACTCTAATACTACTTTGTATTTGCATACTATTACAGACGTAAATATCTCAGTTCCGTTGAAAATTACTCAATTCAAATAACATCCTTGTTAATATTTACTATGACCTTAATCTCGGGAACTATTCAATCGCTTTGGGTTTTACATTCTGTATTGAAAGGTACGTGTCCCCAGGGCGAAATAAACTAATATTTCATTCCGGAGAGCGAAGTGGTTCCTACGGGAAAGCCCCAGAATTCTCGAGGGCAATAAGCTGTTTAAAAATAGTTATCCGCGCTGAAAGGAGTTCAGTAATCGTATAACGGCTATCAGGTCCATATTCAAATTGTATTAATCCTTTAAATACGACAAGGGGCGTGTTTATCTTGAATCAATTTATTAACTCTGTTTGTAACAAGGGATTCGATCTCGTTTAGGGCCTTCTGTCAATATTTAGATAACAATCTCTTTACCATCAGACGTGCCCAAGATGCTGCCCGTAATTCAATGGATGGGGTTGTTAGAGTATATGTACCTACTTTATTTAAATAAATGTACATATTTACGTTTCCATTCGCTTAGATACTGTCGAAAATACGAACTGCTTTACAGAATCTACAGGGTTGTTGAAACTGAAAACCGAAAATTATATACAATTATTTTGCAACGGTTTTCTTCGAGACCTATTCAGAAAGAAGATAAGGAATCTTCTTTTACAAAAAAGGCCTTCAAATTGTAAGTTACCACAGGTTCTAGCCCCACCACAATCTCACTGTCTTGATAACGACAAATATATGTAAAGCCGCTTCTTTATCCTTCCTTATCTGCTCAATCGTTTTATTTCCACGTACAGCGGCCGAGCAAAGGCTTAAGAGAAGTAAAGGTGGGAAGCTAATCCAGCATATTATCCCAACTCGTTATAAGCGCGGAACTTTTTGAGCAAACTGCACACCGGAGTATCATAGCTACGTAACTTTATGCCCCAGGCGTGTTACAGCTGCAAAAAATATCGAATGAGGGTACTCGTAAAATTAGAGCTCCCTACCATCGCGGGGATATTAAAGTAAGTTTTCCGAGGTTAGTTAACGATTTCATGAGGTAAACTGTAAGCAGTGTTTTGTCTTATTAATAAATAAATATATAAAAGAAATCTCAATGCGTTACAGAGCCCTACTTCTGGAACTAAGGCCGCGTTCACACTAGACCTATAAAATAGTTGGTGAAATTCTGTTTCCAGTTTGACTTTAGTGCGATTTTCAATTCCTTACAAAAACAAAAATAATAAAGTAAACATAGAATACATATATAGCTTGTTTTTAAAATGGTAGCACAAATTTTATTTATATTTTTTTGCGAGAAGATCGGTCATCGGGCCTTTTTGTCGCCCTGTATCGGCCCTTTTTGACACCAAGTGTATATAATAAAGGTTATCTATCCATCTAGGTATCTACATATAAGCATACTCGAGGGTTGGGCGTGTTTTGTCTCACCTTTATTTTATCTCTTCATATTCTCGTTTCTCACAACTGCATTATCGAAATACCATTACATAGCGCATACAGATGACTTTTTAAATTCAACAATAAAAAGAGCTAAATCTTTCATATATTTTTTTTTGCTTGATACCGTTTATCAGCCGGTTGATTAGCGAAATATAATGTACAAGATATGTCCCACGACGGTATTACATTATGTTTTTAATATGCACTGCGTCCGTAATATATTCAGATACAGTTTGGAGCAGAATTCTCGACCACAGTACGCCAAACCGCCATCCGGACGACCGCGGCCGCAGCGTAATTAGCTAAATATGACTTTTAAACTAAGAGCTCCCAGTTAGAAGCCTCTCCATATTCCGCCAACCTTTTTGCTAAACGAGCACATTTCCATGCGAACATCCTATTCCTGGCTTGATATTTAATTTGGGACTGAAGAAATTTACACCGTCCTATTAAAATGTTGTTATACGAGATTAATGTGTTTTGAATTTGCGCCGCACTCGGAGCAAAACGCCGTGTGAATATTTTACAAGTACTGTTTTCCGGTAAAAATCGTTTCCTCATATACTAAAGAACTCTCTTGTTTTATTTGAATATTATTAGTCCTTACAGAATCAGTGTAACGAAGAATGAATGTGGATGAAATCGGTGCACAATAACTGGCGCTAGAAATATCAAAAGAAATGTTAATTTGTGTAGAACTGTTGAAGTTCACGTCACGTTCGTGTCGGAAGCTGGTCGTAATACCGGCTCGTGAGTCTCACTATAAATCATATCGCCATTTCAATTTACCAAGTGTAACACGGCTGTAATAGGCCAGCCGCTGCCCGCCGTGTGCTGAAAGACCTGAATTTGTATTCAAGAAACGATATGATCATTAGTTAGTGCAATTTTCTTCACATCCACTACACGAATGGCATCGTCGAGTAAGCTATGCTTCGAACGAATAATACTTTGTAATTCCTTTCGGGATCCCACTTTAGAATCAACTTGACTACTACACTTTGATAATTTCTATGGATATCTGCGGCAAAGTGGTCTCATTAAGTTCCCATACTATGGAGCTTGTTAACATTTACTAACTATTTGCATAATATACGTTGCATTCTATCAAAATCGTAATTGCACTTGTTTTTTTGTAGAACATGTTACCTATAACAAGTCGTTTCCAGTTAAATGCGATCAAGTTAGTAAGTGCATCGTTTAATGCGGACGTAGGCCGCGAGGATTGTCACTTCATTTACACTTTACAGATAACCAAAGTAAGCTTGTACGCGTAGTCGTGTTCGTTCGTTCTATGAATAAACGAGACTCTTAAGAGGTTATAACTGAGAGGTTCTTCTGCAGTATTATTAAATAATATTATGTTTCATTGCCTAAAGAATAGAAAGTTTCTTTCAATAAAAATCTAATTACGTTAATTGATGTTCATCGAGAACGACGTAATAAAGTGCCTATCGTATATCGATTTGGTAGTCATAGAGACAAATTCTCGGATACCGTAAGTACAGTATGTTAAAATAAGGTTGTTACTATGGTGTGTTCATGTCCGTGGAGTGGTGTTGGCGCGGTGACTTCAGGAAGCACGTACATGTAATATTATTGATTACGGGGTGCGGCGGTCCAGCTCCATTTGAATTTCCAATGAGCTCGTTAGAACCGGCCGGGATACGCTTCGGACGACCGATGAAAAAATCTTTCCTTCGAAGCTGATTGTGTACGATTGCCGAATTCGCAGAATTACTGTAAACGCTGCTTGGCAGGATTGTTAATAAGCAATTTCTTGCTTCGATGATAATACGTTATAGGGTTGGTTACGTCTTCCGTGATTTTCTAATTTATCTTCATCAGATATCAGAAAAATTCGTTTATTAGAAATAATTGTAAAAACAGTACTGCCAAATTATTGATTAATTATCTTATAAAACAAGCGCATATCAGAAAAATCGTTTTGCAATAGATAAACAGTTGAGGCGAGTAGCAATCGTGGTAATTTATTCTTGCTTAGGTATTCTAATCTATGTCGTACATTGTTGTTATTATCCCATTTCGGACAGACCAGACCGGTGGCGCTACCGATCGGTCGCAATATTTGGCGTGTGGGTGTCCCGAGATGTTTACCTTCACCTTTTCAAACTCGATAGTAAATAGTTGCAAATGACTAAGACACGATCCAGTAAGCTCAAACAATAGAAAAAAACATCGGTTATCTTGAATTTTTCGATAACAAATTTAGTTGATATACAGGATGTATTTTCCAAGAGGGCGTGGATGGCCAAATCCGAAACTATGAGGAATAGCCAAAAATGCTCAAATGAAGACTCCTTTGGGCGAGCCCGATTTTGATGAAAACTAAAACTGCATCATTAGATTTTAGAAAAAACAATATTCCTAGCTAGGAACCGAACCCATTGATAAAAGAAAAAAACAGACATACTGTATTATGACACCATTCGATGGTGTCGCTAATAAGGATCAAACTCTGGGAAGTAATGGCATACGGCAAACTTAAGAAAATTGTTAGTTTTTATGTTTTTTCATATTTAAAATTAATTTCTTTGATTGAAGACACCCGCGCAGTCGACGTTTCGTTGATTACTACTAACTGTTATGTATTTTATCAAAATTGAACTCTATACTTTAGTTTGCCGTACGTTATTATTTACCAGAATTTGATCCTTATTAGTGACACTATCGAATGGTGTAATAATACAGTGTGTACGTTTTTTTTCCAAAATCAATGGGTTCGATTCCTGGATAGGAATATTGATTTTTCAAAAAAGTTTTTCGTCAAAATCAGGCTCGAGACTCCTTTGAGTATTTTTCGCTAGTCCTCATAGTTTCGGATTTGGCCATACACACCCACTTGAAAAATTCACCTGTATATTAAGGACACTAGGCGGTCTGTTTGACCATCGTTTAATGAAAGATGAACATTCAATTAATGAACTTGAAGTGCATTTCGCAAATACGTATGAGTATTTAGATGGGATATACGATACGACCAAAGCCATCAGGAATTCAGGATTCTGCAATAATCTTGGTGATATGTCGAAAACCGGAACCTAGACTGACAAGAATTCTCAAGGAAAGCTATCGTTCATTATTTTATGTTCAGCAAACCCAAACACATTATCCACCGAGAGAGGATGCAGAGCCTTCTCTCTGGTTAGGTTATATGATTACCACTACTACACCAAAGTCGCCATCTTGCAATATCCGAACAAAAGCAAAATATCCCCGGAATATATATTATTCCGGAGATATTTTGCTTTTGTTCAAGGTATAAATTTGTAAGGAGCAATTAAAGTATCAATGAAGTTTGCGTGTAATAGCATAAAGTAACCGACAATTCCTCGGCAGCGCAACGCCGGCGCTCCGATACGTAGCAATTGGAGTTTGTACCAGCTCTTAATTAAACCAGGGCCTAGCGGCAAACTTCGATTGCGCTGTCAAAAATCCGAAGAATTATTCCAGCAGTAAAATAACTTCTGCGATTTTAGGCTTTATCGTACGAGTTCAGGCATATTAGCGAATTTATACTGTACGGATGCAATATGGCGCCGGATCGCGTCGCCGCGCCACGCGCTAGTTGGACGCAGCACTTTTATTAAAAACTGTTTTTATTTATTGACGGTTCGAGGTGGCCGACGATTTTTCTTGCTATATGTTTCTGAAATTGTTTTACGATATTGTTTCTGTTTTGAATTTATGGCCACAGGCTGTGCTTTTGGAGAATATCTGCAAATAACCGCAGTAAGTGTGGCGTTTTGCACTCGATTGTTGGTAAAATATAGATAAACCTTCCTCTATAGTCTAGACTATGAAACATCGAATGCCTATGAGATAATACAGTCATAGAACATATTGAGTATGACACGTTATGTGTGTGTGGGTGTTTACAGTTCTATTAATATTAGGCAATTTACTATTGTTGGTACAGAATGTAAGCTTTGACTACTGCCAATACACTAAAAACAAACGATACTCGTCATTTTCCTGTTAAATTCAGTCTCAATAATATCATGGTCTCTGTGGTACCAGCAGCACGCATTTTCTTATTTGACTTCCATGCCATGACCATTTTCACCTGACCTTCATATATGTAAAGACCAGCAACTAAACGCGTTCAAAGTAATTGAAAAGATAAAGCTAGAAGAGTTCGTTTTACACTGGGCGATATACCGAACACACAGCCCTACGGTAATTAGACCAGGATTGAACCGCGACACGCTACGAAATTGCGAAAGGAATTTGTTCAGCACTATTATTTTGAACGTTTACGAAATTCCCTCCGTGATTGGATAGTAGGTATTTTAAATGTTTTTAATTAATAAAATATTAAAATATTGTAGCTAATGGATAGTAATTTGTAGTTCATGTTATCTACCTGTAGATCCTTGAACTAAATTATCTAGTTGCGTGACGGAACGACTTCCGGGCGCCATATTATACACAAGTAACAATAATAATAACAAAGTTCATGATATTTAGGAGCCACTCGAATGATTGTCGTTATTATTGAGACACCATAGCAATACAACAGAGGCAATTCGTCGCTCGGACATAATACTGGAGGTAAAGGCCCCAACCCACGCACATTTTTATGGCTGCGATATTTATATTATTATCATTATTCATTTTAAGTGTAGCATTCGATACCTTTGAAATTATGTACCTTTGAGGCATTAACAACCAAGTTTTTTATTTGTCGAGGTACTCGCTCGAATTTATTAAAGGAGAACCATCTGAATGCAAAAGTCGGTATTTATAACGGCTCAATTAGCAACCGGTTCTCAATGGGTACGCTATGATGTTCCAAGAAGCCTGTTCACATTGGTTTATGAAAATCGTTGACAGCTTATGATGGACAAGGCGTTCGTTTTATTATGTTGTGAAGATGGTTACAGGAATTTAGTTTAATATTACTTGTTAGGTCTATGTTTCAATAAGGTCGATGGAATTTCGATGTGGAATTCGGTGAGGGATACTGTAGTGGATTGTGCGGCCGGGTCGCCGGTCGTAAGTACTCGTAACATGTGCACTTTACTGTCTGAGCGGAAAGACTGGCGACACATTAGGTAAGGTGGCCGGTTCTACGCCTACGGTCACACGCCACCGCCCAAACCAAGGCATTCCCTTCGCTATTTTACTACCACGACGACTGCTCTACTTGGCTAAGGCCTTATTGTCAAGTCGGCATTCTATCGTGAGGCGTGCCCACTACAATATTTTATAGTTTGCTCACGGATATTCTAATTGGGTATTGTCAGTTTCAATTAAAACGGGATATTCATTTCTGAAATATCTTGTTACAGAATCTGTTGGGTGCCTACTTGTTTACATTCGTATTTGCTCATTTTAAGACCAGTTTTATCAAAGCGTTTTATTGGAAGAATAAAAATAACCAAGTGAAGTTCTTGGTCTTCAAAATCATTGCAAACGAAAACCAAGTTTCCCAATTTTATCAGTGGCGAAGACCACTGGCCTTTGTCTTTAAAGTTCAAATTACAACCTACATGTTAGTAGATAGTTCCAATCTTAGCCACATTGCAAATTTAATACAACATCAGGATGTTGACCTAAGAAATTTAACACACTAACTTTCCTGCCTACTGACTAATGCAATTACCCGTTTTAACCCTTCACGTGCAGAAGGGGAAGTGTCTCATAGCGGGCGCATCGTCTGTGTTCATTTAATTGTTAATGCCATAGTGATCTAAGTGGGAGCGGGCTCATGTGGGTTAATGAGGTCGCTACTAATTCATGGAGACACAGAACACCCCCTCCCCCTTACCCGTAGTTATGAAAACTTCGGTCCGGTAGATGGGGGAAGTTTTATGGGCGTTTTGTCATTTACCTACCTTTGCTTTTAGGTTTCATGGCTACTTGGCTTCTAACATTAAGTCCTCGCTTGTGAAAATTAGGTACAATAAATTAGGGTACTTTTATCTTTATATTGTTTGGAGTGGAGCTGTGAAGTTTTCTGTTTTACGTCGTGAAAAACAGCCCTTAGTATGAGTTATTAGTTCCTGTGAGCTCGCTGATACATAGATGTTACTTCTCAATCCGTCATTAAGCAGTTTGGCCTAGATTCTAGAACACCCTTATAACTATTTTACCTCTATAACTATTAGATAGATACATTGCAGTGACGAAGGTTCCATACGACCGGCTTCCCTTTGAAAAATGGCACGGTCTGTATTCTATGGACAAATAATTTACTCACATTAAAGATATGTATACCTGGCTTACCTCTTACAAAAATTGACCCTTCGCTACTGTTATAGACAACTATCTATTAATAAAACCGTTGCCGTTTTTGTAAACAAAGCCGGCAAGCAAAAGTTAACATCAGGTAATAGAAACAAACTATAAATAAAAAGTTGGAAGCAGTTAAAGGGAGGTTTGTAATTAATGAAGCAGACTGTGAGAGGGAAATATAATCCATCACCTTTCTCGGGACATTACAAATGTTTTAATTAAAAACTAACTTTTCCGTAAGATAAATATTAGATTGTAAACTGAACAGATGATATGTTTTATTCTATCCTGAGTCTGACTGTAAAATGTTAAATTTTTCTTCCTCATTGGTCCAGTGATACATGAGGTTCTGGGTTCAACTCCCAGTTCGGACAAAAGTGTTATTAGGTTTTTCCATTTCAAGTTATGCTCCGTAGATTGCCGAAGGGTTAGGTAGTGCTGGCTACATTACATATAAGTATCGCATCCTCCTGCATAGGACTTAAGCGTAACTGCCGAAATGTGGGTATACTATAAGGCACACCTTTGCTTAACGTTACGGATAGCAGGGGGTCTAAAATCGCCGCTGTATCAGAATCATAATACGAATCACGTTAAAAATTTAAAACTCTTAAAATGGACTTTGTGGTCATAAACATAAAGACCATTTTAAGTACTTTAAATTTTTTACGTGATTCATATTATGATTCTGATAAAGGTTCCATTTTAGGCCCACAGGACACAGCCTTATAATGTAACTAAAAAATTAATTACATTTTTCATGTATATATCTACACCTAAATATAGAACTGCATGCACTTCAATTCCCTCTGTGCAGACTACAGATGGAACTTGGTATTTTCTTAGTTATTTCGAGAAACGAGAGCACCTTCAACGTGACCTGACATAGCTGGAAAAAGCTTAAGTTTTAAAATGTATTTTTTATGCTTATGCACATACAGGGTGTAACAAGTCCCGTAACGAAGACAACAACCAAGCAAACTAAGTAACTTCACGCAAAAAATATTGTTGGGAAACCACTTTTATTTTTGGGGTGAAAAATCAGGTTTTACGGTAGAACTAAATGTAACGCACTCAAAACATTATGCTGATGGATGGATTTAAATTACGGGGGTCGTGGAGGTGTTTAAAGTATTTATCTAACAAACATGTTTAAAAAAACTTGGAACTTTGACCCCCAATATCTCCGTAACTAGAAGGTTCCCAGGTATCGTTTAGAGCAAAAAATGATCGCAATGATAGGGAGAACAAGCGCCTTTCGGCTTCATGAAGGGTCTTGTTACACCCTGTATGTATAAAAACAAGTGAACTGAAATATTACAGGTGTCCCGCTTCAGTTACTAAATATGAAACTAGCAAAAAGTGTCCCACAGGCATTTAATGAAGGACACTTTGTCACCACCAAACCAGCTCCCCAATTACAGTGATCACAAACCAAGTTATTCTAGTCCCTCATTGAATACTGCATTCCAACACAGAGGGTAAATACAAACGAACGAACAGCGAATACTGAAAGCATTACCAAAGTGGTATCTCTTGTGAACACACAAAGCCCGTCGAAATACCACTACAATCGCAAAGAATTGCAACACAATATGCAGTTGTAAAGCCACATAAGCCGATGTGATATAACACTTGTCCACTATTGCAAGAATGGAACAATGTTTTATATCAGCGGAAGAGCTTCGGAAGCACTCCAATAAAACATCATTTCTCCCAGCTGCCGCGCACCGAACACGACATTATCGCAGCAGCAATCATCCACTGAGAGATGTGTTTTATATTTTATTATGTGAATCGAAAAATAACAAAAGAGTATTGAAATCATTCGCTGAAGAAATACGGGTAGGGCAGCCTTTTACGACGTATATAAGATTATTTAGCTCTTAAACAACGCGGCGTCGTAAAAACACGTCATTAACGTCCCTGGTTTATTTAAATAAGAAGTACGACCGCCTCGCCTAGATAAGACACGGTCACGGAAAAACATTTTCTCTAGACTATTAAACGGGACGTCATCAACTAGAGAGCAATAAGCAAATGAACGCGCTTTATCTGGTATTCAGACATTCTGTTATCGGAGGGCGGACGGCGGTGTTGCAGTGGGCAAGATACCATCGCGCACCCGACCTAATTCGATTCGCCAAGCCGCTTCAATCCGCCAGCCCGCCAACCCGCCTACCACACGACACCAAGTCCACAGACTGATTATGTAACCAGCGACCGACACTTGCTTCTCAACGGTAACTAAATTGGCATCAACATATTATATTCATATTTCATTAAGTTTACGAGTGCTGTGACACTCGGCATACTAGGTTTAAGAACACAGCGGCGACGTCATGTAGTGGCGAGTGACTGAACGTTACGTAATAGTCCAGCCACCCTCGGCCTGCCCGTGTTCCATCGGGGAATGTTACAACCCTTATCTAGGGTTACATGCAAACTCTACTGTGAATCACGACAATCAATTCGCAATTTCGTTTAAACCGATCCCTGTATTTACGGTCTATTTTTTCTGCACGAACGAGGCACGCTGGCAGAGTCGCACGTTTTATCTGATAAGTATAAGTAAAACCTGCAGCAATACATGGTTGAATTCATAAAAATACCAGTCCCAATGAATTCAGTATTGTAAGTAAAGTGCTCGCGTATATTTTCGCACAGCATGGTTTCCGTCACCGATTAAGAGAATTGCAGCCATATTTTCAAGTTGCTATGGTATTCTTTATAGGCTCAAATGACATTTATATCCAAATTAAATTGAAAATATATTTTATAACAACGACATTTTATATCCATAGTTTGTGATTATAACGCCCTATAAAACTTTTATCTGTATTTTTGAAGAGACTAAACATTTTCATAGTTTTTCTATGAATTTGTCGGCTTGGTATAATTGAATACGGAAAAATGCGAAAAGAAAATGTAAAAAGTTTATTTATCTGTGGTGTCACGCGGATATTGTGTGGCTACCCTGCGTGGCTACTCGACGCAGCTTCGCAACGCTTCCACTCTTGTAACATCTACGTAATTAATTCAATGATCGTCCGCATAATGACTTGCATGTGGCTACCCTCTTGCGAGTACGCCTCAAACTAACGCTCACTAATTTCCACAGTGTTAATGAAGGGGATTCTCCTCAGAGACGTTTTTGTTACCGCTCACATACGGTGCGACGAGGATTTTTGGCACTGTCACCCCCGACCGTTTAAACGTTCCTCCCATTAATCTTTCACTCCCGCAAAGATTGCATTTTAAAGTTTCTGTTTGTGTAACATTTGCCTGTAATGTTTCATTTCGGTCGTCCCCACTGACACCCCGGAGTTAAAACGGGAGTCGGGCGCATTGGTGAATAAACAAAATTGGTTTCGTTTGAAGCGCAGCCCCCTCTCGGGGGGAGCCCCAATGGTCAAGTTTGCGGCTCGTGGCGTCCGTCAGGTATAACCCGTTAGTCCTCATTATGCCGGAAGGATTTTCATAACAACATTTGAGAGTTGTAGAGGGCTGTCACTGCTGTAGGCTACTTAGACAGCTATTTGCAAAGAGATTGGTCCGACCTCCGAGGTAGATTGAGGAACTTTAGAGATAACTCGCCCAAACTTAGAACATTTTGACGCTGCAATACTTGGATAAGGTAAACTGACTGTCTTAATTAAGTTAGAGATGTTCAAACACAACTTAGGTTCATATTAATTGCGGATTTGATAAAGTTAATAGACGCACAGAAGTCTCGTTGGACTAGTGGCGGGAGTCGGTCTGTGTGGGGCTATCTTTTCAACTGTTTCTGTTAAATAATTCATGATGGTTTTAATTAAGACAAATGGTTACGTATATATGATAGCATTGGATTACTGCTATGAATAAAATTAAATAATTACCTGCCTAGTGAAATTTGCGCAGACATATTATATTAGTAATTAAGGGTAACAACAAAACTTGGGTAGTATTTACTTCGGTTATAATTACTTCATCTTTTTGTTGAGTTATGGTAATATTTTGCCATAAAACTGGTACATTAAAATGACGAGGGCTACCAAACGTCGACGCTATCTGGTACAAATGTATTAAGTTTGTTTTATAGGTTCGCATATTTTACGAGTTACCGCACTTATAGAATTATTTAAGTGCATATGTTGAGTGCTATGTTTATGTCATCCCAGCCTTACCAAATAACATTAGTTGAAGGACAAACTGACCATTAAAATGGTGATTTAAGTAAATACAGTTTTTTAATCGAGGTCAAACAAATACTAAAGGAGTTTATAGAGAGATTACAAACACTTCAAGCCTCTTCCACGACATATTTTATCGGTACATAAATAATACACCTATGCATAATTTTATCCAACCCTAACAAAAAAGCAACAATCGTTTCAAAAACAAAAAAGCGACAAAATCACGAGCAATAAAGCGCCGTGTAATCTTTTTAATAAAACTTAATGAGCATATCGCAGGCTTGCCAATAACCGATTATGAAAATGTTCAAACAATGTTTTGCAGATTTTTCAGAGTTAAAGTTGATGACGCCCTAATGTTAGGGTAGGACATTAATAATGTACAATTTCTGTAAGAGCATTGTATTGAGTCATTACTCCGTGAGGTCTGTAATCAAGAGTTGCCAGTCAAGATAAGGAAGGACATTTGGTTGTTCATCACATTTGGCTACATAATTCAGTTGAGTTGTTTAACTTTTGTTCTTTTTTTTTTTTTAAATAAGGGCAGAGGTTTATGAAACCAGCGGGCAATTTATGCTTTTATTATAATTTTATTTACAAATTGGTATCTAAAAACTAAAGCTTTTTTGTGAAATTTAGCCATTTTCTTGTTCAGTGCCTACTTTTTTTCTACAAAATCGGTCAGTATAGATCGAAATTGTTCAAAAAATAAAGGAAGGTCTCTTAAGACCGTTTTTCTGTAGCTACATCGACTAAGGTACCCAGCACTGCTGCCCCGTCTCAAAATTCCACGCTGTGAAACTTTGGATACGAATAATATTATTAAAATACATATATAATATTATATTAAATATATAAAATATTATATTAAATATATAAAATATTATATTAAAATTACATTTATATAAAAACTAGACAGATACACAAAATATTTATTTGTATGAAATTGAACTCGTAGTGAAAGCTTAGAATGAAAGTTTATCCGTGACGCTAAACTATAGAGCGGTTACGGTTCCACGTGCCCTGTGTAAATAATAGAGAAAAGCATTGGTAAGTCAAACTAACACATAACGGTTAAGATACATTCGCGAAAAGCAAATGCAAGTCTGAGTACTATGTGATTAAGTCTATGTAAATTAGGAAAAGTGGCTATTTATATTCACACGTCTGTGCAGTTTGCACTTAAGCTACTTTGCTAACAATAACGTTTATTTTCCAAAATATCTTACCCACTGTAAACATAATTCAAAAACTCAAGAGGGCTTTGTGGCGTCTTAACATTTCCGTTACGGGCATTTTTTATAGGCTTCTTTACCACATTACTCGACAAAACAGTCTGTGAAATGTAATTATGTTCATTTAATTCCATGAAAATTTTCCTTGCAGTAAAAAAACTTTCAGAAAGAGGTTAAAAAAGACATAATTTAAAACAGCATGCTCATGTCACTTATACGTGTTTCCAAACACTATATAAATGTGCGATATTAAAGAGGCTAGTAGGATATATACAACATATAAATCCTGTGTAAGAGAGGAAACGCCTAGATCTCAACACAATGCTTCGGGAGCGTATTGTATTGTACAGCATTTCGAGAAATCGCTTTCTCAAAAGCGGGGTTCGCCTTTTTGCAATTTATAACGGCTCTCATCCAGATTGCATGAATACAAACAGTATGTCTTTTGTGTGTACGTTTGTGTCTCCTTTGATTAAGATGTTTGTCTCGAGTCGGAAGAAATTTAATTTAATTAGATAAAATTCGACGTCCTATTTGTGGATTTTGTTAGTAGAGTCATTTTCATTGTAAATTACAGGTACTTTATTAGTAGCCTGCAATAGAAAAGAAATAAAATAGTAGTTAAAAGCCCCCTTGCATATTATAGATGAGTTCTCGTGCCATAGCTTTACTGTGAAACCTGTATTTTCTTGATCCCACCTGAGACACATATTTTCTTTCAGTAACCGGCAAAAAGCGGTGTCATCCATTTTCTCGGATCGACCATATGTCAATCTGCGAACTAGTGTTTTGATACCTCGAGATTCTCGTTACCACTAGTTTCATATTCCATTTTAAGGCGCATGCCGACTAAGGGCAGGCGAATAACGATTCCATTGCTTTCAGTGTTTAGAAAGAGAGCTTCTTTTCAATCAGATTCAACTCCAGATACCCGAATACCGACGCGACACATAAAGGAATGTAAAAAACACTGTTTTCTTCAACAGTGACGTCAGTATTCGAATAAATCTGCCGCCGTACAAAGGTTTACTCGAAATATCATCGACAAGACACCGTTTGGCAGTTGTATAATAATGAATCAGAATTATCAATTACGTTCGTTTAATATTCACGGTAGGTATTTAATAATTTATTAGATCAATATCTATGGTTCGATGGCAAGTAGGTACCTACGTATTGATATAAGCCCACATTCCTTATTTAAATTCTTGGAAAATCTACGAGAAATTAATGATTTTACTGACTGCGCTTGCGAGGCCAAACGGAAACCATGTTCATAAAAGTAACGTCATTTACGATTGCAATTTATGTAGGTACCTGTCATTTAAATTGTGTCGTAGTAGTGAATAAAACTACACATAAAAATAATTCTTTGTCATTGTTCTTATTTTTCATACTAGGTTCAATTTTGTTTCAAAATTGAATCATACATCACCTACACAAAGCACCGTTGTTAGTACGAAAAACTGTTTCGTTTCAAAACATTAATCTTTGGAGTTTACAATCGATCTATGTATAAATGGGTCAACAGTTTGCCGAGGTATAGAAATCAATAAGTCACATTCCTCACAACAATTACGATCCGATTGATATCTGGGGATCATTAATAATTTGTTTTGTTATCGAAGCGATGCCGCGCGGCACATCCAGCTGTGGCTGTATCTCTAATGGAATGTTATTACAGGTCCTTTATAGGCTTTGTAAGTAATTAGGGAGATAAGGTTCTGTGAATTATGTTATTCACCAATCGATATCTTTGTGTGTAATCTTAGTCTAGACTTCACAGCAAATTAGTTAAGTGACGAAACTATTGATATAGCCGTTCAATTCGACCAATTAAGACAGTTTGTTCAAGAACGTCCACAATACGAATAAAACCTCTTTAATAAAGAGAGCCTATAAACGATTGCGTGCGCCATAATGTTGTGTTGATTGCATACCTTTTAAATTCACAATATGAATATAAAACTTTAATAACTGGTCGAATGTAAGTGGTGCATTGATGTGGGGCCTTCGTCTGGCGCACACTGGCGCCACGACGGGTTAGCGTGGGCGAGCCGGACCGCGACGAGCTGATTAACTGTGCATTGCAACGACGCGCGACGCCTTAGAACTATAAAATTAATAATTATTTACCAACAAACTGCAACTCTTACCGCACTTAACTTAAAGCTCCAAGTAAGCTGATATCATTCCTTAGCAATCGTTTGTCGAATACTTCAGGCCAATTAGACATTCCAAAAGTTATATCCTTCTCACAATTTATAACGCGATATTTCAAGTCGTTATTGCCTATTACCTACCTATTTACCTTATTACCACAGAATACAATCTGAGACAATGTAAGGCATGTTGAGTTTAGCTTCAGCGAATTGTCAATGGCTACATTAACAATAATCCATTGACTATTAACAGAAACAAAGATGTTGTATAGTCATTATTTGCATTGCCTATTGCCTTCGAGATACAATGAGCCGTTTCCTGTGGTTAATTTAACAGTTTTAACCAGGAAACAGTGTACCTACTACACTAACAAATATTTATGCAATAATGATTTAGCTAGGTACTTACCTTTTATTTGGAGATGGTAAAGTTGCACAAGCTTTCAACCTGAGGCCACTAAATAGTTAACTTATAACTGAACATGCTAAGACCGCATTGAGTATATGGACGTCACAGTATTTACCTGTGTGAAGACGTGAAAATAACTCATTTGCTGGCGCCGCCGGCGCCTAACAGCAAGCACCAATAAACTTCGCAAAATATTTCGCAATAGACAACCTCTTAATTACGGCTTGTACAAGACAATCGTTTCAAAACTAAATAACACAAGTCACAACACATGTTTTATGTCACACTTGTATGTTTGTAAGTTTTGATGTAACGATCTTCGAAACTACTGATCCGATTCCGAAAGTTCTTTCAGTAATGGAAAGCTTCTATTCTATTCTCGAGTGTCATAGGCTATATTTAAAATCTTCCCGTGGAGTAGTTCCCAACCATAACACAGACAGAGAAGCAGCGGGCCAAAATCTAGTTAAACATAAAGTAAATGAACTTTTCTGCAAGCTTCATACGCCGTTGATTTTATGATTCGGACCAAGATACTGCCACTCGATTGCCGAATCGGCAGTTTATTTGAATTATTAGCACTGTTTGTAATAAATTACAAAGTGAAATTGCGTTAACTCAGTTAAATTTGCTGACTCGCATGGAACGTGGAGCAGCGATAGGCCATACCATCATTTGTTCTGGTAGGTATGACCGGGAGAGAATAGGCTAGTTACAGTACCCATATGTCTATGGTTTGATGGAGAGAGTTTGATAATGATCATGACTTGATCTATGGGTAATGAAGGCCAGAACAAACCGGCTGTATTCATTATGAAAATTAAAGGATAATTATATAAAGCTGTCTCACATTGCATGATTTGCGACATGATTTGCGACCTTATAAGATAAAGTTTAAGTTCATATTCCTATTATTGGACTAGCCAAACTTTAAAAAAGTTAAATACGGTACGAAATAATGAAATATATTCAGAAGGCTTAAAAACTGTTTGAGAGCTTTCGACATTTTCAATCAAATAGAAAACTGAAAAGAAAATAAAAATAAAATGCAACATTGATATCAACTTAAACTTTGTTATGAAACGTTAAAAGTTGGGAAAGTGTTTAGTTTTGTTTTAGTGAAATATGGAGAGGTGGTGCACGTAGTGACGGGGTGAGGTGGTATCGTGCGCCGCGATCTGCGCACGTCGGCACGCGTCGGCCTATTGCATGTTCGCTCGCAGTACCGTGCGACGACTACTCGACAACGTGAACACACCATGACATTATACACCATAAAATTAATACGTGACACCTATCTTCGCTGCACAAACGTTCCAACTTGGCACCCACATTATAAACACGGAGCAAGCAATTGGGTAACTACCTACTTGTTTTGTCTTTATCTTCATAGGACTATGAAGTTTCATGATACGGCGTATACGACCTTCTCGATTCAAACGATTACACAAGCCTCGATTGCATAAACAACTATACGTTCTCCATCAATCACTTTTACAAGTACTTTTTATAGATAAAAGTTGAAGTTGACCATCGACTGCTAGTAGCTAAAATGCTTATCTTTTGTAAGGCATTCCGTATGCAAGTTGGATGTCGTGTAAACATCACCTATGCAAGGAATGTACTCAGTACACATCAGAACTTGCTCACATACTTACTGCTACTAATAATTGAACATAGAGATACGCTGCTACTTCCATAGATAGATGGCGATGGCGTCTTCTGTTCACACGTCTTGCGTTAGACTGACAACAAGTCAAACCGACGCACATAGAAGTGCTGGCACCTAAATACATGTAATTATGGAACAGCTTAAGTCAATATCTATTCATGTCTATTTACATATGCACTTATTGAGTAGCGTACGACTATTTAATATTAAACGTTCTTATGCTCTGTGAGATGAAACATTGTTGAATTTATATCTACACTTGAGCAAGATGGAATAAATTTTAGATATAGTGAACACCCTTTTTCAATTAGTATCTATGATTCTATGCTATTATTTATATTGAAATAGACATTTGTAAAATATTAAAACTAATTATTACTTACCATACTATCATGCCTGTAATACTCGGAGGGTAAAGCAGAGGTGTACCTAATATAGAACACGAACATTTCACTAGTAATTTTTAAGTCCCATGTAATAGGGGGCGAGCCTATTGCCATCAACAGGGCACATATCCAGACTCCGTGGCTGCTATTGTGAAATTCCTGATGGGAAAACCTAAAAACACTTTGGCAAACCTGTGAATCGAACCCATGACCTCATGCTCAGCACTCGCACTTGCGACTACTAGACCAACGAGGCTGTCTAAAACCTAATAATGTAACATTTAAACGACGACTGTATTAGATGTCAAAGTTAAGGTCGAAAAGTTTTATGGTGGACAAGTAAATAACAGCTTTGCGAATATATTGACACAGGAACTTGGCTAAAAACTTCCGCAAGACTCTGTTGGTCAAGTTTAAGCGTTACAAAGCATACAAAAATCGGTACTTTGGGTCCTACTTAAGAAACATAAATATGTTCTTTGTCCCCACCTGTGACACATCTTTTTATTTGCTTAAAATACTTTTAAACGAATCACTTAATTGAGCAACGTGTCTGCAGAATAACATTCATGAATCGTAATCCATCCATAATAATAATAATATAATAAATGCGGAAGTAACTCTGTTTGTTTGTTACGTTTTCACGACTAAACAGCTGATCGGATCGTAATGAAATTTGTCAAGGAGATAGATTATATTCGTATGTAGTTAGAGAACGCTACTGCCCATTCTCTGGTAAGCTAGTTATATATTTATAAAACAAAATATAATTTATTTTAAAATCATCACCGGACAAAAATCGAATTAAATATTCCCGTTAATATATTCTCGTTGTGCTTTAGTACACACTAACATGTACCCAGAATAATTCAGTTAAAGTGGGCAGCGCAAATACTAGAAGTGAACTCGAATAGAGCGCCAAACAGAATTAAATATGCAAACCAGAGTCGGTACTGAGGTTTCTAGTGTTTTGAAATTTTGATTTCACTGGAACCTGTCATATTTACGCTAACGGCACGCAGCAGGGTCAAATCGCCCGAGTATGTAAGCAGAAGTTGGTGAAAGCCAGCCCCAGGCGAGCCTCTAACTTGTGTTATTTGTGGAGTGAAGACTTGACTGCAGACAAACCCAGCTAACTTCTGAACTGGGCAGCTGCATTTATTTGACTGCACACACAAAGCACTTTAAACAATCATTATTTTGTTTTCTATCCAACGGCGTATGTTTCAGAATTTCATTTTAATACTTCTTGATTGAACAGATTTTAATTTTAAATATAATTTTAAAAATAGTTCAGCCAGAAACCAAAAACTGGGAAATTCGTAGATAGGAGGACGTACAGGAGAACTCGACAATTATGTTGCGTGATTAAAATGTATTAAATTTCCATTTTGCCACATTGTCCAAAATTCTTGCGAAACTTTTATTAAAGGGACATACGATAATGTTTGTTCCATAACAATGTGCTATTCTATTAAAAAACTGGCCAATTGCGAGACGGACCCGCACACGAAGGGTTCCGTAAAATAATGTAAAAAAAAAACATTTTTGTTGTATTGCCCATTATTTTATTCTATTTTTAGTACCTATTTGTTGTTATGGCGGCAACAGAAATATACATCATCAGGGGCCTTAGTCTGCTATTGCAATAGTGTCAGAATGGTCTATCATTGATTTAATAAGGCCCCGCGCAGACGAATTACCCTTTGTACGCACGTCAAACGAGTTTCGAACGCGCTTCAATACGCCGTGGGCTAGGGGCCTTATTAAATCAATGATAGACCATTTTGACACTATTGCAATAGCAGACTAAGGCTCCTGGTGCCTGTGCCATCAGCCTGGTGACATTTCATTTCATTTCATTTATTTTCATTAACAATTTACATTGTGTTGAAAATTACATATTCATTTGTAAGCCTATTAAAATTTAAGTGAAGTGTACTAATTTAAAATATGTCAACAAATAAATAAAATGTCAAATTAAATGTCAAGTTAATAGCAGGTATAATGTCAAAAACTATGAGAACAACTTCGTCAAGGTCCTAGTGATGAGCATAGTGCTAATGTCAAAAGATAATTTAAATTAAAGCATGTTCACTGCTATTATTTTAAGTGACTATTTTTATCATTTGACATAAATTCTGATACCGAGTAAAAGCATTTTTCCAGACAGCCAGACAAACAGACGGACAGTGGAGACTTAGTAAGAGGGTTCCGTTTTTACCCCTTGGGTACAAAACCCTAAAAAACAGTAACCTGAGCAAATTTTAATCTTATGAAACCACTGGCTGTCCATCAAACATTTTAATCTTATAATTGAACTCGTCTAACTTTTTAATTTAGAAGGTAAATTAAAATTTAGACTGTTGTTTTCCAAAATAGAATATACAAGTTTAAACCTAATGCATAACTGACAGTGCAAATAGACTGGGTGCTACTTCAATCTGTTTAATTAATAAAGAAGTGTGAAAGTATTCTGATAATTCGAACAAAGCATTCGTGCTATCATTCCCCAAATAGACGAAGCACAACTTCAATAGTGATATGGGACGAACTAAGAATTTTTTGGAATGTGGGACCAAACTTTAGGACGAACGAAGAATAAATCAATATATCACACGTTATATTCCAATAGATTTTTGATAACGTACACAAACATAATGTTTTCTTCGAAGACCTAAACGACAATTAAAAATACAACTCTTTATATTAACCCTTTGTGTGCCGGGAACGTAGATCCACGCGAGACACAATAGGTTTTTAATTGTGTCTATATACTCGGCATACGAAAGGTTAAAGGCATGTGTCTTAAATGTCGCTCGAAATTCTCCAATAAAATTGTAAGCTTCAATACACCTTAAAACACATTAAGGATAATGCCATAATAATGTTAATTCCAAAACAAGTTGTAAGTGGCTTATCTGACATGTTGTCTCCAAAATGTCGCAGCGAAATTAAACGGGTTCTCGTGAAATTAAAAGGGTTTTTTTTTTAATGACTAAGACTTTAGCGGTACCTACAGTTGTTGAAACCAGGGGCCTTAGTCTGCTATTGCAATAGTGTCAGAATGGTCTATCATTGATTTAATAAGGCCCCGCGCAGACGAATTACCCTTTGTACGCACGTCAAACGAGTTTCGAACGCGCTTCAATACGCCGTGGGCTAGGGGCCTTGTTAAACCAATTATAGACCATTCTGACACTATTGCAATAGCAGACTAAGGCCCCTGGTTTGTTCAATTAAAAAAAACATATATTTGATCAATTCTCGTTTCCAATTATTCCAAAGTGATATTGGGTCTTTCCATCAAGAATTTCTTAGAAGCAGCCCGTGCACAATTGATGGCACTAGGCTCGCTCCCTACTACGTGCGACTTAAACCTGACTGGTGAAATGTAGGTGTCCTACCGTCTGCTGCACATCTCTGCCTGACCCGTCAGGCACAGGCACAGGCATGATGTTATATTAAAAAATATAGTACATACCACCCGACCTTGTCAGACGAGACATGACCATACCTGTAACAATAAGGAATAAAAACAATTAGTAAACAGCAGTGTTACCTCATGTGCTGTGTAACAATATATCAGAGCCCCCGCATCATTGTTGTGAGTAAATCAAAGTGGGTGTCGCGATGTGAGGGCGACATGGCGAGGACCGAGGAGTCAACAGACCGCACAATCATTATGTAACGCCGAACCGCAAGATATTACACCCACGACCGGAACGGACCCGGGTGCCTTATTTATATTATTGTGTCTTTAACGGAAGGTTCACACATAAAAACAATATTTATACGAAAAAACCAAGTCTTTTAGAGAGTCACTCACCAAAAACGACTATTTTTATGATACGACTGTGTTTGGAATCGTGTTATGATTTGAGCACGTATTTAATATATTATTATGCAAATGTAAGAATAAAAGGACTAAAGTTATGACCATAAGGTTTCCGATTTTATCCCGAACATGAGAATTCGCTAGATTTCTTTTCAGCTCCGTATATGGAATTTATTGTTATTCGTACTTGGGTGTTGAAACATTCCATGGGTTATTATTATTACAGCATCGTTTTACCGCAGACGTAAATTCCACTTGTGGTAGCAAAATGTAATTTGATCTTAATTTCAATTGTTAACATTTGGCACCCACCACAAATTGTAAAGATAAATAAATGTAGTAGCGAAGCGATAATATAAACTATGTATTCACAACTTCCTCCACATTACTGTGTGATATTTTTATTTGATATTTATTCAATAATAATCAGATACAGTGTTTTCCGACAAATGAACAAATTGGAAATGTTTCATTAAACTAGTAATGCTTCTAAGGTGAAACATTGCATGACACATTTAAGTAATATTTTTTTTGTTCTCGTGCTCATTATTAAGCGTCATCAGCGCCAACGCTATATATAATAAAGCTTTATCAAAAATAAACCGATCAGGATACCCGAGGCGAGGTCGCCTTTTAAAAGTAAAATAAAAACCACTACCGTAAGTCATATATCATCGTGCTTGATAAATGGTACACGTCATTACAGTTGTCTTTTGTTGACAGTTAAAAAAAACATTAATTATCTACCTTCGGCGCCCGGTAAACATCTCTTAACTAGCTATTAGGTAGACAATGATGCAAGAAACTAGTTAATCGATAACCATTAGTTTTTAATTCTCTAACAAACTACTCATTAAAATTAAACAAATGGAAATGTGAATGGTGTACACGACAAGCTCCGCCATGTTAATTAAATATCTATTCGTGGAAATAAAAAATAAATATCGAAGCAGTTAATGTCTGTCCTACTTCCTACTATCTGTCTGGATGTCTCTGGACTCTCACGCAAAATTTACTAACCGGGTTTGGATTAAATTTGGCACACAGATAGTTTATATCCTGGATTAACACGTAAGATAGAGTGTGCATGGAGTTCCTGGCCCGTTCTTCTCCATAGAGACCTACGCTAGGGAATGGGCAACTACAGTTCTTTCACAGTTTTTATGCCTTGTGACTGGGACTGTAGCTACGTTTCATTTTATCTTTGTTTCGATTCAAAAGTGCTGTAACTGACCTACTTAAAATAAATGCTTTGATTTTGATTTTTGATACTTTTTATCCCTTACAATTACCGAAATCCACGTGGGCGAAGCCGCGTACTTAATAAAATCTTATGAAAATTGCTTGCCACAAAATAATTTTGTTGTTTCAACCGAAGCGATTTTCTTTAGCTTTTTCTTATCTGCATAGCTTTTAGAAAACTTTTTTGATAAAGAGAGATAGATATACAGCGTGTAACAGAAAGGGTATAATCATATGGAATACTGTGGTACGGAGCATCAAACTGAACAACTTTCTCTATGGGACCACCATCGAAATCGTAAAAAAATAATCAGCTCTCCTATACAAATTTTCAATACCTACTCGACCCAAATGTATGGGACAGCTGATTATTTTTTTACGATTTCGATGGTGGTCCTTATAGAAAGTTGTTCAGTTTGATGGCCCGTACCACAGTATTCCATATGATTATACCCTTTCTGTTACACGCTGTATATATATATATATATATATATTCACTTTTAAATAAGTTGGGTATAATTTCGCACACATTGTAAATATCAACAATCGCTCATAAAATATTTCGAACCGTTTTCTTCAATAGCCCTAGAAAGCGTAACCAAGGAATTGCTGTATTTGTCATCATGTCAGAATATTAACAACCAATAAAATATAAGTTTAATGGATTCAACAGTTAAGATTTGTTACGAATCCGGAAGTGCGTGGGAGCATCGTCATCCGAACAAAGCCGAGGAATGTCGGTCGGATCCTACCTGCGCACGAGTCACTTTTTGGGATCACAACGAACTCAAAATTATCAAAGTAACTTATGCACTACAACATACGTTACAAAATTGAACGCCTTTAGTTCTAATTACCGAAATTGTAATATTGTGATGTTGATTTAATAATAACGCGAAATAAAAAGGGTCAGAGTGGTATAATGGTAGGTATTTATTCATGACTAGCTTATATCCGCGGCTTCGCCCGCGTGGAGTTCGGTAATGTCCCACGGGATCGTACTACCGGGATAAAAAGTATCCTATGTATTAATCCAGGTTATACAGCGTGTAACAGAAAGGGTATAATCATATGGAATACTGTGGTACGGACCATCAAACTGAACAACTTTCTCTATGGGACCACCATCGAAATCGTAAAAAAATAATCAGCTGTCCCATACATTTGGGTCGAGTAGGTATTGAAATTTTGTATAGGACAGCTGATTATTTTTTTACGTTTTCCATAGTGGTCCCATAGAGAAAGTTGTTCAGTTTCATGGTACGTACCACAGTATTCCATATGATTATACCCTTTCTGTTACACGCTGTATACTGGCTGTGTGCCAAATTTCATCCAAATCCGTTTAATAGTTTTCGCGTAAAAACGTAGGAAGTAGGATAAAGTAGGATTGAAAAGGAATTTAAAACTTATAGCCATAGGTATTAGTACAGGTAACACCCAATTCCTTTGTAAGGCAGTGGCATGCGCCTCAAAGAGATGTCAGCAAACGGGGTTCGAAAGGACCGATGCCTGCCAGGGTTGCGGGACTGTTCGAAAGAGATACCGCGGCCCTGGAACACAAAGGGCAAAAGAAGGAACATGGATGAGTTTTAGTCAGTACAAGTCTGACACTCCCTCACGCTCCACGCACAGTGGGAGGGGTCATTTGATGATTTCCCAGCTGTAAAAAAAAGCCAGTGGCATCTGCTAGAAATCGAATATTGTTCCGTAAAACAACCATTCGCCAATCATAGAATCTAAGCTTTAGCATTCAAATCAGCCGCTGATAAACGTGATGGATCACTGTAATCCTAAAACAGAATAATTTTATGATGAATTTATCATATCAATCTTGCAGACAACTTGCAGTTGATATTAAACGATGGATGTACAGCGAATAATCCAGCTGGAGCTTGTTAGCTGTACTAGTTTAATTTCCAAATTGATTGTGTTACATCTATAGGTATATACATACAATTTACAAATAAATAAAACTGAAGTGTCTGTTTGTAATACCAAAACAACAGCTTTTTACTGAATACTTATGAAAGGATAAACGGTATTTATACCAAAAACACATTTTATTTTTAATTTTTGTCCCTCTATCATTTTATACCGTCTAATCTCCAAAATGGCTGAACCGATGTTGACAGGACTTTTACTGGCAGATAGCTGATTTTATAAGGTCTAACATAGGCTACTTTTATTATAGGAAAATTATTAGGGTTTCGTGCAAAAAATTAAAACCCTTGAAATTGGATAGAAAATTCGAGTCAAAAAAGAAAGTAGTATTTATTTATAATAATTTCACGCGAACGAAGGTCGCGGGCATCACCTATTAAACTATAAACCAAGTAGCATCTCTTCATGATATTAGGGTTTCTGAACAGTCTGCTCGCCTTTTGAGTTTGCCGTATTGTTGGCCCTTAGGCACGCCACTCACCAAGTTTAACGGATATGCTTTGGACTAAGGAGCAGGTAACTATGCTATATATTCGCAATGAACGCTAAGCATTTGACTGTTTCTTGAAAGAAAACTAAACTGAAAACTCATGGCAGTATTTCCATACAAAATGTAAACAAACCCCTAACGAAGCCGTCAACCAAGCATCCTGTACATCAAACTAAGTAACTCTACGCAAAAATTTTCGCTGGGCAACGACTTTTTTTTTGGGGTGAAAAATCACGTTTTACGGTAAGACTCAATGTAACGCACTTCTAATATTGTGTTGATGGATGGATTGAATAGTACGGGGGTCGTGATGGTATTTCAAGTAAAAATCTTACGTTAAAAACACGTACCTATTTAAAACTTGTGAAAGAGTTGGAACTTTGACCTCCAATATCTTCGCAACTAGAAGTATGGTTTAGAATAAAAAAAAAGATCTCAATGACGGGAAGAATAAGTACGTTTCAGCTTTGTTAAGGGCTAGTTACATCCTTTATATTTCATCATACCGATTGGCCAGTAAAGTTACAGCCCAGAAATTCAGTAATATAACCTGCTCTCTCTCTCTCTCTGAATGTATGTCACCAGCCTGCAGATGTTTTCGCAAGCTGATCTTACCAGAGAGTTTTGAATAAAATTCACTCAGCCACTAAAGCATCCGGACCATTTCAATTCAAATTGAGCTTTCTTAAGCGACTGCTGGCGGCGGAGTCGGTCTCTTTTATGACGCCAACACTCGCGCCGTAACACCGCTTTATGGCATTTACATCCCCTTCTTTCTATCGTCTTGTTCGAAAGCGGAGCGGCTGGTCCTTCCACCATAATGAATCGTGTAACTTTCAACAGCATTTTGTCAATCATGTTAAAAATTCATCTCGTAATACTCCGTAGGTTTCTTCCTATTATATATCTTATTTTCACTTTCGACTTCATAAGCTGCTTATTTGAAAGTAATAAATAAGCATCTATAGGTTAGGTACCTACCTACAATTTTTTCTTAAGAATTAAGTAGGTATTTATAAGTACAAAAAAGTGAGAAGTCATTGGAAAAATAAGCCGATTATTTTTCTGTACTCATCAATGTATTCTTTCTTTGTAAGAAAAGCTATGAAGCAAACATATCTGAATATATCTTCTTTGAAGTAATTTATAAAGAAATGTTGTTATGGGCATCGACATTTACTAAAGTTTTAATTTTATCGCCATCTTTGTCGTGTGTAGGTATATCTTCTACTCTTTTGACACGTGCTCCGCAATGAAAGTCGTAAAGTACGTTATTGAAGCAATAAACCTTGGTTGAGAATTTCTCATTGCTTTATAACGTCTCGTAACATAGACAAATAAAGGAATCTCACCGACAGACAAACCGGTGACTCCGTTGAAAGCAAAATATTAGTCTAAGTTAATGGAGGTAGTATTACCTTAGGACCCGACTGTTCCAACAACTGTTTTGATATAGCTTTCGACCAAGCCAGCTAACTAAATTAACGCTTATTAGGTACGTTGGGAATCTCTCTGAGATAAAATAACAATAAGTATTTGTATAACCTTAATCTAGTGCCTCATATGTTTTGTTTCAGTTTAAGTGCCTATAGTCCTCGGTTGGATCCCATTTCGCAATGAATAGAAATTAAATTAGTATTTTTGGGATTGTTCCAACAAGTTTCGAGACAAAGATACAATAGACCAAATAATCACTAGCCACAAAACAGGTTACTGAAGTAATTTCAACAGATGCTATCAGATTTTATTGAACGTGTTCCAGCGTGGCCATTATACTAATACACTGGCCTAATGTAAGTTATGTGAGAACTTTCCAAATACACACTTTGTTACCTGAAAGGGGTTTCATAAAACTGAATTATAGCCATAACCTTAACTTGGTCTTGAGAATCGTCGTAAAGTAGCATCTTGGGTGCTCAGAGGACACGTCAAGTCGGGTGTTGTTAAATTTTATGGAAACTCGAGTGGATACAATGGAGATATGTAAATTACGGAAACGTCTAAAGTTACCGGACCCAGCGTGAAGCTTTTGAAATTCGCCGGTTAGTGGGCAATCGATGCCGACATCATAGATTTTATTCCGCACTAAGATTGTAGTTCGCAACGTATCCCGCTCGGGCGATGCCGGAGCGCAGACCATCGTTAAATTGAAATTCATGTCGTGATGTTAACATTCACAATATTCTATTCAGCTAAAAGCAAGCAAATAGCAGACCCATGAGTATTCTTCCTATATAATGTAAATTTTACAGCGATGTTGAACTCTTCTACTGGAATAAAAGTAATTGTTTATTGTGTAGTACAATGTAGGTTTCTAGATCCTTCGATGCAAGTGAAAGCTTGGTGCTGAGTAAAATAAGAGAACCGAGGGATAAAGTAGTTGGTGTCGTCCTCGGGCGGGCCCGTTGACCCGGCTTGCCACCACACAGTCAATGTCACGACTCGCTTCGTGGAACACTCTCACCTCATGTGTTATTCGACTCCCAAAACAATGCGTCAGCAAAAAAATATCTCATTCTTGTGTCACGTCCCCAAGGAGATTATCTCCGTCGTCCTGATCTACCTCAACGAGAACAAAAACAAGAACATTTTGAAACTTCTCGAGAAATGATAATACAATTCTAACAAAGACGTGTTATTTTTATTATGATTCTTTGATTGTCTATGCTTGCATTATAACGACAAGAAGCAACATAAGTAGTGTGGGTGTACCTTTATGACGTTAATATTGCCTACGTTTATTTCCTATTATGAATTTATAGTTTTGAGAACGATCTCACTACCTCTCAAAAATATAACGGAAATCGTATTCTTGAAATTATCATAATTTATTGTTTATATATTTAGGGCTCATTAAGATAATGGTAGAGTTCCAAAAAATATATAAAAGTTTTATTAGACGATAGCATATAAGTATTTATACCAATAAAGCGTAGTCATAAATAAAAGTTTTTTATTCTCAACGTAATAGTACCTGACTGTCATTATTTTCTACGCAGCGTCTGGACCAACAACACAAAGACCAATAAGAACATCACAATGCAACAAAACATAGCCGTTAATCTCGGAATGATAAACGTTCAATAAATAACGTGTTTTGACCCTATTAGTACAGTTACATCGATTTACACAAAAATTCGATGGAGTTCGCGACGCTGTGTCGCGGCCGGCGCTGACCGCGGCGCCGCGAGTGCACTGTGCGCCCACGCGCGACCGCTTATCTCGCGTATTCTCACACTGGAAATTTACACGTGCTTGCGAGTGGCCGTGCAGTGGTGGTACGCGGCAGGTCGAAATAAAGCACTGGTCGCGTTTTATCTGAGCGTGGCAGCTGCGGCCCGACCCGGCCCAGGCACACCGCCGGCCGTGAACATCCGACGACACCCGCGGGACGTGGGCGACGCCGGCCGCAACCGTCGCATTTTATAACCTTTTTATTCCATTGTCACTCCGCCGGAGCGGCGTATTCGAGGGAAAAATAAATTTTACTCTTTATCTAAATGTCAAATCGTTCGGTTTCGATCGAATCAGTTTCCAAATAGTTTTAATAAATCTCCTTTTACGGCGGTCGGAACGGGCGGAGGTCGATATGGGAACGCATTACGAATACACGCGGCGAGTTATCGTGTTTTATTCTGTTATGACCGCTGTCTCTGTTCCCGGCAACAATAGGTTTAATTGAAAGAGTGTCAATAAATTTGTCGGGAGTTGTCCAGCGGTGGACACGTCGCCGGTGGTCCCGATAAACTTGATCGTCCCCGAGCGCGACACTCCCGGAGAACCATCCGACCCTTGCGCCCGACGACCAATTTTGTTTTCATCTTCCGCCGACCTTGTCTTCATTATAATATATCTTTCTAAGGACTTATCTTTCCCAATTGATTGGTGATCTTGTCGCTATCTTGTCCCACCTTTCGGTAAACCTTAATTTACAACGCGTTCGTAATCCCAAAGACATAAACAAAACATTGTACAGTTTACTGGGTATTTTTTATAGCACAATATGAGAACGAGTTAAACGATTTGTAGCGCCTTATCGAATCGAAAACGTAGAATTTTCTCGCCTGTACGTCAAGTAACAAAGTGGACAGACAGACAGACCGACAACTACAATTTAAGTAAATGCTGGATCGTTAAAATAAAAACAAAGGATTCCACGGCACTAATTGTGTTGAATAATACGGAACCCATTTCCTGTCAGTTACAAAGGCACAGACGTACAATTTTGGGATACGTTTTCCCACGATGGACGTCACCCACGCCCACCACTTCTACGAATACATTTCGGACCAAGGAGTGGAACTTTGTGTTCACAATTTAGCTACAGCATGGATAATCAAATTACCACAATCTTGGACATGAATGTCATAGGTATAAACGCACCGAACGTCGAGTACACGCACTATGACAAAAAAACCAACAAAATAAATAATGGTTCGAAAATGTGTAATGTAAACAACAAAAATGTATGCAGAACTACTAAAATAGTATAAAATATAGACAAGAAACTTGGGTTTTATTGCTACCTCCGACAACATTAGCTCTGCAAACCATTATAAATTAAGAGTTTAATTGCTACAACCGATACAACTACTATTTTGTAATGACCATTACGAACGTGTAATTACTGGAACAACCTGTTCAAACATAATTAATTATTGTTGAACAACTACTACAACCATAAACTAAATTTCAAAAACCTACTGCTACTAATTTTGCACGTGTTCAAAAAAATCTATAACACTATACCAACTCCAACCATTTCTGAGTTCTCCGTGGTCACTACAGTCCACCTTTGGCCACACAATTCACACCCGATAATCATCTGTGAGATAAAAGGCCGCCGGTACGACACCATCAAATCACCATAAATATTTGAATCGACCGCAGTCTGGCTAGAATGTTCCCTCGATACGTCCTGGTATATTGAATTTTGTATGTCAAACTCTTTCCACAGCATTTTAATTGAAAAAGTATTTTTATAGTTGCTGATTTGTTGAAGATTTTTTTTTTTTTTTGGTTTCAACTTGTTATTATAAAATTGCCCTGTACTCTGATAAAACAGATACATCATGTGTGAATATTGTGATACGGCGCTCGATAAAAGTGGAATAAAGGTGTAAAACTGAACTTAAACAAACCAAAATTGTCCAGGGATGTAGGTAGTACCTACTATAAAGTGCCAAATTGCCGGATATTCGGACAAAAAGAGTAAATTGCAACTTAAAATCTATACATCTCAAGTTCAACATCAAATTATATAATTTAGGTTATGCAATAATAAATTTTACATTACTAATTAAATTAAATTTCCAAACTGTTTGCGGAACAAAAATATGACATAATAAAATTTTAGATATGCATATAAAAGAAACACGAATTTTCCTCTATTTTCACGCATTTTCAATTCGTAATATAAATTAAATTGACTACTAGAATACAGGACGACAAAAATTGTGCACAATTTTTGGAATTCCTTATATTTTTGGACATATTGCGATGAAACGCTTTCACCACTCACAAGTCACAACGTTCTAGTTCCGAGGAAAAAGTCATCTTCCGTTGCAAATTGCGAGAACTAGAATCATACTTTTGATGTGAAACATCTATTGGCGCGCCTTGGCAGTAAAACCGACTCGTATGCCGTGACGGCAAACGGCATGACACTGTCATGCCGTGATGCTCCCTCGACGCCACCGCTCTTCCTTCTGATTCTGTAGTGTACTCCATATTCCGTTATAGGTTTTTATTAATTATCAATTCTAATTTTGACATATCTATTTCACATCTGCCGGGCGTCCCGTGATGGCAAACTTTTTATTTAACAAATTGGGGGATGTACAAAAGTGCGCGGGTGACATTTCTTCCCATTTTTATAAGTGGGTACTTACAAAAATGGGAAGAATTTAATACTAAATGTAGTCGAAATATTCCTTTCTATAAATGAATATTTCGTCTACCGATAAGCCTACTTGACCATTCACCATTATGAGAGCAAAAGCTTACACACTTGACTTTGTACGTATATTGTAAATGTAAGTTGTACTTAAGTACCATTGTTTACTTGCACAACGCTCAGTAAGTACTAAACGAGTATTTTGACTTGTTAGAGGAATGAAGAATAGGTAGGCCTTTATGAAAAATACTTTAAGCTTATTGAGAACAGGCTTTTGTTTCGACGAATGGCTAAAAAATAGTCCAATTGCTACTTGGTCATTCACGTATTGATTTGATTGGAAGTTAAAACAATTTTATGATAGATCAAAATAAGCTTAGTAGTTTGCTGTGTGCTCTATGTATTTTACAGCTTGGATCGGATTGGTATTATTTATCTATATCTATACTAATATTGTGAAGAGGTAAAAATGATTTGTATGTAGGGGGTAACATTCGGAACTCGTGATCCGATTCCGAAAATTCTATCACTAATGGGAAGTTACATTATCCCCGAGTGACATAGGATATTTATTTAAAATGTTTCCGAGACATAATTTCCAAGCTTAAAGCGAGTAAAGCACTGAAGCCGCGAGCAAAAGCTACGAAGCTAATTATATTTTGACTTCTTGATGTTTAACTGAATTCTCTAATTAGTAGAGATAGGTAATACATGGCCACAATTAACACTTTTCGCGAAACTGAACATGAAAGTGAAATAAATAGACGATGATTTCCGATGTTTAAGTTTTCTTCGAAGACCTTATCTGTATTATTTATTATATCTACACTAATATTATAAATGCGAAAGTTAGGATTGATGGATTTTTGTTTCTCAATCACGACAGAACGGCTGAACGGATCTGGATGAAATTTGAATAGAATAGCACATAAGATACTTTTTATTCCAGTATTACGATCCCGTGGAACAATTACCGAACTCCACTCAGGCGAAGCCGTGGGCATAAGCTAGTAATAATAATAGTACATATATTAAGATGTAAGAATCTCCAGCATGTTTTTATTTACATAAAGGAATATGCCATGTCTTCAGCTCACAGTCATGTTATATCTTAAATGTTTCTGTTCCATAGGAACATAACAAGTTGGTACAAGTTTGAGGTTCTTTTTTGTTATTTTGTGAACATTGTAGTTTTTAATAAAAACGTATCCGGTTTATTCGGAACAGCTCAGTGTCACATTTATTGTTATAAGTATAAAATTGTTTAGGACCTATGCGATAAAAACTTCCAATATTTGCCTGTATTATCGTTAATATCAAACTCTCTTGAAATAGTTACTCTAAAAAAAATAACGCCAATTGAGAACCTCCTTCTTGTGAAGTGATCTGTTTATTTATTCAAAGATATCTTATATACCGATTTTGATGTACATAGATACTAGTCCGAGTACCTAGGTATCAAGGAATTCGACTAAAAGGTGTGAAATAAAATACAAAACAAAATGTTTGTAAAATTACGACTCCAAATGCAATCCGATCACCAACACATGTTACTTTTGTAGTTTCGGTATAACGTAAGTATTTTTGGGTAGTCATATGTATATTAGGGCTTTTTAGCGGTTTTTACTATGGTTACTATAGTTATAAGAATGACCATTTGTCCCGGTGCCAAGGACCCCGACAACAATGTTAAAATCCTGTTCTTTAATTTTAAATAGGACTGTATTTCCAAAACTTGACGGTAAAAGCAAAATTGTATAATTTTATTACGTCATTAATTTTTAAACGTGTTGATTGCCAAACTTTACGATCGTAATTACCTTTTATCAGAGCTTTCACACGCCGGACGCCATCAAGGTTGCACGGGACGGGATCGACCAGCAGTTTCAGAGGAGAAGTGAACTCTTCTGCACTGAAGAGTAGCGCCGCCCATCCTTGCGCGTTGCCGAAGCAACCGCGCTTCAGTGGACTACCCTCAGCTAGTAAGTACGCACGATTGGACGAATTAAACGTTCTAGTTTCAAAATTCAATATCTCACTCAACACCCCAACGTCACCTTTCAGTATACGCCTCACAAATACTTTAAATATACTTGTTTTGAATTTTCCACGCTTCCGTTTTTGTTCATTCGATATTTTCCCCGTAAAAATGTACTTAGACGCGAACACAATCCGTTTTAAGGTATCATTGTTTCGAAATACAGAATTGTTATTAATGCACTTCGGTGGGAAATTGTCGTTTATTTTTATTACCGTGTTTCGCTTTTTAACTTGGCCCTTTACTATAAAGTCCGCATCTGTTATGAAAATTAACACAAACACTATACTTAAGATTAGTTTTAACATTTTGTGTCACAATATATTTTGAGCACTTTTAGAACTGCAAGCATTATTTGATTTTTGATATGGTGGTGTATATAGTATGGAGTACTTTATCGGAAAATGTTGGTAGAAACATCGCGTTGTGAAGATGCACGATAATCGTAAGGTGCGCCTGAGTGTGGTGGTGGTATGCGCGCGCGCCGCATGCCGTGCCAACCTCGACTGGAGGCTTCATTGGATCCGCTGCAACTTGCAACCTGTTGTATTTTAATCCTTAAGCCGGCTACTACAGCTTTTGTAAACACATTACTACCAATACGTTCGCGATATTTCAAATGATATTTCATGTTTCTTTTTTATATCCATGACCAGACATCGCAATATAATATTGTAGCACGATCATTTAAGATATTTAAGATATTGTGCGTGCGGTACTTTTACAAGATTTTAATCAAGCAATTTCAATATGTGATGCCTGATGAGAACAACAATATTTTGTATAATGATATTAGTGCCAAAACATTTGTGTGGAATGAAAGATATATGTCTAAGTGTCTTGGTTAAGATTTAATTTTAGAACTCTTGCCCATGCAAGATTAATTGCAACTTTTTTTGCTTTATATAAATCCGCATCCATATGCGGCAAAAAAAGTTGCAATTATTTGAAAGTTGTCAGACGAATGTAAAGAGGAGTATATTGATCTTCTAAGTTAGATGACATCGCATACGCAACAGGACATTTAATATGCGTAAGTTACCTACTTATTATACAATTCTATAAATATGTAAGAATGCTGTTTGGATACGCGAATAAGTGAAAACATGTGTGTATTAGATAAGGTAAGAAGTTTAGGTATATAATATAAAGGGTGTAACAAGAACCTTCATGAAGCTGAAAAGCACTTGTTCTCCTCGTCATTGCGATGTTTTTTTTTGTTCTAGACCATACCTGGGAACCTTCTAGTTATGGAGATATTGACGGTCAAAGTTCCAACTTTTGCACAAGTTTTTTTTTAAATACACGTTTTAAAGATTTTTACTTTAAACACCTCCACGGCCCCCGTACTAGTGAGCTCATCCATCAGCACAATGTAATGAGTGCGTTACATTGAATTCTACCGTAAAACGTGATTTTTCACCCCATAAAAAAGTGGTTTCACAGCAATAATTTTTGCGTAAAGTTACTTATATTGATGTTCAGAATGCTTGGTTGACGGCTTCGTTAAGGGTCTTGTTACACCCTGTAGGTACATACAAAAAGCATGCTGTGTGGAGATTGAGCTGTAGGAACTTAGCTAGATACATGTACAGACGCCAGCACCTAGCTACCTGAAACTATCAAATTTTCCAAATCAACCTTAACCTTAATGCTTTAGCGATAAAGTTGAAGAAATTTGATGTGCTGGCTGGCGTCTGTACCGTGTGATCTTAAACCAGATAACAAACATTTTGTTTAAGTTTAGGTGTTAATTGGACAGTTGAAAGACTGGATGAGTAAATAGATCTCTGGGTAAATAAACCCACGTTGAAACTATCGTATACATACAGGCAATTAGACTATTATGGAATGTGGAGTCACTAGTTCTGTAGTAGTTATTACTATTTAAAGAAAACAGGAAAAATAAAGAAAACAGTTGGGAATAGTGTGGAAACGGTTTTCACTTCCCACGGGCCATGAAAATTAAATAGTTTTACTTATGTACTTATTTACTTTTCATTATCATCATGCACCTAAGCTGATATTATTTGTACCATCTAATTATTTGGATGTCTGAATAATAGGCTACCTACTAACAGCTACATATAAATTGGAAAAAAGCAATCGAGTCCTTAAAGCCTATGTAACCCTTTGCATAAAGAACTCGATGGAATCTTTTAACTTAGTTACACCTCTCGTAAAATTCCTTCAACATTATAAAATGGCCTTGTAGATCAGCAGTAATCAAGTCGCACTCCTGTCGGTGCATGGCTGCACGTGGCACAGCGTGGGCGGACTGGCCCCGACACTGGCCCTAGCCCATCGTCTCCGTGACGGCGACATGGTCCACAACGCCCGGAATTTACGCACTTTGTGTCGTTCGCGTGTCCCTGCCAACCAACACTGAGATACGAGCCGCAAATTGAATATTTAGTTACTTGCTCGTAAATATGTTGGCGTAACAAAGCTTTCAAGATGGAGGACGAAGGAAGATGCCTGATTTTCTCTCGTTGTACTAATATATTTCTGAACAAATGTTATTTATGCCTCGTTGGTCTAGTGGTCGCAAGCGCGACTCTTGAGCATGAGGTCCTGGGTTCGATTCCCAGGTCGGGCAAAGTGTTATTGAGTTTTTCATCAGGAATATCTCAGTAGCAACCACGTAATTTGGATTAGTGCCCGGTTGATTGGCTCGCACAATTGCGAGTACTATAAGGTCCCATTAAAATAGGTGGACAAATTTTAACACAGCGTTCAGTACGTCTAACCAAAGCTACCCAAGAAAAAAAAACACTGATTAAAGTGATTTTAGTTTCACATATTGGATGTGTTTCTTCTATAGTGCCGCCGGCAATTTATTATTTTAGCTCAAAATAAAATCTCTTCAATCAGAGTTTTTTTTGCTTGGATAGCTTTGGTTAGACGTACTGAACGCTGTGTTAAAATTTGTCCACCTAATTTAATGGGACCTTATATATACGCACCTAATCTGTTTAAAAAATATCACCAATAATCATGAGTGTATGTTCTTATAGGTCATTCTCTGTAAAATCACTAGAACACGGACAGATGAAAAATCTTCCATTCGAACAATTCGAGTTAACTACGTAAAGTTACTAATTCAATTACTAAAGTCTGGTTGCTAATATTTAAAGTAATCCCCTCGTAAATGGCAGCTATAGCCGATTGCTAATTCGTCTAACGTTTTTAAGGTCCGAATTAAGTGTTGTCGTTTTGTAAATGGACAACAACAATTATCGTCTGGATTATTTCCATCGCTAACCGAATATTCTTCATTAAAGTCAAATAAAAAAATGTAACATAGCCAGGCATGTATATTAGTCCAGGCAGTGCTGATTGGCTTCACTTCATCAATGGCTGAAAATATTTTATTTGATTGCAACTTTTGACCTAAAATATTTGAATTTGAGATTTGAATTTTTATTCCGCTCAAAATGAAGCGACATGGCGCCGACTATGTTAAAAAATTTTGTTTCAGGTATTCGTATAAAAAAGAAAACGCATTTTTAAAAACACATAAATATATGTCAAGTAATAAAATAACACTATTCCTTCGTTGAGCTTATCAACTTCTTTATTTTTACACTGGCCGTTGCCTGCGACCTTCGTTCGCGAGAAATTATTATTAAAAAAAAAATTACTTCCTGTTTCGCATCGGATTTTGTATCAACTTCAAGGGTTTTATATTTTTACCGCGAAACCCAAATTATTTTTCTAAAATAAAAGTAGACTAAGGTAGACCTTATAACATTAGCTATCTGCCAGTTAAAGTCCCGTCGTAATCGGTCCAGCCGTTTCGGAGATTAGCCGGAGCAAACAGACAGACAGACTAAAATGGAAAAAAAAGTATTTTTGTTAGAAATACCATATACATATACTTTCACATGAAATCATTAAAAAGCAGTTTTTGATATTACAAACAGACACTCAAATTTTATTTATTTGTAGTGTAGATGTATAGGTAACCTGCATCATGATATTTTTTACTGGTATATGATCATATATACCAATAGGGGAGAGAAAAATATAACATTACGGCCTTAATCCCCGAAGTGTTAATCAGCGGTGTACCTACTAGTTATGTTTATAAGTCTCATATTATCAGGAGCTGAGCATTTTGACATCAACTGGGCACAAACTGGACTCCGTGGCTACTCCTCATTGAAAAACCCAATAACACTGTGCCCGACCCAGGCATCGAACCCAAGACCTCATGCTCTATTTCAGAAATTCTTATAAATTCCGACCTGCTCATCGCCACGTTATCGCGACAATAGATAAGAGGATGTATTGTAAACGGGCTCTTGGTGACGGGAGGGGCGTTTCCATCCCCTTAGAGACTTTGCAGATCAACTGAGGAAAACGCTCGAAAAAAGGTTCGCTCAAATCTTCTACGCTTACAAATAGATTTCAGGTACGTGACTGTTTCATGTATTTATCACGATTGTAAACTGGATCTATTCAGAGTTCGAGTGAATCGGTTTCTTCTAGGCAAGCTTGCTCCAGCCTAGGCCACGTCATCGATTCACATTAGGCGAGTAGCGGTCAAACGCAAGCCTATCACTACATAGTTTATAACCAAAATCGCTTCCCGCTGTCTGTCTCTCCCTATGTAAACTTAGATCTTTAAAACTATACGCAACGGATTTTGATGCGGTTTTTTTTAGTAGATAGAGTAATTCAAGAGGAAGGTTTATATGTAACACATTGCACCCGTACGAAGCCGGGGCGGGTGGCTAGTTTAGAATTAATAAAAAAACTGAAACTTTAGCAGTTTCCCTAGGATTTGAGTTCCAATCTAACGTGATGCAATTGAATACCAGGTAAGGTAAAAAATAATGACTACAAACAATGGTTATTAAGGAGGAGCTCGTGGCAAAATAATAACAGCCGCTCGGGTTGCTCTTTAGGTTAAGCCGTGCTTGCCTAGGTTGGTCTGTGGATAGGTGACCGCCCATTACATACCGAGTTTCCTCCGTGCCTCGGAAAGCACGTTAAGCCGTTGGTCCCAGCTGTCATTTGTAGATCTTTGACAGTCGTTACAGGTAGTCAGTTACCCACAAAATCTGACAACCAGTCTTACCAAGGGGTATTGTATTACCCAGTACTGTACTTAACTGGGTTATGGAGGTCAGATAGACAGTCGCTCCATGTAAAATACTGGTATTCAGCTGCACCCGGTTAGACTGGTAGCCAATATAGTTGGGAATCTAGGCAGATGATGAACGGTTATTAAGGATGCGCAGCTTACTCCAATGAAAGCCACAAGTTAGCTGATTAACACGAAGCGAGCTCGCAGTGAACGTAACTTCGTAAGATCCATGTGAAATACATAGTTGGTAGCGGAAACTTATTAAAACTACTGCTGGCCGATATAATATAAACACAAGCACATGCAATATTTATTCAAAACAACATCGGACGGACAATTAAACCAAAAGTTTAGTTATCGTTGCATGTGCGATATTATACCCTCTGTTCATCGTCTGCCTATAGCCTTTTCCCAACTATGCTGGGATCGGCTTTCAGTCTAACTTGATGCAGCTGAAGACTAAAGAAAGCGTCTAAAATGGCCGCCTTAGAAGAATCATAATAGTATAATAATATGAATTACGTTAAAATTCGTAAAATGGTCACAAAGTGACAATTTATAATATTAATTCGTTTGTGACCATTTTAAGAATTTTAACGTAAGCCAGTCAGTCGTTATTATCCTACTATGTTTCTGCTAAAGCGGCCATTTTAGACCCCTTGTATGGAGCGACTGCCTATCTAACCTCCACAACCCAATTAGCACTGGTTAGTACGATACCCTCGATACCCTTTGGTAAGGCTGGTTGTCAGACTTTCGGGCCATTAACTACCTGTAATGACTGTCAAAGATCGAGCCGGGACCAACGGCTTCACGTGACTTCCAAGGGACAGAGGAAACTCGGTATAAAGAGGACCCGTCCACGGATCGACCTTGGTCTTTAAGATCGAACCGTGCAACAGCCACGATGTTCTTCAGAATAAGGCATTGCAAACACCGTTAAAGGTAATGTTAATTCTAAAATACGCATGCAAGGTCCTAATCTACCAATATAATCGAAGTGCCTTCTACGGAGGATATTGCGAAAGTTGCAGGGTAAGAGCGTTGTGTATGCAATAAGCTGAGAATGAAAACAATAACGAGCACATATGCACGTAAACACAATGCTTATATGGAAATCACAGGTATTCAATTTATTTTAGTACAGGAGACAGGTATGAATCTATAGTTATGGTTGGTCTCAAGGTAGTTATTAAAAGGGAAATTTATATTGATGTTGGAGACAATAACTTTTGAAAGTATTAAAGTTGACGTTATTATTGTTGGTAACATGCATGGAGGAAGATGGAATGGAGCGCTAAAGTAGAATCAGCTGAGTAACTCGTCAAAACACCTACACTCATCTTGACCCGGGTCGGGCCTGTGAAAATCTCTATCTAATTTCTGTCAAAAAAATACAGATCCTCCAATATTTTCCTGGTTATAGTCAAAAACAAAAGAGTGCGCCAAAATTATACTTCTCAGATGCTTATACTCTTACCCTTATCCCAATTAATTTGTGGTCGGCGCAGCATGTCTTCTTCCAAGTACCACATATTATTATGTTCTGCTCTATTACTCTTCATCTTTGCAGTCACCTCCTTTCTAGACATAATTATCATCCTTCACACAGTTCATCCATCGTTTCTTTGGTCTTCCTCTATTCTTATAGCCATCCCACACTAACACCCAAAACTTTCCTCGAAACATTTTCCTCATTCCTCCGCATCACATGACCATACCATGACAATCGATTACCCCACAAGTTTTCAGTCACCTTTACCGGTTGTGGACTTCCTCATATTTTTACTTTTCAGATGCTATATAATTATGACAATTCGTCAGAATTCGTTCAATCAATTAAAGCAGTGTAAGTTTACCTAGTGATTCGAAAAAGACCGATTGTCGTAGCACTCCATTGTTCCATACTCTTGGTCGTCTGCCACCTGTCCGTCGAGTTCGCTGGGCCACGGGTATGGGCTCATACTTGGCTTGAACATCGGAATGCAATTCGAGCATAGCTGCGGCAGACAGCGGTCGATAATTGCATTTTGTGGTCGCGGCGCTCCACTTGGCAAGTACACGCGCGATCGAACGGAGCGCAAACAAACTTCAGTTTTCTTCAACAAATTTCAGTTGGATAAACAAGAAACAAGTTCAGCAGCGAAATGGTTTCCCACTAATGTAATCAAAGTCCTCAATTAGTTGTATTGAGTAAATGAATGAAAAGTTTTCAGAGTTTTCTACAGTTTTATTGTTATTTGTTATTGTGAGCAAGTGCGCGTTTGAGGGCCTTCTTTGGTATTAATATCAAGTAATTACGTGTAGTAACATGATCTATCAGGAAACGTAGTTAGCGGCGTAATGCGAATTAATTAAAGGTAATGAAATATTGATAATTAGTCGCATTAGATTAGTTGAGTCGTTTAATTCTCATGAAATTAAGGTTTTAAACCGCAGTTTCATATCGCATGGCTATAAATATACATGTGAGCAATGCGGTAATATTTTTAATGAAATATAACAATTAATTTTAAATTAAATGTAAAACTCACACCATAATTATACCCCTTAATACTGTTTCCTGTCATCACAATCATTGTTAAACTCCTCACATCACAAAAACTTTTTAGAATACCCACCTTTTATAATTTTAGCACTAACTCTTACTTCAAAAGGTACATTAATTTGTAAACATAGCAATAAAATTCTCCTCTCAGAGAAATTCAGTTGAAAACTTACTGAAGTGTCTCGCTTACAGCAGAATAATTGTGACAAACAACTACGTCTTTACAAATTCATTTCTGTAAAATAAAACGCAGCTGTAAATGGCAAAATGGCGGAGCAGAGGGTAAACAGTACAGGTAAAAAAAGTAAAGTCTATGTTTCCATTAAAAACAGTTAGGTCGCGTACCTACGTATTATAGGTGGGACCACTTGTCATGCTGTATTTATTTACATCTAGTATTTAATTGTAATCTAAACAACTAATAAACAATACACGACACTTGTTGTAACTTGTTTTAACAATGCACGAAATGGTGAATGTTCTGCTTACCTATAAACCAAATAGCACACTTTCCTTTACTAGGCCCGGAAACATCAAACAATGCAGAAAATTAAATCTTGTTTGGGAACATTCGCAGAAATTGCATATTGAATGTTTAAGATACAAATGGTGCATAAACAATACCTTGGCACGGCGAAGTTTGCAGGGGACTGCAAACTTCGCCGCAACTGGTTTTTGTTTACAATATTACAAGGAACTTCTATATACTTTCAGCGGGTTTAGGTGTGAACACGGCCAGGCCTCAAGTCTTGTTAGTGTTTATAACTTTATGAACAATCGAGGAATAAATTATGTTTTGAAGATATGACTGGCTAGTATTGTATATATCAAAACGTGACGGCTGCCAGTGGAGAAAACGTGTTGCGCCAAACCCAAATGATATGGGACAAGGGCATGAAGATGATGGTGAAGGTGTGAATTGCAGCCTGCACTGAATTAACCAATAACACATAAAATCCGATTATTTCTGGGTCTTTAGATACGAATATTCAAACTCTTCCATGTTACGTCATGCTATAGAATATTATTTTTGGTGGAGCAAGGTAGGATGTAAAGAAAGGCATGCCGCGGTCACTCTCCAATGTGCTGGTCATACTTTAGTAAAACATAATGCTCTCCATGCTCCTACTCCTTATAGGTATGGGCATACTTCCAATAGCAGGAATCCTCCTTGTTTATATAAGAGAAAAGTGTTGTGTGCCTGTGCTGAACACATATTTCTTTATTTTTTAAAACAAAAATTTCCATACTGTGGCCCACAAATGAGCTAACACTTAAAAACAGACATATAAAAACTTTTTATGTGGTTTTCAATAAGAATAAAGTAATACTAAAGAATAAAGTAATACTTGTAACAATATTTTGATTGAAAAGAGTGTCCATGGAGTTTCTTGCCCATTCTTCTCCATAGAGATCTACGCTTTGGAATGGGCAACTACAGTACTTTCAGAAGTTATTATGCCTTGTGTCTGTGACTGTAGCTTCGCCTTTGTTTTTCTGACTTTCAAAAGTGCCTACTAAGGTCTAATTAAAATAAACGCTTTGAGTTTGAGTTTGAGTTTATAGAGTTGAGATCCAGCGGAATATTTCATGTTAACTAAGTTGTAAAGTGTCAAGTTTACGGTAACCCCAAGTGTCTCCGCGGGGTCGCACGTTCAACTCCATCGCTTAACAACTCTACTGGTTAGTGAAACTAAGTGATTTGCCTTCCCATTTGAGTAAATCATTTCATTGGGAAGTGAAAAGGTTACCCGTTGAGCGATTTTAGTAGTTTGGGTCTAAGTCTGAGTTCTTTAGTTGAAAATAATGACGAAATGTCAAAAATGTCATTAAAATAATGAGCTTCAAAAAAATCCCTATTCATTAATCTCCCTCCTGTTTTTCCCGAAGTGTTAAGCAAAGGTTTCCTTAGTATTAGAACATTATTTTGCCAATTATGTTTAACTCCCATGTAATAGGGGGTGATGGATAAAAGGGGCATTGAACCGGGCACACATCTACACTTCGGGCTGCTAATGCGAAACTCCTGAAAGTAAAACCTATTGAATTTGTGCCCACCTAGCTATCGAACTCAGGACCTTATGCTAAACAGTAACGTTTTTAAATTATTTAAAATAAAATATTTATTAAATCTACATCTACACTAATATTTTATATAAAGAGGAAAGATTTGTATTTTTGTGTGTATGTTTGTAATGAATAAACTCAAACTCTACTGCGCCGATTTCAAAAATTCTGTCACCATTAGAAAGCTACATTCACCCTGAGCAGGAAACATAGGCTATAAAAAATATTTTAAAAATCTTAAGTCCACCAGTGCGAAGCCGGGACGGGCCGCTAGTTAACTATATTAACATCCTTATCCATCAATAATATATATATTATGTCAAGGCAACAGAAAATTCTAGATCCTCACTCACTGCATATAAACACAATCCATCCTACAGTTTCCTTCATCCTCACACAATACTAACCATACTAACACTATATAGTAATAGTTTAAAGCTTACACTATAAAGCAAAAGTAATCCGTAGCGTAAAAAAGATTACAAAGTTATATTCTTTTAGGAGCAACCTGTATCATTTAAAACTTCCTCCACTACTTCTGTTTTTTCGCTCGTTGGTATTAGATATTATTTCGCCAAATACCCGTTGTAAGTTTTATTGTGTTTTTTTATTTTTAACTAAGTACCTACTTATGTGGATATAATTCTAAATTATGTAGTCGATGATCTTGGTGCACGGTAAAACTCTAATGAGTTTATGTTGGTACCAACTTTAATGTATTAAATGTATGTACCTACTACTGAATAAATAAATAAATATAAGTACCTAGATATAGGAATTACATCATAGATTGTTAAAAATTTCGCGAACACTGTTTGCTAAAGCATTAGGATGTTATAAAGGGTGTAACAAGACCCTTAACGAAGCCGAAAGGTTCTCCCCATCATTGCAATATTTTTTTTGTTCTAGACCTTACCTTCCCAGGTATGGTCTAGAACAAAAAAATGTTACTTCTAGTTACGGAGATATTGCGGGTCAAAGTTTCAACATTTCCACAAGTTTTTTTTTTAAATACATGCTTTTAACGTAAGATTTTTTTACTGTAAACACCTCCACGACCCCCGTACTGTTCAATCCATCCATCAGCACAATGTTTTGGGTGCGTTACATTGAGTCCTGCCGTAAAACGTAATTTTGCACCCCAAAAAAAAAAGTGGTAGTTTGATGTAGATAATGCTTGGTTGAAGGCTTCGTTAAGGGTCTTGTTACACCCTATATAACCCAAAGGGTGTAGACCAGGGGCCTTAGTCTGCTATTGCAATAGTGTCAGAATGGTCTATCATTGATTTAATAGCTCACGGCGTATTGAAGCGCGTTCGAAACTCGTTTGACGTGCGTACAAAGGGTAATTCGTCTGCGCGGGGCCTTATTAAATCAATGATAGACCATTCTGACACTATTGCAATAGCAGACTAAGGCCCCTGGTGTCTTGAAATACAGGCCCCAAGCCTAGTTTAGGCACCAGCCTCCAACAATATACTTACTGTATCCACTTGTTCCTTAAAAACCATGTTTTTAATGTGTATTGTGGGGAGAAAAATAAAGCATATTATTAAAGCTTATTATTAGTAACGTTTGCGACCATTAGGCTAATGAACCATTGCCTATTCAATTTCGTGAAATTGCTGTCTGCTCCATCACTCTTTAAATATTGGGTAAACGACTTGTGCCATAGTGGTAATGTTTGCTTTAATTTTGAAGGTAATAGTGAAAGCCTCGTTAAAATTCGACCAGCAGCTTTTAGGAGAAGCGCATCTGTTTGTGTGCGTATAACTTAAAAGCTCTCTGTTTAAACAAACAGATAAACGTAATAACGAACAAACAGACGGACATTAAAGAAAATTGTTACGGTCTCTAATACGTTTACTCAGATAATAGGTACTTTCCATTAGTTAAATATTGTAGAACTTATCCGAAATAGAATGTCCGCTTCTCAAAGTTCATATCGCGTATTATGATACGAGTACGACAATGAGCAGAGAGAACGTTACTTGAGTGTCGCAACCAGGCTTTGTTGCGGTAGACCGTGAAATTTGCACATGACTAAGAAGATCTAATATCATTAGACGTCCGCAACTCTGTAACAGTTAAGACCACAAAAGCTGTTCAGCTGCTGCCGCAAAAATGAGATGCTCACGCCCAGCGACGAGATTAAACGAACCGACCTCGCCCGCCACAGCCATCTTCTAACATATTAGACTACGAGTACATTGAAACGGCACTTAAATAAAATACCAGCCCTCATATAACATGTCGTGAACTATGAAATAAGAAGCTTGTTCCCCAAATATTTTTAGCTGCAAAAAAACTATCCCGCGCGTTTCAGTTGGAGCAGAAGAATTCGAATATTTCAACCGCTCAACGTTTATCGAGTTAAGCCAACTAGACAATTTTCACGAGTGAACTAGTTATGTTTATTCTTTAACGAAACGTGTATCGAAAAAGCTGGCGAGGTAGAAGGGACAATAAGAACAAAAGCACTAATTCCGCCGAGAGTTATCGATAGTTTCGCGTCAGCTCGATTCGTAGCTTTGTTAGGGCGACACACAAGAGAAACGCCCGACAAATTGCGTCGTGCGAGAGTAGCGCGCCGCCCGACGCCGCCCGCCGCGCGCCGACACAATGCCTGCTCGCATCAATTGTTATTTTATGCACAACTGGACGCACCGACAAAATGGTCATTCCGTGTAGTCAGAAAAATTCACGACAATGCTTTACAGTTTTAGCTAGTAAATAACTTGAGTGATTCACCACTTGGCACTTTTTAACGTAAACGCTACTGCTTTTTAATAGAATTTGTTTCCAGTACGGCCTATTGAAATGTTTCTTGAATATTCAGCGCCATCTTCAATTTATTCAACACTAGCTGTTGCCCGCGCCTTCGCTCGCGTTTTGATCTGAAATTATCCCACGGGTACGTTGTAAATATAGCCTATGGCACTCGGGGATAATGTAGCTAGGAAGCTACATTATCCCCGAGTGCTAATAGGATATTAGTGAAAGAATTTTCAAAATCGGTTCAGTAGATCCAGAGATTACCCCGGGACATAAAACTTACAAACAAATTTTACCTCTTTATAATATTATTATAGACTAGCTGTTGTCCACGGCTTCGCTCGCGTTTTGGTCGCAAATTATCCCACGGGCACGTTGTAAATATATGGCACTCGGAGATAATGTAGCTTCCTAATATTGAAAGAATTTTCAAAATCGGTTCAGTAGATCCAGAGATTGCCCCCTACATTCAAACTTACAAATTTTACGTCTTTATAATATTATTATTTATTCAACATAGGTAGGTTGCAAGAACAAAAGTGCTAAAATGAACTTTCCAGCAGAATAATAACACACATTTAATTGAACTCAAAACTTAAAATGTAATTATATACATTATATAAATGTATAGTATTTACTTCGCCCACATTTGTGTGCAGTTCTATTCATGCTACGAATGAATACATTAAGTAGGATTTTTAATTCGTTAAAGAAAGCTTTTTTACACGACTGCCCAAAAAAAAGTGTAATGCTTTCAGGGTTCGGGTATGTATGCACATATGTGTTTTTATTCCGCGCGAAAGGCGTTTACGTGTCGTAAACGCCTTTTAACTGAGTTCGTATCATTAGAATCCTTGCACTATCATGGGTCAAAAACTACGATCCGATGCGGCCTAACGCTCGCCGATCAGTGTAAATCGTAGATTACGTTCTATTTACAGCAGCAAAGGGATGGATTGCAAAACTAATTCAATACATAAATAATATCAAGCAGCTGTATCTATATTTTCCTTTCGCCCTAATCTGCAGAAGTGTCGCGCGGCATGCAAGAGAAATGGTCTACAAATTGTGTTCGCTTGACTGGCTTGGCCCGGCTGCCGGCCGCTCGCCTGCCCCGCGCACCCGCGCCTCAAGTATGTACAACAATAACTAAACTATACAGCTTGTATCAGAAAGATGTAGTCATATTTGAAAAAGCGGTATAATCCATCAAACTGATTTTCTCCATGAGACCAACATCGTACACGCGAAAAAATAATCAGCTGTAATACCTACTCGACACTGATGACGATGATCTGTCTATGAATCACACACTTAAATACCATCACACCTTTCTGATACGACAGGCTGTATATTGACTAGGTGTATTTTCTTTTGTTCTTTAACCCCGATACTATTTCCAAGATTGTCTTAAAGCCTTCATATTTGTTCTTGAAGTAAAGTACTCGTCGCTACACACTTTCTCCTTGATATATTATTAAAGCAGCTCGGGATCGTTTCAAGTCTTAGGTACAGGTCTAAAATAAGGTGACGGTTGTTGTTAGCCATTTAGGTGCTTTAGGTGCGTACTAAATAATATATTTATTGTCTATAGATCTATAAGAACAGGGTATGTTCGTAAGACTCCCACAGCCAAAACCGCAAAACCTAAAAAACTTTAATACGGAACTGAGTGATTGTTTTTAATGTAGGAGAGATAGTTATACGTCCATTATGATGCACTTAAACCGTACGGACTGGATTTTCACTGATAATGTAGGTACTGAAACGTCCGCAGTCCAGCTCAAATACAATGTTATTGCAGAATATATTCATCGGTGAATAGACGAAAAGCGTTTTGATTAAATTTTTCGCTGAAATAGAATTTAGTTTGCTGTAAGTATATGTAGTTAACTTCGAAGATTGTTCTAGCTGAATTTTCATTAGTTATACGATCCATTCTAGAGAATTTGCATAGTCAAGAAACTACACTTGTTATACACTGCTCACGAAATAAATCTCTTAAGCATATGATTTTTTGCTTTGCAAAATGCTTGCAGAAGTACGTACTTATTTAGAACTTTACATTACTTTAGCTGTATAACGAAGTGAATCTTATGGACATTAAAATAATGTCATTTTTCCAGATCATTTCAAAGGCTCTATCGGTCAAAATAGCAATCTTTGAGTCTTTACTCCGTATCAGATGTCGAAAGACAGAACATTTAAAATAAGAGCACTAAACGTTGGAATTGCCAGCGACAATATTACGACGCAATAAAAAAAGTTTTATTTTTTAATTCGCAATTTTGTGTCAGGCAGCTACTCACATAAAACATGGTCGTCGCACCGTGTTTCGAGTCGCGATGGAATCGTTCACAGCAGCTATTAAAGTTTGTATGCTCCAAGAGAATTAATGTGGCACCTAAGCTGGTGTCGAACATAAATAAATAATTATAGGTCAATAAACCGATTCTTTTACATAAGAAAGCACTTGAATCCTTTTTATCTGACTACGGAAAGGGAAAAGGAGGGGTATTGTAACCTTAATTTTTTATTTGCTTAGCTCAGTTAAACACAAATGGGGGCAAAGATTTACCTACATACAAGAAACTCACATGAATCACGAATTAAAGTACCGCTAATGTCTTCTCGGTATTGAAAATCTCTCCTCAAATGTGAGAAAATTCAAAATGAATAAGGATATAAAAATGGTTTCATTTGTTTGCAATGTCAATCAGATTATATCAAACTTAGTATGATGTCACATTTTTGCAGGTACTAGCAATGAGAGTCCCGTTCCGTCAAACATTCCGATTTTTTGTCGATTTAAAACTACATCTGCGAGGTCAATATGGTGTGATACCCGCCAGTGGATAGACTGTGTGACGAAGACATCAACGTTCAGTATATTCCATCACTGCAAATTGGAACTAATGGGAAGTTTTATTTGAAACAGTTTTGGTAAAGAAATCGTAACATTAATGCTGAAAATAGTCCATAGAGGGAACAATTACTTCAGTATATTATATACTGCGTCATTAAATAGACAGAAAATATTTGCGGAGAGGTAAAAGGGCAAGTGGTACTTATTTGAAAATAAAAGCCGTCTCACTCAATGTTACGAGCGAAATCACGGCCACTTAAAAATATACTTGTTGTTCCGAAGCCAGTACAATTTCCCGAGCACCTATTCAACGTTGGCATTTTCTCCAAATAAATGTTTCGCTGAGCAACGAGTAAGTGTTTGATATTATTCTTATTATGATCGTTATTTATGTACTGTCTTTGAATTTATTAGTTTGCACAAATTAATAAGGTTTGTTAATTTCATGTTTATTTTTTAACACATTTGTAGATGCTCATGGCTTCTTGCATACATAATAAAAGTAGGTTAATTCAAATCACATTAAGTAGCTATCTACTCTAATGTTTTACTGACTTTACCATTGCATGATTTTTTATTTATATATATTATATATCCCATACTGACAATGTTTATTTTGTGCAATCTCCAAGTATACCTCAATAACATGTTAGAAATTCCTTTTCAGTTCTAAGCTTGATTCAATCTTTTCGAAACGTTTTATAGGCTATAACATTTTACAGGTAGGTTCTGTTTTATTCGTTTCTGCAGAACACTAAGCGAGCGCGGCATTGAAAAGGGACTTGTGCGGTGACCGCGTCCGTTTTGTGTAAAATGTCAAAGTAAGGGGGAAAACCAAGAGGCGGGCGCGAAGTTGTGTTGACGCAGTGACCGCAGCGGGCGCGTGTGGTGTCGCGACACTTGCGCCGAGGCGACGCGCGACGCGCCCGGAGCGTACCAGCGCCGCGGTGGTCTGCGTGGCCCACTCAAGAACAATTCTACCGAAGCCGTCATCTGCCGGGATAAGCGGCTCATTATTCACTAAAAGCCCACGGCGTGCCCGCTCGGGTAATTGGAGGCTTTGTTCCTTTGCGCTCGGCTTTGACGCTCTCGTGAACTATACGAGACTCCGCTCCGTCGGATTATTATTCGCACAATCAACGATGCACGCCGAGCCTTAGATTAATCTGACAGCTGAGGTATGAATTGTTTGTAGAGCGAGGATAAACGTCGCATTGCTTTTTGCAGTATCATTATTTTTGTTGTGTAAACCTGCGTAAAGTTTTTACAGTCCACAAATAAAACAAAACACCGTGGAATCCCTTTATACATAAACACGTGCATGTACAAAGGCAATCTGTTGGAGAGACACAATGTTAAAAATATGAAATAAGACACCATTGTCGAAACCAGTTTTGGTTCAATCGAAAACGTTATAGATTTGCGTGAGCGTGGGAAAAGTAAGAAGAAGCTATAAGAGTTTATTGCATGAGGAAATAGCCGCTGCAACAGAGAGCAACTCTAACCGCCAGCCGTGAAATATTGCTGTCCACTGACACATCGTGGGTGTTACACATATCTTTTCAATGGCGACTAAATAAAATTATTTACCATTAAAAGATGGAACTTGTGATGTTACAATCTTTTTCTAACCGTATAGCAGCATCTGTCGCCTAACTTGCCTACTTTTATAAATCCAACGGTTTTTCTCCGTGCTCTGTAAGGCTCACATGCGCAGCTTGCAGCTTGCTGTAAAGCAGCGCACCAGTGAGTTTCGTTCGAATCGTTGGGACAAGGAGCTTAGCGAACTCGAGCCCACTCACTTAGCTTTCTGGCAACTGCAACGAAAGTTGCGTGCTAGCAGCGACGAGGTTACTATGCCTCCTCTCATTCGCCCCGATAAGAGCGTCGCCTTTGACGACTCTGAGAAGGCTGAATGCCTGGCCGACAGCCTGGAATCTCAGTGCACGCCCAGCTCTCTACCAGTAGACATGCGACATCTCGCTGAGGTGGACGCGGAAGTCGAACGTAGAGCCGCTCTCCCCCCAGTAGAAGACCCCGACTGTCCTCTTCCTTCAGTCACGCCCGACGAAGTGAAAGACATAATAGATAGGCTACAGCCTCGGAAAGCCCCTGGCGCCGATGGCTTCACCAATAGGGTGTTCAAAGTCCTCCCCTCTCAGCTCATAGTCTTGTTGGCGGCCATCTTCAATGGCGCCTTGAGCAATAACATCTTTCCCCAAGTGTGGAAAGAGGCCACCGTCATAGGTATTCCCAAACCGGGTAAACCTAGATCCGAGCCGACTAGCTATCGGCCGATCAGTCTCCTTAGCGCGCTCGGTAAAATCTATGAGAGGCTTATTTATAAGCGCCTCAAAGACTTTGCCGAGGCTAAGAGCCTCATTCCCAACGAGCAGTTCGGTTTCAGGACCGAACACTCGTGCGTCCAACAGGTCCACCGCATCGTAGAGCACTTGAGCGCTGGCTTCCAGCGTGGAGCGATGACCGGTGTGTTATTTTTCGATATAGCGAAAGCGTTCGACAAAGTCTGGCACAGCGGGCTGATATACAAGCTGTATCAGCTCGGTGTGCCAGATCGTCTCGTGCTCATCTTGCGAGACTTTTTGGCGAATCGCACTTTCCGCTATCGCATAGGGAAAACCCTCTCTTCCCCCCACCCCATTCGCGCGGGAGTCCCTCAGGGCTCTGTCGTTTCCCCCCTCATATTCACTCTATTCACTTCTGATATCCCCAAGAGCAAAAAGGCTCACTTGGCCCTTTTCGCCGACGATACGGCAATCTATTATACTGGGCACGGCCAAGACGCCATCGCCCGTCAGCTCCAAAAAGCAGCCAATGCTTTAGGAGCCTGGTTCCGTAAGTGGCGAATCGAGGTCAATCCCGATAAAAGCCAGGCAGTTCTATTCCATAAGGCGCGTCTCAAACGTCCCGTCCCCTCTCCGATCACTATGTTCGGCAAGCCGATCCCTTGGGAGAAGCAAGCCAAATACTTAGGAGTCATTCTCGACAACCACCTGTCCTTTGCTGCGCATATAAGAGCAGCCCGCGACCGGGCTGCCTTTGCCATGGGTAGGCTCCATTTTATGATCACGGCAAAGAGCAAATTGTCACTTAAGTGCAAGTTGCGACTCTATACCGCCGTCATCCGTCCCATTATGACATACGCTTGTGTCACTTTTGCCCATGCCCACCCGCGTCATCTGCACCGGTTGCAGACCCTTCAGAACCGTTTTCTCCGTAAGATTACCGGTGCCCCCTATTATGTCCGTAATGACAGTCTCCACTTAGACCTTAGGATCCCCACCTTAACTCAGTTTATGAAACGTCTTTCCAAGCGTTTCTTCGATTCCGCTATCAAGCATAGGAACCCCCTGATCGCATCGGCCGCCCGATACGAGCCCTCGCGTATTAGCATGGTTCGCCGTCCGCGACATGCTCTCACCACCCCCGATGACCCCATCACCCTCCTCCAGGAGAGCAGTAGGGAAACCAGCACTTTACGTATATACAAATACAGACCGCCATGTTTCCGTCCTCGCCGCCGAGGCCCGACGCGACGCCCACGTTCAACGAACCCCCCCCGACCCTTGCCAGAGCCAGCCCGCGATGCTGAGCCGGTAGTTTTAAACCAGCCCCTAATTAATATCACTCAGATCCAGCCTGTCCCTTTGCTGCCCCCCCCAGCGACGCCCTAAGCCGAGGCCCGTACCCCACAGGGGGTGCCCTTAGCGAGTGGTCGCTTAGTTTTTAAGTATAGTTTTAAGCCCCTGGCTGGAGGCCTTAGATTCATTTTTAAGGCATCCACAGGGAATAGTCCGGTTAAGCAGTAGCCAGCCTCAGAGGCTGAACTGCGAGATGCCATCTCCAAAAAAAAAAAAAAAAAAAAAAAAAAAAAAAAAAAAAAAAAAAAAAAAAAAACCGTGCTCTGTAAAATAGATCAGTCGCATTAAAGCCCGCAGTTTTCATTAATCTGTGTCGAGTAGGACTGTCTGCATAAGGCAAGTTACTTTCTAATCTAAGCTGCAGGCAGTCTTTTCCGTCCTAGCTCATCTCTCAGTCGTGCGCCGTTATTGCAGTGCTTAGTTATGGTCTAATTAATTGTTACTCGCGAACATATCGTCAGTTTAATTATAAGTTGGCATCCGAGCCATGTGCATGCACATTATACAGGTTGGAATTTTTCAACGCCACCTGGATGGAAAGTAAATACTGGAAATAGAAAATCTTACTCAAAGGATACATTCCTTTATTTTTGAAAAGAAACAAATCTGCATTCAAAGATTTTCGAAAATACGCTTGCCACATTTGGGAATCGAACCGGCTAAATTCCAAAAAAATAACACCCTGTACTTTTATCGCATCAATCGATAGGGTCAATCATAAGGATCAAATCTCTCATACTTAACTGTAACTTAACTGTATTTAGAGTACGTTCCCTCCAGGTGGCGTTGAAAAATTCCACCCTGTATAGTTCACCATAGATAAGTTAAGGGAATACACATTTGAAACGTAATAAATGAGATACTTTGCGCAGAGCGTGCCACGCAGTAACCGAAGGTAACTAATATGAACTCACATATTTTCAAACGTGTATTAATTAATGGCTGACTTGGAATTAACAAAGATACACAAAACTCATGAAGAGTTTAATCCAGAACGTATAGTGCTGGTGCTATTAATGATGACCGTCGTCGTTTCTATAAACATATAAATGGCACAGCCCGAGTTAAATAAGTAAGAAAGACCGTAGTCGGAAAACATAGAAATCCTTCTGATTGCGCAAGAATTTTCCTCCGACGTCGCGATGATATTCTCGCATTTTTATTAAAGTTGTTTTGTTAAAAGGTCTTCTAAGGATGCACTTTCATAAAAGATAGCGACCCTTTAAGTTAAAATTCAAGAGCTAATTTTTAAAAGAGGTTCACTCGAAGGCGGTTTGTCGCGATCGCCGGCGCCCCGTCAACGCAGGGCGCTCGTTATAGCGAGCCCCGCGGCGCCGGGGACTAAATCGCAAACTTACACTATACACCTGCACTCAACAAACCACAAACGATTTTGAACCTTACGGTGTTAACGATGATGTCTAAAAAGTATTCGTTGCAGTCTCGGTGAACGTGGCGCGGGTTTACAACCAGGCTTCCTCATTACGTCTGTCGGTGTTATTGCCATCTCGCAACATCAGTAAGCGCCGCTCAGAGAAATATTTACATACATCTCTCTCACAAATATTGGAAGGAAAGAAACATGCAGTGAACAAGTCGTTCTATTTAACTTGATATTATGTATTAGTATCGGTGTTACCTTCGTAAACGCTTATTGCAGGCTTTCCGCAATTTTCTCGTATGATGGCTCGCACACATTGTGTTTGCTTTGATCCATTTTATACCACCTATTACTAAGTTAATGGGTATCGCGCCATGGATGAACGCCACCAATCCCAGGCTTCTTTACTGGTATTTTAAACGAATACCACGAACGACAACTTCATGATTAGTTTTACTCTAAAAGGCAATGATGTGCCACTAAATATATGATGGAGTTAACCGAAATTGTAAAATTCAATCTTGTACTCAAACGATTTTGAATTACGTAGTCTGTTTCAATCGCTTTGTCGAACCGTATCTTCAATTATTTTATTAATACGTGGGCAGTCAGAAAGTATTGCGAAACTAAATAAAAACAATATGCTATGGGTGGGTAAACTTATCTTTTCTTTAATCTTATCAAAGTTTAGTAGTCCAAACGGGAAAGTTACGAAACGGGACGTACCCAAGTTTTCGTCCAGTGCGGCGCGGCGTTCCATTTTTCAATGAGACATCATATTTTAATTTAATCATTAAGAAAATGTGGAGGTTAATTTGAAAATGGAACTTTTGTATTTTTAGTTATATATAATCGTATTTTCGAAATAAATTATAACTGGCCAGTGTCTCATACCCGAACAATTTTTTTCGCAAAACTTTCTGAGTGTCTACTTATGCTAGAGTGGGTGTAAAAGACCATAAAATATGAAGAACATTGTCATAAAACTTTAGATTTCGGTGAATTTGACTTGACTTTGCATAACATTAACTGATTTGGGCATTAGTTTGCGAATTAGCACTTGACTATTGTGATACAACCTTTGTGTCGATGCTTAAATGGCTGGAAATTGAAAACAACCACCTACAATATGTTTAAGAGCTTTACGTAACCGCCATTCATATTGAAATGCTCAGCATAAACCACAATGTAGTAAAAGTTAAATTTGGAAGGACATAGTAGCAATATTGAAGTGATAAATAAGATACCTTAGACTGTGAGACTGTAAAAAACTAGAATAAACGGAAACGTTAAAAGTAATACGCAAAGGATTTGCAAGCTTTTCAAGCAGATTTAGCAAACTGTACCATTAAAAAACTCCTTCGAATAAAGACACAGAATACTCGTAGATTGTTATAAAAGCGCTCAGAGCGCGCCGCACTCACATAAAACTGAACATAATTCTACAACAATACAAAACTTTCTACGTCTTTAATGGTTCATCGCGTCTTTTGATAAAATGTTCTAACTATAAAATCTTTGAGCATTAAGTAAGTAAGTACGTACATTCGTGTGAACCATCGTTTACTCTGCGAGCGATAAATATCAATGATTTAAATGGCACTTTAACCGTTATTTACTATTAAAAGTAGGCAGTAGGGAACGTCTCATTTCTCTAATTTGTTGCAATATGTTTACTTTTATTTTAATCACTTCCAAGCGGACACTTTGTGAACACAGCGGAGCGAAGAGCTTACAGACTGTAAAATTGCTCGTTAAACGTTTAGATGTTTTCTGAATACCCATCATGACGCCGCTAATTGGTTTCCATTTAAACGTTAAGTGCGACAATACAGGAACTAATAACTCGATACTAAATGTTGATAGTTACAAGGTAATTTAATTGACCCCTACTGTCTCTATTAACGTCGCGTTTTCTCATTTCTCTCTAATTCTGATATTTGTTGGGGATTTAATTCGACACTTAAAAGGTCATCAATGATATGCAGTTTCTGTTAAGCCATTTCATTGGAATTTCCAATACCGATGACCTGCTTGTCGCAGTCACGACGTGCAAGCTGTTAATTTTTTTTTTGTTCCGTCCTTTTGAATGTATAATATTTGTTATTTTTTTACAAATTAATATTTAAAAAAAAAATCTTTCTTTTTAATATGGCCATGATGGTGATGGGATGGAAAGGCTTTTCTAGACAATTAGCGTCATGTATATTTTTATATTTTCCCCATAGAGAAGACAATGCCAGATATCAGATCATTATAATCTAGATCTCTTCTAAGTTCGAGTGAATCGGTTTCTTCTAGGCAAGCTTGCTCCACCATAGGCCGCGTCATCCCTTCATATCAGGCGGGTTGCGGCTAAAGATAAGCCTAAGAATTTGGAATAAAAAAATAAGGTTAATGAATTTGAACACCATGCAAAAAATGTGTCCCGCTCACTCTCAAAAAACCACGTAAATCCAACTCTAAACTAAATAGGGCTAGGAAAAGTACAGATACAGTCATTTTTTTATGTCAAAAGCAAGTTCCCCGCTTATTTCTGTATGTAAGCCTGGCCTACCCTCAAATTAATGTGATTATGCCAACACATACTCGTTACTCGAAGTTCCTAACTCAGTTTAAGCCATCTATTATGCACATATGTACACTACATACTTATTCAGTACATACTGCACTCCACACTGTAAACTTCCATTTGTGCATGACAAAGTATGAAAACTCTTCACTTACATACTTTATGCATCCTTAGAGAACGTCAACCAAGGATATGCGAATAGAAGGCAGGGAAAAAACCTCTCTAAGATCTAGTTTCATGTTCTAACGTAAGTAAATCAAAAATGTATGCAGGTCACACTCACAAGGCCGTCGCACTTGCAGCTTCATATTCTATGTAGATACGAAAATATTTTTTCTCCAACATGTGGCTTGGATTTCTAGGTAAAACCAAAAGGGTCGTTTGCTTATGCCTAAATAAGTTATGACGTCACGTTTCGGGTAAAAGTCGGGTTTCAAGCTGTGGACGAATATTGGTGTAATCTTGTTGGTTGACGATCTGGTGATCGGAGTTTTATGCAGTTAGCTTCCTAGTGAAGGCTGTTTGAGAATTTTAAACAATTATTCGGATATAGATACGCTTGCGTATCTAAATATTTATACTGTTTCTAGATTAAAATAATCATTTACGGAAATTTTGTTTTAAAAAAAACTGGGAATAATGTATAGTCTGAAGCTGAATTTCATGATTTCCAAAGAACTTTACTATACATTGCAACTTTTCAAGAGTAGAAACACCAGCAAAGTCAAGCAAACTCCTATATCGCTTCAATCTATAAAAATAAGAAGATCTGCCAAACGACACCAATATGGCTTTCCAGACACTTTGTGCACTTTGGTACCTATGGATCCGATTTGAAAAGTCTCCTGTAACACAACCTTTATAAAGGACATCATCCATTATGTCAGGCTAACAGGGAGAAGAGTGCAGCACTATGTTATTTTATTCATAAAAGCAATTTATAGTTGCGGTACGAACTGTTACGATTTAAATTTCAGAAGGTAAGTGTGATATTACAAGAATATTGTTTTGAAGGGTACAAAAAGTCATGATCGTTATCACAGATATTGATATACGTGTAGATGACACAAGAGCAGCTACTTCGCTAGAAGTAGCTAGTACCCGGCGCGTAGCCGCAGCAAGCTAATTTGTTTAAAACAACAGTGGTATTGCAAGAACTTAATTCTAGACATTTAAAGAACGAAAACGTAGTCCTTTTTTATTTTTACCGGTTTGTATAGTAACTAAATAGTGCTTGTAACGTTATTGTAGGTAGTCAATGTTGGGTGTGTGGGCTTTGCTGCTGTCAATAACTATGTTCCTGTGTCAACCTCAACCAGGATTTGCCCGCGATGGCAAAGTGTAAAGTCAGGGAAATTAATTGTTAAACAACTCGACGACCAGCATAAATAGTCTGCACAAGTGCACACAGAAATCACAAGTGTCACAGTTATACAAAATGGCAAATAGATAGGTCAAGATAATGTCAATATTTGTAAAAAAATATTTCCCTGCCGATACATAAAAATGGTGGCCGAAGGCTAAAGTCTTTTGAATACTTCCTTCTTTCTTAATACAATGAACACTACGAGTTAACAATGTTACTTGAAGGTGCACTTATTAAGTTGATCTTATACACTCCAGAATAAGGCTACTAATCGAATGTCACAACAAAACTGTCAAGTAGACTTTTTCCAAATATACTATACCGATAAACAATAATAAGTTGAAATATTCTTTGTGAAAAGCAATATATCGTATTGGAAGACGTTAACAAACAAGGCGCACGCTTCCTTTAAGCCGATTCACAATTTAATTCCATTACTGTCCTTAGTTACTTACGCTACCGTCGCCTGAACAATGGTCAGCTTAGATATTAAACAATAGAGGACCGTTATTGATCTCAAACAAACTGATTCGGAACTAGGTATAAATAAGAGATAAAACGAGTTTTGTGAGCGTCCATTAATGTAGTTTGTTTCGTTGATTTCTGACTCGGAAAGAGATTTTATTGATTTTTTTATTGTTAGTTGTTAACTTAGATTTAATGATCAATGATCGGATTAGGTAGAGCTAATGTACCTAAAGTTCAAGGAACAGAAACGAAAGTGGAGACTTCCTTGCGACATTTTTTTTCGGTATATTTTTCCGAATATCGGAACATTACTTCAACTAAAATTAAAAAAGTAAAATAACTATTGAATTCATTTACTGTTTCTGTATAATCTCCTTTATCTTCGTTTGAACGCCGTAAGTAAGTGCGGAAGCTAATTTAATCTTCATACCAGCTTTAATAGTTGGAACTAACAAGGTAAAAAACATTCATAGGTACCATTTATTCATTTTGTACAATTATTGGAACTAAACGTAAACAACTAAAGTTGGTTAAAAAAGAAAAATTATGAATTCAATTGGTTTACTGTACTGATTAATAAATAACATTATTATAAAATGTACTTAACTGATTCCGAGACATTTCCGAGTTTCATAAAAAAATATTCGGAAAAAAATGTTTAGTCGTAAGGAACACTTTTCGTTTCTGTTCCTTGCTTGAACTTTAGGTACATTAGCTCTACCTATTCCGACCACTGTTAATGATCTATGTACTTTTTTTGTGCCTCGTTGGTTTAGTGGCCGCAAGCGCGACTGCTGAGCACGAGGTCTTGCGTTCGATTCCCAGGTCAGACTAAACGTTATTGAGTTTTTCCGGCAGGAATTTCTCAGTAGCAGCCACGGATGGCAATAGGCTTGCTCTCTACTACATGGGACTTAAACATAAACTGAACGAAATGTGGGACTACTATTAGGTAGACCTCCTCTCTTTAGGTTATGTTATTTTAGGTGTATTTTTTCGTTAGATATTAGTTATAACAAGATAGAAAACATCGATGAAATGTTCTAGGAACTAATATTTATAGTTTTATTCTCGTAATTAATTGGACACACATATAGGTACTTATAGATATCAGTCGATCCTTTCTTAATAAATTCTATTAATAATATCGCTGTACTAAATTCAATCATCAGCCATACATGTTTCGGAGAATAGCAATTTATTATTGAATACAGTTAATAATTAATAGAAAATGGTGGCATCACTGGAACTGATGCTTTCGCCAAACGTCAATCAAAGGTATCGTAACTTACAATTAATCACGAAGTTCTACAATGTTATAATTAATTCTGAAGTTAGAATGTACTTCGTCATTTCCGTGCCCATTGTCACCATGGCTGCTATGGGTTTAATGCCATTTATATATAATGTGTGTATGAATGAAAGCTATATTTATAAAATATGTTATAAAAAACCCTGTCCGATCCGAAAGGGGCATATAAGCATAAAAATGAGATTACCAAATAAAATATAAGAAACATAAAATATTAATGAAAGTAAAAATATTATGATAATTTTTGTCCCAAATTACCACCATTTCCCTAAAATCTAACAAACTTTTAAAACGTGACAATACCATCTTCGGCACATTTATGATCGATCGTTGATTGTTTTTTTTATGACGTCACTACCCGAGAAGCGAGCCTGTGTTGTTGTAAGATTGCTAATATTAGTACATGTTTTTTTTTTTATTATCATCGGGTTTTTTGTGTTTTCCAAAAAGGGTTACTTACATAAATAGAATCTGATCTCGATACATAAAAATACTCTCACGGATCGGACAGAGTTTTTTTTACAAATTGTATAAGTACATACAAAAGTCTAATCAAGTTGTGTGCGGGTTTCGTCATCTTTCGTCGTCTTTTTGAATTTGAATCTACCATTGTTTTTTTAATTACACGGGTCAGTGTTGTGCCTTTTTCCATTTTCTTTTGAAACGAAGACCAGTGTCTACTGACCATTTTGTCGAATGAATATAGTAATTATCCGAGTTTGAACTCGTGGCGGGACAAAAGCCAGGACCTTTAGAAGTGGAGAAGGACAAACAAAACACGGTGAGTACCCGGTCACGATCTCATGTAATCCAAACAAATAGATCTTTCTGTCAGTATCGCATTGTCCGAGAATAGGGCGTGTCGCTTTCCGCTACACTAAAGGAGTAAAGGCGCTCCCACACTGCGAGCATTTGCCTGTAATTTAACAGTTCAAATTCGAGCGCAACCTGTAACTTCCGAAGGCTCAGGTAGAGATGAGTACGCCCATATTTTGCTAGTCCCATGTAATAGGGGGCGAGAAAAATTTCAACTTCGTGGCTGCTATTCTTGATGCTTTCCTGATGGAAAAACCCAATAACACTCTGCCCGTCCTGGGAGTCAAACCCAGTACCTCAAGTTCAGCATTCGCGCTCGCAACCACGAGACCAACGAGTCGCCCAAAGTAAAGATAATTAGTAACAATCACATGTTTCTGTGCAAAATCGAATCTTGGCTTGTTTCATTTCAGACTGCTCCAGTGGTGGAGCGCCTTAATGTACCAAGTCACAACACTCTAAGAATTCGAATAGATACTAAGGACCGATCCACCAGACGTCACTTATCACTTAACTAATGATTTCGTCGGTGGGAGTTAATTAATCGTTCGCAGATGTAGGGAACGAGTGTGGGTGTTAATTTTACTGTAATTGGCCCCACGCTTTGATGAACGTTCCGTTTTAACAGAAATATTGAAAACGTAATTGACTCATGCTAAACAAACACTTCAATTTTAATTAAACATTCATATAATTAAATTTTCCGTACTGAAACGTTTTATGGTATTTTAAAAGATATTTAATTTATACCAATGTTTAAACAATGATGGCATGAATTAAGGTCTTGGCACATTAACCAGACTCAACTATGAGGTGACTATAAGTAAATCATCGAAATGCGAGTCTAATATCAGAATTTTCCACATTGCCATCTTCTTTCAGTAAATGATCTGATGTTTTACTATGAGTCGAGTCGGAGTGGAGTCAGAGTCGAGTTCGTATAATGTGCAAAGACCTTAAGGTTCCGACTGTGAACCAATTTATACTCATACCAACCCTAAATGTCAAAGCAATATAAGTTCAGTAATGCTCCTATATGGTAAACAGTCTCCAGTTAACAACAAATCAGATTTTCGAAACAATAAAGATTGTTTTTAGGGTTCCGTAGCCGAATGAAAAAAAAACGGTACCCTTATAGATTCGCCATGTCTCTCTGTCTGTCTGTCCGTGTATGTCACAGCCACTTTATTCCGAAACTATTAGTACTGCAAAGTTGAAACTTAGTAGGTAGATGTATTCTGTGTGCCGCGTTACGATTTTTATACAAATATGAAAAAAAAAATAAAATAAAGGAGGCTCCCCATCCAGGGTTGCGGGACTGTTCGAAAGAGATACGATACGAAAAGAAGGAACATGGATGGGTTTTAGTCAGTAAAAGTCTAACACTCCCTCCTGCTCAGTCCAGAGCGGGAGGAGTTATTTAATGATTTCCCATCCGAAAAAAAAGGGGGGCTCCCCGTACATGGAACTGAAACTGAAAAATATTTTTTTCGGTAAACCTATACGTGCGGGGTGTTTACAGAGAGGTCTTTAAAAATGACATTGAGGTTGCTAAAACCATATTTTGTCAAAGGCAATCGTAAGTCAGTTTGAAAGATAGACACTTCCAAAGTGGTAAAATGCGTGTCCGCTCCCTCTAATTTCTAAAGTAAGAGGAGGAAAATTCTGAAAATAATGTAGGATTGAAATTGGTTTGAATAAAATTTGATGATTCGTTTTTGAGATATGGGACTTTTTCATCAACCTGCAGCAGTAACTTTGTTTTTCATTAACATACGATGAAAACCAAATTTAGTTTTGCTGTTGAATAGAAAATAATACAACATATGAATGAACCTTCAAAATATTTTTATTACATTGATTGGTGCTACGGAACCCTGTGTGCGTGTGAGTACGACTCGCACTTGGCCGGTTTTTTAAACTGTAGAATAAGAGCGACGCGAATAAATCATCCAAATATTTACATTAACGTGAAGTTGGAGCGTAAAATAAATATTAAATGTCAACAGAGTGCATTCTTTGAAACTTGAAATTATTGCGGTCGCATTTGAGAAGTTCAATAATTCTTTGCTTTTAGCTTTTATTATTTTATGGGGACAATAAAGCATGTTGACATGACGGTACAGCGGTGGAGCTTGTTCGCGCCGATCTGTGGGTGCCTCCATAAACACGTCCCGTAGGCGTCTGGGTGTGAACCGTGTACATCCCATACGAATTATGCTAACGGTGCTAACACTTTTGTTTTATCCTACAACGGGATTTCTAGGCATCGGTGTTCATATCTGCACGGTTCATGTGGCTACACCACAAGAAGTGCTTTCAACCGATTTTATTCCCATTTTTTGCCTAGCCCCATGAGAAATAGTCTCCTAGATTAGTCATGCAGTCTTACAAACCAGCGTTTCATATTACCAATTGTCAAAATCTACTACAAACATTCCGAATCACAGCTATGACACAAAGCTGAAGCCTCAAACACTTTTACCATGATTTCAATGCAACATCTGCTCGTCCCGCAACGCGTGTGCAATAAACACCTAGAAATACTGTAGTTACCGCAAAATAAAAATAGAAAAGACTGGAAAAATGCGCGTATGGAGCTTTTCAATAAAACCGGTCGCGTGAAACTGGGCTATTGGTTTTCTTTGCGAGAGCCACGTTGTAATTCGAACCGAACTGGAGTCGGGACCGACCCTGGCCCAACCTACCATGCAAATATGAAATACTTGCATAAAACCCGTCCATTATTGAGTAATTGAATAGATATAGTGTTTGTTTATTTTGTTTATCAGCGTCAGTCCACCCACTTGCACTGTGGAGAATCTATAGGCATAGTATAAAAGATGTTTGATGTTTGTTTGTTTGATCTTTTCTTCTTCTCTCGCGTCTTTATCTATATGATCCCCCATTTTGTATTTCATTTCCAAATCTTTATTTTTTAAATATCATTAACCTGGAATATTTTTAAAATAATAATTCTCACCTATGCCGTTTACCGTTAGAAGTAAAATAACATTGAATCCCAAATCTATTATAAGTTCACATAAAAATAAATTGTAATCGACTTGTATTTAGTGGTAATGGTAAACTGGGAATACAGTTTAATGATATGAAACACAAACTAATTTACAGCCAGCCTTCGAAGATATTCAACTAATTAATTCGATATTCATTCTTGATTCTTATCAAATATTAAAGCTGTCACTTATTGGAAAAGATTTCAGTTTAAAGCCAATAAAAGAATGTAATTATTATTTAATAACTTATAAATCGATCCGTAAATGTATGGACAAACAATTCAAATCATTAATTTATTGGGCATTAATTATAGATTGGAGAGAAGGCGCCATTTAAAGTATGATCGATGAAATTTCCTAACATTATGAATCTAATTATAATAAAAAAAAGCTATGAGCCGTGGAGGTCGGTCTGTCTGTATTGAGGACAAATTCTTTATGTGGACGTTATACCTACGATTTTCTGGTTTATAATACAAGAAACATTAACGAGTAGTTAGAAGTAATAAAGCGATACACAAAGGCTATAACGCGAGCCAAACTTGACGCCCACGACCCGTTGAAATATGAAGACAGTTCAACTTATTGGAAGTAGTATAATATATTTAAAGATGAGACATATTAATATCAAGGCCCATATTATTCCTCAACCAATTACGAGTATATCATGTCTTTTGTTTTGTCTAGGATGTATTATTTATAGCACTGACTTCAGAAGGATATAAAGGTCAGCATGGCCCCAAAACAATATAGGTACCTACAAAGGTACGCCTTATCTATTTTAAGAAACTGTAAATATTCACTCACTTTTATGTTGTTGTAAATACGTCTTTTCCCATCCTGAACAAGCATACCCTTCATAGTTTTGCTGATAGTATTCTGTACTTTGTGTAAAGTGAACAAGTCAGTCAAGACACAATTCGTTCATGATCAGCATATTATTTGTGGGGAAAATTCAGTCAGGATTAACCCAATGCCCCTATTAATTGATTCCTTAGGATTAGAATAAATTAAATAAAGTATATTTTTATTAAATGTAAGTTATTGGACATTGGAGTATTCTCATGAATATTCTCGTTATTTGTAGTAAACAGCACGTATTCGCTGCATCACGGTTGTCCTACTATGCTACACCGGTTCCCGGGCGGGAGGCACGCCGCATCAGCGCTCACGATCATGACTCCACAGTTTCTGCTCCATTTATGTTAAATTCTATTTTATCATATTCATTTACATAGCCAGCTTGTGGGATAAATGCTTCGTTCTTATTATCGGACCTAATTATTGGTCTTTGTGTTCAAATTCGAAGAGAACTTTTTATTCAAATCAAGTCACGTCGCGTTGGCGTTGTGGCGAAACAATTGAATAGATGATCCTTTCTATTGAGTCGTTAAGGTTAGTAATTGTTATATTGTACGCCCATTCACGCAAACTAAAGATCTATCTACGGATAGACATGGAAATGATATTTTGGAACACACATATTTTATTTCCACTAACGGAATACATTAGAAAGAACGCCGGGGGTCACATAAATCCCGCTATGGCAGGAGACGTCACATAAACTTGATTTATCTTTCGTGACGTAAGTTAACTCTTATCAAAACCTTAGGTTACAAATTCAACTCAACGAAAATATTTTTGTAGGAAAATTGGATGGAAACACGTTTTTGATCATTGTTATAAAGGCAGTTTATTCTGCAAGCAGACAGATTTTATGGATATTCGTTATTATTATTGTTCTAGTTTGCTAGAATTATTGGAAAAATACAATAAAATATTCTTTGGATAAAACTCAAACACGAGAAGATCTGTTGGGAAACGAACTCAACATATTTCATTCCACTTCGAGTTAACAACCACACATTACGAAAACTGTAATGTAAGTAAATAGAATAAATAACAAGTACACACCTCAGTTCAACTGAATCAATAAATAGAAATCACTTACCAATATTTTACGTTTCAAATTCTTGGTAGTGCCCACAGCTACCTTATAGGCAGAAACAAAAGCACTTTCCAGCCCATTGACTATCGTTTTAAGTCAAACAACACAATAACTTAAACAATCAACTCCAGTATTTGCATAATATTATGTTTGCCATCTCATATTTGTTCTGCTAAGTGTTGCGAAGCGAATAAATATACCGATTGTCGATAGAAAGCTGTGCTATGTTATTCGATAAATCGAATCGGAACCATTCGATATAAAATCGTTTAAGTAGTATTTTCTTGTAATAAAAACTTTGTTCGAAAGCTTTTCAGTTCGAGAGTTTACTCGCTGACGTAGTCTTGCTGGAGATCTTTGTGAACTTCTGAATTACCTACTTACTTTCAATGATTTTATGTTCTGTCAGCTTCATGACTGGATTTTGAATGAAGCCTATTAATTGCGGGGTTTCTTTGTTTCTTTAGACTCAATTGCGCTAACCAGGGTTATTTCGTACAAAAAATAACACAACTGTTAGAATAACGATGGGTAACCTTGGTTGGCGCAATTTGATTTTAGTAGTTATGGTTTTGGCAACCCAGTCCTGGATCACCAAAATGTTTGTGCTTTTAAAATTAACCTTCAAATTCTTAGGCAGGCGTAGGAGTTTGCTGTCAAAGGCCAAATACACGAAACGATCAAAGCAATACCAACACAACAAGAATGCTTTGAGCATGTTGGTAATATTCCACCCTCAGAGTGAAGGGAGAGTGTCAATTAATTGGAATTACATGCAAATAATATCGTAGGTTACGCAGGAGAGTAGCAATAGTTATAATTGAATTGCATTAGAAGTTCGTGGCACCGTTTCAGCACTAATTTGCTGAAAGCCATAAAATTGCAATTTGCGAATACGTTTCTAGGTAAGAGACCTGATCACCGGTTCTAATTAGCCAGTTAACTTGTAAGCAATAATTATGTCACTTTGGCTCCGCTGCGGTACAGGGTTATATAAAACTTTCATGTTTAAAGCTACTAATTTACATAAATCTTTTAAGGAGTGGTTTACTTGATGTCGTTACAACGGTTTTATCTAAGCTACACCAGTATTAGGTGTCATAAATGCAAACTTTTACTAGGTACCCTAATAATGATCGGGTAAATTTTGATGTTGATTTACATAAGTGTTTCGAGATCCGTCTACGTATGCTCAGTTCTGACCAACGCACTCGCTACCAAAAAACAATCAATTACAATAGTAACAGGTGTAATTGTAATGCCTTACTGTTCTGCTAAGAACTGGGTCGAACAAAGCATATAACTCCTTTTCAACCAATCTTCGCTATTGCGATATAAAAGACTAGCTGTTGCCCGTGGCTTCGCTCGCGTTTTGGTCCAAAATTATCCCACGGGCACGTTGTATATATAGACTATGGCACCCTGTGATAATGTAGCTTCCTATTAGTGAAACAATTTTCCAAAACTTAATTACAACCTCACAAACTTTACCTCTTTATAATATTAGTATAGATTATATCGAAACCTATGTGACCTAACTATTTTCTTGTCTAAGTCGTTGGTCTTGTTTTTGCAAGCATGAATGCTGAGCATGAGGTTCTGGCTTCGATTCCCAGTTAAGACAAAGTTAGTAGATGTTCCCATCAGCTCGCCCCCTGTTTCTTGGAAGTTAAACATAACTGGAAAATGTGGGTGTACCATTACACCTCCGCCAAACACCTCCGCCAAACCTTTCGGGGATTACAAATGTGATTTAATGTTTTGTTTATTTTTTATACACTAAAAACTTGTCAAACTAGTTAGTAACATTTAGCTAATATTTGGTTTCGTTTAGTTAGTACAACGTACACGGTAATCGACACTGGATACTTTGTGTGCCTAGTTGTACCGCGCACTTGAATATTCATGTTAGGCCCTTCGCCCATGACGACTATTTGTAGCGATGTGGTCGCGCGTTAGTCGCGTTCACTCAGATCCAGCCTGTCCCTTTGCTGCCCCCCCAGCGACGCCCTAAGCCGAGGCCCGTACCCCACAGGGGGTGCCCTTAGCGAGTGGTCGCTTAGTTTTTAAGTATAGTTTTAAGCCCCTGGCTGGAGGCCTTAGATTCATTTTTAAGGCATCCACAGGGAATAGTCCGGTTAAGCAGTAGCCAGCCTGAGAGGCTGAACTGCGAGATGCCATCAGCAAAAAAAAAAAAAAAAAAAGCGTTAGTCGCATTTGCAATGCGCTACAGAACCGATGTAAACGCGCGTCAGCATCGCTACTGTATCGAATTCTAACGCGCTATTGTGAAATCGGGGGATCGAATAGGAACGGATAGAGGGTGCCGCAACTGCAGTTCATGTTAAGAGCGACAGCATCGTGGTTACGTAGGCTCAGGTACTGTAGAAACCTTTGCGGTCATTTAGGAATTAACTCTGGCACGTTGTAAAGAAAAAGGAAACAAACAGTAAGGTCGAAATAAGAACAAGAAAAGTTTAGACCGCTTAGGCGTCCGTCAAAGTACGACAATGTAAAAATTGTAAAATTACTCTTAACATACATTTACGTCATTGTTATCCCCTCGGTAGACAGATTTTTAATTATATGTTACCTACATATTGTTATTTTGTAAGTGGCTTTTTATTTAGAAGGGACTTTATAGGAATAGCGCTTAGTAGTACCTAGAGAATCCCCAGCATAGGGTATCGTAGTGGAACATTGAGTGCTGTGTAGTCCCCTGGGGGACTGGTTTGGGAGATTTTAGTGGAACGATCGTAAATGACTACGTCACATAGTGAATACTTATACTACAGAGCCAGCAAATCGCGACTGAATCGCGCCCGTTTTGCATTCGCATGGCTACTTCATCGCTGCAATAAGTAGCGGTGAGCGAGGGCCCTTATAACTTCGTCAGTGGCTCCCCTATCTCCCCTTGCCTGCTATTGAGACATTGTTTTCAATTTGTTATAATCCGTATAGAGATGTGAGCCTGATTAATGATATTAGTATGGTAATGGCGGCGAATTTGAATATAATGATGGTATTTGCAAATTGCGTCCGTTGATTTTAGGTTACAATGTGATATTGTGATTTTATGCTATAATTAAACAGGGTGTAAGGGACAGCCCTCCACAAACTGACAGGGTGCATTCAGCTCCTTATTCTGAATCATATGCCACCAGAATTTTTCATTTATTTTTCCGTTACTGTTCCTTTACTTCAAAGTAAAATTACATCCCCTGTACGCAGCACTCCATTTATGTAAATAATACGGCTAAAATCAAAAATCCAACAATGGATGTAACGAACTATATTTAAATATATGTATTTACTCTAACGAACGACGCGTGAAATCAGCTGTTCACTTCTAGCCTAGCTTCAGAGTTCATCGAACTCGTCGTCGCGCTTGCCGCGCTTTTTGCCACGGTAACAATACATTACGTATGAGGAAATAAATCAAATCAAATTTATTCGATTCCCATAACATTCCTGAAATATTTTTTTGTATCGGTCATGTTAATTTGATATACTGAATTCGCCCCATCAGTTTGTGGAGGGCTGTCCCAGTATATAGTAAATAGGTTTAAATTCAATGAAACTGTATACGGACTATAAAACCCAGTTATATATGTAATTAGTCATTATTTTTGTAATGCCTAGGTTTATTTAATAATTTTGCTTAGGTTTTTTATTAGTACCAAAAGCTAATTACTTAGTATATAATTACAATTCACCTAAGGTTTCATTTTGCAGAATAAAATTACCAAACCTAAGCTTATGTTATTTCATAACAACACATATTTCTTTAAGTGCTTCAATATCGGCTATTTAGAAGTTAAACAACTATCTCACACACATATTAATTTCTAATCGAAATTTAACAGCCAACTGCGATCTTAAGCTGGCTTAGTACGGATTGAATACATCACAACAACTTTAACAAGACTTAAGAAACTTTCCAAGTATTTAGTTTGGTGTTCGGTATATCTCGAATATTTTATTAGATGATCGTGTACTATCTAATTGAATTTGAAAACTTTTCTAATATATACTGAAAGCTCGGCTACGATAAATGCAGTGCAGTTCTGACAAAAAGGCTTACGTACTTATTTGTGATTTTATGCTACATAGTTTTGTAATTAAAACTTTTCAAAATAGGAGATACTTATTTCGACAGACGACTCTTCACTGTAAGACCAGTCAGTGGCCCGAAAGTCTGACAACCAGTCTTACCAAAGAGGTATTGTCTTACCCAGTACTAACATGGCTGTGAAGGTCAGATAGGCAGTCACTCCATGTAAAATTGTTCTGGCAAATTCTGTTATTCAGGCTGATCCGGTAAGACTGGAAGCCGACCACAACAGATTTGGGGAAAGGCAATTTAAGTTAATTTCACAACATTGACATGATATGTCACAGATAAGCAAATCAGCAGTATTTAAAACCAACCTACTACTCTGTATCCCACAGCTGATCAAATGCCTCTTTTCTTAAAGAGAAGGCAGGAGCATTATATTTTCCGGTTTTTATAAATATGTATGATAGCCTTTAAGGTATATTATGTTAAGGCTCTTTGTCCCCTGAAATAAATGATATATTATTATATACAGGGTGTAACAGGACCCTTCACTAAGCTGTCAACCAAGCATTATGTACATCAAACTAAGTAACTTTACGCAAAAATTATTGCTGGGAAACGACTTTCTTTTTTGAGGTGAAAAATCACGTTTTATGGTAAAACTCAATGTTACGCACTGAAATCATTGTGATGATTGACGGGGAGAACAAGTGCCTTTCGGCTTCGTTAAGAGTATGTTACACCCTTTATATTGATCTCACGCTTGCTCAAGACGGGTTGGCGATTTCACCGATATCAGTGATGTCCAAGAAAAAATGAGATTGCTCATTTGAAATGAAAAAATCTCATTGGTAACTGCCCGAATTTGACCTCGTGCAGCATCAGCAGTATTGCCAGGATTTAACTTTTAAGTATTATGTGTCAACAACCACTAAAGCAACAAGCAATCATGCGAACATAATAGACTACGCACAGACTTAAAAGATAAACATCAGTCCCTGTTATAGGCCCTGTAATATTTCATAGCACTTACGTTATGTTTGTGTCACAGTAATTGTGCCTACAACTGTATGAATGGTCCAAGATACGAATCTCAGTCAAAGGTTGTTAATTGTGAGTCATGGCACCTAGAAAATATAGTTTAATTTTGCGAAATCGGTACGCAGGTAATGTGTAGATCAAATAGTCCGCTGCTGACTTAGCCCTGTGACATGTGACCTGCTTGTTATTCAGATCCCATCAAATATTACTGTATGTTATAATTATAAGGTAGAGATTGGAGTCTGCTAGTTTAACATTCAGAATTATATAACATCACGCCTCTAATCTCCGAAGGGTAAGGCAGAGGTGAACCTAATAGTACACCCCCATTCCGACAGTTATGTTTAAATCCCATGTATTAGGGAACGAGCCTATAACCATTAACCGGGCACAAATGCAGACTCCGTGGCTGTGACTGAGAAATTCCTGACGGAAAAACCCAGAATCGAACCTAGGAGCGATCATGCTCAGCAGTCGTGCTTGCGACTTCAAGACCAACGAGGCCGTCAATCACTACATAGTATAAAACAAAGTCGCTTCCCGCTGTCTGTCCCTATGTATGCTTAGATCTTTAAAACTACGCAACGGATTTTGATCCGTTTTTTTTAATACATAGATTGATACAAGAGGAAGGTTCATATGCATTGCACCCGTGCGAAGCCCGGGCGGGTTAGTAATATATAATTTAATATTAATTTATACTTATTTGCGTTCCACAGTGTAGCTGGTGTAAATGGTGTACAATAAGCCTTAAAGCCAAGAACAATCATGGGCTCTGTTAGGGCATAACGGCACAGCAGCACATTGTATTTAAACAAAATAAAATTTTACTCTTTTGAGAATACATAAACAACTCTAATTACGAACAATCATATGAGCTAAATATTTACGACAAATACTCGTATACTAATTTATATAAAATAAACTAACTATTATTATGAACTGAGTATACGCTAATGTATAGAATAGATTTATTATTATAAAAAGATAACAACACAGGCGAAGTGCAGGCGTGTGTGTTTTTGAAGTTAGACGTAATCAAACGAGGTTTGAATAAAAACCAACTTTTTAAACACATCAAACAGTTAAAACACTTTCTCATATCTTAGCTTCACGTTGCCAGAAAAATATTACTAAGTAGTTAGTACTACGTAGAATTTTACTTAAAAAATACAATTTCAAAAATTCTTTTAAACATTTTTCATTTCTAACATGAAAAGCAACACGTCCACACGCACGAATGATTAAAAAAAATATGACTATCAAAAATAATGTCGGTATTTTTTGGATACGCGGTAGGAAGTGACGCGCGATGACACGAGGCGGCCGTGATCCGACTTCCGGCCGGCATCCGGCCGGATTGTATGTACTTGCATATTTGTACGGTTCCGTGTCTGTTTGACAAATAAAACCAGCTTATGTGAAATTGATTTCCGTTGTTGACTGTTTGAAATTAGAGCGAGTAATGAAACTGAAATTGCGAAACCTAAATTATGATGTACCTATGTATAAAATGTACATATCACGTTACAGCGCAAAAATGAGAGGTACTTGTATGTTTTCAGCATCAGAATAAAATAGCAAGAATAATATTTTTTCAAAAGTAATTGAGATCTCAAAAGCAAATCGAATACTACAATCTTGGAGTTCTGGTATTTTGGGATATGTGTTATTCTATATCTGCAAAACCTCTCAAAGGGTCATTGTACTCATTATTTTAGACCACTTTCACTATTGGACCAACCCCGAAATCGCGAAAAAAAATCGACTGCATTACATTTATGTGCGCATAACTCTACAAAATGTACTGAACATCCGTTTTTTTTGCTATTTCTGGTTTGTCCCATAGTGAAAGTTGTTCATAATGAAGAGTACAATGAGCCCTTAAGAGGTTTTGCGTTTATTCTGTTACACGTTGTATAAATATGTTTATTTACCAAAAAAAATAATAAAAATAATTTAAAAATACAGAAAATAGTAGCCCATCGGCATCGGGAACAGGGTCTGAACTACCAGTGGTCAGGGCTCTTGAGAGAGGAACCTCCTAACAATTATTATGTTTAATAACACTCTGCCTAATTACAAGCCGCGATGTGTGCTATACTTACATATATGTAGACACCTTGATAAAAACACATCAAATCAAAATCAATGTAATTTTCCAGTCACTAACCACAGTAATTACGTACCTAAAATTGACGTTAACATTGTGTTGGAACTTTATGTAATATTTTTAATTGGGGACTTAATAAATATGTTTGGCTGTGGTTATACAGCATGTAACAGAAAGGGTATAAACATGTGTGCATCACATCGTAAAAAAATAATCAGCTGTCCTATACAAAATGTCAATACCTACTCGACCCAAATGTATGAGACAGCTGATAATTTTTTTACGATTTCGATGGTGGTCCCATAGAGAAAGTTGTTCAGTTTGATGGCCCGTACCACAGTATTCCATATGATTATACCCTTTCTGTTACACGCTGTATATGGCATCGTATGTAGCAGTTGCCAGGAATAACTGTTGCATGATATTTTTTTAAATCACTTATGAATCAATCAGTTTTAGATAGTGAACTAAATCCCAAACGAAATAAGGTTATCTGCATCGAAATAATACAAAAATCGGGTATCGAATCCCCAAATATTTGAAAGTTCTAATAAATCTATTAGGCAGAAATAAAACCACCAGATTAAAAAAAAAATATAGCTTGATTCAGAAAGCAGCACTTCTGGACACAGCGCGTATTGTTAGGAGTCAAGAGGTCAAGAGCCCTGACAATCGGTAGCTCGGACCCTGTTCCCGATGCCGGTGGGCTAATATTTTTTATATTTGTAAATGCTTTTTATATTAGAATATTAAAAAATGTAAATAATATGTATTTATGTGAATAAAGGAAATAATACATTTATTTCAGACATGGTTCATACAAAATATAAAAATTTAAAAACACATAATTAAACACATGTACATTAAAATAATCAATGAAAAATAAAATGACACACATACACATTTGAATTATACGTCCCATACAATTAAAGTAAATATAAATAAACAATAATAATAATAAAAATAATTGCATAAGCTGGCAACACTAAACGTCAACAAACGTCTTGCAATTTCATTCCATAATTTCAATTAATAAATAACTATTTTTAAACAGTCTAGAACCCAATCTCCCTTTTATATATTATCATTTTTCCATTTCCTAATTGTACACAATAATATGAAGCCATTTTATAACAAAAAACACCAAAGAAAAAAACTGTGATCAAGAATGACGTCTGTCATACATAAAATCGGACTACAATCTACAATATGAGATCTAGATAATGTTGACGAGATCAGCTGCTCTACGCGCACGCCTATCGCCTCCGGACCCGTCGCTCAGCTCCGCCTCGCCGCCGCCGGAACCCAGCCCCATCGTGAGCGCTGTGACACCGGCCGTGGCAGTTGCGTCGAGCTCGAGCGACGAGTATTTCTCTCCGCCTACGACGCCACCACCAGTTCGTCGACGGGGAGGACGCCGGCCGCCGGACGGCTTAGGACCTCGAGGCCCACCGGCCTCTGATAGGGTCCCAGCTCCCGGCGGGAGTGTGCAGCGCATGCGATGGACGCAATCCATCAATGAAAACGTCATGCGCTCATACTATGGGGCTACAGAGGGAGGAAACAACCTGACTGCGTACCGTGTTCGGATGCTCTCTCTGTTTCAGGTGCTTGAGCCAGCTGTCAACGTGTCGGCGCAACGACTGTCGGATCAGGTGCGAGTCATCCAGCGTAATCGTATGTTGGGTGACACCGTACTTGATCGCTTGCGGACTGAAATGCAGAGTAGCCATGTCATTACCACGCCGTCGCAGGCTGTGGTTCCACCACAGTTTACCACACTACCAGATCGCGATAACGACGTGAGTAATGACATGGTTACTAATGTAAGTACCCAGTGCAGTGAGGATATGAGGAGTGCTTTGGAGTGTGCGATTCGAGAATATCGGTTCATGACTCCCGAACTTAGACCACGCTTACCTCGTTTGCCCATGCATAACAAAAATAGGGTGCTGGTGGCTGTTCTGGATTCGCAGTTGTCAAACTATTTTGATAACTGCGAAAACCTCACCGATGCTCATTCAATCTTGTATTGTGCGGCTGTTGCGGCATGTCGTTTAGCTTACGTCAAATTTCCGGATAACAAAGCTAAACGACCAAAACCAGCCGTACCAGCTTGGCAGTACAGGATTGAACAACGTATTGGTGGGGCCAGAGCACTCATCGGCAGACTAATCTGCTTCAGGGAGGGCAACACTCGCCCTCGAGTGATGCGCTTTGTGAGGCGGGCATTTGCGGGGACTGATATCAGTCCTCGAGATTACATGTCCCGTATCACAGAGCGCATCGACTTCCTGAAGCAGAAAGTGTATGCATGGGCAAACCGTATTCGTAGGTATAAGCGGCGGGTGGAACGATACACTCAGAATCGCACATTCCAAAGCGATGAAAGGTGGGTTTATAGAGCATGGGAGCGACCGGACCAAGGTGTGTCTGACACGTGCTTACCGGATGATGACGCCATGTGTTCTTTCTGGCGCAGCATCTGGTCGGTGCCTGTCAGTCATACCGAGGGCGAATGGACAGGGGAGGTCGAGCGAGCGTGCGATCCAATACCAGAAATGGGGGCGATCACAATCAGCCCCCAAGATGTAGCTCGTGCGGTCCGTCCTTTACCTAATTGGAAATCTCCAGGACCGGACGGGCTGCATAACTTTTGGATTAAGTGGATCCAAAGATCACACGCTCGCTTGGCAGCCCTTTTCCAGTCAGCGTTAGAGTCGGGATCGCTCCCCGAGTTCCTGACAACTGGAATAACCCACCTGCTCCATAAATCGGGTAGTACTGCGGAACCCAAAAATTATAGACCTATTACGTGTCTCCCGACGGTCTATAAAGTTCTTACCTCCATTTTGAGAACTAAAATCACTAAACATATTGACGAAAATTCTGTTATGTCTGCTTCTCAGAATGGATGTAGGAACGGGTCCCGTGGTACTAAGGAGCTACTCCTCATTGATATGGCCATTAGCCAACAGGTTCGCCGTTCCCGAAGGGATCTGTCGACATGTTGGATAGACTATAAGAAGGCCTATGACTCTGTGCCACATACATGGCTCATGAGGGTGCTAGAGTTGTATAAAGTTGATGCAACTCTGCGCACCTTCCTGATTTCATGTATGGGCCAATGGAGGACAGTCCTTCGCTATCCAGGTTGTCAGCAAATCCAGAGGAATAGCGAGCCAATAAGGATAGAGCGAGGAATATTTCAGGGTGATAGTTTGAGTCCACTTTGGTTCTGCTTAGCCTTGAATCCTCTTAGCACGCTGCTGGAGGATTCAGGTCTAGGCTATCGGTTGAAGAGAGGTGGTAAAGTTATATCTCACCTCCTTTCCATGGATGATCTGAAACTCTTTGCCCCCAACGATTTGCAACTGATGGAGCTACTGAAGGTAACTGAAACTTTCAGTAGCGCCATCAGGATGGAATTTGGTGTGGACAAATGTGCGGTCATGCATGTAAAGCGAGGGGAGATTGTGGAATCTGTGGGAACCCAGCTCTCGGATTCCATAAATCTTAGATCCCTCTCAGCAACCGAAACCTATAAGTATTTGGGTATGTCGGAAGCGCTGGGCATCAATGATGCTGACATGAAGCAATCGTTGAAGGAGCGTTTCTTTGGCCGCCTGAAAAAAGTATTTAATAGTCTTTTATCGGGCGGAAATAAGGTGCGTGCCTTCAACGGTTGGGTCATGCCGGTTTTGATGTACTCTTTCGGTATACTCAAATGGTCTCAAACAGAACTAGACGCCCTGGATAGGAAGGTCCGTACATTGTTGACGACATATCGAATGCATCACCCACGTTCTTCGGTTATGAGATTGTATATCCCGCGGAGGTGTGGGGGTCGAGGCTTTTTAAACGCTAAGACTCTCCACAATCGCGAGATATGCAGTCTCAGGGAATATTTCTTAGAAACCGACGTGGGGATGCATCGAGATGTGGTCGCAGTGGACAAAGGCCTCACCCCGCTCTCCTTGGCTAAAGAGAACTGGCGCAAACCTGTAGTGCTTGACACTAACGACCGCAGGGAGGTATGGCAGAGTAAGGAGCTCCACGGACGCTTTTTCCGGGCTCTACATGGGCCCGATGTAGACCTATCCGCGTCCGTAGCCTGGCTACGTTCCGGGGACCTCTTCGGAGAAACCGAAGGTTTTGTCTGTGCAATTATGGATGAAGTTATGATGACGAATAACTACCGGAGATTTATTGTGAAGGACGGCACGGTTGACATATGTCGGGCATGCCACCGTCCAGGCGAATCAATCCGTCACATTATCTCCGGGTGTTCTCGTCTAGCTAACGGAGAGTACTTGCATAGACACAACCTTGTAGCCAGGATTATCCATCAGCAACTTGCTCTAAAATACAGCCTTGTGGAATCGGAAGTGCCGTATTATAGGTATGTGCCCGACCCAGTTTCCGAAAATGGCAATATCACATTGTACTGGGATCGATCCATCATCACTGACAGGACTATTGTAGCCAATAAGCCCGATATAGTGGTGGTGGATCGATCAGAGCGGCGCGCAATGATTGTTGACATAACGGTCCCGCATGATGGGAACCTCGTGAAAGCCGAGAAAGATAAGCAAATCAAGTATCTTGACTTGGCTCGCGAGGTTGTCGACATGTGGGATGTGGACTCAGCGATCATTGTACCGATAGTCGTATCAGCCCATGGCTTAATTGCCAAGAGCCTCGATGAATACCTGAGGAGGCTCTCGTTAGGCAGCTGGATCAAGGGCTTGATTCAGAAAGCGGTACTCCTGGACACGACTCGTATTGTTAGGAGGTTCCTCTCTCTGGAGCCCTGACCGCCGGTAGCTTGGACCCTGTTCCCGATACCGGTGGGCAACAATTTTTTATATTTTTAAATGTTTTTATATTGTTTTTATAAGAAATATTTACAAATGTAAATAATTTGTACAAAAGTTAAATAAAGGGAATAAAAATAACATAATATTAAAATATTAAACAAATTACAGCTATGTCAGTGAATTGACTTAGGTACTGCTTAGGATGAGGTCATTCCCAGGATGGATTTCCAGGTTGAAAAGTCTAGATTCATGCCCGATTGAGGACGATAAATTCGCCCCCTAATACAATAAATGGCGCAATGTGGGTATACTTTTAGGTACACCTCTACCTTACCCGTCGAGGATTGCAAGCGTGATGATATGATATGATTTATCTTGTAACAAATTATATAATTGAAAAAGCAACCGAAAATATCACTTTATGGATTTCATTGAAATAAGTCATCATTCGCGAACAAAACTGCGGTAATTGGACTGTTTGCGGCTGAAGTTTCAACGTCGCAGCCGCCAGCCGCTCAAGATGACTACTTTCAAAGCAGTAAGACGAGAAGCCACCGAAATTAATTTCTATTGTTACTCTTACACGTTTCCCTGAATGAATGATTTTGTCAAAATAATTTAAGCTTAAAGTAGTTATCATTAAGGTATTAACGTGGAGGCGCCAGTATAGCCCGCGGGATTAAATGAACCAAGAGGGTTGTAGTGGTGATTTTAATGATTATAATTCTATAAATACATATGTACCTATACATGCTACGGTTGCGAATCACATTTTTCCAATATACAACCTGACACTGACGGCAAATTGGAAAAAACAAAAGAAAAATTGAAAATGTCGTGGGCTATCTTGGCGCTTCTGTCCTGTAGCGTAGAATCTTTTACATATGATCAAATATAAACCTCTTCGTACATCTATTGATGAAAAAAGAGCTTCTATATGACCATAACTTACCATTTACCGCGCTTTATACTTGCCAAAAAAATAACTGCCTTACCTAGAAAGAAGGAAAAACAAAATTAGTATAAATACAAAAATGCAGTAACAAATGTGGAAAACATATAAAACAGTCTTGCATTAGGTACAACCCTTTTATGACTCACTAACACTTCGCCCGCGACTTCGTTCAGACAGCCAGATGCTGTCGCATTTATATAAACAACTAGCGACCCGCCCCGGCTTCGCACGGGTGCAATGTCATACGTATAAAACCTTCTCCTCTTTTAATTCTAAAAACTGCATTAAAATCCGTTGCGTAGTTTAAGAGATCTATGCGTACCATTGATCCAAGATGCGTACAAACAGCGGTAGTGACTTTTTTTTATACTATGTAAAGATAGTCTAAATATATTAGTATACAGGTTTTAGAGACCATTATCTTGTTGACTTTTTTCTTAAATCTATGACTGTGATCGAAATTTGACAAACAATAGTCAAAATAATAAAACAAATAAATGGAAAAAAAAGAAAAAGCATTCTGTATAATATGGATGTAGATTAGTTAAAAAAGTTTTTCCCAATATTTTCAGAGCTCACACGTGATTATGTTCGGGGTTCTAAAGCCATAACTAACGGTTGACAACATCAGCTGGACGGTTCTATAAAAGAATTTAATCCCGAGGCATCAAAAGAGATATGACAAAAATGTTTTACTTAAAAATTCGCAATTTCACGTTTGAGATAGTATAAAAAATAACTAAGTAGATAGAAAAAAAATTACGAAGTACCTTGTAATTTGCTCAATACAAATCCTCCAATTACAACCTTCTGTAACCTTTCACTCATCCTAACCAAAACTCCAAACGTCATAACACACCTTTCTCAACAGTACATCTGTCTTAATTAATGAGCAAAGTCTCAGCGGCTCCATTAACGTAATGAAAAGACATCAAATTGTCCGTCAATCAGGTTCGGATGAATCCTGCCGGCCGGCGGCCGCCATACGCCACAGGACAACCAAAACGATATTAATTATTTATGATTATGAACGTAATCAGTTCCATGGATTACTGACACGTTATAATAATAATATGTTAAGACGGTATCCTGATGGATTTGTGTCTGTTGTGTTAGAAATATAGGTGTTATTTCAGAGCGGTTCGAGATATTAGAAAATAAGAGATTGGTATTAATATGACAAGGTATATCTTCAACAAAAAGCTATTTTAATAAAATTGTTTCTTATGGCTAAGGTACCTACTAAACAATAGATAGATAGCCATGTTTTACATAACACGCAATCGTTGGTAATGTACTCGTATAAATAAGGCTGTAGTCACATGATCTAGGTGCTTAGTAAGTTATTTATCGGCAAACTGGACTCGGCACGAGCTATAAAGAGGCGTACACAACCCCGCGCAGTCATAACATAATCGAACACAGCGTTCTGACTGAAATATAGATGGCGCCACAACGCAAAACTAGGTACACGCTCGTAAATATATCATTTTGCATTTTAATCGATCATAAAATATGGTATAAACACGTCTTATACCAATAAATAATTAAACACGTCGAACAGACACGCGGCGACGTGTTGAACGAATAATAAAAATGGTACCGGCCCATTAATCTTAAGATTTATAATTTCTACAGCTATAAAATTGACGGTGTAGAAACACCTATTAAGCGGATTATTTAAACAAGACGTCTATGGGCATGTCGCATTAATAATACTGATGTATACCAAGTATTACACAGACCCTGATCTCAAGATTACAGGCTGAATTACTAAATTCCCTCGGATTCACTCGAATCACCAAGCTTAATTAACTTGGCGCAGAGTATTAGACTATTGCATCTATGTATTATCCTGTTATCGGAGCGGGTTTAGAATCCACAAAATCTGCCACAAACCGACAGTGGAGCACCCTTAAATCCGATCATTAGGCTAATGATCCCAGTTTATATAGCGATACGGTGATATTACGAGTATTGCTAACTTACTCTATTAATGTGGAACGTGAAACTACTTACAATACTCTTACGTCTTGCTGGTACTTCACGCGGAGATTAAGTTTTCAATCGCTGATCTAATGCGAAGGTTTCGCGTGCAACGCTGCCTCAAAGCCAGTTACTAAATTGAATATTTAAACGCAACAGAAAGTGTACCATGATGAGGTGGTTCGCGTGATACTGAACCGTACACCGTGTTATGGCACGCTCTCTTTACACAACTAGTAGGTCCCACCGTGCAGCCCACAAAATATTGATGTAGCTATCAAAATATTTATTTCCCATTCAGCCCATTGACCACACGCAAGTATACATTTATCACCAGCAATAACAGTTTAAACAACATTATTCTTCGCAAAATTTGGTCGGTCAAACATTCCTTCATTTAACATAATTGTGTTATTGACAAGGAAATTTCAAAATTTCAAGTAGGAAGAAATAGGACAACGTAATAAAATATACTTTTACGTAATAAATAAATAATTATTTGCTTATAATTTCAAAAGATCATAAAATAATTGCGTTATTGTTACCATCAGTTAACAATCATGCAATTATTTTATGATCTTTTGTTCGTATCAACGAACAATTATGTATTTAATTTTTTATATGATACATATACAGTGTGCGTTAATATCTGATATTTTATCCAACCATTATATTATTATTTAAGTTCACATTTAATCCACACACTGTCTATATCTATATATAATATCTCTTCGTATTTAATATGAATATTACACTGAAATTAATTAACTCCCCTTCGTGTAAACCTAAGCCCACCAAAGGATAATTAATGTTATCAAATAGAAATAAACTTTAAAAAAATACCGATAAAGAAAAACAAGGGTCGCGCCCTGTGGGTTCCTTCACAAGGCTATATCTAGCGCCCCGCGGCTGCACTCGATGAATTTTCACGAACCAAAAAAATTAAAAAAGTAGTTAAAAAAAACTTAAGACAAAGCTGAGAATAAAAACCGAAAATATGATATGGCGATTAAGTTAAGACGGAATGACTTTCTTGAGCCGCTTACAGACACGGACACCAATATGATTATGTATATACCCTTAGCAACATTTGATTGCCTCATTAGTCTGGTCTACTACTGGTCGCAAGTGCGACTGCTGCAAGGTGACACTGGGGTTTTCCATCAGAAATTTATCAGTAGCAGCCAGGGAGTCTGGATTTGCGCCCGGCTGATAGCAATAGGCTCGCCCCCTATTACATGGGACTTAAACATCACTGGCGAAATGTGGAGGTACTATTAGGTACACCTCTGCCAAACCCTTCGGGGATTACAGGCGTGCTGTTATGCATATATGTATGTTAGCAACATAAGTGATTTTCTCTGACTGTATTGATCACTAGCTGTTGCCCGCGGCTTCGCTCGCATTTTGGTCGGAAATTATCCCACGGGCACCTTGTAAATATAGCCTATGGCACTCAGGGATAATGTAGCTTCATAGTAGTGAAAGAATTTTCAAAATCGGTTTTGTAGATCCAGAGATTACCCCCTCCAACCTCACAAACTCACAAACTTTTCCTCTTTATAATATTAGTATAGATCACTTTTTTGTTGTAACGAACGTAGAATTTTGGTAACCGTGCTATTATCGAAATAGGTCTTATCTCAAAGTATGAATAGTTATTCACCGTGAAAATTGCTTTTGAATTTTGCTAAGTGTATACATTTTAGTGGCCCCGACTGTACATCTTCTCTTTAATTAATAACATCGTCTTACCCAAGGTACACCCCGTATAAATACAACCCAAATACAAGTATCGGTTAATAAGACATAATTTTGTTTGATATAGGCTTCAAATTGGCTCGAGTGGCTTGAGTAAAGCCTCAGACGGACCCTCAAGTAAGTCTGTTTACAAGTAGAGACTCTGCCTCTACACTCGATCACCTACGTAATTAATTGCTTGTGTAAGGGCCAGTACAGACCGCAGACTTTTTGTGCGATTTAGTTTGTGGTCTATATCATACATAAACTATCTTTGCGTCATATAAAGGGTGTAACAAGACCCTTAACGAAGCCTAAAAGGCACTTGTTTACCTCGGCATTGCGATCATTTTTTGTTCTAGACCATACCTAAGAACCTTCTACTCGTAGTTACTGAGATATTGGGGGTCAAAGTTCCAACTTTTTCACAAGTTTTTTTTTTTTTAATATATGTTATTAATGTAACAATTTTAGTTCCCAGTACTATTGAATCCATCCATCAGCACAATGTTTTGAGTGCGTTACATTGAGTTCTACCGTAAAACGTGATTTTTCACCCCAAAAAAAGTCGTTTCCCTACAATAATTCAAAGAGTAACTTAAAAAAGACGTAAAGAAGTTACTTAGTTTCATGTACAGAATGCTTGGTTGACGGCTTCGTTAAGGGTCTTGTTACACCCTGAATACTTATTGCTTGTTTTCGGCTTATTGACGGTAAAAAAGCCGCGAATAGTTAGGATATATTGTTGAATTATCAAAGCAACGGATTTCGGATTAAACATTGAGTAAACTAGAACTCGTATTTTCTGAACGTTGCAATTGCACGCTAGTTAATATGAATACTGAAAATTGTGTTATTCATCAATTCAATAAGCATATTCCAAGTTTCCCACTTAAAATACATAATACCATTTTTTTTAGCTTACAAATCAACATGAGAAACAGGAGCGGTTATAACCGTAATATGGCTAAGGCGGTCTATTAAAACGTTTTTGTTCTTCGTGAAAAACTTACACTATTTGTTAATAACGCTCCTATTTCTGTACACAGTTTTGATGGTAACATCTGTCAAGACATAATTAATTTGAATCAATTATCCTGCATTAGGTAGGTAATTAGGTCCTTATAATGATGAGTACTAATATGGGGAAAAACATCAGTTGGAGAAGCAAAACTAGATTTTGGGGGAATAGAGCTAATCTATTCTACGTATGCATTCGGAATCGATCAAAATCCTCCCAATATTTTTGCTCATATTAATACCAGCCAATAGCAAACTCAAACTAATAAATGAAAATATCACTTCCACAAACCACTACTTTAAAAGATCTAAGTAGCACATCCAGTTTTTATGAAAAAAAAAACTGGCCACGTTATCTCGATGAAAAGTATGTCCCAAAAGAACATCAAATAAGATTGGTATTACGAGAAAACGGGCTAAAAAACTATTTGTGATCGCGTTGCATATTGATATAGGGAAGCTGTGGGTTCGATATTACCTAGCCGGTATGTAAATAGATCATTACAAGAGCATTTACACCTTGGACCGTTGGGAACGCAGCACATTTGTATAGCATTATGTTGGTATGCGTATGCGTGGTAAGCAATCTCAATGCTACGATCGTAGCAAGAGATAAAAGCATTGCAGATACCTTATTCTGGATTATAGGTCGTTGTGAATTGTGCTCACGCGTAGGCTTTTTATATTGTTTAGTTTTTGAAAGACCACATTTAAGAGAAACGGAACGTTGATGACTGTGTTATAAATTCTTTTACAATAATAGACAGACTCTAAATGGCTTTTAAATGGGAGTTTAATAAAAAAAAACAATATCTTAAACATTTAAACTAAAGGTTTGATTTTAACTACATAGATCAAACTTTGATCTAGATCATGCATCCAATCATGTGATATTGGCTGTCATCATATTAAAAAGATATTTTTTTTTATTTTACTCTCATTATTTTTATTCTATTGGTTATTGTATAATTGTTGCGTATTTCGTGTAACTTGAAATCCAATACAACAATCATAGTATCCGTCCTACCTAAAACCCCTTACCCTTAGAAACTACAGTCTAACTAAATAAATGTAGTCAGTATCTCTGTCTGTGTTCACTAAATAACATTTACCTAATGAGGCTATGTCGTAATATAAATCACGGTGAACGACTCTGGCTGTTCAGTCATTACGCTTTGCCCACGACTTCCACGATATGCTGCAAGAACTTTTGTTATGCCAATGTTTTATGACCTACCTTCAGAGTCGTATTAAAAGGAATTTATTGACAAGTCTACACTGGTTTTGGAAGTGTCGCGGGTTTTTATAAATTTAAACTTCTACTTCACCCGTGACTTCGTCCGCAAAAATTGCGATAGCACCCACGAATAATGTAGCTTTCTGCCAGTAAAAGATTTTATTCAGAATTGGATCATTAGTTCCGGAGATTATTCCCTACATACAAATTTACAAACAAATACCTCTTTATAATATTAGTATAAATCTGGGGGCACGGTAGTGCCTCCGCCAAGATGAGCCTGGCGAAGCGCAAAGGCACTACCTACCTTTCCTCGAATCACTTCGTTTGTTTTTTTGAACCCTCATAACTTGGATTTGGATTATACCATATAAACATAATTCTCGGGATATGATGTCAATAGTAGACTCATTAAATAATTAAAGTTTCAATTGAATAGCTGTTAAACTTTAGATTTTATTGATATCTAAAAAACCCCGATTTCGTCACTGATTCACGTCACTCACTGAAGTCCTAGAAAGATAAAATTTGGTATGTAAGCTAGTATTAGTACACAAACAACAAAAAAAAAAATCTAGAAAAAAGTTAGAAGCTTGGCTCTACATGAGATCTGATAACTTTTTGACATTGCGAGCCATATGGTTTCGTCTTGGCAACATTTTACATGACAATGTTTTTGGTGGGATACAGTTTTCTGATTTACTTCTGAAGGCCAAAATATGGATTTATTGGCTCGCTGCCTACAAATAAAGGCTTAATGACTCTATTTCAGATGTAGGTACTACCGAGTGCTCTGAGGGTCGATCACTTTTCAACCTTATCACTCAGGCCATAAGGATGAAAAGTGGCAGACCGTCTGTGAACTCGGTAGTACCCGGTCTACCTACGACAGCAATAACATAGCTGGAAAACCCATAAAAACGGCCAAAATCGCCTTCAATCGCACAGAAAATTATAAAATAATCCCCTATCAAGAAAGACATTTACAGAATCAGAAACGTAATAATATTTACCGTTTCGTACCGCTCAGCTTATCATAAGCCCTTACAGAATTAATCGACCTTGGGAGTCGATTAATTTATATAATGCGCTTTAAAGATAGGCCACCATCAACGTCGGCTTCAAGCCGGGCCTCATTTACACGGGTGATTTACGAGTTCACACACCGGACCCGATCTCACTTAGCAATGATTTATGCGCAACATCTCCCCCTGCCGAGTTAAGCGCATTATCGGACCACATGCCCTATCAACTTTGTAAACCGTTTTAACATTAGTCGGATACGCCAGCTGCTACGGTGTGATAGGCGGTCACAATATAAAAACAAAGAAGCATTGTGGCTTGTAGACGTAATAAAAAAGTCGTTTGTTTCGTACTTTTTATTTGAATTTTAAATTATTACCTACATCGATGCTGTATAAAAGTTTATTTACTTGCAAAAAACACACGAGTCGGTCTGGTAGAAATTTATTTGGAGCTGGCACGCATTGTACCCATATGGATGTGCAATGGACTTGCATTGGGCGCAGTGACTCCCTGGAGACACCCTCGAATCGATGTGAAAACAACCAATAAAAATTGTTTGGACTTTTTAAATGTTGATGAACACTCTTTTCACGCTTGATTAAAAACTAATTTCCACTTCTCAGTTTCTTATACCTGTCTAGACTTTAAACGTCGGTAAATACTTCATAACTAGCCCTTCATTCCACCTTACGACTCACTATCTTTTCAAAGAAAAGATGAAACAAAACGAAACCTTTAGAAAGTTTAAGTAAATCTTTAAGTTTCAATGAACAGAGATAAAGTTTAAAATAAAATAACAGTATCTATCGTTTTTTTTTATTCTTTTTAGTTCTTAAATCCGATATCAAACGCTTCACTTGGATGAACGGCTCATTCGAGTGAATGTTCATTTTTGTATCACTCAAGGTTTACAAGATACTAAGAAAATTACTTAGGTACGTTCATCCACTCCTTTCAGGTCATTCCGTAGGCAACTAGTGAAATCCAACATCACGTCGTTGGATCGGTTCACTGGAATTCATTTTTCACTGTTGATTCACTTTGCATTCCGACGTTTCACTTTAAGCAAAACATGAATAGAGAAGCCGAATGAAAAGCAAAAGCCGGCCAAGGGCGTTTCGGAACACACAAAGTGAAGGTTTCGTAGCTGGTATGAATATTCACACATTTTCACAACACCATTGATCAGAGCGGTGCACACAACACACCTGTTCTCCAATTTTCATGAATATAGTACTGATAGTTACCCGACTGCGTCAGAAGGAGCGTAATGTTTTTCTAGCGTATGTATGTCCATTTCTTTGGCACGCACTACAGCCCAAACGGCTGGACGGTTTTTGACTTATGAGGTGTTGTTGAATTCGTCAGAATTGTGGTAGTGACATAGGCTAAATTTAGAAAATGGCGCCTTTAAATGAAAAAAAGGGGGAGGGGTTTGTTATTTTTTCTTACCATAGCAATATGGGTATCAAATGAAAGCTAGTAAAAATACCATTTAAAAAATATAATATAATACCACGTTTACATTACTGTTTTAACAGAAATTGTTAAAAAACTAAACACCATGAAAAGAAATTATAAAAAAAAACCCGACTGCTTAAAAATAATGATATGCAAGCAAAAGTTGGGAGCAGGCTGGCACATTATATTTTCATAATTTTATATTAAAACTTGCCCAGCCTGCTTCTAACTTTTGCTTCATTTAAAATGTGCTTGTTTTTTGCTTTGCAGATCATTATTTTTAAGCAGTCGGGTTTTTGTTTTTATAATAATAACCTCCGAGTTAAATGGCCGTGTGCTACGGACAGACAGGCAGAAACATATCATTTTCCTGGTCCTATCCTTTTTTAGTTGGGGTCGGCGTGTCTTCTTCTTCCATACTTTTCTATTCTCTTCATCTCAGCAGTCATCTCCTTTCGCCATATCAGGGATGTTTGAAATCAAGTGGATTTACTGACTGTACTGATACTGTGTATCCATTTTTTGATGACTGTGTACGCAACGAGGGTGCCGAGATGGGAAGGTGCCGAGATGGGACTAAACCGAAGAATTCACATTTCGTTCATCACAGGCATGACGAAATTATAAGGCTCCTTTTCCATCATTTGGCTATGGAACGCTAAAAATTTATGAAAGGTAACGTCTGGTTAAAGTGCTATTTTATACAATTCCGGCAGGTTGAAACCCACGAACAAAGAACATAGTCATCATCTGGCTAGCTTTTTCCCAACTATGTTGTGGCTTCCAATCTAACCGGATGCAGCTGAATACCACTATTTTACACGGAGCGACTGATCTCTACAACCACAGTAGTACTGTGTATACGGTACCTCTTGGACATACAGGTGGTCAGATTTTCGGGCCACTGACTACAAGGAAAATAATATTGATCCTCAAACATTGCACTCATTACTTACCCACGAATGACCGCAAAACACAAAAGCGAAATCAGGGACACATTCATCGAGCGAGTTAATTAGCTCCATCTACCTACCAATAACGCGATTCCCAAGTTCACAGACCCACAGTAATCATACTTAGCGTGCATTGAAGCGTATCGAGGAAGACTTTCACATTGACATCTCACCGCAAAGGAGACATAAACTGCTATATAAGCGGCTTTCAATTTATGAACAAGCCCCTTTTTTTTTTTTTTTTTTTTTTTTATCGATGGGAAATCATCAAATGACCCCTCCCGCTCTGGGCTGAGCAGGAGGGAGTGTCAGACTTGTACTGACTAAAACCCATCCATGTTCCTTCCTTTGCCCTTTGTGTTCCAGGGCCGCGGTATCTCTTTCGAACAGTCCCGCAACCCTGGCAGGCGTCGGCCCTTACGGACCCCTTCCTGCTTACGGACCCCTTCCTGATGAACAAGCCCCTTGCTTTGACAACATAGAAAAACAAGTCGTTGGCGTCGTATAAATGACAAACGTCACTAACGAAGTCACAACTTTGAGGAATAACGTTCTATCGTGTATTAGTACTTTGCTAGACTTAATTACGAAGTTAGTTAATGTAGACACCTTAATTAACATTTTTAATTAGGTTAGGACGTACCTAACTAGCGTGCAGTAGTCTTCTACGCTTGTTTGTTTGTATGACTAGTTCAGTGTGCATACATATAAGTTTTACTTTATGAGGTATAGAGCGCCATATATCAAATGTTTTACAGATTTTACAGATAAATCTGTTATTGCAATAAGCTCCACAATCTTGATTTTTTTTAATCATCATTCCCGTGTAGTTAATCGAAATTATTTGGCGTCTGTATCGGTATGTCATCTTCTTCTATATTTCTCAACTACTGGTCATCTCAGCAGTCACCTCCTTTCTAGCCATATCATCACACATTCCATCCACCGTTTCTTTGATTCCTCTCTCTTATAGCCATCCACATCCATGCTTGCTTTTATAAACAAATAAATAAAATTGAAGTGTTTCAAATTTTAAAATAACAGCTTTTTACTGAATGCATACGATAGTAGGTTATACGGTACTTATAGCAAAAAACTATTTCTGTCTGTCTGTCTATTTGTTCCGACTAATCTCTGAAACGGCTTGACCGATTTTGAAGGGAGTTTTACAGGCAGATAGCTGATATTATAAGGAGTAACTTAGGCTTCTTTTATTTTAGAAAAAGAACAAAGGGATCCGTGCAAAAAAAAATATAAAACCCTTGAAATAGTTAACAAATTCCGGTTCAAATTTTTTATGTAACGTTTTATAATAATTTCACGCGGGCAACAGCTAGTAATAAATAAAACAAATATACATTTTTAACGGCGCGCTTCATGGAATAATTGACGAGCTTCCGATGGAGGCCCGTTTTCCATTACAACTTGTACAGAATCGGAATGCATGCGCACACTCACATTAACTTTACACTTAATAATGAAACAGTAATAAAGGCCACGAGCTATCAATTACGAGCAATTATGTACGACATCAGAAACAATAATCGGTACAGTCGTTTTAAATTGGATCACGTAAATCCTCATGGTGTTAATTGCTTTATTTATACCACTAATAAAACCTCGCGGATTTCACACTGATGCGGACGCTCTGATTCACCGCCAGATTATTTGGGACTTGTGAAGGCATTACGATACAAAGTTCCCTTGTTTTTATGTTACTCAACCTTTTTTATGATGAACCGTCAGTTCCCGCACATTTCACTTAATTTTACTGCCCCTGTACACCCTTCAGGTACAGTCGTGAACGGATTGCCTAGCGGTTGATTAAACTTAATTTCTTTTCCTATTTATACGCAAAACGTCATCATTACGATGTATTGAGCTTTGCCGTCACGAGCATAGGTAGATATATGGAGAACACGCAAGACAAAGACATTTTATTTGAGCATATATTATGCATTCGCATACACAACTAAAGCAGGTACATCATAAAGTCAATGAAGAACAAAGACTTTAACTGGCTGACTGGCTTTTCACATTTCATTGAAGTTCTCTTCAGTTTATATTCTTAGTGAGATAAAAATACGTGAACAGCAACGAGGCGTAAGTGGTCGTCGTGGTGGAATACCTTCTGGTAGCCACTTGACACATATCGGCATTTATCTCGGCGGGTTAATTTTCCGGGTCGAGCGCGCGGCTGGGGGCCTCCTCGGATGAATTCAATCAGAAGCAACAACCTAAGCAATATCGACGCCAGCGAAAACGTTTGCGGACGAGTGTGTATTGAGTTGACCGCCAGACGAGGGCCGTCGAGGGCCCTCACCTCAACCGCAAACTTGTGCACCGACGAAACTATTTATTCACCACGAATATCTAGTTCAAGATTATTGAAATACAATTTTCTCACTCTTAAATCCGAAATTAAATTCTGTACTCACTTAAAGTCCTTTAAGCGTAAGCACTTGGCAAACTTCAATACACAAAGTGTCCGTCATAAATGTACAATACGAATCTGTGGAGTCAGTCAGTCAGTCTTTTTAGTTTTGTTTTGTCTTGGTTTAACCGCGGGTTTGCCGTCATAATAATATAATGTTGTGAATACAAGTGGCGGCCACCGTTTACACCAGGGCTGCGGGCAACGGTTTAAGTGAAACAGACAGCGAACCACTTAACCTTCGTCTTGTATTTAAAGGGAAGGCTAGACGTTGAACCCGGCCCAGTCGGTAGTCGTGAATATGAGGTAAAACAAAAAGGGACCCAATTGACTACCTTTATTTTTTCACGGCGAAGTTTACCTGTGGAGGTAAACATGTGTGTAATACAAATGTGTTCGAGCAATTTGAGGGTGGCTGGGTAGAATGGGTTCGTTACTGACCTTACCGGTTCATGTAGCTAATGTTCGTTGGCAGGTATGCGTGCTAAAATTCAAATTGGCTACCGTATTAATCACGTTCCACGAATCTATGCGATGTAGCATCATCAAGTAGGCTGTCCTGGTAGGACTGGTCGGGACGCAGTCCGTACATAGCATGCGTAATCGCTCACAACTTAGTGGTAATCAATGCCCGCTAAAGTGTCACCGATCCTTGTAGACGCGGAGACGCTCGATAAATTGACTCAATTATTTTGCTTTAGAAAGTGTCTGCCTGTCTGTGACCTTAATATAACTAACATTCATGTTAGTGGGCGCGTGCGTACAATATTGTGACTGTTACATTTATCTAAATTATTTATTATATAGAATGGAGACCGGCCAAAGGCTTATAACAAACTAATTGTGTGGAGCTAAAAACTGCTCTCAGCATTTATCCCACTCTCCATTTAAATATACGTTTCAAAGAAATGGTGCAGAAATCTGACAAGAATGTAGTTGATATGTTTGCAGGACAAGAGAATGGATCATAAAGCAAGACAGTCTTAAATAAGTAGCTTTATACTCTCAGAGAACTTTGACGTCGCTCTAGGAATGCAACAGATAGAAACAAGACAAAGCTTAGAAATGATAGCAACGATTTATGTAAAGGATATTTAAATAAATCAGCTGATTTTAAAATTTAGAAACAAAAGGTAGGTCGGTCTGCTGATGGTTTACGATCGGTATCAAATTACAATTTTCACGAAGTCAATGTGAAACGTTTCTCTATCGATTGCACAATATGATGCTTTCGAGACAAGACTTGACTTTTGTTTAGCGCCGTAAAGATTTGTTAGATGGAGCAGTAAAACCTTATACAGTTCAATAAAAATATGTTTGTTGAGGCTCACAATGTGCGACCACCAACGATATGGGTTTATTGTGACGACAATAAACCGTGACGATGGAGAAGCTGCACTCATACGAGAAACGGAATACCATACAATGTAATAACTAAATGATGTAACATCGTAACTTTACTAAAGCGATCTGATTTAGTTTGAACTTTTTATTATTTTATGGCCCGTTACTATCCGGATCAACTTTTAACTACAACTTTCCACTGCAGTGTAACAGTGAATGGAAGTAGAATTTCCAGTTACTGTTAATTTTCTTCGCTGTGGAACTCCAAGAGCAAGTCCAGTAAATCGCCTTAAACATTTCTACTTTCGCTTTTGTTCTGGATTCTTAAAAGGGATTCTTAAATTAATATTCTCAAGAATTATTGATGGTCGGATTCAAGCGCAGATGTAATTCATTCAATTCGTTGGCATAACGACCGAGATCCGGCTAGTTCACGGGACGGTTTAAAGCTAACTAATTTGGTTAATGTTAGTGATGGAAATTTGTGCCAGGAACGTTTTCGCTGGCGCTAATATATGGAACTGACTGGTAGGATTTCAGTTGGAAATGGGTTTAAACGTTTTGCACGTTACGCTCATTAATCTTGTCCAGTTATCTTGAGGGGGAAAGCAATTTAGTCACGCTAGCTTTATAGATCTTTAATGCACTCCTTCGACTTGTAGATAACAATGTTTCACAGCGTGTTGAAATTGTTCACTCGTATGGTAGTTAATTTTAATTTAATTCTCTTTCTTCATTTTGTTTCTTAATTTTAAATTCAAAACACAAAAGCTCCTCGATTTTGACAGCATACCTTATAAGTCTGGGTTTAAGTCTCTCCGTCAAAAGCAATGTTCATAACATTACACATACCTACGTTAAGAACTACAACACGTTCACTTGGCAACTAATGGAGAAATCTTTCGACATAAACAACGATGAAAAACAATTGTTTGCAACACATAAACAACAACACATCACATTCTGCCAGCGGTTATAGCCATCGGAAGTTGGTCAATAGATGGCACATTCCACGCAAATGCCATGTCAATGGTCGCCGCTTCTTTATAGACTTCTGTTCGTGCTGACCAATACGTGTGTGCGGAACATTTCATATCAATATTTTGACTGTAGCATAGAGACATTGTATTTTTGTAACACGTAACTTTTAACGAGTATTGATGACTACCTTTCGCTCGTTGTGAAATCACGATTTCAATTTCCTATCTTGCGCGCATTTTTGATTAATGGTCCGCGATACTAAATTAAGAGTGATAGCGGTACTCAGCGCTGCATTCGTTGCGTAAAATATTGCAACCAACGCCCAGCACTTATTGGAAATTGTTAGTTTCGCTCATATTACATCGAAGAGGGAACAATGGATAATACGTACAGCAGATATTTTTCCAGAAGACAACATTCTAAAAAACGATTTATTCTTCGTTCGTCCTAAAGTTTTGTCCCACATTCCAAAAAAATCTTAGTACTCGCTGCAGCAAAAGTAAACAAAATGCAATTTGCAAATTGCAATTCATTTAAGTTAAATATTAAAAAAGAGAAACCAATTTATTTAAGCCCCGACTCGCTCGATAAAAGTATCCTTACAGGGTGTTCAATGTTTCATCGCTAAAGTATAAACGTTGTATAACTCCATAACGACACGCGACAAGTAATAAATTGTGATTGCCTAAAAGCAATTATAACAGCAGTGTGGTCGCCATTAGACGGGCTCCGATTCTTCACGAGGTTGAAGGGGCCGTGGACGCGACACCAGTTATTTGTTTCTCACGCTCGCACCCGCCCACTGCGCCCGCGCCGCTCTGCAAACGCGCATCTTGTAAAACTTGTAAACCATAGAGATGCCAGATAACAACACTTGTTATTGATATACTTATTGCTATCTTAACGATGTGTTCCGAAATCGATGCAACCAGCTATCCACATAAACATCACGATTAATTCAATGAATATTTTCCGTTGTTTAAGGTGTTGAAACACGTCGAGTGAAAAATTGGTTTCTGAATTAATCTTAACACCTTTTATCACTAGTATTAAAGGATGTTTTATTAAGGGTCAAAACGAACCCGCGCCAAATATTTGCCTAACCCTCATTAAGGGGCAGGAAAACCTAATAATTGTTTTCATAATTACACAGTAAGCCGCGAAGGTAAATGTTGGTAATAAATCTTTGGCAGGATTTCTTTCTGATTGTAAGTCGATGATGGCGTGGCTATCGCATGTTGGTGTGAGCGACGCCCACGTGTTTTCCGATTCTAACTAAGACACTAATTTCTATTACCATTATTGACACGTAATAACGGCGGTGAGCTTCGTGTCGGACTGTGAAACAAAGTCGTTACGATGTTTGGGCTTACACTTGTGACTCGTACAGACGTACGTAGCGTGTGTGACCACCATAAGTGGCGGCCACTTAGATGCACATTCATAAATAATGTCGCATCGGTAGAAGATGTTAATATATTCTTTAAACGTTGTTAAGTGAGCCGTAATCTTGCTTTACTTGTTTCTATATATGGGTGTGACGTGCCCGATCGAGAAAGCTGTCTGTAGTTCTGGTGACTTTTTCAGTGTAACGGTTCAGGTGGGTAATTTTATCAGTATCACAGGATAACATGAACTTAACCTAAGTTTTAATGTAACTAGGTGTAATGAAAATAATTAAAGAGTAACTTAATTATAATACTTAATTATTGACTATGAGTGAATAGTACGAAAATGATGTTGAAATTTAAAAAAATAATTGCTGACCTTACGACTTGCAAACAGTTTACTCGTATGAGAAGGGGACAGACACATCAGGTCTCATGTACAAGGTGCAACAAAAAACTAAGAAACAATAAAACAAAGTAACATAATTAGTATTATGTTCATAAAATAGATACCGTTCAACGAAATTTATACGGGGTGGAAGCCCCCTAACCTACCTACGCAATAACGGTTATTTAAATTTTTTCATACGTTATTAAAAAAATATATATTTCTTCCAAAAGTGCAATATCTACAGGGTCAAAATGTATGAACAGCTGATCTTTTTTTTAATAACCCAATAAAAATGAGGAATGCTCAGAATGATGTACTGAATACGTAGTAACCGTTTTCGCGTCAGTGTCCCACCCCGAACTTTGTTAGTTCGCGCCACACATGCTAGGCTTCTAAACATTTCCATACTAATATTGTAAAGAGATAAAGTTTTGATGTGACTACAGGGGGGATACTATGACGTCTTAAAGCAGGAGTAATTACAGTGTGGGAAAGAGACAGAGCTATACAGGTCGTCTAGCGCCATCTCTTTCCCACACTGGAATTCCTCCTGCTTTAAAACTTCATGGTAGGCCACCTGATCACATTCATTGAAAATTCTTTCACTAATGGGAATGGGAGGCTACGTTATTCCTGAGTGTCATAGACATATAAGATGTTTACTACAAAAAATGAAAAAACCGGAACCCTTATAGGATCACTCGTGCGTCTGTCTGTCCGTCCGTCTGTCACAGCCAATTTGCTCCGAATCTACTGGACCAAATCAGGTGAAATTCGGTAGGATGGTGTAATCCTATGACCCAAACACAGATTTGCAAAGTAAATAAATAGAAATATGTTTTTTTTTTAATAAGGGTCATTTTCGGGGGACCAATTAGGACTTAAAAAAAAATTGCAAACCTTACTGTGTCATATAATAAATGAAAGGGTCCGTTTTGAGGACCTCAAATATATTTTTGTATTATTGTAAAATAAAAAGTTTTGATTTTATTCATGAAAGAAGACGAAACATTTGACTTTTTCATTGTGCGGAACCCTCTCCACGCGAGTTCAACTCGCACTTGACCGGTTTATTTAAAAGAGGCTATTTCCGTGTGATAATTTCGTACAATAACGCGAGCAGAGCGAGAGCAAGAACTAGTGTTCTATAAATTTTCACTCAAAGCTTTGACGAGACCGTGCGAGGGAATGTCATTAGTCATTGCCTTATTATAATTAGTAGCAGGTGAAGCGTAAAGTTGGTTTTTTGCGTCATAGGCGAGATAAACCCACGCGTGATAAGCCGTAGCCGTCTAGACGTCCGGATAAAGTAAACTCTGTCTATTTTTGTTTTACTCTAATAATAATACCAGCCTATTACTATCCCACTGCTGGGCAAGGGGCTCTTCTCATACAGAGAAGGTATATTCATCAGTGCTTAAGACAGTTTGGTGATATCATGAAGAGATTCCTCAAGATGTTTTCCTTCACCGATAGCAGTGATGTCGAATGTAGAATAAACTTAGGAGGTAAGTACTGTCACGAGCACCAGTATTTAAACAGTTAACAACTTTTTTTCTCCCACTGTTCTGATTAAAAATTTCATTTTTTTACGAACATAGTATTTTGGAACTCATATTTTTATGAAAAAGATCATGTCTTCAAGTTACAATCGTTATTTCTCGCGAAAAATTTAGATTTTTACTTTTAAATTTAGGAAAGTGTAAACATATTGGTGCTCGTGACTGTACATATGAATTGAAAAATCACATTGGTAGGTACTTGCCCGGATTTGAACCCTCACTCGTATATGAGAGGCGAAGGCAATCACGACCGTAATGTCTACTTCATATTATTCTTATAATATGTAAATATTAATTGTACAATTACATTAAAGAAAAGACTGAAATTGTTGGATTCTTGGAAATATGTGTGTATATTAAGCTGAGTTGCTGACTGAGAAAGCTCTTTTCGTTATTATTTATTAGTTTTCCGAAATAACACGGTAAACATCTTGTCATTATGAAACTTCTGGGTTTGTTAGAAGTGAATCATTTCTACAAATTAAATTGACATGAGAGTACACAATGAAAGAGCACTTCTCTAATGGGTGAACAAGACTAATTTTGTTCTAGACCAAAACTCAAATTGGTCAAAGTTCCACCTTTTTCACAAGTCTTTTTTTTTACTACATGTTTTTAATGTTAGATTTTTACTTTAAACACCTCCACTCGACCCCCGTACTATTCAATCCATTCATCAGCACGATTTTTTGAGTTCGTTACATTGAGTCCTACCGTAAAACGTGATTTTTCACCCCAAAACAAAATTCGTTTCTCAGCAATAATTTTTGTGTAAAGTTACTTAGTTTGATGTACATAATGTAACTTGATTGACGGCTTCGTGAAGGGTCCTGTTACACCCTGTATATTATTTACAACGAATCATTGTAAAATCTTAACACAAATTATGAATGTTTATAGTGTAATGCTAACGTTACGATCTCTGCGTGTGTCGTATAAGCCATAGATGAGCATGAATAATTTAGGACGTGTTTATACATGGTGCTCACAAACGAGCGCTAGCCGAGCGTGTAAGCGATACTTAGTTAAAATCACGATAGGTTAATCTCATTGTTATATTAACGGTCGCAAACAATAGCTTCGATTTGATTTAGACCATCAATACACTCCGAGCCATTATATTGAGGCATTAACTGAACTAATATCTGCGGAACGCGGGGTAATTATGACGTAATCGGGGATCGATGCCACAAACACCTACCAGTATATTCTATATTTATCGTGTCAGCGAAACCTTGTTAAGTTGTTGGATATACTAATAAACTTGTGTAGACTAAAATATTCACACTCTCTAAATTAGACGTTCGTAAATAGCAAGGTATTTTTAGATAGACCCTTCATAATGGATTTTCAATTTGTCAAATTTTCGACGGATTCGTGGCTCTAAAATAATTTGCACCCCTGGAAGCAGATATGGGTAGATGAAATACCAAAGCGGTTGAAGAAACATCGATCCACTATTTTAATTCCCGTTCCGTTACTAAAATGGAAAAACTAAACTAATGAAAATTTCATCTGCAGTGAAGCTCACTGAGGCTCTAAATACGTTGAGGTCATTACTTTGAGGGCGACCACCGCAGTGTAATCTTCCGATAGCTTAATGAATCAGGACATTATGTTCGAGGAGAGGACCGGTCTCCGGACATTACCATGAATTGTCCCATCACTACAGGGGGTCATTTTATTGAGTAAACGTGGGGCCATCCTAGCGGGATTGACCTCAAATATAGCCAAGAGATCACTAACTATTAACGGTCGTAAACTAGTGATGTGTACTTGGTAGTGGTTTGTACTGTCCCTGATACCATCTTGTACTTGCAAGATAATAATAATTTATTTTTAAATACAGATAGATTTATATTTGGTATATATTTGAAGGAAAAGAAGTGTACAATAATAAACTTACTATTTGTTAGATAAATAATGTTGAAAAGGAAAGACAAATACTTATCTCGTTTCGATAAAGAAAAAAACAATCCGAACTTATTTATTTGAAGCCGAGACAATCCCAAAATAGCACACAATTTTGCTTTGATTTCAGGGGACGGCAAGTAAATATAACATCATAAGAAACAGTATTTATAGTATTCGGATATAGACGACAATACATTTTCTGCGCTCTATCGATATTTATAAGATTAGACCCGATTATATGAAAATACATTTTTACATAATGCTTATACATATTATGGCTATTTTTTCAAGATATTGCATATTTTATCAAAAATCTGGTAATTGTGCATTTTTTGGGCATATTTCCTTTAAAGTTGTTGTTGTTGTCCAACTAGACTAGAGAAATGAAAAAATAGTGGCAAAGGAACGGCAAATATAGAATCTTAATTCAAAAATAGAACGATCGTTTTCGATATTCGATAACAATAATATTTTAATTGATAGTATACTCAATCGCAACTGGGAATTTATTAGTTAAAAATAGATTCAATAGCTAAAAAATAAATACAGGTAAAACTAAATTTATAAAATATTTGACTTATAATAACCACAAAAAATTAGGTAATGAAATGAAATTAAGTTTAAAATATAATAATATAACATAGAAGAAGTTAATCATATAACATTTTTAGGAGTAGTTATGGACAAACATTGCAATTGGAAAGCTCAAGTAGATAATGTTTGTACGAAAATAAACAAATTCGTATTTGCACTTAGGAGGATAAAAAAATTAACAGACATTCAAACAGCCTTATTGGTATACCATAGCCATGTTTGTTCTGTTTTAAGGTATGGATTAACTGTATGGGGTAATTCAACAGATGCCTAGAGGACATTCATAGCCCAAAAAAAAATGTGTAAGATCAATTTTCAATCTTAAGTGGACAGACTCCTGCAAACCCGTATTTATTAAACAAAAGCTGCTTACCCTCCCGTCTCTATATATATTTGAAACCTGCAAATTTGTAAGAAACAATTACTCGCTTTTTGAAAAAGGTGAAAAGGCTATGTCAAAGAGGAAAATAGCACAAAAGCCACTAGTAGTCCCACGTAATAGACTAAGAGTATGCGACAAAAAATTTTATACTATGGCGGTGAAAATATATAACCACTTAGCTAAAGAATTTAGAAGTGCTACAGATCTAGAATTTAATAGAAAGCTACATAGCTGGTTGTGTGAGAGATGTTTTTATTCCATCAACGAATATTTTGATTGTAAAATGTAAAACTGACTTACTATAATTATTACCTATGACATATCTATAACTATTGCTATTTTTTATATAATATTGAAATATTTTTAATTATTCTTGCTATTTTTTATTGACACATCATTCGACATCACTTTTTCCATTATTGATTGTTTTTTTTTTTTATTGATAATTATTATTGATCGCCGTTTTAATATGTATAAATTATTATTTTAAACGAATCTATATTAATTTTATGAATTGGTTTGTAATTTTAATTATGTTATGTATCTAAATATAATTGCTAATTAACAAAAATGTGTACTGCATGCTATCATTATGCCAAAATGTAAAATCTCAATATTTGTATGGCCGAAATGCCGAATATAGTGAAACGAATAGATATTAAGAACTTATGTTAACTACCTATATTCTTGCAAATAAATGTATCATTCATTCATTCATCGTAGTAGGTACCTACTTACTTAAATTGTATATTGCATGTTTTGGACCTTTTGTTGCATTTTTCAGCCATTTTAAGTTGCATATAATCCCAGTGGCGTGCAGTGGTTCTCCGCGGAAGGTAGGCCAGCCACGCTAAGATGACCCTCAAAGTACTCACATCTATTGATATATTCACTTACCCTTCCGGGTCCACCGCACCCACCCCTGGTGTTTTTAGTAAGCGTATGAGAAACAACGCCATCTAGCTTAAATATCAGGAATTTCAATGGAATTCTGTCAATACAAGAACGAAGGATGTCGCTCCGCTACAAAAAATTCTAAAAAATAATACAGAGTGCGCTGTAAACAAAAAAAAAGGTAGAGTTTTCTGACCCGAATATTTGAAAAACAAACCTTTAAAACAAGCCTATTACAACCAAAGTTATAAATACAAGAACTCCGCATTAATCAAGGTTCAAATCACGATTTACTGGCAATGCAAACAGAAGAAAGATTAATTTGAAATGACGATGAATTTTAGGTTAATTCTCGTAATTCGGGTACCTACACATCTTTCTTTGGACACAACTTGAATCTTATCTTTAAACGATTGTGAATACTTACTGTTTTTAACTTTTAACAAACACACTAACAGCGCAAACTTCACAACAGAACACCATTTCTAAGTTAATAAACAAATACAACAAATAATATTTACACTACTATACGTTTCAAAACGAATTACAAACGTCAGATATTATAAAAATCAAAACACTGAAGATCGCGAAATAAATTTTGCTAGTCACATGAAACAAATATGGCTTCTAAGAAAAATACAATTGTTATTTTGTCGATAAAAAAACACTACCAAATATAATTGCATCACTGCATACCGTTTTAGCCGGATAATACTTTGTGGGGCAGCCAATCAGTGGCCAGCTAGCCAGCTACACTCGCAGGAGTTTACGCCTCTATTTACTATGTGTGCCGTTCATATACACGAAAATAACGATCAGTGTGCGTAAATTTATCAATGGAAATTAGGCCGGCTGCGGCCTTGCCTAGACGGCTGGGAGCGAGCGTCGTAGTATTTATCAGTTACGTCACACGGCTGCGACAAGTTGCTATAAGTATTATAACAGGAGTTTTTTATTTTTTATTAATATAGTTATAATAATTATGCATTTGTGGCGTTGTTGGTAGGAATGGTAGGGTAGGCTAGGCCTAATTGCCTCTATGGACGGCACGCCCCTGTATAATCCGCAGTTATAAGCAGTGATCAGTATAGGTAGAACTAATGTACCTAAAGTTCAAGGAACAGAAACGAAAAGTGGGGACTTCCTAATGACTAAAAATTTTTTTCCGAATATTTTTTTCTGAAACTCGGAAATGATTGGGAATCAATTAAGTACATTTAATAATAATGCTATTTTTTCATGAGTACAGTAAACTAAATAATAATAATACTTTTATTTCACAGACATGGTCCTTACAAAATAATCAATAAAAATAAAATTACACACATTAGAATTAAATATATATTAAAATAATACACATTAAAATAATAATCATACACGCTTATCAAATAAAACGAGGAGAGGCGCTAACATGAAGCTGCATCCACCTCTGTATCAGGGACAGGTCCCACCGCTCGGACAAAACCCTCAGGAGACTGTTCGAGCTGCTTCGTAGGCGACTTAATAGTGAAGTGCTCCTCTTTCTCATGATCGCGAAAAAATCATCGGTCCACGCCTCAGCAAACATAAAGGTAGGTAGGTCGAAGAAGATTAAAAGAAGAAGAAAAGAAGAAGAATGAAGAAGATTGAATTCATTATTTTTCCTTTTTAACCGACTTCGACAACAAGGAGTACGTTCTCAAAAAGCCAGTAGATACATTTTCTATTGTTATTAATTCAGATAAAGAACGCGGCGGACCCTCCGCCACATGTTTTCGTTTCCTAGACTAGCCAAAACTTGCTGTCTCTTTCTATCTTTTGTTTGTCGCTGGTAAACAATGACAAAAGAGTTGAGGGGTAGAGGGGTGTATCGCATTAAAAGCGCCGTCGTGTGCGCATCATTCACTCCTGTAGTTTCTCAAGTTGTGTACGCTCATAATTTATTTTAATTCTCCGGAAGAAGATAAATCTAGCGATGACAAAGAAAACTCCTTTCCTGATGAAAACTGTACCGATTCAGATTAAGGGATAACTTTCAACATCAACGGAAATAATATTCTCAAAATGAATAAATGGTATGAAAACCTATAAATTGTTTTTTTTACCTTGTTAGTTCTAACTATTAAAGCTGGTATGAAAATTAAATTAGCTTCCGCACTTACTTACGGCGCGGCGTTCAAACGAAGTTAAGTAGAATTACCTTTATTTTTTAAACAACATCGTGCACTTTTTTTAAAAACAAAAACAGAAACAGTAAATGAATTCGATAGTTGTTTTACACATTTTTTTTAGTTGTACTTAAGTAATGTTCCGACACGCGGAACAAATATCGCGAAAAAAAAATTGTCGTATGGAGGTCCCCACTTTTCGTTTCTGTTCCTCGAACTTTAGGTACCTATACCTGCTCTACCTATTCCGATCACTGGTTATAAGATACAAAATAATCAAGACGCGGCGCGCGGCGGCGTATGAGTCACGGCGTGAGAAGAGTCGCGGCGCGTCGCAGGCGCAGCGCGTGGGCGAGCCGGTCCTGCGCACACGCAGCCGTACTAACAAATTACGTTTACTCACAACAATCCCAGTCCACGAGCAACATAACCGTGATTCGTGGAGCCGTAGATACACTCAGAATTATTATATTATACGGATAATACGGACATTTGAATGCGTGAGAAATGCGTAAGCAGACATCTGCTGAACGTTTAGAAAGCACAGTTGAAACATTTCGAGGATACATTGTAAGTTGATCAGACTAGAAACTGAACTGAATACAATTGATACTGGTCTAAACAATTTTGTTACGGAAAATAAAGTTAGTAATAGAAACAATGCAAAATCAATCAGCAATAATTATAATAACAACGCAATAAATCGTATAATGTTGAAGAAAGTTATTAAATAGATGAAAATTTGGTGAGCGTTACTAAAATAGAGTTCTTAAGTGTGAGAATGCTACCAAAAGTTGTGCTTCTGATAGCATACTTAGGAAAGGATTATTACTCACAACTCATATACATACAGGGTGTAACAAGACCGTTCACGAAGATGTCAACCAAGCATTATGTACATCAAATTATGTAACTTTACGCAGAAATTATTGCTGGGAAACGACTCTTTTTTTGTTGTGAAATATCACCTTTTACGGTAGGACTCAAAGTTACGCAATCAAAACATTGTACGGGGGTCTTGGAAGTGTTTAAAATAAAAATCTTACATAAGAGAATGTATTTAAAAAAGAACTTGTGAAAAAGTTGGAACTTTGACCCCCAATAACTCCGTAACTAGAAGGTTCCCAGGTATGATGTAGAACAAAAAAATGATCGCAATGACGGGGAGAGTAAGTACCTTTCGGCTTCGTTAAGGGTCTTGTTACACCCTTTATGTATACATGTCAATGTTGATATGGTGTCGGTGTCGATCGTCGTATACTACATAAATCTAATAGTCGTATATAATACCTAAAGATTTATTGTTAAAGAAACAGAATTATTAAAAAATAAATAACATTCAAATAAATACAAATATTATGTTAAACCAGAACAACAAAAATAGTGAATGAAATATAAACAGTATAAGCTGATATAGAAAATGAATTACAATCAATTAGATGCTTACTAAGATAGCACAAAATATGAGCGACCCATTTCGCATTATCGCACCTACCTACCCTAGTATACCTATACCTATCTTCTTAGATAGGTATATTCACGACGATTTGATCGTAAAAAATTATCAATACATAAGCCATACCTACATACGTATTATTCGTACATTTTTCCCAGTGGATAATAAGTAAACCTGCGTTTCAATTTTGAAGGAACTTTACAAATATAAATTAAGCGATTAAAAAAAACGTCAGTGCTTAACACATGAACATAGAGCTTTTAGAACTAAATTAACTGTCCAAATATGTATTATTGAGGATATTTTACTATCCTGCTTCTTTACATAAAGCCACTAACTCAGTTATGTCAACTCAACTTAGATAGGCATGGCCAAATGAAAGGAGTCTCTTAACTGAGACTGTGACCTACTTATAGTACCATAAAAGCATACCATGTATTTTGAGACTTTGAAAAGAACTTACTTGATATATATTATTTACTTACTTGATACTTATTTAAAGATGATTTTGTTAATATAAATTGTATGCAAGTTTAAGGTAATTTTATTATGAATATTCAATCACCTCATTAATTGATTTCGCGACTGAGAGGGATGATCCCTCGAAAAAACAAAGGAATAAAAAAAAAGCTGAACACAAAAATATGGAAAATATTAAAAAAAAAAATATACAAAAAAAGCACGTTAAACCGATGGTGCCGGCTGTCATTTGTAGATCTTTGACAGTCATTACAGGTAGTTAGTGGCCCGAAAGTCTGACAACCAGTCTTACCAAAGAGTATCGTATTAGCTAGTACTTACTGGATTGTGAAGATCAGATAGGCAGTCGCTCCATGGAACCGGTATTTAGCTGCATCCAATAAGACTGGAAGCCGACCTCAACATAGTGGGGAAAAGCCTAAGCAGATGATGAGCTGCGTTTCAGTGTAACTCTGGTTATACGGTAATATGAATGTGAGCACTGCGCAAGCGTGGCCCATAGGTTTAGGACAAGGATTATAATCACACGCACGTGTGCACATTCAGAATCACTACTTGTGCGATGTGAATAGATCAGATATTATCACGAGATCTCATCTTAGTCTTAAATAGAGGGAGGCATTGTGCCGCGTATTTAAGACTAACATGTTGAGTTTGCTTTGTTTGTGCTGTGCGTCGGTGGCGCAAATATTAACTAAAATTAACGAAATAATCAAATTCTCGCAATGATAATATGTATTTGAATTATACATTTTCGACTTTTAAAGTTATAATGTCACTTACGGGATATCTTCCGTGATTGTCTATTATTTTGAGCTCCCGACATTTCGACGCTGCCTGTTGCAAGCGCCATGATCGCGGGTTGACAAATAATAGACAATCACGGAAGATATCCCGTAAGTGACGGTAGTTTAGTTGTAGAAAAGTTTAAACAGTGTCAGTCCGTGAAAGATTTAAAGTGTTTATAAATTTTAGGATTTTGATTTCATTCTCTATGTGTAGAATTTGTTATTCGTTGAAGACGCAAGTACAGTATCATAACCTAATACAAAAACAGGGAAAATGTTTGTAGGAGGAGGCCTTTGCCCTGTGTGGGATGACCTCAGCTTCTAACGATGGCTTTAAGCAGATATCGAGTCTGGCGATGGATTAGCCGTTATCTGTTTGCTAAAATAGCTCAAAAATAATAATAATAACTCAATTAATGCTAAATCGCTGGATAATACCTACCTATTATTCTGGAACAGTAGTTAATGTCTATACTACATCTTTTGTTGTCAGTCTTGTATGTAGTACCTAAGCAGATAGTGTTTACTGTCTCCAGTGCCGGATTATCCCATAAGCAAATTAAGCAATTGCTTAGGATACCTATCACGCCTTCCTTAGGAGGCACCATAAATAGCACCAAAAAATAAATATTGGCAAAAAAAAATAAGGCTGTTCGAAAATCCACGCGTTTCAAATTGATTAGAGTTTTGACGTTTGGGGTCAACGAAATTCAATAGTTTCATTCATCTGTCGTCAAAAAAATTAGTTCCAGTGATTTACTTCGCACAAGTTCACATCAAACTCACGCACAATTGTACAAAATAATACATGCCCCTAAGACGACCCACTAACCCTAATGTGGACACAGCCCTGCGTATATTTTTATGCCTGATGATATCAAACTGCACAGCTGAACCGCACCGCGCGCTGATAAGAACCGCTGCGGTACTGCTCCGTCGGAGCCCAACGTGCCTATTAAGTGCCACATGAACGCTCAATGACATAGTGCACAAGTGAAGTGTTTCTAACATAGTTTTAAGGTTCTATTTACTAACACAATTTGTATTTTATCATATGTGTGATAGTATGTAAGGTATATATCTATGGGCCAAAGACTCCTGGAAATAAATGGATGTTGTTGAACGATCTTTTTCGAAATTGAAAACAATAAAAAAGAATGAGGATGCTGCAGGAAAGGCTCATTTTTTTTTTCTCGCAGCGCAACAACTCTCGGAGGATGATGCTGCTGAACCGGACTATCCTGTGGTGGCCAAAAATTACTTTAAGGCCCCCAGCCAGGGCTTACAAACTAAGGATATTACACATTAAATGAACGGTCACTAAGGGCACCCCCTGCGGGGTTTGGGCCTAGGCTTAGTGCGTCATTGAGGGGAGGGCAACTAGAGGTTGGCTCGGTCGGATTATTTAAAGGGGAATTTAACGCTACCTGCTCAGCGGCGCGGGCTGGCTCGTCGGGCAAGGGTCGGGCGGTAGTATTATGGGGGGGTCGCGGTGGGCCTCTACGGCGGGGCCGGAGTCGCGGTCGGTATCTGTTTTTGTATCTACGAATCGTACTGGTTTCCCTACAGCTCTCTTGGAGGAGGGTGATGGGGTCGTCGGGTTCGAGGAGGGTGAGGCGGGGTCTCCTAGTCCTACCTATCTTAGAGGGGACATATCGGGTAGCCGATGAGATCAGCGGGTTGGGGTACGTGTTTCTCGGAAGAGTCTAGGAAACGCTTGGTAAGACGTTTCATGCACTGTTTAATGGTCGGAATTCTAAGGTCGACATGGAGTCGTTCGTTCCTAACGAACCACGGGGCATCCGCGGCTCGCCGGAGAAATCTATTTTGCAAGGTCTGCATCTATGGAGGTGATGGGGCTTGGCATGCGCAAACACGGGGCAAGCGTATGTCATAATGGGCCGAATGCACGCGGTGTAAATACGCAATTTGCACCTAAGTGACAATTTGCTGCGAGCATTCAGCACGGAGTGGAGTCTACCGAGAGCGAAAGCGGCACGCGAGCGTACCGTCTTTATGTGCTCACCGAAAGATAAGCGTCGGTCCAGAATGACCCCCAAATATTTAGCTTGCTTCTCCCAAGGGATCGGCTTGCCAAACATGGAGATCGGTCTGGGGGTAGACGGGAAGGTTTTGTGGGGGCTACTGAAAAGTACCGCCTGACTCTTATCGGGATTGACTTCGATTCTCCATCTCCGGAACCAAGCGCCTAGTGCGTTTGCGGAGGTTTGGAGAATGCGGGCAATGTTATCGGGGCTCCTACCTGAGTAGTAATAATAATAATAAATCATTTAATCAGGACCAAACATTTTGTACATTTTATGCACCCACCAAACTGCGTCATAGTTTGGCGGCGGGATTAGCGCTCGTCTTAATACATTTGGTGATTGTGGTGATTTGGTTTGGTATGCGTTTGGTAGATGGCAGTGTCGTCAGCAAAAAGTGCTAACTCAGTCTTTCTACTCAGGGGGATGTCGCTGGTGTATAGCGTGAACGCTAGGGGGGAGAGCACAGAGCCCTGAGGGACTCCTGCGGGGATCGGATGTGGAGTGGAAAGGGCACCTTCAATGCGGCAGGGGCGTGCCGTCCATAGAGGCAATTAGGCCTAGCCTACCCTACCATTCCTACCAACAATGCAACAAATGCATTTATTATAACTATGTAATAAAATAATGCAAAATATTTAAAAAAATAATTAAAACTCCTGTTAAAATACTTATAGCAACTTGTCGCGCCCGTGTGACGTAACTGATAATAATACTACGACGCTCGCTCCCGGCTCTTCTAGGCAACGACGCCGCCGGCCTAATTTCCATTGATAAATTTACGCACACTGATGCACATTTTCGTGTGTATGAACGGCACACATGTATAGATCATTGATAGATTGGGGGCTCAACTCCTGCGAGTGTAGCTGGCCACTGATTGGCCAGAAAGTATTATCCGGCTAAAACGGTATGCAGTGATGCAATTATATTTGGTAGTGTTTTTTATAGACAAAGTAGCAATTATATTTTTCTTAGAAAGTTGTAAGCCATATTTGTTTCATGTGACAAGCAAAATTTATTTCGCGATCTTGAATGTTTTGCTTTTTATAATATCTGACGGTTGTAATTCGCATTGAAACGTACAGTAGTGTAAATATTATTTGTTGTATTTGTTTATTTACTTAAAATGGTGTTCTGTTGAGAAGCTTGCGCTGATAATGTGTGTTAGTTATAAGTTAAAAACAGTAAGTATTCACAATCGTTTAATGATAAGATTCAAGTTGTGTCTAAAGGTTTAGGTACCCGAATTACGAGAATTAACCCAAAATTCATCTCGTACTCGTCATTTCAAATGCTTCTGTTTGCATTGTCAGAAAATCGTGATTTGAACTTTGAATAATGTGGTGAGTTCTTATATTTATAACTTTGGTTTTTACAGGCTTATTTTCAATGTTTTTTTTCTAATATACCAAAAATCTAAACTCTACCATGGTAATTTTAGGCAATTTTATTTTTTTGTTGACAGCGCACTCTGTTTTATTTTTAAGAGCTTTTTAACAAGCTTCTACCTTCGTTTTTGTATTGACTGAATGCCATTGAAGTTTCTGATATTTAAGCTAGATGGCGTTGTTTCTCATAAGATTACTAAAAATACCAGGGGCGGGTGCGGGGGGCCCGGAAGGGTGACTGAATATATCAATAGATGTGACTACTTTCAGGGTCATCCTAAGTAGAGCGACGCTGTGATGTTGCCGAGTTTTTTGTTTTGGGTGTGAGTAATTCAGTATGTGTGGCCTACCTTACCAGAGGAACCACTGCACGCCACTGCAATGCGGTACTGGAAGGTGCGATTCGACAGAAAGTCTCGTAAGATGAGCACGAGGCGATCCGGCACACCGAGGTGATACAGCTTGTATATCAGCCCGTTGTGCCAGACCTTGTCGAATGCTTTCGCTATATCGAAGAACAGGGCACCAGTCATCAGGCCTCGCTGGTAGCGGGCGCTGATATGCTCGCAGGAAAGGCTCGATGCTTTATCGATATTATATATGTAAGAGCGGGAGGGCTCGGGGATCTCAAATGATAACGATCAGACATTTTGTAAACACTTTTCTCACTTATAATAAATAATAATTCACAAAACTTAGTTTTTCAACGAGATACACACAGTTCGAAATACAAATTAATACTGTCCGTTCTGAGACTAGAGCGAGACTATTTATACGTTTAAACAACTGTCAACGTCACACAGCAACGACTTCCGTTGACATTTGTTTTACAATAAAATTTAGATAGAATTTAGTAAAAATAATGTAATTGCGCACAATATTTGATTTGTAATTAATAACACTTTTTAAATATTTTAAATCGTAAATTTTGTTAGGTAACAATCATTTTATTTAAATAAACTAACAGTAACAATGTTCCAATTTCCTTTTTTAGAGTTTTAAAATAAATCAAACCTTAAAATTAACAAAATACTTAATTTAATACGATTTTATAATGTAATGCAAAATCATTTATTTATTTAATGCACTGATTCATGTTTTCGTTACGTCATCAGCCGATATGACGTTTGTTTTAGTCTGTGGTACTGTTTTTATTTACCAGCGCTATCACGGCCATACTGACGAGCGGGCCTTGCTAGGACCAGCGAATCTCTCTGAAAAACACGGAAATGTTAAAAAATGCAAAACCTTTTAGACCAGACTCAAAACGCAGCATTGCTTAGTCTGGTGAAACTGTCAAACTCAGAGGTCGCAGATCGTGGCTTGATCATAAAGATTCAGAGGCCCGTCTTTGACTTGGCTTGACTGAAATTTATTTAACTGCCAACCGAAACCATGGCCATGACCAAGACCTTTGAATACAACAATTTTTCCAGCTCAAAATCAAACTCAGAGGTCGCAGATCGTGGCTTGATCAGAAAGATTCAGAGACCCGTCTTTGACTTGGATTGACTTGGTTTTTATTTTTCTTCTAACGAACCAATTCAAAATGAAACGTTTCATTTAATTTTATCCATAATCTTAAATTTTTAATCATAAACAATTTAATAAACAGTTTCTCACCTTTTTTTTTTTTTTTTGTTATTTATTCTTGCTATCACGGTATATTCATTCAGTTAAATTTGGATTAGGGACTAATCTCATGTGTTCATGTGTGATTACAGTATTTTTACTTCGCAGCGACCGAAGGTCTTTTACTTCGTATCTATGGTTGTCAAGGACTTTTATTATTTGATAGGGTCCCAGATATTTTGGTCCTAGTTTGTTACCCGACCATTGAGTGTCTTTACAAAGAACAAAGTCTCCTTCTAGAAAGGGTTTAATTTTGGCGCATTTTGAATCGAAACGTATTTTATTTTTTTCTGCTGTTTCGGCCATTCTGTGCTTAGCGTCTAAACGAATTTCATCTTTGTTAATGTCTTCGTTAACTAGGGATATCTGTTCGATTGCAGGGGGAGAGCATCTTTTACCTAACAGTAGTTCTAAAGGGGAATATCCTGTAGCTTTAGATTTCGTACAATTTAATGCTAATTGTAGTTCCCCTATTTTATTAACCCAAACTCTCGATTGCATTAGAGATATGGCTGTAAGGTGATCTTTAAGAGTGCGCATTTGTCTTTCAGCTTGACCGTTAGCTCTAGGCGTACCGCGGGCAATAGCATGATGTTCTATAAAGAAAGATTTAAAAAAATCTTGAATTTCTGTGCCCATAATAGCAGATTCCCTGTCAGAAATAATTCTACATGGGGTGCCAAAAAGATTAATTATTTCGCGGAAGCTTTTTAATATCATATTAGTACTTTTATCTTTCAATGGATACAGAAGTATAAATTTAGTAAATGCATCAATAGCTACCAGAACGTATGCTTTTTTGTTTGTGCCGGTAAGATTACCCATTAGGTCTACATGTATCGTATGGAACGGTATATTTATTTTATCAATAGGGTGCATTTCCATTTGTTTTTTGCCTGAAGGCTCTTTGCCAATTTTGCATTGTAAACAGTTATCACAAAAATGACGCACCCGTTTTGTCATGTGTTTAAACCAAAACTGTTCCCGAATTTTATCCAATGTACGTTCCCACCCCGTATGCAAAAGATTTTCGTGGTATCTATTTACTAATGAACAAACAAGTGATTCAGGGACTACTGTACGAGTTAAGGATTCTCCTTTTTGGTTTTGTATGGTTATCATCAAGAGATTCGATCGAATACAAAATTTTCTGTCATAGTCATCTTTATTCTTTATGGCATCGCGAATACTTTTGAGTTCTTTGTCTCTTTCTTGCTCAACTATAATCCACGCTGGATCTTTTGTTAAAATATTGATTTGTGGATTTCGGCTCAAAAAGTCTACGTGGGCCATTTGTTCCCCCTTACGGTAAATAACATCAAAGTCAAAGTTTTGTAAGTATGCCCATAGTCTATGAACCCGAGGTGTAAGTTCTTTTTTATGTTTTGAAGCCTTAAGGGCATTGCAGTCAGTTACAACTGTAAATTTGCGGCCATATAGAAAATGCCGAAAGTGTTTTATTGCTCTGACAACAGCTAAAGTCTCCAATTCGTATGAATGGTATCTTGTTTCAGCATCACTAGTGCGCATACTAAAGTATTCAACGACTTTGCGACGATTATTGTCATTCTGAATGAGAATAGCCCCGAGACCTTTGGAGCTAGCATCTGTATGGACTTCTATTGGTAGAGTTGGATCAAAAATGCAAAGTATAGGTTCAGAGGTCAAAAGTTTAATGACATGTTGTCTTCTTGTTTCGTGATCGGAAGACCATACAAATGGTACGTCTTTTTTTGTTAACTGATACAGTGGAGCCATTAGTTGGGAAAATTGAGGGATAAAACGCCGAAAATAGCTTGCCAGCCCATTGAATTGCCTAAGTTGCTTAAGTGTTTTGGGTGGTTCTGATAATTTAAGTGCTGCTAATTTAGTGGGATTTGGCTTCACTTCACCATTCTGTATAATGTTACCGAGATATTCTATGGACGTCTTGAGGAATTTACATTTCGAGGGATTTACCGTAAATCCTGCGTCTGATAGTCTTTTTAATACAAAGGCCAGCCTTTCTAAACCTTCTTGCTCAGTAGATGAGGGAATTAATACATCGTCAATGTATACTAGTGCAATATTGTCGCGATAGTCGCCTAAGGCTGCATTAATAGCTCGCTGATAAACTGACGGTGCGTTACTTAGACCGAATGGCATTGATAAGTACTCATATTGACCGTCTGGCGTAACGAAAGCCGTTTTTTCGATTGATTCTTCTGAAATTTTAATTTGATGGAAGCCCGATTCCATATCAAGGCTTGAAAAGAATCGAGCTTTACCAAGTTTATCAATATGATCTTGTATTAGTGGCAGAGGATAGTGGTCACGAACTGTATTTGAATTTAATTCGCGGAAATCAACACAAAGCCGGTCATCACCATTTTTCTTTTTAACTAGCAAAATGGGACTTGCAAAAGGTGAGCAACTATCTCTAATAATACCCTTAGTTTTAAGATCTTTAATTATTGTTTTACCCTTTTCTCTCTCTACCGGTGCTAGTCGGTAGGGCCTTCTTTGTACTATACGATTAGGATCTTTTAATCTGATAGTTAATTTGCCCGTGGTCACTTTTTTATTTTTATTGAAAGTAAATAAATCGGTGTGTTTTTCAAGAATACTTATTAACTGTGACGTATCTTTCAAGTCAGTGTCAATATTAGCCAAAGATGATACTTCGTAATTAAAAATGTATCTTACTCTTTCTATTGAAGTTCCTTCGTTTGTAATTGAAATTTTAATTCCCGGTATTTTGATAGAGTCTAGTCCTAGAATGACATCATAATTTAAATCGTTAACGACATGAAGTTTTACTTCGAATGTCACATCATTAAATGTGGCTACAGTATTTATTGATTCACTCGAAGGTATGCTACTGCCCCCAAACCCTCGTAATTGCAAAAGTTCTATTTGGCGTTTACCCCTAATTGACCCAGAAACTTTTTTCTTAATAAGCGAACATTCGGCACCACTATCAATTAAGCAAGAAAGAAAGATATCACCTATTTGTAGTTGGACTTCGTTAGGCGCCTTTTCCTTCTGGATTGTATTCACTTCCCGACGTGAAGGTTGTGGTGCAGCTGTTGAAACAGTAGCAGGAACAGAAGTCTTCTCGGATTGTGGTTCGTTTTTCTTTTTATGCCAGCAGCGGTCAGAGGCGTGACCTGGTTTCTTGCAGATTTCACAATTAAGTCTGTTCCTGCAATCACGAGAGATATGCCCTTGTTTGTGGCAATTGTAACACGTCGCAGTTGTTGCAAGGTCAAGCCTTGGTTGTTTAGCACGGGGTTCCTCTGATATTGCATCGGCAGGTCGTTTACGGTAGTTCGCCAATGTGGCAATCAATTCAGCTTGTGATTTTGGTGCTGACCTAAGGAGTTCAGCTTGGTAAAATTTTGGTCTTATGCCAGATATTACAGCTTCCACCATGAGCTCAGTTGGAGCATTCGGAGAAATTCTTGAAAACAAACGCCATGATTCGGCAACATATTCAGAAAAACATTTAGCCTGATTTGAAGTATATTCCCGAAATGCATTGACGTACACAATGTACCTAGTTTCACCACTAAATTGTGCTACGAGTTCCCTTTGGAGTGAATCCCAATTAGCAAGAGTGTGAGCATTAGTGTCTGCCCATTGCTTGGCGCGTCCTTGCAAGCATGCCAGTCCTTTCATCATAGCAACGAACTGTGAACAACCTCGTATGGTGATTAAAGAGGTAACTTGTTTACACCACTCCTCAATTGTTATTTTATGTTCGTCGGGATCATAATTGGGTAGATAAATTTCACTTAGCTTGTGGTGGGTACTCGTGTTTTGGTTCCGAAAAACCATCCTTTCCAGCAGCTTGATCTGGCAGCGAAGTAAATTAAGCTCCTCCGAATTTCCTGGTCGAGAGGTCGGCTGCAGGGTAGGCGAGTACGTTGATGGGTCCAGTTCAGGCTCGGGCTCATCCCTTTCTTCTGATGTAAGAGCGGGAGGGCTCGGGGATCTCAAATGATAACGATCAGACATTTTGTAAACACTTTTCTCACTTATAATAAATAATAATTCACAAAACTTAGTTTTTCAACGAGATACACACAGTTCGAAATACAAATTAATACTGTCCGTTCTGAGACTAGAGCGAGACTATTTATACGTTTAAACAACTGTCAACGTCACACAGCAACGACTTCCGTTGACATTTGTTTTACAATAAAATTTAGATAGAATTTAGTAAAAATAATGTAATTGCGCACAATATTTGATTTGTAATTAATAACACTTTTTAAATATTTTAAATCGTAAATTTTGTTAGGTAACAATCATTTTATTTAAATAAACTAACAGTAACAATGTTCCAATTTCCTTTTTTAGAGTTTTAAAATAAATCAAACCTTAAAATTAACAAAATACTTAATTTAATACGATTTTATAATGTAATGCAAAATCATTTATTTATTTAATGCACTGATTCATGTTTTCGTTACGTCATCAGCCGATATGACGTTTGTTTTAGTCTGTGGTACTGTTTTTATTTACCAGCGCTATCATATATTACCTACTTACCCTAAAAACAGACACTATAATTATTTGACTTTCATTTTTGGTTACATTAAATAACCTTGAATACGCATAAAGACGTCAAATTCAAGTGAATAATTACCAAATAATCTAGAATTGTCTTATTTGAAAAGCAATACCGTTAGAAATGTAACGTTTCCGACAAAACAAATACTATTATCTAATTAACTAATAGTAGTCTTTAAAAGCTTAGTCAAAAAGTAGTACGTTATACTAGATGCATCCGACATTACTCTAGACGGCGACATATCAAACTATACATTTCCTGTAAAGCATGGCCACGCTTTGTATAGATTTCCTGTATAATGACAGATCCGTTTATACTGGTTTTGCGTAGCTTGAGTAGCCGTGCGTACAGTGCTGCCTGCATAGTTTGGCAAATGAATGACATTGTCAAAAGGTCGCTGTTGGTAAACGTTTGTGAAAATTATTTATTAAAAAAACAAG